>JANHMN010000002.1:43434488-43482675 GCA_030674055.1 Rhabdomys pumilio
ACCTACTGAGTGTATGCCACGAGTGTGTGTATGAGCTGTCTCCTGCACACCTACTGAGCATCATTTAACCTTTTACTGTTTTACTCAGTTCATTTCATTGATTCTAAAATTTTGCCAGAAACTTTAGCTTTTTAAATTCTGATTTACAGTGTTTATAGATGCAGAGCAATATTTAATTTGGAAGGGCCAGGTAACTTCCTCTTTTCAACTGACTTTTTAGTATTTCTGCCTTGTTTGGACTTTAAAGTCACCCGCCATAGCCATACCACTGCATACAGCTTATGGCCTTCCTACTTAAATAAAGCCCAAATTGGACAGTATCCTGCTAGATAACTTTTTTTAAAAAGCTCATTAAATATTTTAGCCATTCTAATTTAAGATGTGCTTTTGAAAATTAAATAATTCCTTAAAATGCAACATATCTGCCATTGTTAGTCAGAGGCTTTTTAGGTGGGTATATCAACAGGCACCAAGTTCCATTGAATGGCACTATGACAAAGCAATCACTTTTACCCTATTAATGGTTTACAGTTTAATGCTAATGCATTACTTCTGTCCAGGTCTGGTAAATCTTCTGTCATAGTAAAGAAAGCCAGCCTTGAGCTGTGAAAGTAAAAATTTGATAATTTATTTTGTTTTTATTGACTTAACTTTTACTGTCAAGCTGATGTTGCATTTATTGTAAAGTATAAACTATCATTCATACAGATTAATTTAGATTTTAAAAAGAGAGACTCTTACATTTACTATATTTAAATATTTCCATAAAAAGAATTGAAACCACTCAGTGTAGCCGACAGCACGGCAGTGCTGGGAGGTGAGGACTGGGTCTGCAGGCTGCCGACAGGCCTGCTCTCGGTCTGGCAGTTCTCAAGGAAAACCATTCCTCCTAAGGTATCTTTAAAAAACTTGAAAGGCTTTTGTGCTTTCTTCATTTCTCTATTTCTATTTTAAAGTCTGTAAGTTGAGTTTAACATAACACTGAATTACTTGCTGACTTTGTTTCTGGTTTCTGAAAGTTTGGGACAGAGTGTTGAGTATCGTCACATTTGGTCCCTCGAAATCTCCAATAAGCCCAACATATCAGAACCTGAAGAACCGAAGATTCGTTTTGTTGCTGGTATCCATGGAAACGCTCCAGTTGGAACTGAACTGCTTTTGGCTCTGGCAGAATTTCTTTGCCTGAATTACAAAAAGAACCCAGTTGTTACCCAAGTAAGAGAATAGTTTGTTTTGCCATACTTCAAAGACAAAGGATCTGGGATCATTGATATCAGGGCACCATTAAAAACTTCTCTGTGTCTTAGTCCATTTTACACAGAAGAACTTTTAGTACATTGTGGTACTATAAGAGAGAAAAAGAACCGTCTTTATATATACTCATTGTTCCTAGTGTCTTCCTAGTTGATTTCTTTGTATATGTTGAGAAGCAAAGAACAAAAAAAATACTGAAATTATACATTCAGTCCGGTACTCCTGTAAGTTGAGGCTCCTTTTATCCTTACCCACAGTTCTGTGCATTCTAACTTGAGGAACTGCCATTCTCAATTACTTATAGACATGTCACTTTACTGAAAAATACAGTGAAAGACATAATTCTTTTTACCTTTTCAGGTAATATATAAAATCTTTGGGGATCTTGGCTGCAAGGAATTGCATACAAACTGATATAGCATTACCTAATTTAGCCATCTGTGGCTATAGACAAGAGGTCTGTCCTAGGGGCTTAGTTGTATATGATTACGAAGCCTTGTTCTGTGCTATAGGGAAAGGAGGGTAAGCACATTCATCCAATAGCACTGCTTATATTGAACTTAGGAAAGATGGGAAGATGAATACTTGTTGAGTATACACTGACTGTGCCAAGCACTGTTGCTCAGTACTGTATATACATTGTTGCTCAGTCCTCATCTTTGCAAGGATGGGAATCCCTATACCACAAATGGGAACTGAGTAGAGGCATTGGTTAATTTACTAAACATCTAAAAGCCAGTAATTAGTAGAAACAAATCTAAACCAACATATAGTTTGTTTTCTTTTTCTTGTAATTAAAAACAAACAGCAAGTGTATCCTGTGCTAAAGCCCAGGCACGTTGCTGTAGTGCACCACCTTCCCCAAAGGAACCAGGGAAGAATTGGTGTCCTGATCAGGACCAAAAGGGACCTATGTGCCTAGGTGAGATCACACTCGATCAAAAATTATTATCTCCAGCAAAGTTGATTCCATTAACAGCTTCTTATAGGTTGCAAAATTCTCTCCCAGACACTTTGTTTCTTTTCTCTTAAAATGAGACCATATCTAAGATGGTGAAATCCCTGGCTGCATATTAAAAATACTTTAGAACCTTTAAAAACACTAGTGCCTGGACATCATCCCCAGGAGGCATCAATATTTCTTTTATAACTCCTTATGCTTTCCTCCCCACAAGAAATAAATTGCTACAGCTTTAGGCTATTTATTTGTTTGAGACAAAGTCTCACTATGTAGCCAAGGTTGGCCTTGAACTTGCTCTATAGCCCAAGTTGACTTCAAACTCATAACACTCCCACCTTCATCTCTGGAACTGTGGGGTTATAGGTGTGTACAGTCACACACTACAGATCAAACTCGGGCTCGTACATGTTAGGCACATGCTCTACCACTGAGTTAAACCCCAGCCCAGGTTGTTCTCATATATAGCCAGGCTTGTACCTACTGGTCTTAAGAGACCAGTAAGTAAGAGACCATATCATAGGTAAAATTCTTTAGCAGGAATCTCAGAGCTTCTGAAGCCAGCATGGGACATGGTGGAGCCTGACAAAAGAGAAAGGAGGAGATGAGATGCAGAGATCCTATTGAGTTGTCTGTGGTGATATGGAAGTCACCTTAGAAAGAATCTCCCAAAGGCAAATTTAAGAGCCAATGAGATAAAGGTCTCATGTGTTTTCAGAAAGAAAGGGTTTATTGTGCCTCTTGCTTTGAGGGGATGAGAGCCCATCATTATGGTGAAGGCCTATAGTGATCCAGAGTAGGAGGTAGCCAGGAACTTAGGGTCCAAAGACAAGAAGCACAGAGATGGAGCCATCTTCTGCTTGCTTCCTCCTTTTCCCTTTTTATTTTGTCTGAGACCCCTGTTGATGGGATGATGCCACTCACACTGAGCGTGGGTCCACAGCTAACCTTCTCTAGAAACACCCCACAGGCATGTCAGAGGGGTTTCTGAGGTGAGCCTAAGTCCATTCAAAATGACAGTGAAAATTGTTACACTATCAGAAATATGAAGCACTTCAGAAATTATTTCATATTGCATGTGTAGGTGTTAATGCCTGTGGACACACTGTTGTCAACTCCCCTTGTCTGAAAAGACATTGCTGTTTTCAGATTTTATATCCCCTCATGTAATCCAGAAAATGGTCCCACCATTCTTACTAAGACAGTGGTCGGCAAACATGTTCTATAAGGGACAGATAGCATATAATTAGGCTTTGCAGCAGCAGACATCTGAAGCTGCTCAATCACACCATTATAATGCACACAAGTAGTTAAACATAAATGAATGGGCGTGGTTATGCTCCAATAAAAATTTACACAGAAAAGCAGCCAGCAAACTGGATTTTATATGTCAGGAGTGCTTCTGTGACCACTATTCTTTGTCACCAAGAGGCCACAAAGAACATTAGTATTGTCTCATTTCTTTTAAAATTTGTTTGACACAAATAAAAATTCTATTTTGCACTTCTGTTCCTTTTAGTGTTTTGCCTTTTAAAATAACTATTTAAAATGAACAATAAAGACTTTGTGTTTAGGGCGGGGTGGGGAGAGGTACCTGTCACTTCCACATAGAGCTAATGAACTCTTGATTTCTTTTTTATTTTAGTTGGTTGACAGGACTAGAATTGTGATTGTTCCCTCTCTGAATCCAGATGGGAGAGAGCGAGCACAAGAGAAAGACTGTACCTCAAAGGCTGGGCACACAAATGCCCGTGGTAAAGACCTGGACACAGACTTTGCAAGTAGGTCTAAACTTCAGGCCATTTGGTGCTTTTGGAATGAGTCTTTCTGTGCTAGGAGATTGGCCAGCCCCACTTTGTGGATGATGAATGGGGTGCTTCCTTGTTTAGGCTGTGAGTGTGAAGTATAAATTAATATAGACATTCAGAAAACATTTTAAACATTTTTTTCTTTCAGTTTGCAAAAGTAATTGAAGTTGTATGTTTGTTTTTTTAAAGAAACTTAGTTGATATTATTGGGGTGTTCCAGTGCCTATAGAAGGTAGCAAAGGCTCTCTTGTTCTCTCCCCTTCTGACTGTGTACACATAGCATCTATGCATGCTGTTATATGTAATGTACTAATGTGTACACATTATCTCAAACTATGTACATCTTGGAATAACTTCCCCCTGAGAACGTGTCTTTCTTGCTTGAGGCAGCATGTGGTGAGACAATTACACAGAAATTTTTAGTTGTTGATGTTGTTCTGGATAGGATTTCTCTATGTGGCCCTGGCTGTCCTGAAACTCACTCTGTAGATCAGGCCAGTCTTGAACTTAAGAGATCTACTTGCCTCTGCCTCCCGAGGGCTGGGACTAAAAGCCTACACCACCACTGCCTGGCTACCTACAAGTTTTGTAAGCCAGCATTGTGATGGAATTCAAATAGAGTATTTCTTTATACATTCACAAAAATTTAAAACTTGATATTTTATCTCTAACTTTTCTGTTTTTAGGTAATGCTTCTCAACCTGAGACCAAAGCCATCATTGAAAACTTGATTCAAAAACAGGACTTCAGCCTTTCGATTGCCTTAGATGGTGGTTCTGTGCTGGTCACATATCCGTATGACAAGCCAGTACAGACAGGTATGCTGAGTATCAGTTCTCACATGTAGTATTTAATCGTGGTAGGATATTCCAAGTCACCAAGTAGTACTCCTTCTGAAAGTTCTTCAGTAATAAGCACTTGCTTTGCTTTATGCTCAAATAATTACCCTTAGAAAATTATCCATACTGTACTTAAAGAGTTCAGGCGGGTTGGAGAGGGAAGACCCTATGGAGGCCAAGGTGTATTGAGTCATACTATCTGCTTATATCTGCTCAGTAAGCTCTACTGTCAGGTTTTGAGAATTTCTGTTTGTAGATTTTGAGAATACAAAAGCGAATCTGGCGCAGTGACAGTGTTCGTAGTAACAGTCTCACCACTCCCTCCCACACTTGACGCCTTGCCTAGTGGGCTGTGCCTTGTGGTAAGCTAAACAGTTGCTTGTTGACTCTCCCCCAGGTCATGGAAAATGCAGATAGTTTGAGTTGTTTTCAATGTAGCTTACAAAGAATATTGTTATTAGGCCCCAGTTGTCCATAATTGAGATAGAATAAGACCAAAAGAAGGTTGTATCTTAGTATAGTGGCCTGTTGTATAAATTCACCATTAGGGTTTTTGTTTTGTTTTGTTTTGTTTTGTTTGAGACAGGGTTTCTCTGTATAACCCTGGCTGTCCTGGAACTCACTCTGTAGACCAGGCTGGCCTCGAACTCAGAAATCCGCCTGTCTCTGCCTCCCAAGTGCTGGGATTAAAGGTGTATGCCACCACTGCCTGTCATAGTATTTTTTTTTTAATGTAAAGAAGATACTTGTTCCTAAGTATGATTGTCTTAAACTAAACAAAACAATGTTGTTATTTATGGTAACTGCTCAGTGGGTGCAGAACTTACTTGGAGAGGAGAGGACTCAAGTCCACGATACTGAACTTGAGCGAAAATCTTTTCAATTTTTCTACTGACTTTCAATTTTTTCTTCTTTGTAGTGGAAAACAAAGAAACTTTAAAACATTTGGCATCTCTTTATGCAAATAACCATCCATCGATGCACATGGGTCAGCCCAGTTGCCCAAATAATTCAGGTATGCCTTTCTCCTCCCCTGGGTTACTTGTTTGGGTTGATTGTTTTGGGGAGAGGATAGTCTTTGGTCTTGTTGATCCTACATCTCACAATGGTTTTTATAGATGAGAACATACCTGGCGGAGTAATGCGGGGAGCCGAGTGGCATAGTCACCTGGGCAGCATGAAGGTATGCTTTGGAGAACACGGTTAGATGGGCTTAACAATGCTGGTCATTGAGTGAAAAGCAGGTACCTTTTCTAAGACAGAAAAGTGACTGGCATCTGGCATCTGCCTTGTGACTTCCATCATGCTTAGGCCTTAATTTAACCTGGCAGTAATCTTCTATTTTAAACATTCTTAATTGCATAATTTGGTAACACTAACTACATTGACAGTCTTATACGACCACTACAAGTCTACTTCTAATTTCTTTCATCACTTCAAACTGTACCTGTACCAGTTAAGGAGTGAGTGACTCTCTGTTCTCTCTTCCGACAGCTCCTGGTAACTGCTACTTCTGTCTCTAGGAATTTGCCCAGTCTAAGTATCTCCTAAGTGAACTTACATGTTAATCCTTTTGTATCTAACTTCTTATATTAACTTAATTTTTAAGATTTTATCCATTTTATAGCACATATCACATACCTTTAGAACAAAATATTATCCCACTATACATAGCATAGCATCTTCTGTTTATCAACTTATATGTTGATAGACATGGGCATATAATATCTTTAAGCCTGAGTTTTCACTTTATTTAGGTAGAGACCTAGGAGTGGCATTTACTAGATATTGTTTTAATTCCACTTTTAATGTTCTAAAGAACCACCAAGCTTTTCTCTAGCATCTCTACCGTGTTACACCTATCAGCCATGTTCAAGGATTCCATCTTCTCTCTGTCCTCAGAAATGCCTGTGATGTTAATTTATGTATCCTAACAAACATCTTGTTGTAGTTTTCATTTTTATTTCTGATGGCTAATGATATTGGACTTACTTTGTATGCGCTTGTTGGTCATTCGTATAGCTTCTTCAGAGAAGTTACCTATCCGGATCTTCTGTCCACTTTACAATCAGGTTTGGGCCAGCAGGCTGCCTCAGAGGGTACAGGTGCTTTCTGCCAAGCTTTACGACCTGAGTTTAGTCCCCATAATGCACATAGTGGAGAGAAAGAACCACCTCCCGCAAGTTGCCTTTTGCCCTCACACATATACTGTGACACGGATGTACACACAATGTTAATTTTAAATTTTTAACTGGGATGCTAGAGAGATGGTTAATAGCATTGGTCGTTCTTCCGAAGGACCCAGGTTCAATTCCTGGTACTCACATGTTGGCTAATAACCAACCATATGTAACTCCAATTGTAGGGGTTCCAGTGCCCTCTTCTGGCCTCATTAGATACTGCACATAACATACACATACATGCAGGCAAAACAGCATCCACACACATAAAGTAAGAATGAAATTAAATTTTTTTAACTAATTGAATTGTTAGTTTCCTATATAGTCCACATATTAAATCCCTTTCATGTACATGGCTTGCAAATAGTTTCAACTACCATCCTACATGCTGCTGTTTTAACTTTAAAGAATTACATTTATTTGGGAGTGCAGCATGTGCCACTTGTGGAAGCAAGAGAGCAGCCTGTGGGAGTCAGTGCTCTCCTTTCACCGTGTGGGATCTGGGATGCAATTCAAGTTTCTTCCTTAGGATTTGTTGGCATATTAAGATTCTGTTTTTCTTGTCAGAGTTTTATGGCTTTAGCTCTTGATATGGTTTAAGTTTGTTTTGTGTACAGTGTGAGGCAGGAGCTTAGTTTCATGGGAGGGCAGGGATCTAGATAGCTTTTTTTTTTTTGGTCAAAAAATGTGAGTCTTTCCTCATTGGATGGTCTCGGTGTCCTTTCAGAAAGCATTTGTACACATAAGTATGGGTTTATGTCCAGACTTGTACTTCACGGGTTTACAGCTGTTCTTTTGCTGTTATACTGTTTTTGCTATAACCATAATTTATAAGTCTCTTGACAGTGTTCTTCTTAAGGATTGTTTGGGTTATTCAAAAGTCCTTGCACTTCCAGCTGGACTTGAAGTTGGCTTTTCATATTTGCATAAAAGGCTGTTTGGAGTTACTTAGGAGATGTGTTGAATCTTTAGCTCTTCTTTCTGACCCCATTTAGTAAGTGCACTTAAAATTACACGTGAGTGGTTAACTGATCATTTGTTCTTGTGAGTAACAGGAAATTGACTTCATTTTCACTAGTTTATTTATTTTTTAAGCGTTTACTATGTGGGGACCTACAGAGCTAGTTCAGCAGTTAGGAACACTGGCTACTCTTCCAGAGGTTTCAGGGTCAGTTCCCAGCACCAACATGCTGGCTCACAGGTCCTTCTGTTCCAATTCCAGGGAACTGGATGTCTCCTGACCTTTGTGGGTACTCCACACATGTGGTACGCATAGGTGTATGCAGGCAAAACACACATATACATAAAGTAAATCTAAAATATGTTAAGGAATTTACTATGTGGGAAGCATTTTGCTGTATTTACGATAAAATATTTTCCAATGCCTATCAAACAAGTAGCTGTTTCAGAATTAATTCATTTGATCTAGAAGAAAGCATCTTCCACATATCATGAAAATTTAAAGACAGAAAACATACCAAGTCAGAGCCACAGAACCACAGCCTTCCTTTTATGAGAAAGATAGTGCTGTGATACAGAGACCGCGGAGCAGGATGCTCAGAAAGAGAAAGTGGCATATGCACAAGCCAGCAAGCAGTTTACTGAGTAGCCATTACCAGATAGAGACAAGAAGGAAAAGTGTTAGGGCTTTGAATTGTATGTTTTAATAAGGACTGGAAAGTCACTGAAGGTTTTGAACAAGAATATATACAGTCTTTGAGCAAGAACATGATCTGAGTTGTGCTGTGGAGAGATTAATTTCATAATAGTGAGCTAGGATACTTTGGAAGGAGATACTGCACAGAAACTGGTTTGAAATAGTCTAGACAAGAACTGAGGACTGTGCTCAGAGTAATGACAATAGGATATGAATTAAGCATTAAAGCTTTAGTTTTGATACTGAAGTGCAGTAACAGGATTTGGAAATTATAAACAATAGTGAAACAAATCAAAATGGAGTTTCTGGCACAATAACCCTAAGGATGTAGTAGTGGCACAAATATCTTAGTGGCAACCAACAGCTCCCCAGTTGAACTTAAGACAGGTTCAACAAGAAGGAAACCACCTGTAGTATTTTAATAATGTAAGGCTAGTGAAGTCACAGATCTTGGAGGAGAGTCTACAACTCACTTTTCTAAACCAGCATGAACACTAACTACATTCTAAGTATTTGTCCTTGTATCACAGATAAATGTAGTCCTGACACTTCATCAACAAACAGATATCATTACAGAAAACTACAACCAATCAAAATGCAGAGTTGCAGAGCCCAGTCCCAATAGATAAATCCTGGAAACAACTCTAGCACTTACAGGCTCAGAGAACATTGCAGAAGAGAGGGCAGGATTATAAGAGTCAGAGAGGATCAAAGGGATTACTATGAGAGTGTGTCTCCTAGTGATGCAGAAGCTAACCCATAAAAATCTCACCAACATAACTGCCTAAAAATGAGCTGAACACGGACACCTACAGTAGACATGCCAAAGTGCGTAGGGGAAAACACACAGGACCCCAACCCAAACAAAGAACTGCAGGCAACTTAGCCATGCTTAGAGTTGGAGAAATAGTGTTCCCCGAGGAACAGCACACCAACTGGTTACCCAGCACCACACCAACTGGTTATAGCCATCCCTTGAAACATGCATATAGTTACAGTATATAGACTGAGCAGGTTATATTTAGAAATCTATGTGCATATGCATATGTGTGTACAGGATATAGGTAACAACAATCAATGAAGAAAGAGGCCATGGATTTGAAAGAGAGCAAGGAGAGGGTTTGGAGGGAGGAAAGAGAAGGGAGAAATTATGTAATTATATTATAATCTCAAAAATAAGGAAAAAGGTATATCAAAAAAAGATGAAGTTTGTTGACAGTGTGAGAAAGTTAGTATGAGGTAAGCGGGAGAGCTGAGGGGAGGTGACAGGTAGAGTTAGGAGCCTGTCTACACAAGTGGTCCCTGCACTTGACCAAGTGCTCCAACATGGCAGCCTTTGCCACAGCAGGCTCAGACAGGAAGGATCAGGACAAGTGCCTGTCCTCTGCCTCCAATGCCGGGAGAGCCGCAGTGGGGTTTGAGAGTTTGTTCAGGAAACCCCGGTAAACTACCTGTCCTTACAGGCACTGTGGAAGCACTGCCACATCAGAAGGGACTAAACAGTCACTGTCCTCAAGGGATGTGCTTGAGGAGCTGTCCTGTCTGTGACCCCTTATTATGCATGCTGATTTGTTTATCTTTGTTGTAAGATGTATCACACATGGTGCTTACATCACACATTTTCTTTTTAGTTCATTTGTTTTACAAAGTTAATTTCTGCATGTACTAATGTGATTCTGAACTTTATATTTCAGGATTATAGTGTCACCTATGGCCATTGCCCAGAAATCACGGTCTACACAAGCTGCTGCTACTTCCCAAGTGCAGCTCAACTCCCTGCCCTATGGGCAGAGAACAAGAAATCTCTCCTTAGCATGTTGGTGGAGGTGAGCTTGTTTTGAGTTGTTTGTTTCCCCCTGATACTGAGGATCAAACCCAGAACCTCATGCATGCTAGACTTCATCATAGGAGTGTATTCAATGAAAACCTTTATTAAAACATTATTTTTTAAATGTATATAGAAAGAATTTTGTTCTTTTGTGTGTGAGAGGCAGAGAAAAAGAGAGAGAGAGAGTTTTTATGTGTTTATGCTATTCACACATGGGCCATCACATGTGCACATGTCTAAGGTTGAGGTTACTTTCCACTATACATGCTAAGACATATGTCTCAATGGACCCAGACCTCACTTATCTGGCTAGCCAACTTGCCCCAGGGTTCTCTATCTCTGCCTCCTAAACACTGGATTACAGGTGGCCTGACATGCTTACCTAGCCTTTTACATGCGTTATAGGGAATCTAAGCTCCAGTCCTCACACTGGGGTGGGAAGCACTTTCTCCTCTGAGCCAGCTCCTTAGTCTGAAGTTTAATCATCATTTTGTTGCCAAAGTAGATGCCATAGATGCCATCATGCACATATCCTGAATCTGCTGAAATAGGGAGCTTCTTGTTCTGCAAGCTCAAGATCACACAGTTACAGTCAGTGTTGAAGACTAGCTAATGCATTAGGCTTTCATTGTATCAGAGTTCTTATCTCTGACTCTGACTCAGAAGCACTGACTGATTAGCAGATGTAGTCAGAGTCACTGGGGACACTATAATACCCCATCAAACCCTGATTTTTTTTTTTTTGAGACAAGGTTTGTTAATTTGATGATAGTGGCCTTGAACTCTGTTTCCCACATATACCTTCTGCGTAGCTAGGACTATAGGATGTGTCCTATGTGTAACTACAAGCTTTTGTTGTTTTGTGTAGGGGGTGTGTATGTGCACACACGTGTATTTGGTTGATTTTGATCAAGCCTCAAGCTATTGCCTGTAAAATATCTGCTGACATTGTAAAAATTATGTTTGTTTTTTTTTTCAGGTCCACAAAGGAGTCCATGGGTTAGTAAAAGACAAGACTGGTAAACCAATCTCTAAAGCAGTTATTGTACTCAATGAAGGAATAAAAGTATACACAAAAGAGGGGGGGTACTTCCATGTGCTTTTAGCTCCCGGAGTCCATAACATCAATGCCATTGCTGATGGATACCAGCAACAGCATTTACAGGTAAGAAACTCAAGTTGGATCTGATGAGTGCTTGTTATTAACACTTGTGCCTTGTTTTGAAACTCTTGTTAGGAAACAAGAAGCAAAAAGCATGCCCACCTCTTGATTACAGAATCTATTCTCTTTCTGTTGCTAGAAGGTGTCTTTCTGTTCCTCGGCAACAAAAGAATAGCTTTCATAGCGTCTGTACAGTGTAGATGACACTTGCCTACTTTCTTGGTTTGCTTTATAGGCCCAAGGCATTTAGTGAAACAGGGCTGCAGGATCCTATAAGTGGCTTTTGCAAATTTAATTTTAACATTTGATGTGTATGGATATTTGCTTTATGGTCTGTGCACCATTCACATGCAGTTGTCAGCAGAGGCCAGGAGAGGGTTCAGATTTCTGGACTCCCTTGAACTAGAGTTATGGATAGTTATGAGCTACAGGGTGTATGCTTGCAACCAAACCTGGGTCCTCTGGAAGAGCAACCAGTGCTCTTCACAGCAGAGCGTCTCAGCAGCCCCATAAGTGACTTTTTATGATTCTTAAACTTTATCCTTTCAGGTCTTTGTGCATCATGATGCAGCCAGTTCTGTGGTAATACTATTTGATACAGATAACAGGATATTTGGTTTGCCAAGGGAGCTCGTCGTAACTGTGTCAGGTAAAGATTTTCAGTTTTTAAATACTTGACATTAAAACCAGTTGTGCTATTATACTTTGAGAGTGGCTAGCCCCCACAAACACCTCTAGCTAACTGCTTTTCCCCAGAGTCTGCTTATCTAAACCTATCTACTTGATTTTCCCAAGCTGCTGCTGCTCTATATGGTCTCCTGATTTGCCCCTAACTTTTTCAGGTCCATCCTCAAATTCATCTCTACTGAGAGACATGTTTGTATCTGCTCAGTGCATTGTCTACATCTAATGTCCCCACCAAAACAAAGCTCCAGGCAACAGAATTGATCTGCATCCCCAGATCCTAGAGCCATAGTTGGCACAAATGGGTCTTACTGAACAGTGTTGAACAAGCAAGTGTTACTTTATATCAAGATCATACTGGTTGCTAGAATTTATTCTTTGGTTTTTCAAGGTCCAGGAAAGAGGGAATGTTTCCCTGCCAGGGTTAATTTGTGCCATTGTTTGAATTTCTTAAAAGTTAAGGGGAAAATATGTGGGAAAAGCCATGTTCCAGTGTACTGTGTCTGTTTGACACAATGAACTTCCATTCATTTCTCAGTGTAACTTGGACTTAAAGCAAAAACCCAAGCTGTATTGCTGGTGTAGTGGTCTCAGGTGAAAATGGTACCTTGGAAGCATGTTGTGGTCACAGAGCCCTTGTGGGATGCTTACCATTCTCTTTGAACCTGGCAAAATACAAAGAAGTTAGTGGTTAAAGCCATAGAAGTCAGGATTCAGCCATGGTTTAAGTCTAGCTTTCCCAGCTATTAGCTGCTGTGCACTCGGGTTTTATTTCTTTTGTTTGTTTGTTTGTTTGTTTTTGGTTTTGTTTTGTTTTGTTTTTTGTTTTTTGTTTTTTCAAGACAGGGTTTCTCTGTGTAGCCCTGGCTGTCCTGGAACTCACTCTGTAGACCAGGCTGGCCTCGAACTCAGAAATCCGCCTGCCTCTGCCTCCCAAGTGCTGGGATTAAAGGCGTGTGCCACCACCGCCTGGCCAGATTTTATTTCATGACTGTTATTTTTTTTTTTTTTTTTTTGCTAAGGCTATTGTTTTGCTAATCTTGTATACAAATTTAAAATAAAAAAGAGCTTAAAGCAGAAGGATTACTGCAAGTTAGAGGCCAGTCAGGACTATACTAGTCTCAGCTAGCCTGAGATACAGTGAGACCCAGGATGGATGGATGGATGGGTGGATGGATGGATGGATGGATGGATGGATGGATGCCAGCAAGATGGCTTAGTAGGTAGTAGCATCTTGCTACACAAGCCTGATGACCTAAGTTCAATCCCTGAAGCCCACAAGTAGAAAGAGAACCAATGTTTACAAGTTGTCCTCTGAACTCTATATGCATGCATGTGTGCACACATGTGCACACACACAGTATAAATTTCTAAAAATGTAATTTAAGCCGGGCATTGGTGGCGCACACCTTTAATTCCAGCACTTGGGAGGCAGAGGCAGGCAGATTTCTGAGTTCGAGGCCAGCCTAGTCTACAGAGTGAGTTCCAGGACAGCCAGGGCTACACAGAGAAACTCTGTCTCAAAAAAAAAAAAAATGTAATTTAAACATCTTTAAGTAAAAATTAAAAAAAAAAAAAAGAAGAAAGAAGAAAGAAATAACAGTCTGGGGAGCGCAGTCCAGTGGTAGAGAGCTGCCCTAGGATAAATTCCCAGCATAAGAAAAAGACAAGGAAGGGAGAAGGGAGGGAGGGAGGGAGGGAGGGAGGGAGGGAGGGAGGGAGGGAGGGAGGGAGGGAGGGAAGAAGGGAAGAAAGGAAAGAAGGAGGAGAGAAGGAGAAGAAGGGAAGGGAGGAGAGAGAGAGAGAGAGTTTTGCTGGCTTGCTTATGGATTTCTCCCATCGTGGTACAGTAGGTGTGCTGCCTCTAAATGACCAGGTGTGTGTGGTGAGGTGCTAGAGATTGGGCTCCGGGCTTCTTGACTGCCAGGTCTACCACAGGGGATCCTCTCCAGACAATTAAATCGCTCCTAATTGCATGGAATTAAAGAAAATGACATATTATTAAAAGTGCCATCAGAGGTAGTTGCTTGTTAACACTCCCATGTGGTTTTGCCGGACAGGAGCCACCATGTCAGCACTGATCCTAACGGCTTGCATCATTTGGTGCATCTGCTCCATCAAGTCTAACAGACACAAAGATGGCTTTCACCGGCTGCGGCAGCATCATGACGAATATGAAGATGAGATTCGCATGATGTCAACTGGCTCGAAGAAGTCCCTCCTAAGCCATGAATTCCAGGATGAAACGGACACAGAGGAAGAAACATTATATTCTAGCAAACATTGAAAAGCACGGTTTGCATAGCTCCCTGCATAAGTACCAGGCAAAATGACAGCTCCTCTTGGGAGACACTGCAGTAAGAAGAGAGATGCCTTCCTCCTTCAAAGAGCCTTGGGAAGTTAGCCTGCTAAATCCAGACTCTGAATGTCACAGGCAGCTTTGAGCTTCCCTTCCTTAAAGTACTCTTAACCTTTTCTTTTAAAAAAAAAATCTGATTTCTATTTATGCAGCAGAATATGGGACAGCTACTTTGTTTCCCTTTTTAATTTAAGATGAGCTGTTCAGAGATTCTGAGAAACAGCAGAAAGCCATCTAGTAGGTGTTGTATTCTGCACATCAGGCATTTACTAGTGGCTTTAGTTTTGTTCTCTTTAATTTAAAGGCCAAAAGAATCCAGAAACATTAAGGCAGGGACACCAGTCAGACTCTGACATAAAGCTTTAAAAACTCGAGATTTTCTCCATCTACTGAGGAGTTCTCTTCTCCAGTTAGCAAATAGCTGGGGCTTCTCTTATTCAGGTTTAATGGAGGATGGATGATTCTTAAATATATTTGACATTAGGAAATGGAATAAACGGACTTCCGTATTTGTCTTTCTACCTGTTTCCAAGCTGGATCAGAACTGGTGGGCTGTGCTTTAAGCAGGATTTTACTACCTCTCTGTTAAGGTTTAGCAAGGTTCTAAATATCGTCATCCTAAAGCAGAGCTCACTGGCTTTGCTGTGGAGGCACCAGATGTCCCGTGAGTAGAGGTGGAAGGGAGATGGAGCAGAGCAAGGACATTGTCTTGTGTTGGTAAAACCCATAGGTGCTGCTGCTTTATCTGTGAAGCACTCGTCCTCCTAGGAGTGCCTGTTTCTTAGCGTTTCCTACATCTCAGCCCCTTCCGTGTACACCTGCGGTTTCCATACGAGCCGACACCTGAAGGCTCTGGATTCCACTGCTGAAACCATCTAGAAGTATAAGAAACCTACTTCACATTCTTAATACACTTGGGTCCAAAATGTCTACACTTGATGCTCCAGCCCAAGCCTTCGCCCTGTGATGACGTACTGTCATGGAATAGTGTGGCCTCTGCATATAGGCCTCCGCAAGTGATTCGGTTCTTTGTCCTAGTGATTCCTTTGACAGTCTTTTCTCTCTCTCTCTCTCTCTTCTTTTCTTTTGACAAAACAATTATGTTAAAATTTTCAGTTCTAAGCTCTGAAATATGGCTCTTTCCATGTAAAAAGTCAACTGAAGGACTGCCATGTGATAGAACACTGGTGTGAAGGTGTCCTCTTCAGTGCCAGTCGGGCAGAGACCTAGGAGATTGGCATTTCATTGTGTCTGTCTGAATGCTGTTCAGTGGGATGATGCTTTTCGTAAGTGTGAGTCTTACCAATGACGTAACAGTTTAGTATCTTTGAATGTTTCTAATGGCCAAGTTGCTGCTGAACTTGTAAATCAGGGCATCACAAAAGTAGCTCTTACCCTTCCAGACTGTGTTCATACCATTGCTGTATCAGTTACCCAAAGGCTCGGCTCGCCAGGTCACTCGGCCACACTTGGTGAGGAGTGCACCCGAGTGGCTGTATAGAGTTGAGATCTTGGTTAATGGAAGGGACTAATGAGATCATGCTATCTGTTAGCCATGGTCACTTAGGTGGCTTAGGTCCAGCTGTTGTGGAGTCTGTCCTGGCATCAGCATATCTGAATCCTTGTTCGCTGCATGAACAGAACAGTTTGTGGCAGTTAATGCTAATGACGAGCCCATGACTCCGTTTCTTCCAGGAACACTTTGTTTTCCTAAGTGATGTGTATTGTTCTTTTTCAGCTTTATTTTTAAAAGTGCCAAGTCAGAAAACCAACAAGTGGCCTGTGGCTGGGCCCTGCTCGGGACAACTAGAAACCAAGTTCATGTGATAGTCTTCTCTTTCCTAGAGGTCACTAATGGGCACTTTCCACTTGTTCTCTGGGATTAAGTGTGTCTTTAACATCTCACCGGTTACAGGCCATGCCTTGGTCACAGGCCACGCCTTCTTAAGTATGTATGAAACATTTTTAGAGATGAATATATAGAATAGTTCTCTTAGTCATCTTTTCCTGAAATGAAACCCAAATTCTGCTCAAAGTTTTTAGTCTTTAATGAACTTCTAATGTACTGGGGTGGGAAACCAGGCCTCCTCAGCCTCTGTCACCTGTGAACATGAATGTACAAGACCCGTGACTACAAGACTTTGCTCTTAGCCCAGCCTTCTGAAACCGATCTAATCTCACCCTCCTTCGGCAGCCGAGGGCATTGAAGCCATACAGGGAGGGCAGTGCCGCCTCCGGTGTTTCTCCTGAAGACCTTCTGTTTCTTCAGAGTCCTGGACTCAAGTGTCACAGTGTTAGGAAGTTTGCCCCAGTCTGAGATGTGCCTTTCCTTTGCTCACAAGACGTTGCTTTGTCCTGGTGATGAATTTATAAGCCTTCTTCCCTCTCTGCTCCTTAATAAAAGCAACGTGATGGATAGGAGATGACCACGGTGTCTGCCTGTGCGGACGAACTTGTGCTGATAGAGTTTGCTGAGATGATCTCAAGTAACTACACCAGCTTTGGTGTAGCAGTGAACTCTGGATGGTGCTGGGATCTGATCCATGAAGAACACTTGCCATTCTCACTTGAAGAGAATTGGCTTTGGGACTCTTAGCTTCAAGGAAGGAAACACTGTATGTTTTGGCTCAGTGTGCTTGACTGGTTAATCTTTGATCATTTCATCTGAATGAGATTTGCTGAATTAGTGAAAATTGAATTTAAAACTAATTATGAGTGAAAAATAAAAGGGTAGTGCTTATGTCTGAACTTGCTGCGTTTCTGAGCTAGCACCAGCTCACCAGGAACCACCGTCGCTACTGCATTTACTCCCACCTGTTCCCAGCATTAAAGAGGTTTACTGTCTGCCAGACTCACATCTGTGCCAGGTTGTCCCTGCTCTCTCAGATGCTGCTTGGCTATGAACACGTCATGGTGTCCTGCAGTGTGGGTCTCTGGTGGATTGTTTTTATAGTAGCACCCAAATATTTTCCCCAAAATTTTTCCTTTATTGTTAGTACTAAAATCCCACTAATGGTTAAATATTCAATGATCTTTCAGTCTAGCAACTTGTTGATATCCTTAGGTTTCTGATTTGTTTTAATTATAGCAGTTTTGAGGAGGGGGTGAATAGGGCCTTTGATTAATGTCAATTGAATTTGGGTTTCTAGTTTTTTGAAGAAAACCCTCCCAAATACACTTTTCCTTTATACTTGGAAAAACTTCATTAATAGTTCTACCTAACTCTCAGAATATTATCCTGGTTGATTTTGAAATTTGAAAGTAGGTTACCATTTTGAGGCATTTGGATAAAAATTATGTAAACACAGACAATTACTATGTTTATAAATGGCATAAGGTGAATGTACTAGCTACATTCTACACTGCAGATTTTTTTGGAGGTATGACATGATATTTCTTTATGTTCCTTTTACCTCTTTTTTTTTTTTTCAGAATACTTCCTCAGATCCCAAACTCTCCACGGCTTTTTACATGACACAACACCCATTCGTCCTAAGTGCTTCAGTCTTTTGTTTTATTTCATGCACTGTGCCTTCAAAATGAAAATTTAAAAGGGACTTTAAGAGAATTGAATAGTAGTTTTAAAAAGTTAATCTGTGTAATTTATGTGAAATCTAACTGTAATGAGGTCCTTTGTTTTTTATATGTAAACAGATCTACTAATCCTGTATAAAAGTTATTTTATGATGTTTGTCTTTCTTTGTGTGTTGTCTCATAAGCTTTATTCAAAAACAGAAGATCGAAGAAGGTTACTGCTCTAATCCTGAAAGAGTTTTAAGCTTAGTTTTTCTACCTAACTTGAAGAGAAAATAGTACCAAAGGCAGGAGCTACCTATAAAGTGTTCCCATCTTTATGAATTGACTAACAGACGGTCTTGTTTCAGAAGTGACTGTTGACATAGCAGCCACAACTAGGTAGCTCATCCAGAATGGTGCGTTCAGAAGCACCACACGCAGCAGCAACACAGGACCTACCACCCCACCACCCACTTCACAGGTATTCTGTGTGCCACCTTTTGGATCAGGAAAGTCTGAGAGACTT
Organism: Rhabdomys pumilio; assembly: GCA_030674055.1. Lineage (NCBI taxonomy): Eukaryota > Metazoa > Chordata > Mammalia > Rodentia > Muridae > Rhabdomys > Rhabdomys pumilio. The sequence continues at coordinate 43,453,260 of JANHMN010000002.1, forward strand.
ATAGACCCATGTTACATTTGTTCATTAAAATTATGGTCCTTGTTCCAGGTGAAGCACAGTTAGAATAATCTATTCTGGCATCTCAGGCATGGCAGTGATGAATTTGGTGTCCCCTTGCCACTTAACAAGTTTCCCCAATATTGCTGCTCTGATGGGTTGGGAGTGAATATAGAGCTATAGAAAGAAACACGGGCTGTACTGACAGAGAGCTCGTAGTCCAGACTGGAGGAACAGAAACAGCAGTGGACTGTGCTTCAGCGGCATTTGACCTCTCTCGGAAGTCTCCTGAGGCAGCTCTGAGAGATTTCAGTCTGGCCTAGTGTGCGATGAATGTCATTTGTAATGTGACCTTGAGTTGCAAGAATCTCAGAACAGGCTCAGCATCTCCGTCTCATGTGTGTTAAGGAACCGACTGGAAGAGAATAGAGGTGGCTTGATAAGACAGAGTCACATGGTATTTGGTCCAAGCTGAGTACCTGCAGTAGCTGGTGTCATTTTCCTTCCTTTGTTGTTTCCTGGTCTGCTTAGTGGAATGTTGTCAAGCCATCTACACAAAGATCTCTCAGAGGCCATCTTTTCAATTTAGAAGATACTTAGATAAGAAAACTTCCTGGAACTTTCTTCCACTGTGTGGTTCAGTAGATTGTCTGAAGTATGACAAGAGTTTTAATTTTCCAGATGCTTCATACTTGTTTTTAGGTGAGATTAGACTGTTTCCATGTTACTTCTGTAGAGGCTTTCTTTAACTGTTAGAAACCCTGTCCTGAGTTTTACCACTTTTTCATGCCAGAATCCAGATGTCTTTCGGTTGTTTTTATAAACATAGTCACTGTGCTCAGTTTTTTGAATGTCTGGGTGTTGAGTACTGGCCTGTGCTGCTGCTCTGGTCCACGGGTCAGAGTCGCGAAGAATGGAGACAAGACAGAGGATCTGTAGTAAAGTCTTCTTTACTGTCTCCACCATACACACACCACTATGCCTACTACTACTACTCCCCACTCACTACAAGGAAATCCTGGGTATTTATAGGCTTTTGCCACGTGCCTTGTAGGCGTGGATATGACGTAAGCCTTACAGGCGTGGACAGCATGTGCGCCTTACAGGCATGTATGGCGTGGATAGCATGTGTACAGCATGCCTTGTAGGTGTGGATATCACGTGCTCCTAGCAGCTGGGGGCACTAAACAGCAAAACAAGCTATGTGGGATATCAGAGTGTGCTTCAGCTGTTGTAGGCTGCTGAAAACCAAGTCTCTCATCAGGGTATATGGCTCCAGATGGCTGCAAAGATGATAGCTGCTTTCTAGCCGCTTTCTGCTAAAAGTCGGCTCCCAACATCTGGGAATCGTTACCATCGATGTAAATGCCATAGCCACTGCTCATGCATCTCAGTTATGAATAAATGCCAGCATGCAGGTCTGCATGTCTCAGTCTCACTGGCATTCAAAATGCCAGCTCTAGTTCTGATTCTCTGTTATTTACTACAAACGTTAAATAACTTTGCATTAGTGACCCAGAACTTAAAAACTCAGCAATGGAATCTGATAAAAGCATTACCCAGTAATGGGTTACAGCAAGCATGCCGCTTGGTTAGTACTTTGGGCTAGGGTCAGATGGTATGTTTTTCTGTTACTGTGTAACAATGTGGGTGAAATGAGCAGGAATGAGAGGCTGGCCTCAGCTAATAGAGGAGAATCAAGAAGGGATAAGAGGACAGCACAGTTTTGAGTCGATCCTGGAAGAAGACTGAAGACAAAACGTACAAGTTTCAAGTTTAGATTGAAGGAAGTATGGTAATTACAGATGATATTGTAGCTGGGCAAGGCTCACGCCTTTAACCCCAGCACTCAGAGGAGGTAAAGGCAGGCATAGGTTCCAGGCTAGCCTGGTTTACATAGTAAGATCCTCTATCCCCAAAGGTGGGGTCAGAGTTCGTATGGATATCTCAACTTTAGCAAAAATTGTGTACTCAATAGAAAAATATGAAGAGATCGAGATAAAGTCAAAGCTGTTGTGGAAAATAAGAGCCATAATTGTAGAAAATTTTAACATAGAATGTTTAGAAACAGTACAGAATAAACACCTTGTTGATAATGTGTATTGTAGTCTGAGATTGTCATTGAGGTTGAGCCAAAGTGAAAGAGGTATGAGGAAAGTTTAGGGTGCTAGATCTAATGCTGGGGCGTAGCCCAGTGGTGAAGCAGTGGCCTACCATGCACAGGGCCCAGGGTTCATGGTTCAGACCTGAGCACCACATGTTAGAATTCCAAGTATTTCCCATGACTACAGCATCAGTACACACTGTCATCTGTGATGGTCATATCATTTCTGAAAGAGCCCAGCATCAACCAGGCTTTTGACTTAGGGTCTGAAAAGACACAAGGAACCTAAAATTGATCTTAAAGATAGCATATAGAATGAATATATGGGCAGGCTGTGGAGATGACTGAATTAGAGGCCTCTGGATTTTTGGAAATAACTTTAGGAGAGTTTCAGCTATATTAAGTTGCCAAGAGAACACAGAATTGACTGCTGAATTTATTGTGGAGGATATGGATGGTGGGATACAAGGAAGGGCTGTGTATAGTTTTCTACTTAACAGGACTTGAATGGGGTGAATTTGAGAAGAAAGGAACTGGACATAGCAAATAGGATGCCTAGAGCCTGGCCAGCCATGTGGAGCTCAGGTTCTGTGCAAGGTGACGCCATCAAGGATGCCTAGAGCCTGGCCAGCCATGTGGAACTCAGGTTCTGTGCAAGGTGTCACCATCATAGAGGCAGAGGGAACCTCACAACTTCCCACCACCATAAAGAAAAGCTTCTGTTAGTTCCAGGTGTTGGAATTATCAAATGCTATAAATCAAAAAACAAAGGACAGCCAATGGAGACTATTGCAGAAAACCATCAAATACGAGACTTACGAAAACAAAAGATACAAAAATAAAATTAGAGTTGTTTTGGCCAAAAGACAGACGTGTAGACATTCTTAGGAATCGAGTTTAACTCATTATATACTCTGGAAGTCTACTTTAAAAGTGCTGGTTGATACCTAAGAGATTCCAACACAGGGTATATAACATTCTTCAAGGATGAAGAGAGACTTGCAGATAGCTGGAAACACCATTAGCATTAGACTAGCAATCTCCCAGTATTTCATTACAGAATAATGCAAAACAGAAAAGGGGTGGGCATAGTGGCACACACCCGTGATCTCAGCCATCCAATGCAAGGAAGAAGGAGGACCTCTAATTTTGAGGCCAGACTGGGCTACATAGCAAGAACCTGTCTCAAAGGAGGGGGCGGGAATGTATATAGAAGCCATATACTCTTGATATAATTTGAAAGTAGAGAATGCTAGAATAAAATTTAATAAAATGAAAGAAATAATACCACCCCCTACCCTCCCCATCCCCAGTCCCACCACCAGACTGAAAAGCAAACTGCAGGGAAGATGAGAGGCGTGCCAGCAAACGGATGTGACGCTTCAGTGTTTTATCTAGAAATACTTCCAGGAAGACAAGCCTGCTGCCGTCTGAAGGGTTCCCCGTTTCACGGGGTACACAAATCAAACGTCCAATGCTCATCCATTACACAGAATTTATTTGAAAACAGTTGTTTGTTGCACATAATTTCACCATTAAAGATGCAAACACGTATATGCTAAGTGAGCCAAACATGCTAGTTTGTGTTTAACATGGCTGAACATGCGCTACTGAGACACGGCATCCATCGGCATGAGAAGTCGGCACTTCTTGGTTTTACAGTCGTCAGCGCTGAGACTGCTACTTGGAGCCATTTCAGAAGTTGAGAGGTCTTTCCCAATTTCAAGCCGAGAGTCACTGAGCAAATTTTTATGAAACCTATCATCCACTCAAATAGCAGTTGTTGTTTTTTTTAAAAAATCAAACATTCTAACACACCACAACCCAAATAATTGTATACTTACATGAGGAATGACAATAGGGAAAAAAATCAAGTCTGTCTTTTCTATAATAAGCCATTTTTAATAAGGGCAGGAAACTTTGTACAGTTAAAAAAAACACTAGACTTTCTAATATAAACAGTCTCAAATCTGAGCTGGGTATTGCTGGCCACACTTGTTGTCCTTAGGTTGTGTGACATCATGCACAGTGTGAGGTGTGGGTCACATGCTCAGAAACAAAACTGAAATGAAATATTCTGAGCAAAGATGGGCAAGCACAGCCAGATACGTTGGGATCACTGCACATTTGGTTTTGAATTAGTTCTTGGTGATGGCATATTCAGAAACCTTTTTCCACTGCCAAATTTATAAAAGTTCCGTTACTGGGCACTGTGTAGAAGTACCACAAACTGGATAAGAAGAAAAAGAATTTTCCAAAGAAACAATTCTATTCAGTGGATAATAACCATCCAACTATCCAGAGCTTCAACTTCTTAAAAGTTGTAACTACAAGATAGCATTCTACCAAAAGTTACCTATCAAAAGAAAAATCAAAGGAAGGCTGTATCAGGTTAAGACCTGTAATTCCCACAAGTTAGAAAATTGAAGCAGGGGGATCACTGCAAATTTGAGGCCAGCCCAGGCTACATACCTCAAGGCCCCCTAAACTACACATTAGAACATGCATCTCAAAATTTTAAAAAAATGGGTGCGAGGATGGGAGTAAGGAATGTCAGAGAGCAAGAGAGAGAGAGAGAGAGTTACCATGGCTACCTGAATGTGTGAAGTCAAAGAAACCTATGTGTTATGGGATGTGAGCAGAGTGGACATCAAAGCCATATCACCCAAGCAGGAAATGGAGTAGAGACATCTTCTATAGGTACTCTGAGAATTCTTCCAGACCCAGCCAGACTACTGGGGCCAATAACCCCAGCTACTTAGGAGATTAAAAGTTCAAAACTTGTAGGATACAGAATAAGTTCATGACCAGACCAAGCAATTTAGTGAGACTCTTATCTCAAAATTGAAAGTAAAAATGGGCTGGTGGTGGATGGGGAAGTGACCCTATCAGATGCCATGGCTAGTTTCCTATTCACTTTCATTCAGTGAAGAGCAAGCACGAGAACTTAAGTTTGACTCCCCAGTACCCACATAAAAATGCCAAATGATGCTGCATGGATTCCTCACTGATAGGAAAGCAGAGACAAAAAGATTCCTTGGGCTTGCTGCTCAACCAATCAGGCAAATCAATTCAATGAGAGCTCCTTTCTCCAAAAATAAGGCAGGGATCTACCGAGGAAGACACTGAGTACAACCTCTGGCCTACACACACATACACACACACACGCACACGCACACGCACACGCACACGCACACGCACACGCACACGCACACGCACACGCACACGCACACATACACAAAGAAGGACTGGAGCTGCCACTCAGTGGTAGAGCGTGTGCCTAGATATGGAAGTCCTAGATCCAACACCCAGAATTATAGGGGGAAAAAACCCCACTCTTGTAAGATCTGAACCCATGTGGCTACCTGTTCCAAACACCAGAATTACATCATGGAAGGTACGAAAGCTACCCTTGGGGATATTACTCTTCTGCCAAGCCGAGGAATGTCCCACACTATCATACCTTGCCTTTCACTCCTGAAAACTTTGACCAGGAAGGACTCTTAGAACTCTGCAGATTTTCCCACAGCATTGCTTCTGCCTCTGTGGTTTTGTCCCACATGGTTCTCCATGCTGGGCTGAGAACTCTACAGTCCTGTGACAGCTTTATAGAACACACCCAGCACCAATGCCAGCTTCCTCCACTCCTTTGTGGACTGCAATATTGAAGACCTGCTGAGTCAGGCCTTAGAGTGTGTCATCAGTCAGGAAGCAGAGTCCTTGCTGTTTGTCTCATATGACAGGGCTTTGCCTACACAATAGATTAGGAAACCAGCCACGGCATGGGAGAGGGTCACTTCTGAAAGGAGAAATGGGTCCTTGGGGCAGAACCATCTTTTTCTTTACACTCTTGCCTGTGTGTTCTTCTCCACTATTAACCTTTGTTGTGTGGTCTAGCCTTTGGTCCTCAGCTAATACCTGGAGCTTCTGCCTCCTAATCTGACAGAAAATCCAGCTTCCCACCTTTACCTGTCAATCACTTCCCACTCATTTTTCTGCCAGTGTTTATTTCCCAGGTCCTCTGAGCTAGAGGAGGCCTTTCCTGGGTCCTGCTGGTCCCTGAGCTGTGAGTGTGTATGCTGACAACCTCCTGTTGGAGTTGGTGCAGCTCTGTGCTGCTGAGCTGCCTGGTGGTAGGTCTTTAGTGCATCCAGAGAAATGTGTCAAGAGCTCTCTGGGACAAACACTCTTGAATTTTGCATGGTCTAGTGCTGGAACTTTTTTTTGGGGGGAGGGTGTTTTGAGACAGGGTTTCTCTGTGTAGCCCTGGCTGTCCTGGAACTCACTGTAGACCAGGCTGGCCTCAGACTCAGAAGTCCACCTGCCTCTGTCTCCCAAGTGCTGGGATTAAAGACGTGCGCCACCACTGCCAGGCATGGTGGGACTTTTGATTAGAGATATTGTTCTAAACTTCTCGTAGGGTCTTAGACTAACTGGTTGTGGCTTAAGTGCCTGCAATGTTATGGCACCACACATTTTTGAGTGCAGATGTCTTTACATTGGAGAAGCATGTGTTAATATGTAAGTAGTGAGGACAGTCTGATAAAGGAGGTGTTGAGGATATAGCATTTTGCTTCTCACTTTTAAATTAATGAAGTGTTTCCCCAGAACCTCTCTCTACTGGAAGCCTGCTTCCATCCTGAAGCATGAAAAGGAATCCTCAAACAATTCGAGTAAAGAGTCAGAGGCTCTGCTATCTTCTACTTGATACATTAGATTAGACTGAGCGTTGTTCTTACCAGACATGGTGTGCATACAACCTAGTTGCTATGCCTAAATCTGTTTTTTTAAAACCCTGCCTTTCAATGCAGACAGAAGCCATAGGAAACCCAGTGTCAGTACTCTGTTGACTCTCCCAAGAAGACACTGTTGTGAAGTCACGGCTTATTTCTGAGCAGTTAAGGAAAGTTGTCTACTGGGAGCTCCCTTCAGGAGCACCTCAAGAAATCTTCACTTAGCATTCCCAGGGACAGCAGTAAATATGAAACTAAGATGTTAGCCCAGTCTGTAAGAGCAATCCTCTGACTCACCAACAAATACCATGGGTTTAATTCATTTGTTATTGCATGCCTATGTTTGTGTGGTATCTGTGTATGTATATATGTGTGTTTACATGTGTGTGTGTGTGTGTGTGTGTGTGCGTACATGTGCACACTAGAGCTTACTGGCAAGTGTCTTCCTCACTACTCTTCAGGGTCTCTCACTTGAATACAGCTTAGTGATTAAATAGCCTAGCTTGCGGGGCGGTGGTGACACACGCCTTTAATCCCAGCACTTGGGAGGCAGAGGCTGGTGAATTTCTGAGTTGGAGGCCAACCTGGTCTACAGAGTGAGTTCCAGGATGGCCAGGGCTACACAGAGAAACTCCGTCTCGAAAAACAAAAAAAGAAAAAAAAAAAAAAGAATAGCCTAGCTAGCCAGCTTGCTTCAGGCATCTCCTGTCCCTGCCTTCCAGTGCTTAGAGACTGAACCACCAACTAAAGAACATACACTTCATATAAGACTTTCCACAAAGTAAAATCATTGTGTTGGCTCATCACCATGGAATGTAAATACATTGCATTATTTTCCCAGAAAAATAGCAATAGTCCTGTGGGAAGTACATTATTTTCAGCTGTCACTCAAACATTATTAAAATGATGGCAATGAATAAATTCAAGAATGGAGAGAAAATAAAGAGATAAGATGAATTGTTGCAGAAAATTAAAACGGGAAGCTTCATTTCTCGACAAGATAGACTGTTTGTATTCTTTCTACTAAGGACAGTGGAAACTTGTGCGTCGTATGTAGAACACCTAGACGTTGAAAAGAAGAAAGATGTCTAAGGCTCAAGACCTCAGGATCCAAAGAACAGTGTGGCAGTGAGTTCCCTGGGGTTCATTTTGAGTCTTATACACCTACATCTCACCAGAAATGGCAAAAAGTACAGACAAGAAACACTGTAAACCAGTGGCTCTCAATCTTCCTGATTCTGCTACCCTTAATAAAGTGTCTCATCTTGTGGTGACCCCAACCGTAAAATTATTTTCACTGCTACTTCATAACTTTAATTTTGCTACTGCTATGAATTGTAGTGAAAAATATCTGTGTTTTGTGATGGTCTTAGGTGACCCCTGTGAAAGAGTCCTTTAACACCCCCCCCAAAGACAGTCGAACTCCACAAGTTGAGAACCATTGCTTACATAGCCTTGACTGTCCTGGAACTCACTGTGTAAACCAGGCCATCCTCAAACTCACAGAAATCCACCTGCCTTTGCCTCTCAAGGGCTAGAATTAAAGGAGCATGCCACCACACCCAGCTATAAACAATCATGTAACCAATGATTTTAAAAGGAGTCTCAGCAGAAAACAGTCTCCACAAAGAAAAGAAGTGAGCGCAAAAGACCTGAAAATTCCAATAATAAAAATAAACTCACCAAAGGGAAATAGAGTTTAAGAAATGCATAGCCAGGGACCTGGGGAATGGCTCAGTGTCCTGAATGAAGAATGATCTGCAATCGCTGTGCTGGTTTCAAACAAGCATGGTTTTTAGGTATACAGCAAACAGAAATGAAAGAAAGAGACAGCGAGGAGGAGATAGTAGTTCATGAGATCAGACTTGACATCCAGCAGAAAGCAACCGAGGAGACCTGGAGAGCAAAAACCAGCCAGTTGGAGCCTCTCTCGGCTCCAAAATGGGTTCCAGGAAGAATGGCTTCTCTTAGGTGAGATGTCCGATGAGCCATTCCCACCACCCGCATCTTTATGTCAGGAAGGCCAGAGGGAATAATTGGCCTTCCAGATGTGATCAAGGACATAGTGCTTTGATTCAAATACTCTCCTTCTGTCCTCATGGACCTGGTATTTTTACTCTTTGCTACCCTACTTTTGCTTTCTCACAAGGCCAGCCGACCAGCCCATCCCCAGCCAGGGGGGTCTTTGGGACACTTTAAGAGAAACAGCTTGGGTATTAAGTGTGTATGTGACGAGGAAACGGGGTGACAACCCTATGTCCACAGCCAGCTTCTCAATGAACTTAAGCAACACATAACAATTTATTATTAGAATGCATACTATACCCAACCAGTAAATTGCTTGACATACAAGTATTAGGATGTGAGTTCAGGTCCCTAAGACAAACGTGAAAAAGCCAGGCGTGGCAGCATATGTCTGTAATCCCAGCACTGGGGAGGCAAACTGGGGCTTGCTAGCCAGCTAGTCTAACCAAATCAGTGAGCTTCAGGTTGTGGGCACATGAACGCTGTTAGCAAAGTACAGAGGACTGAGGTTCTGCTGTAGACATAGCATCCAGGGATTTAGCTGGCCTTGAACTCCCTATGTAGCTGAGGGTGACCTTGAATTTCTGGTCTTTCTATCCTCACCTTCTGAGTACTAGAATTAAAGGCATATACCACCATGTTCTGTTTATGGAGTGCTGGAGATCGAACCCAGACACTCTCACATACAGGCAAGGCACCTTACCCATTAAGCTACACACCGCCCCCCAAACTCCAAGATATCCTACTTAAGGGGAGATAAGGGAAACTGTGTCTCTCCTCTAAGTCACCTGCTGAAAAGAGGAACAATCTGAGACCAGCGAATTGAAGACTGAAGGCGCAGAAAGATGTGGTATGCACACCCAGAACAGCTAAACCAAAATTTCAAACGTGCTACTTAAAGCTGTAAAATAACGAATTGTCCACCAGGTGGCAGTGTCTACGGAGGCTCGCGTATCCCATCAGCCTCGGCGCTCGAAGTGGAAGAAGGCGTGGAGGTGACTCTCTGGCCCTCAAGGCCTCTTACTCATCTGTCCCGACTGACGTTGGGCAACAAAGATGGCGGCGGGAACCAGCAATTACTGGGAAGGTGAGGGTGAGGCCTCTGAGTGGGTCCCGCCGGGTGCAGAGGGGATTTAGTGAGGTCGGGTCTTGAGGGAGGCAGCAGAGAGAAGAGCCAAGGCTCAGGAACGGCCATACTTCCGGATGAAGTTGTCCGAGAGGAACCCTGGGCCTGGGAACTTGGGGAAGGATCTGGGGCGGAGTGAACCGGACCTGGGAAGGGGTTGGGACCGGGATGGAGAGGAAGAGGCTCCAGATGGAAGTGCCTGAGGGGGTGGTGAGACTCTCAGGATGGGGCTCCGGGGACGAGCTCTTGGGAGGAGAATGTGAGCAACAAGATCCAGAGCCCGGAAGACGAGTGGCCAGAAACCTTGGAGTTGAGGTCACTGTCAGAAAACTAAAAGTGAAGAGGAACTCGTCAGTGCCGGCCCTGCGGCGAGTTTGAGTAGACTGTCTCATCCTGGACCCTAACTGGCAATTTGAGATTGAGACTTTAATGGCAACTAGGTGACAGAATACTGTACTCCAAGATCGGTTTTGTTAAAAATGTTAGTAAAGGGTTCTAATGCATGGATTTGTTATTCTTCTCCCGCCAAGAAAACATTCAGTTGTGTTTATTTAATTCCTGAAAATCTGGTCCACTCAAGTGAGGTCACACAAAACTTTCCTAGACCACAGTGATTCACAAAGATCAGAAATGGCTTCACCCTTTTTCATTTAACTGTTTGCTTATTTAGTTTTTAAACCTATTTTCTCTCTTTGTCCCATGAAGCCCCTGGGAAATATGGGATTGTCACCATCTGACAGTAGGTCTTAAGGGACTGAATTTTGTGTTCTATCTGTCATGTTTTCAAAATGCTTTCTACTTAATGTTTTCCATTAGACTACATGCCTATAGTTTAAAACATGTATTTAAAATGTCCATTGGAAATACTTGTCGTAGCTAGAATTTCTTTTTAAATGATGCAGAAGTGGCTGCTGCTACCTTTGATAGTCATTAGGCTGTGGGATTTTGAAACTCTATGCTGTAATAATTAGAACAGGCTATTATTGACAATATACCTCTGTGCCAGATGCTTTACGCATGTATAGAAAAACTAAAGGCTTGAGGTTTATAAATTACCTGAGTCATCAGTAAATCTCAAAGACAGTAGGTGGCTGAGCAACCCTGGGAGTGGGGTTTGGTCTCTGGGTAGATATACTCCACCATATAATTCCGCTTCCTGCCTTTGATTAGTATAATGAAACAGTTTCTTGATATTCTTTGGTCCTGAGACACTCTTACATTATTCCTTTCTGTATTTTACTCCTTTCATTTGAACTCCACCATGAACACACACACACACACACACACACACACACACACACACAGATGCATTTCATACATGGGTTTCCAAGTATGGCTTCTTCCAGTCAGCCATTTAGAAACCAAGCAGCTACACCAGTTTATCTGTTTGCTTCTACTTTTAAAACGTGCTTTTTAAAAACCTGTCACAGTTGTATTTTTGTCTTGTTCATACTGTACTGTTTGTTTTTACCCGACCCTCCCCCCAAGGCTTTTGAAGCAGCAGATTTTTTTGGTTGTTAATTTGCTTTTCCTTGTGTTTAATTGCTAAGGTACTTTACCTGTATGGAAAAAAAAAAAAATCTGAACTCATAACAGAGTTTTGAAAAATAAAAAGAAATATATGTCAAAAAGAATGCTGGCTTCTTACAAATTTAGCTGGTACACTGGCGGAAGGATTAGAAACCATCTTCATTTCTTCATGATTTTTATTCTCTCCTTGTTTCCCTTCAAGTTACAACAGTTGGTTATTGCAGTAAGAGTGTTCTCTGGATGCTATGACACTGGCCGTCCAGCTCTCTGTGAAAGGAAAGTGACAGGTTGTGCGTCTCCCACAACTGCCTCCCTCTTTGCTCTAATCTGAGGCTTAAATACTTGGCCAGCTTACTTTCTTAGATATGCCCTTGGTTTCTGAGTAACCAGATCAGAGATGAATATGTGATCATTTTCATAGTTGGCTTTCTTTAAATGGGCTTATGAATTTAACGTCTACTGATAGACTAATGATTTACTTTTGTAATTTTCTTAAAGATCTCAGGAAACAAGCCCGACAGCTGGAAAATGAACTTGACCTGAAACTAGTTTCCTTCAGTAAACTGTGTACGAGCTACAGTCACGGCAGCGCCCGGGATGGAGGACGCGATAGGTATAGGTACTGCCAAACTCTCTCATACGCCTTAAATATGTGATGCTTTTAAAAGGAAACTGGCATAGAGAACTCCGTGGCTTGGTTCGTTATCTTTATGTGTTTGTCTCTCTGTATGTATGTTTGTCTGTGTGTATCTTATTGAAATTCTTCCTAATTCTTGAGACTAACACTTGTTTGAGATCTTAGACAGAGATTGTGAAAGCTCAGGAAGAGACTCGTAGACTTTAAAAATGAGTTTGTATAAATAGTAAGTTTCGGAAGCCAGGCTTATACACCTCTGCCATCACTAGGAGGCCGAGACAGGGGACACACAATTGTAAATTCATTCTGGGCTCCATAGCAGATCCAAAAAGTCTCATTCTCAGTCAGTCCACAGACACGTCTGGCTTGTCCACATGATTTTTGTTTGGTTTTGGTTTTGGTTTTGGTTTTGTAGGGTTTCTCTGTGTAGCCCTGGATGTCCTGGAACTCACTCACTCTGCAGACCAGGCTGACCTCAAATTCAGAAATCCCCCTGCCTCTGCCTCCCCAGGGCTGGGATGAAAGGGCTGCACCACCACCACCATCTGACTGATATTTTTGTTTTCTGATTTCTGATTGGAACTGTATTCAAGTTTGCAAACTTTTTCTGGTGTTTGTTTTAGAATGAATCTAATGCAGGGTCCTTATGATCATGGAAATTTGTTGTTGTTTTGAGAAACTAGCATATTACAACTCAAGGAAAGGTTATTTTGGGGGGTTGGGGGCAAGGTTTGAGATAGGGTTTCTCTGTATAAACAGCCCCTGGCTGTCTTGGAACTTGCTTTGTAGACCAGGCTAGCCTCTAACTCATAAGAGATCTGCCTGCCTCTGCCTCCCTAGTGCTGAGATTAAGCGTGTGAGCTGCCATGTCTGTATGACAGTTTATATTTTTAAATCTTATGATTACTTAATCACTTGCTTCCAAAAATTGAGGAAATGTTTGAGATTCTTAGAAATATAAGGAAAAACATCATGAGCCCTATTTTGTTAGTGTCTCTTTAAGAAATAATCATTGCAAGTTCAGATGAAGCCCCTGGTAATGCCCCACTTGCCCCACACTGTCCTCATTTACATAGAAACATCACTATTTTTGTTACAGATCTTGGTATTTATAGGAAATTCATAGTATTTTACAAGAGCTATTTCATAGTTTGCTTTTTTTATTTAACATTATCTTTGAAGTTCAGCTGTGGGTACATTTGGCTACTGTCTTTATTTGCTACATATATTAAATAACTTATTAGGATTTAACTATTTGATAGACATTTCTAATTTTTGCTACTTAATCATAATTTTAATAGCTAATATGATCACTTGTATTTGAAGTTCTGTTCTTAAAACTTTGTATAAATGTTGCTATGAACATTTTCACCCAGATTGTACTTACATATACACCCAGCAGTGAGGTCATTGACAGCAGAGTTATTATTTGTTAATCAACTCTCATTTCTGTATTTTTCAACTATTAGTGGAGGATGGATATTTTCTAGCTAACACTGATAAGAACACAATTGAGTTTAATCTCCAGAACTCATATCCTAAGGCTACTGTGTTGTAAACACCCCACAAATCTCTTTTCACTATTGTAGCCAAAGTATTGGTCCTTTTGCATAAGGGCTCAAGGCTTAGAAAGTTAGCAGGTACAGTGTGTTGACTCTGGGACCTAGAAACAAGCTAGCGGCACTCCATGGACCTCAGTGTGAGACTGTGGTTTGCACACATTCATTCACCATGTAGGAAGCTAGAGGATCATTTTTGCCTTTGTTTCTTAACAAGTAAGCTTTCTATTCAGAAAGCTTTTTTTCTGGATTTAAGGCTCACATTTGTTTTTTCCAGTGAGTATACAATTTTAAAACTCAAATCTGCCAGGAAACATTGTTATAGGATGCTTTTCCTGTGCTCTCTGCTTGGATTCCCTTTTAAAGCAACAGTGTCTTGAGAACATTCTGAATTCAGCTACAAATTCTGATTTGGGACAAATTCTGCCTCTCTAGAGAGCCTAGGGTTATGAGGTTGCAGGCTGCCGCTGGAGCTCCACGTCTGGGAACTATAATCGCCAGATCTGGACAATAAGGACTGACTGTGCATGCTGTTTTAGTTAGGGTTTTCCTTCTGTGAACAGGGCAAGTCTTACAAAAGAAAACATTAGTTGGGGCTGGCTTACAGGTCAGAGGTTCAGTCCAGTATCATCAAGGTGGAAACATGACAGCATCCAGGCAGGCATGGTGCAGGAGACACTGAGAGTTCTACATCTTCATCTGAAGGCTGCTAGCAGAATACTGGCTTCCAGGCAGCTAAGGTGAGGTCTTAAGCCCACACTCACAGTGACACACCTACTTGAACAGGGCCACGCCTTCTAATAGTGCCACTCCCTGGGCCAAGCATATACAAACTATCACACATGCGCAGTGTTCATTTTGATTTCCAGATTGGAAACATGTCGCATGAATAAAGTCATCAGTGAGCAGAACTTTTCTTTTAGAGGTCTTGGGTTTTTTTCTGTATGTTGAAAGTCAAGGACTGTGGATCATCTCATATCTATTAAGTGAACTAAATTCAACTGAATCCTAATGTTGTAAAGAAGGAGGGTTTTGTTTTGTTTTTAAGATCTATTTATTTGTTTTAGGTAAGTACATTGTCACTGTCTTCAGACACACTAAAAGGTTCCGGTACAGATGGTTGTGAGCCACCATGTGGTTACTGGGAATTGAACTCAAGACCTCTGGAGAACAGTCAGTGTTCATAGACAGCCCTGAGAATGAGGGTTTTAAACCATTTCCCTGGACTTTCTACTGTCCTAAGAATAGTGAATCCAGTATTAGAGATTGCCATGTTACTCATTCATTCAACAAATATTTAAAGAACAGTAAATACCATTTGCCATGTGCTGGGCATATGTGGATGAGAAAACAAGCAGTTTCCTTCTTGATCTCTCCTGGCCTGTTGTCTACAGTGCATCTTTAGGAGGGTTCAGATCAGTGGCCTAGAGAGCTGTTTCATTATGAAAGTAAATATTTGAGGGAACAGTGGTCGCTGAGGTTCTTTTGATGTTGAATTGATGATTTAATCTTTGGGTTGCCTCATTAAGTGCTGTATAAAGATCAGGAATCTTTCTCCACTCGGGTTGGAGAGTGTGATCTGTTTTGTTGGATCGGGAATAACTGATCTGTATTCAATTGCTTGTGTGATCATGTATACAGTGTGGGCTTCTAAAAAAAAGTATTGGTTTTGAGAAGAGACAAATGATACTTTTAGAATTTGCGACTGTCAGACATCTTTCATCTGTGAAAAGCCCGATTTCTGACTGGCTACTCTGATATAAAGAGACGTAAACACATTCTTGTAAACTAGTATGAGGCAGATTGTGAGTGAAAGCATGGAGCCTGGTCTGAAAGCTTGCTGACCTCTGCTGTTGGCCTGAATGCTCTCTGCTGATTCCTGAATAACTGCTTATCTAATCAGGTCATTTAAATCTCAGTTTTCTTTTTGATAAGAGTCATTAAAGGAAGAGAGAATTTAAAGGCATAAGAAACCATGTTTTTGGAGAAAAGATAAAGATTATACTATTTTTTAGTATTTTAGAATGTGTGGGTTTTTTTTTTTTCTTGATTTATGTTTTCACTTTATATTCTGATAGCGGCCTCCTCTCCTCCTCTTCTCCCAGCCCCACCCTTACAAATCCTTCTCCTCAGTGAAGGGGAAACCCTCCCTTCATACCCAACACTCAGGGACATCCAGTTGCAGCAGGACTAAGGTCATCCTCTCTCACTGAGGCCCACCCAACCAGGCAGTTCATTTAGAGGAAAAGGATCCAGTGGCAGGCAACAGTTGGAGACAGCCCCCACTCCAATTATTAGGGAACCTACATGAGGACCAAGTTGCACATTCACTACAAATGTGTAGGGGACCTAGGGCTATCCTGAGCGTGCTCTTTGGCTGGTGGTTCAGTCTCTGTGAGCCCCATGGGCCCAGGTTAATTGACGCTGTGGGTCTTCTTGTGGTGTCCTTGACCCCTCCAGCTTGCATAGTTCTATCCCCAACTCTTCCACAAGACTCCCCAAACTCTGTCTGATGTTTGGCTGTGGGTCTCTGCATCTACCTCCATCTGCTGCTGGATGAAGTCTCTCAGGAAACAGTTGTGCTATGCTCCTGTGTGCAAGCATAACCAAGTATCATTAATAGTATCAGAGGTTGGCTGTCTCACATGGGATAGGTCTTAAGTTGGGACAGTCATTGGTTGGCTGTTCCCTCAGTTTCTGCTCCATCTTTATCCTGTGTCTCTAGGGGTCACCCCCAGAGACTCCCAGGAGCTTCCCCATCCCAGGGCTCCAGCTCGTCTCAGAGATGCTCCCCCATCAGTTTCTCCCAGCCCTCTCCTGCACTCCCTCTCTCCACCCTTGATCCCCATTCCCCTCCTTACCCCCTCTCCCATCCAGTTCCCTCCCTCCATCTACCTCCAATGTCTACTGTGTTTCCGCTTCTCAGTGAGACTCACACATCCTCCTTTGGGCCCTCCTTGTTAGTTTCTTTGGGTCTGTGGATTGTAGCATGGTTACCCTGTACTTGGTGGCTACTATCTACTTATCAGTGAGTACATACCATGCGTGTCCCTTTGGGTCTGGGTTTCCTCACTGAGGATGATATCATCTAGTTCAGGACAACTAATAGGAGTCAGTTCTCTCCCTCTGCCATGTGGATCCCAGTAATTGAACTCCGGTCACCAGGCTTGGCAGCTTTACCCACTGAGTCAGAAAATCATAATTTTTAAAGAAAGAGAAGGAATGTTTTTGGAGTTTATTTGATCTCTTTAAGAAAAATTATCTGATTATTTTAAGGATGTTTTAAAGGGCTAAGTAATGGATTTTTTAATTGAACTTCTCTTTAGTTCTGACACAACACCCCTATTAAATGGATCAAGCCAAGACAGAATGTTTGAGACAATGGCAATTGAAATTGAACAGCTTTTGGCAAGGGTAAGTGCTTTTGGGTAAACAGCTAGTTTGCTGTTTGTTAGATATGGTTCTGAATTATACTATTTACTGAAAACACCTGATCATTCACTGTGTGCTCCTCCTCTGACCATGTGAGTTTTAATGGCAGCCATCCAAATTGGAGCATGTTATTTGTGGGAATTGCTGGTGACTGGGTCTTGTCTTGTTTGCTGTCAGCCAAAAGAACATATCGGCAGATAATTTACTTGAGCCGTGTTTAGTGCTTTTTAAACTGTTCTCCTTTTCTTTCTAGCTTACAGGAGTTAACGACAAAATGGCAGAGTACACCCATAGTGCAGGGGTGCCCTCACTGAACGCAGCCCTGATGCACACGCTGCAGCGACACAGAGACATTCTGCAGGTGGTGTATTGGCATAGCGTCTTCATAGAGACATTGTGCAGGTGGCGTGTGGGCTGTAATGTCTCCATGCTGCTGAGGGGGCTGCAAGATGAGTAATTAATTGTGGTTAGAGTATCTTTTCAGAAAATATTAAAAGTATAACAAAACAGCATAAATGTAAATATTTATTAGGTGGTATTAAAGTATAGATGTACAGATTAGAAGGCAAACATTGTTATTACTGAGAAAATTAAACAACCGTATGATTTAAGAACTCTTTAAAAATTGGTACCCAACTTTAAATCCTAGCACTCAGGAGTCAGGCAGGCCAGTTTCAGTGAATCCAAGGCCAATCCAGTCTATATAATGAGTTCCAGATCAGCTGGGACTGCATAGTGAGACCCTGTCTCAAGATGATGGTGGTGGTAGTGGTGGCGGTGGTGGTGGTGGTGGCGGTGGTGGCGGTGATGATGGTGATGATGGTGGTGGTGATGATGGTGGTGATGGTGGTGATGATGATGATGTGGTGAGATGATGATGATGATAATGATATGATAGTAGTGATAGGAATAGGAGAGATGACTCCATGGGTCAGAGTGCTTGCTATGAAAGCAAGAGGATCTGAGTTCAAATCCCTAGAACCCATATAAAAGCCAGGCATGGCCATATGTATCTGCAACCTCAACTTTGTAGGAGATGAAGACAGATAATCCTAAGGACTTGCCGGCCAGCTATCCTAGCCAAAAGAGCAAGCTTTAGATTCATTGAGAGACTTAAAAACTAGGTGGAGAGCAATAGAAGATACCTCTGCACATGTGTGCATAGGAAGCGTACAGCACACACCTAAACAGAGAGGAATGCTTTCCAAAACTTACCTTTTTTACATCTATCTATCTATCTATCTATCTATCTATCTATCTATCTATCTATCTATGTATCTATCTATGTGTATCTCTGTGTCTATGTGTGGAGATCAGAGGACACTTAACAGAATTCAGTTCTAGTTTTCCACCATGTGAGTAATTGGGATTAAACTCAGTTGTCAGGCTTGGCAACAAATGCCTTTACCTGCTGAGCCATCTTTCTGGGAAACTCCACAACTGGAAATCTGAGTATGGTGGCACACAGCTGTAACCCCAGCACTTGCAAAATAGAGGGAGGTGGAGTACCAACAAGTAGGAAGTCAACTTGGTGTGTGTAGTGAATTCCAGGCCAGCCAGGGATACATAGTAAACCTCGTCTCAAAGGGTGGTGGGGGCTGAGGGGAACAACAGCAAAGATCAGAAGTAGAATTCAGTGGTAGGATTTGTGATAAGTATGTACAAGGCCCCACACTCAGCCCCCAGAAGGCCAGGTGCACGCCCATTCACTCAGCCACAGAGAAGGACCAACAATTGAGAGTTGGGATGTGGTCAGTGGGAAAACACTAGAAGCATTCTCACTAAAGAGAAAGGGAGTGCGGGAGACAGCTCAGATGGCAGAATATACACAGAGCCCTGAGTTCAGTTCCCAATTCTGGTTCAGGCCTAGAATCCCAGCACTTAGAAAGAAGACACAAGAAAATCAGAAAGTGGAGACTAGACCAGGCTGTTAGACCCTGACTCAGGAAAAAAAAGAACAAAACAAGAAAAGGGTACATGGATGTCTGACACTGCTTTGGAGTTTCTCATCAGTACAGTTAATAAAAACAACAGCAAAACCTGAGATAAATATTTGAAAGGAAGAGGCAAATTTATAATGTGGTATAATAAAATCATGTGTGTCTGATACACCAAGAAAATTAAATGATAAAAGTTAGAAACAAACTCAGTAAGATGGTATGTATAAAAGCAAGCCATTGTGTTCTGTATACCCAGTGACCCATTAGGAAATGAATTGCATGGGGTGGGGTCAGGACCATCAGAGAGCGAGCATGAATGAATGTTCAGCCACTGGCACCAAAAGCCAGGTGTGATGGTGTCATCTTGTAATCCCAGTACTCAGGAAGTAGAGACAGGAAGATCAGGAGTTCAAAGCCAGCTTGGGGGATAAATGAAACTACATATACATGTATAAAGGAAGAAATAGAAAATTATTTTTCTTTGGGGCAAGCTTTATGCTCTGGCTCTGTAATCCATGCTTGTCCCTGACTTTCAGTCCCCTGCCCAAATACTGAAGCTTCAAGTGTGTGCCCTCACGCAGCTCTTTGTATTCTTTTTTTTTTTTTTTTTTTTTTTAAATTTGGTTTTTGAAACAGTTGCCATTACCACAAATTGGCCTTGAATTCCCAATCTCCTTATTCCACTTTCCAAGTACTGGAATTACAGCTGTACCATCAAGCCTAACTTTCTTTAACTTATTTTAGAATGGCAAGATGGTATCAAAGTTCATTTAAAATCATATAAAATAACCAAGATTAAAGCTTAGTATAGCTCTCAAAGTGAAGAAGAGTATTTAATTTTACCAGATGTTGAAACCTGTTGAAACGCTTAGATAAGGGGCTGCAGAGATGGCTCAGGTTAAGAGCACTGGCTGCTCTTCCAGAGGTCCTGAGTTCAATTCCCAGCAACCACATGGTGGCTCACAACCATCTGTAATGGGATCCGATGCCCTCTTCTGGTGTGTCTGAAGAGAGCAATAGTGTACATAAAATAAATAAATAAATCTTTAAAACAAACAAAAAAATCTGGGATGATTGATAGTTTGTTTCTAGGGTCCAGCTAAGTGGCTTCTGGGTAAAAGCACTTACTGTCAGGCCCTGACAACTTGAGTTCATTCCTTAGGACCACATGGTGGAAGGAGAGAACTAACTTCTACAACTTGTTCGCTGACCTCCACACATGTACCCCCACACAAACATGCATAAATTGTAAAAATTCTCTAAAGATAAGGGTGTGTGCGCGAATGTTTGTGTGTGCGTGCGTGCGTGTGTGTGTGTATACATACATGTGTGTGCATGTGCGCGCATGCACATAAACACTCAGGTGCAGGTATGTGTATGTATGGAGGCCAGAGGTCAACCTTTGGTAGTTAGTTGTCTTAGTTTTTGAGGCAGGGTCTCCCTAGGAACTGGGGCTTGCCAGTTTGGCTAGAATGAGCCATAGAGCCAGTGAGCCATAAGGCTCCTCCTGTCTCTGCCTCCTCACTGCTGAGATTACAAGAGAACAGCCCCAGCTGTGTACAAACAGCCCAGCTGCAAACATAGGGTTTTACTGGCAGATTTTCCTCTCTCTCTCTCTCTCTCTCTCTCTCTCTCTCTCTCTCTCTCTTTCTCTCTCCCCCTCCTTCCCTTCTTTTTTTCTGTCCCCCTTTCTCCTTTCCCTCTCTTCCTCCCCTCCCTTTTTTCTCCTCCCCCACCACTCCCAAAGACTTAAATGTAGAAAAAACATTGGAAAGGAGGAGAGGAAAGAAATTCATCAAAGTTCCAAATAGAGAGTGGGTGAAATTTATAAATTTCTGAGCATTGAAGAGCGAAGGAAGATCTAATGTCAGAAACTACAGCAAAGGACTCAATTGTTTAATATGCATACAGTTAATACAAATACAAAAGACAATAGAACTTTCTTAAAAGTGGTCTGGGGTTGGAGCTCCATGGTAGAACATTTGTTTTGCGTTTGTAAAGTCATTGGTTGGATCCTCAGCACTGAGAAGAAGGTGGGGATGTGGGCAGGGGCTTGAAAAATAAGTTCTAAGCCTTATTAATACACCATTGAGTAAAACATTCTCCTATTTTTTACCCTAGGGTATTTGAAGTCATTTTGTCTTAGACTTTGTTCCTTGTCCTTCTGTCCTGTGTGATGAGGCACGGGTGGTAGGACACGCAGTGTTTGGAAGTGTGTAGACGGATACACATGTACGACTGTAGAAGGATAACAGTACCTTGATAGTGTGTGAAGTCTGGATGTTGATCTCTTTCAGGATTATACACATGAATTCCATAAAACCAAAGCAAACTTTATGGCAATACGGGAAAGGGAGAATCTCATGGGATCAGTACGGAAAGACATTGAGTAAGTTACCTTTCATGTTACTGTATACAATGTTTATATGGATTTAGGCTGTATCTGTGGTTAACTGCAAATTGAGTAGCAAAACCAGGATTTAGACTTTGGGATTTTTGATTTTTCCATTTCTTTTTCTTTGAAGCTTGCTAACATATGAGCTGACTCTACTTTGCCATCTCCCAGATATCCTGTGAGCCTTTGCCAACCTTGACCTTAAGTCCAGCTTGAGTGATTCCCTTCCCACCCATACTAACAATGCCATGAATGCCAATAACTGAAGGTTCTAGTTTCTGACTCTTGCTCTGCTCTGCGCTCTCTCTCTCTCTCTCTCTCTCTCTCTCTCTCTCTCTCTCTTTCTCTTTCTCTCTCTCTTATATGTTTAGATAGCTATTAGCTTCCCTGAAATTCCAAACTATGTTTATCTGGGGGCAGGAGTTTGTAGGTTTAATGTAGACTCAAAGCCTTGCAAGACCAAGGCCTTCAGCATTTTACAATGGTCTCAGTCTAAAAGGTTTGTTCTTTCCATCCATTGCTTCACTGCCCCCTTAGGGGCATAGGCTAGCATTCCACATGTAGTCTTAGTTTTTACAACTGACCTTGACTGATGAAGTCCTATGGAGTCTGTAACTGATGCTGAAGATTTTCTGTCTTGTGTTTGTTTTCTTGAAGCATTGGTCAGGCTGGTTTGGTTGTGACCCTCCTGACTCTGCTTGCTGAGAGCTGAGATGGTAGGTAGGTAGCTTCCACCATACCTAGACAGTTTTTCCATTTTGAACCATCTAATGAATGATACTACCATGGTCTGGTTTGTGATAGATTACAATACTTATGTTCTATCAACTAGGACATGTACTTATCACAAGCTGGTATGTGTTATGTGTGCTCTGAGAAAGCTTCCTAGAGAGCCTCTCTACATAGCATTAGCAGGCCCGAAACCTGCTGTGTAGAGCAGACTGGAGGGAAAGTGTGCACTACCACGCCTGACCTACCGCGTGGCAGTTTTGTTGTTTGGAATGTATAAGCCTTCTTTAATTTCTGTACAGTTGTCTTGCAGTCAGAACCCACAGAGGGGTTTAGCTCTTTCACAGTTTGTGGAAGCCACCAGAATATAACACTTTAGTTTCTGAAAAATTTCATTCATTAAGCCATTGTCTGAGCACCAGCTATGAGCAAGACATTCTGTAGACAGTGTGGAAATGTCAGCTTAGCCTTGAGGGAGTTTACCATCACAGTGCTAGAGGGAAGCTTGTTAATGCCTTAAGTAGCAAGGGTTTGCTGACGGCTTTGCTGGGGTATTCTCTACTGTTTTTGCATTTTACACAGTCCTTTCTGTGTATTAACTTTTTGGTTCCACAATACTTTTTTGAAAGAGGCAGCTACCATCAGGTCTTTTTTTTTTTTTTCTACAAAAGTAGGTATCATAGACATTAGTACAGTTTGGGAATTTTTTAAAAATTTGTTCTTAAAGACCAGTTGTGGTGACGCATGCCTTTAACCTCAGCACTCAGGAGGCAGAAGCGGGCAGATTCCTGTGAGTTTGAGACCTGGTATACATAGAGAGTTCCAGGACAGCCAGGGCTACACGGGAAACCCTGTCTCCTAAAAAGAAAAGAAAAAAGAAAACAAGGAAAGAAAATGTTCTCAAGTCTTATTACTAGTAAAAAGCAGGAAAATGGGATTATTGAGAGAGGTAAAGAAAGGTCCCCTTTGGTAATTGTAACGTACTGACAGTGAACATGCAAATCCTGAAGTGTACCAGGACTGAATATTTGGGTTGCAGTGTTCCTCAGGCTTTGCTCATGAGTGACCCGCACTGCTGTGATGAATAACATTGGTTCAGTAGCTTCTTGTGCCATGTGCTCGTTAGTCTAAAATTCTACTTCTGCTGGAGAAAATAATATGGAAGTTCATACACACAGGAAAAGTAAGATCCTCTGTTCAGAAGCTCAGGTTAGTTTAGTGAAAAACAGAAAACGCCTAAATCTAAACTGGAGAAACAATTCATCCTTTACATGTGTGGTAATCCTTCTCAAGGGAAGGGAAAAGCATTTTATTCTGATTGTTTACTTAAAGCTGTGGAGAACACAGACCTCTCCTCCGCTAGCATTAGGGTTAGTGCCTTAACCTGATGCTGCAGCTTCTAAAAACAGTCTTGCCTTTTCTTGCCGTTGCTCTAGATCTTATAAAAGTGGGTCTGGAGTCAACAACAGGAGAACTGAACTGTTTCTGAAAGAACATGACCACCTTCGGAAGTAAGTACTGCCTGCTTTCCTGTGCTTGCTGACTCGTTCACCTACCTGGAAAGACATAAAGTCACAGTGTGGGCCTTGCTGGTGGGAATTCATCCTGCGCTGAGTGGATTCTCTGGAGATGGATGGCAGCTCATCAGCCATAATCAAGTGATGCCCTTCGAAGATTTTCCTCCTCTCTGCCTGTCTTCTCTTTTAGCCCCGTACTGCTGTGCTGCTCTCATCCCTACTGCAAGTTATAATGGTGTCCACAGTAGTAATGCTGTAATTTATGTTTGAATGGTCTCTTGCCACTTACCTTATTGAAGAAACTCTATAAGGAGTAAAAAGGCCAAATATCAAGTGCAAAACAAATGAAACCAAAACCAAGATTTTAGCAGAAAATGACTGGGTAAGGTATAAGTATGCTTTAAAACAGGTCCCACAGTCTACTCCGTGTCAGCTATTTTTCTCCATGATTTTTTTTTTCTTGTTTGTATTTTGTGGTAAAATTTAAGGATCAGAACACTTGTCTCTGAGCTCAGCTTGCTATGCTAAATAGTCAGTGCTAGGAATTAGTTTGCTGTTTGCTACTGAGTGTCATTAATTAGTTATGTGATAAGCGTAAGGTACTGTTGAATTCATTTGCCTTTAAAGGCCACAATTTAAAATATAAACTGCTAAAACGAAGACACAAGTGACTGGAACAGTAGCTCAGTAGTTAAGAACACCAGCTGCTCTTGGAAAGGACCTGGGTCAGTTCCCAGCATCTATATGGCAGCTCACAACGTCTGTAACACCAGCCCCAGGGAATCTGATGCCCTGTTCTGATGCACCAGGCACACGTGATGGCAAAACATCCATACACATTAAAATAAAATAAAATGCACACAACAGGGTATGGTAGTATGTGTCTGTAATCCCAGCTACATAGGAAGATGAATCCGAATGGTCTCTTTGACTTAGCACTTCAAGACCACTTTGGCAACAAGTAAGAGTGTATCTCAGTGTACATGTACAAACACATGTACATTTACACATACACATACAGTTATCAAAATCCTATGTGGTGTTGAGGAATGAAGTCATGCTAGGCCAGTGCTCAACCTCTGGACTATCCACTTAGCCAATTCAGGTCTTTTTAGAAGCTGTGATTCTTCTAGTGTCAGAACCAGTTATTTTTGGATTCTGTTTTTTGTTTGTATTATTAATCTTTGTGTGCATGTATGTATGCATGCATGCATGTATATAAGAATGTAGAAGCCTGAAGTTGGAAATAATCTTCTCTCTTCCACCTTATTCATTAAGGCAGGGCCTCTCAAGTCCACGGCTCACCAGAATGGCTAGTCTTTCTGGCCACCTTGCCCTGGGGATCCTTTGTCTCCGCGTGCTGGGGCTTGAATCCACTGCACCTTCCCAGTGTTTCCCGTGGGGTCTGGTGATCTCGAATCTGGTCGTCATGTTTACCTGGCAGTTATTTTAGCCACTACACCATCTCTCCAGCTCGTTTTCTGTAAATTACATTTTATTTACTTATTTTGTGTTTGCAGGGTACATGTCACAGCGTGTACTTGGAGGTCACAGAGCAGATTTTGGAAATCTATTATATGATTCCACCGTGTGGGCTATAGGGCTCAAACTCCTACATGGTGGAAGAACCAACTTGTCTAAGTTGTCCTGTGACCTCTGCATGTGTGCTGTGACACATGCAGTGTACACATACACTCACACATACAGGCTAAATTAAAATTAATTTTATGTGTGTGAGCGTTTTGCCTACATATATGTGTACTGCGTGCATGCCTTGTGCATGAAGAGGCCAGAAGAAGGTACTAGACAAAGATGGTTGTGAGCCACCATGTGGGTGCTGAGAACTGAACCCAAGTCCTCTGCAAGAGCACCAAGTGCTCTTAACTGCTGAACCCTCTCCAACCCTTGATTTTAAAAAATAAGAAATAAAAGCATATAGATGTAAAAGGAGATACTTGGAGACTGTACAAGTACTGTCTCTACTCAGAATGTCCTCACTAAGTCTAGCATTCTTCCTGTTCTCACTCTCACTGCAGGCTTCTGATTTCTCTTGTCAGTCCTTTGTATGTATCATTTTGTTCCTGGGGAAGTCTCAGATGCAGTGAGCCTTGTCTAGGACTCTAGTTACTTTGCCGCTCACACCATTGGGCGGGCCTCCTTTGGGTTAGCATCTGTCACTTGGCACACCTTGTTATTCTGGGGTACTTCCTGTAGTTCCTGGTACCATGAAACATTCATGGCTCATGTTATATTTTCCTTTTCTCAGCTCAACCACTTTACTCAGCGGCCTCAGGGTTTTTTATTGGCATGTGTTATTAAGGAACTTAGATCTAGGTGTAAGGAGGCCGGGTTTGATTGGTTGGTTGATTTTGTTTTGTTTTATTGCTACTGAGGTGAGTGTTTCCAGGCACCTTCTTACTGATAGTTGAATGTCTCTGAGCCAGTAGGTGGCTCACTGGAATCAGCTCAGTGTGAGACACAAATCATCTTTTGCCAGAGGAGTTGGAGGGCTTCCAGAGAGGATGTGACATGCGCAGGGCTCCAGTGATGTCTCAGCTGGCTGGTAGCATCGGTTCTGGCTTTCTGTTTTCTGCTAGACTACAGACCGTAAGCAGAGGCGGAGTGTGCCTAAGCAGAACCTCACCCAATCTACGTACTGAGAGGTTTGACTTTAACACTCCCTTCTTCCCCAATCCCTCAAATGAGTTAGCTTCCTTGACCTGTAGTGCCCTCCATGTGGGGTTGGTCATTTACCATTGCTTTATGTCACTTTGTTTCTTTGAAGCCAGTTGCCTGTCACCTGGGCCTGTTTCCTTTCCCATATATGTTGTAGTTAAAATTAATATCAATTGGGGGTTTCTGCCCCACCTTAGATTGTTTAGTTCCCAGATAAAAGACACCAACTTTAGGCAGCACTAGAGTTGGGACAGTTATCAACCCTCTACACTATTTTGTCTACTTCCCTGCCAATAACTCTGAGATATAACTTGTCATGTTCTACCTGGGCCACTTTTACTCCAGTTGGCCAGCCCTCATGGCCAGTTCCTGTGATCCTTTATCCCATGGTATCTTCTTTTCTCTCTTCATTCTCTTCTCTCCTCCTCTTCTTCTCTTCCTCCTCTTGCTCCTCCTCTTCCTCCTCCACTGTGCTTCAGACCCAGAGCCCTGGACCCAAAGCCCTGTCTTCGTCTCTTCTGCCCAGCTACAGGCTGTAGGCATCTTTATCGACCAATCAGGGATAACTTGGGGGGCAGGGTTACATATCATCACTTGGTGTGCTTGAGGATTTACTCGTCCCCGAGGCAGCCAGACCCTGGGGCCAGTATTTAGTGTTATGATACATGGTAACACACCTCAGTGTACATATTTTAAGATAGGTCCCTATTGTCCTCCTTGTGCTTTTACTTTGTTTTATTCAGTTGTTTTAATTTTTTTTTTTAACTCTTCCAGATAGCTTGCTTAGGTTCTGTGCTCACTTGTCCCTCCTCAAGGAGGTCTTTTCTAATTCTCTTAACTCAGCTAGCCCACCCTTGATATGACTTAACAAAGCTGCCTTTTGTTTCCCTGAAAGCACTTCTGACAGTGTGTAGGGTTTGCTGTCTTTCCTCCTTGAATACAAGTTTCATAAGGAGAACTTCATCTCCTACAGCGTATTAGATTCTCCAGCCCTCGTTATGCCAGTAACACTTAATACCTACGTGTTGTATGAGTCAGTGGTATAAGCAAGGCTGTTGATTCTGTCTTCATAAACATGAATATACATTACACACTAGTGTAGAAAACTTATTTGTTTCATTCGATTATTCTCTGTTGAATACTTAATATACACATACAAATATGAAATTAACTTTAAGGACTATAGGAAATAATTATTCATGTAACCAGTTATCTTTTGTTTTATAAAGTGAATTTCTTGTAAAATTCTTTTGAAATTTTGAAATCTAGAGCTGGAGAGATAGCTTATGGCTAAGAGTGCTTACTGCACAACTGTGAAGACCTGGATTTAGATCTAGCACCTGTAAGTCAGGTGTGGGCTCTCATGTGCCTGTGACCCAGACAGAAGGATCACTGCAGCTTGCTGGCCACCACATAGCTTGAAACATGAGCCCTGATTCAGAGAGACCCTGCCTCAAAGGAATAGAGCAGAGAGTGGGAGAGGAGGTCACCTGATATTCTCCTCTGGCTTCACATGTGCATGTGTACCTGCACACATATGTGCGTATACTATTGGGGGGGAGGGAAGGAGGGAGGGAAGGAGAGGGGAGTGAGATTTAAATTCTTTAGTAAGTCTTAAGCATCTATGTACTGACAAACAAGAATCAGAGAGTATATAGGCCGCAGCCTCATAACTGTTTAATAGTACAGCTTTTACTAAACACACAGTTCCTAACCTTTTGGTACTTGTCCCACACCTCACTGCCTTCCCTGTGAGTTGTTTCTTTCAATTTTTATATTCATTTTTAACAAGAAACTGTCATGGTCTGATTTTATAGAGAACTGAAAGACCAGTTGCTCTGAAAAGTACATTACATGACTTCTCGTTTTTCCACTTTTAGAAGGGAACAAGAGCTGTGTTGTATAAGGATAAGCGCCATGGAAGCTAAGTCATTTTATAAAGTTGAAAATGCTCTAAACTTACAAAGAATTCATTCCTGGTAACTTTTCAGAGACAGAGCCATTGTACAGAGCTTGCCACACTTAAATAAGATGGAGTATATATACTATTTAATTGATGACTGTTTTGTTCTCGTTCTATTGACTGCCTAGTGGGTAAGATTGAGAATGGCCACATTAACTATTTGTGTGACTTTTGGTCTAGCCAATTCTATGAATAAGAATTATTTTATTGCCTTTTAACTGTTGATTATTTTTTCATATGACATTATAGGCTTGTGTTTAGGGTTTTGACATTTTAACTTTAAATTTCACCAGCCATGTCAAGTCTAAAGTTTTTGCAGAAATATTTTAGGTAGGCTTGTTTTGTTTGAGACATGGTCTTGTGTATCCCAAGCTAGCTGTGAACACACTGTGATGTCAAAGACCAGAACTTCTGATCCTCCAGTACTCTAAGTGCTGAATAGGTGTGTGCTTCCATGCCTAGTTTATGTGGGGATTGAACCCAGAGCTCCATGCATGCTTGGCAGGCACTCTCCCAACCTAGCTATGTCACCAGTAGACTTTCTCTTTCCTTTTTGAGACAGGGTCTCACTATGTATGTAGTACAGGCCAGTCTGGAACCCACAGAGATTTGAGCCCAGGTCCTCCACTTTGTTGTTTCTGTACTGTTCCTCAAAGTGAGTCTGATGGCATAGACAGAACAGCACTGCTACAATAATGCATGTTCAAGGCTTTGTCAGCCCTTCCTGCATATGAAGATATAGCACATATGTTAGACTAACAAAAGTAAATAGTAGGTCTGTACAGATAGATAGCTCAGCCATTGAAGGCTAGGCTCACAACTAAAAGACGAGAAAAGTAAGTATTAAAAGAGAAAGGGACGCTGGGCGGTGGTGGCCCACACCTTTAATCCCAGCACTTGGGAGGCAGAGGCAGGCGGATTTCTGAGTTTGAGGCCAGCCTGAACTACAGAGTGAGTTCCAGGACAGCCAGGGCTATACAGAGAAACTCTGTCTCGAAAAACCAAGGAGAGAGAGAGAGAGAGAGAGAGAGAGAGAGAGAGAGAGAGAGAGAG
>JANHMN010000002.1:43491264-43509092 GCA_030674055.1 Rhabdomys pumilio
CACACACACACACACACACACACACACACACACACACACACACACACTGTGGTTTAATTGCCACTTTGAGGGACAAGTCAGTTGCAGGTTCCTGGAAGGGGCAAGGCCACTGCAGGTGTACTGCACCTGTTGGCAGAATGTGGTAACCATGCAAGTCCTAGGGTGGGGTGGAGCTCCTGCTAGTTAGCTGTAACCTCTGCTTTAAAATTTTAGCTTCTCAACTTAAAGTAGGATTACGTCAAAGAAGCTCAGGGGTGGGAGTTCTTCCCAGATGACCGTGAGCAAGAACTTGTAATTTTCAAAAGGTGAACACCATGTGGTCTGTAGTAATTTAAGGGCACTTTTATCTTAAGATCTATTTGCCTAAGAAAAAAGAATATTCCTGGTATTGTGTGGCATTTTCCAATCTCTTGTCAGTGTTGTTATTAGTCTAGTGTAAAAGCACACATCCCAAACCACGTCTGCTCACACATGCTGAGCAGTTTACACAGGACTGCCCTCCCTACCCATGCTGCGTTCTCTCAGCCCATAAAAGGAAGAGAGTGGGGATTTTTTTTTTTTTTTTTCAGATAAAAAAAAAATAGGCTCAAAAAAGTGGCCTGGCCTGTAATCACAGGGCCCTGACTATTCGGCAAATTGGAGATTCACCTTTTAAGTTCCCATGATCTTTCTTTGTGTGCATTGCATGTTTCTGTGGCACACATGTAGAAGTCAGAGGACAACCTCCAGCCAGTCCTTGTCTTCCACCTGCTGTGAGACAGGGTGTCTATTATTCCTTTGCTTACCCTGGGATAGCTGGCCCTTAAGCTTCTAGGGATTCTCCTGCCATCTCCCCACAGGAGCATGAGGATTACAGATGCTTGCACTGTGCATTGACATTTTATGTAAGTCCTGGGGGTTCAGTTCCTTATGCTTCTATAACAAGCACTTTTGTCCACTGAATCATCTCCCTGGCCCCCAGCGTATTTTCCATGAAATCATCATACTATTCTGCTAACCCCCTGTCTCTTCTTGTCACCCAGTGTGCGTTTAAATCTCCAGACTCACATAAAGGTCAGTAAATACAGTCATTTCTGGGGTGATGCAATACACTCACTCACTCACCCCACACAGGGAGTCCAAGACAGACCAAAGTACGGACATGATCAATGTCCAACCTGTTGAACTGATGAGCTTTCCTGTGGTCACCTCCAGGGACAGGCATGTGCGATGACTTACAGGAGCAGAAACGACTCCATGACTGCATCACCAAGGCCCATTCCAGCATGGGTGGCAGCTCACAAAAGTTAGGGAACTAGACACAGTGCACATCCGGCAGGCAGCTCAACAGCTTGGAGAATGTCCTTTCCAAGTGACAATGGTCTAAACCTCTTGTAGATTGCTGGTCTGGTTTTAAGAGTCTTCTTCAGCTTGGCTTATTTGAGACTTCTTTGCATGTTAGTCCTGCTTACTCCGGCAGGGAGGTGCCTTGTGAATCTTGTCAGTTTCAAGGACTTCCTGAGGCTGCTTTGAGTTGCTTACCTCGCTGCAAAATGGAATGTTTTAGTCTCAGAGCAAACAGTTACACAACACCAAGGCTGCTAAGAACACCTAGACTCAGCTACTCAGATGATCCTCCTGCCTGGGCCTCACAAGAAGCTGGGGTACTTATTTATTATAAACTATAAGCTTAGTCACCAGCAAGAACAGAGGCAACCTAGTGAATGTATAAGTATTTTATGTCACTATAGAAAATAAAATAGAAGCCAGGCATGGTAGCACAGTTCCTTTAGCACTGGGAGGCAGAGGCAGGCAGATCTCTGAGTTCCAGGCCAGCCAGGGCTACACAGTGAGACCCTTTCTCAAAAGTAAAAACAGAAGTGGTGCTAGGTAGTTAGGTTAGTTTGCATACTGGTTAAAACTGAGTTGTCCATTCAACTTTGTTCCCATTGTTTTTTGTGCCTTTTCTCCCTGAATGTATCTGCTCCCTAAGCCCCAAATCCTCTTAAAGAAGCAGTATCCTGAACCCTAGCATAGTGCCTGCTACAATTAAAGCACACATCATTCCAGAAGAGTGTGTGCTCAAGGCCTAAAAGATGGCTCAGTGGCACAGTATCTGCCGTACAAACATGAGGGCCAAGTTTGGTTGTATCCTGTGTAACAGCCAGCAGGACTCTGCTGTTCCCGTCTCCTCCCTCTTAGCACAGACCTTTTGTCTCTCTGTTAGCCTGGCCCTCGAGCAGACTCTCTCCATATGATGACAGAGATGGCTGCTACACAGATTGAAGGTCATAGGAAATGCATAAGCTTTCCAATAGCTGTCACTAATTCCCTCAGCCTTAACCAGTGCCCATTTCTGGTTTAGCCACTAGCCAAGGGACGGCTGTTTTACTATAAGTGTAAATGCTTCTGACTGTCTCACTCCTGAGTTAGACTATTAGAAACAAGGGGGATGGTCCACAGGATGAGCTGAGCAAGAGTGTACCCACCATAGTTTAGGTTTCCTGATGCCACTTTATGTTATTTTATTTTCATCTCTTTCTGTGCATGTGTGTGTGTGTGTGAGAGAGATGTATATATATCTTTGGTTTTGATTTTTGTTTTTCAAGATGGAGTTTCTCCATGTAGTCCTGGCTATCCTAGAACTCGCTTTGTATCCAAGCTGGCCACAAATTCAAAGAGATCCACCTGCCTCTGCCTCCTGAGTGCTGGGGACTAAAAGTGTGAGCCACAGCAATTTCCCTTTTTTGAATGTTCCCCAAATAGAACACCTATAGCATTTAGCCCATTTCCCTGCTACAGTGTGCTGACCACTGCAGAGTAAACCTGAATTTTTAAAATAATTCATTAGTACCCAGTTTCCTAATCACAAGAAGGATTTCTTCCTGGGGTCGAGAGAACCGGGTTTTCTCCAGAGCTTCTGTCTCTGAGGAGAGGAGCATGGGACAGAACAGGGAAAGGAGGGTGTGGATGGGGCCTGGCCTCCTACCCTGCAGAGCTCACTCATACCCAAGGACAGCTCAGGGGATCCTGGCTCTGCCACTCTCATTTCCTCCACTGACGCTCTCCGTTGCTCTGTGCACCGCACACACACTGGGTGGATGAGTCTAGCCCAGGGTGGGAATGCAGGCTGCTCCTCTCCCCTCCACGGTCTCTCGTCCTTGGCTGTTTGTGAACTGCACTAATGGCTGTTTGTGATTCCTGTAACTTTTCATTAAAGAGGCCTCTCAAGTATGACCTTAACCAAGGTTTCCCAAAGACCGCTTTCCTGCTGTGAACAGCCTGATACAAAGGATCAACCTTAGGAAGCGGCGTGACTCGCTCATCCTTGGAGGCGTCATTGGCATCTGCACCATCCTGTTGCTGCTGTATGCGTTCCACTGAAAGCACAGCCCCAGGACTCTGCCCACCATCTTCATGGCCTGATCCGGAGTGGGGAACCTACGAAGGAGAAAGACCGGCTCGGCCATGAGCCTGCCAGCAGATGAATTCTAAACTGCACCCGTGGCTCTGACCTGGTCAGACTGAGCTGAAGCCACAGTTTTTCTGTGCTATCTTTTCTAATACACATTACTCTGTTTTTAATTTTAAAAACAACGAAAGGTTTCAGTTGCTTGTGTCTCCCTAGGAGGTAAGCAAGCAGAAGCTGAGAACCGGGGCTTCAGTGACTGGTGAAGCCAGCTGGCCAGCGGGCCTCTCAGCTGGACTCCTCACAGCACCAGGCTCTCTACATCCAAAGATGGCTTCACTTTCAGCCACGAGATTGGATGTGAATAAGAGTAATTCTTGTCCTTTTATTTAACACTTGTGATGAGAAATCAGCTGTCCTTTGCTGATACTCTGTATCTATATTCTCTTCTGTGTCCCTAACTCTTGGCAGTCAAGAAAAATTCCACTTCCCACAGAATCTGTAAGCTGTTGATAGGCCAGCTTCATGATTGAGGCGGTTTGAAATGGAAAGCACTGTAGAAAGGGTGTCTCTTTTCTGTTTCAGTTGTAAGCCCTGGGTCAACTGTACTGCCGCCAACACATCAGAATGGCAGGCCTCGAAAAGGAGCTGGTCATTATTATTTCTTCCATTGGGTTAATATTTGTTTGTACATGATAAAATTGCATTTTCACTGACAGCCAGCCAGTGTCTGTCATTGCCCTTAGCGGTCCCATGACATGTGAAGCTTAATACTAGGAACTGAGGAAGGGGACTTGGATCTCAGTGAGGGGTGGCTCTCCAGGTCTTCCCATCTGTCAGTGTTGTGCAACCTATAGCAAGGTTAGCCTGCAGCCTGATGCCACAGCACTCTTGCCCTGTGCACATCTTCCTTTTGTTAAGCTCCTTCCTACTCACAGGCCACGGGATGACCACTGACGGGGCCTGTGATTCCTACCTGCACCTCTCTATTACTTAGGACAGTGACAGAATTGTGAGTGCTTCTCAAGGTTAGCTGTTTCTCAGCATCTGTAAATTGGTAACTTGTCTTACTGAACTAGCAGATAGTGTAAAGACTCCTACATCTGTGCTCACTGAGAGAGAAGGCTCCTGGTTGGAATGTCCTCTAGCACGTTGTCCACGGGTAGTGAGGACATTAGAGGGTAGCTCTTCACCATTCTGTGGTGTGGGAATGGTGCCCTGGGCCAACTTGATACATTTACTGCTCACAGATAGACTGACACCCAGTCTGGGACTGACTGACAGGTTTGACATTCTACCGTTTGAAGTGTTAGTACATTCTGGGCATGAAAGGCGTTTGATATATTTTTCTTAATTATGGGGTTTATTTTTCTAAATATGGGTTAATCAGCTTGTTGACTGGGCATGCCCTTAAAAGGCAATTAAATTTCCCTCTATGGACCTTAAAAAATCAGGGAAATTCGTTTGTTAAATTCTCTGTGAGAGAACAGAACTTCTCTTCCCTGACACTTCATTATCTTTGATTTTTTTCAAAGGGCCTTGATTGGCAGTCGTGCCTCAGCTAGATTTTATGGGACATGGGACTTTGGTTGTTTTATAGTGGGCATATATAAAATCTGAAGTATCATAAATAAAGTTATTTATTTAAATATACAGCCAGTCTTTTTTACTGGTTTGATTACATGTTTCAGTCACTAAAGTTGATGAGTGAGCATAGCTAGGACATGGTTCTGCTCCACTGGCGGCAGCCGCGGCACAGCAGCCGGGGCACAGCAGCCGGCAGCACGTGGGCCGCCCCCGCAGGCTGTACTCAGATGAACACAGAATTATGTTGCTTGTTTTCTTTTTGAGAGTAAATCAATTCTTTCAAGGAATGCTATCTGTAGATGCTGGGTCTGACCTTCCATTGTGGTGCCCTAGAGGAAAGACCGGTCCTCCCCTTCTGGTTCTGCCCTGTACAGGACCCTGTGATTGCCAATTGGAACCTCAGTTTTATGACATTCAATATTCAAGTTTGTTTCTCCCATTTTGGACTCACCCAGTTATCAGGCTTGGGGTTGGCAGTGAAGATTTCTTGTCCGAGCCTGAGGTAAGAGGTTTTCTTTGTCTGTGATCCCAGTGAACTGTAGCTCCTATAGCCATCCATGGTTTTTACAGAATATCTTTTTAAAAAACTATATTTTTAGTAACCGTCTAAAACTTCCCACTTCACTAAGAGATATGAAAAATGGAAACAAACAGCAGAAAATCCCAAGTGTGTTTGTCTGCCTGGCTTGAGAGCATCTGTTTTAGCCCTAGCTGGCCTTGAACTCCCTGCCTCAGCTTCCTGAGACCCTTGAATTGCTACCTGATGTATGCCACCAGCCCTGACTCCACACAGTACATCTCTACAGTTTCTAATGTGTCCCAGTGACGCAGTGCACAGTACATTGTTA
The DNA here is from genome assembly GCA_030674055.1 of Rhabdomys pumilio. Classification (NCBI taxonomy): domain Eukaryota; kingdom Metazoa; phylum Chordata; class Mammalia; order Rodentia; family Muridae; genus Rhabdomys; species Rhabdomys pumilio. The sequence goes on from JANHMN010000002.1 coordinate 43,497,088, forward strand.
CCGAGACCCACAGCTGATGCCGAAGGATCCTCTGCTTCCTACCCTGGTCACCTTTTATTTTTCTCTTGATACCAACATTCACTTTTATTGAGAATGTCTTTTGCTTCTTTCTGGTACTCAGAAGTGGGGACAGGTGAGGGACAGGTGAGGAAGAGCTGCTCTTGAGGACACTTTTGTACCTGGAACCAGATAGCTGAGCATTTTCCTGCTGGGTGTGGCTCTGTGAGTGGAAAGCACGTCCGCTGCTCTGACACCCTGAGCCCTGTGGAGTTGAGGCGTCTTGGTCTTCACCACCTTACTGTCCTGTCTTACTGTTGATGATCTCAGCCTGATTTTAAAAGATGGCTTTTAAAAACGGGTCCAGCCTTCCCAACTTCTAACACTTTATCTTCTGTCTTTAACTAGACAAGAATTTTGGAAATTCATTGAGCTTTTGAGCTTGTAATATTAAGTGATTGAGATACTTGGCTGTGCCCAAGTCATTTGTGGCAGATGTGACAGGAAGACAAACCCATGACGGATTGTGTGCCGTTCTCGTTTTACAGTAGAGGGCATTAATTGGCCTGATCTCCAAAAAGATGTAACATTTCCCACTGTGGTCCCAAACTCATTCACTCCCTTGTGTGCCCGCATGCCCCTTTCTCAGAGGGAATTGGGGACAAGAAACAAGGTCTAAGCATGATAATCTGGTGAGAAGCTGGGAAAGTTGAGCCATGTCTTAAAGGTTTTTTTTTTTTAATCTGATCTAAAATCACAGTACCAAAATATTTGTACCACACCCTAGTAGCTCCTAGTGGTAGGAGGAAATCAGTTCTGATCATACTTTATTCCGATGGAAGACGATTGATTCCTCGTGAAAAATGCCAATACAGATTTTTTTAATCTATTCTTTTCCAAATGCACTTTCTAATTTTTTGCTTTTAAAATAGCGTCTTGGAACCAATATTATTGTATTTTTACTTAATTTTTGTTCTCATCTAAATGTGCATTTTCTGACTGTATAGAAGAAACTTTGTTATATAATTTAATAAATTAAATATCTAAATAGCCATGTCTATGGTTATCTGTTCCGGCAAGATAACTTGAGCCCCTCTGGGATTGTGACATCATTTCTGCAAGGACTTCTCCACAGTTGGGTGGTGTCTGGGCTAAAACACTGCAGAGGGAAACCCTGCTCCCTCCAGCAGCCCACACCCACCCCGATCTCTATCTGATCAGATTCTCCTGTCTTCCTCAGCACGTAGCCATTCCCCTGACCAACATGTGACCTCTTCCATAGGGATCTTGACCTTATGACCCACTGTGTGCTCACGAGTGTGTGCACGTTTCCATGTGGACACAAATAGCACCCAACACCTTCCTGTGGGAGCCTTTCCATGTCACCGAATAGAAACAAAAGTCGAGCTTTGCTCAGCCATTGAGTGGGCTGTAAAAGGATTTGAGTCTTGTGGGCTTGTTTTCCCCAGCTGGGATGGAATCCAGGATTTTCTGCATGTTAGACAAGGCACTGAGCTATGGCCCCTGTTCTTGAGGGTTCAGTGAAGTCAAATCTTAACACTTAGTTTCACAAAATCTTTTAACTCTAGCTGCCAGATTAAGAAATGAGGAAAATAGAAATCACTGGTTTTGCTTCAGAGCAGTCATTTAGGATTGTATAGCCTTTTTATTTCAAAGGCAAGCCATTAACCAAGTGCTTGACAAAAAGGTCCCATCTAAGGGTGTGTTTGCTTGTGAATCTGGTGGAGTGCAGCGACAGCAAAGGAAGTGCTTAGGTCACTGACTTAGAGTGCATTTCCCTCTGCCCTGCCGCACCCTCTCATAGCTCTTGGTCCTTCCTGGCCAGCAGCATGGCCATCTAAGTGAAGGCAATCCTGCCTTTCTGAAGGTGAGCCTTCTGCTGTGGCCACCTGCTCAGGCCTTTCCTCGCAAAAGGCCCTGGTCTCACAGCAAGAGATGGCTAGACGTAGCAGGTCTGTTGCTGGAATCTGAGGACACTTTTCTTAGCATGAAAGCCAAGAGAAAAACAAGCCTCCTCTCATGCACTGATTTGTGTGCCTGAGCTGGGCCAATAGGATCCTTCACTGTGGCTACAGTCCCCAGCTCAGCCAACTTGCTCAGTGTGCAAAGCTCTCTTCTGTGCTAATGCAGAAGACACTAGAAGACACTAGACTTTAAAAGACCAGGTGTTGAAGTCTTAACTTTCTGCTTAGAGGAATTCCCATGATGGCTGGAAGACTTTCTTTCTCCCACAATGATCCTTCTATCACTGGTCCTGATACTGGTGTGGTTTTCCATTTGCCTCCTTTGGAGATGTGACTCTTAGTGGATGACCACTCAACTCATTTATTTTAGAAATTTTCAAACACCCAGCCTTTTGCAGAAATGGATGACTTCTTGAGGAACATACGAATATGGTTGGTACCTGCTTTTAACCCAGTGCCAAAAGGGTAGGATCTAAACAGTTGTCTCTTAAAAATTAGAGACCTCAATATGAAGGTGGTATTGTATATTTCTTCACCTTAGAATAAATAAATCCTCCATTCTCTGTCTCACGAACTGGGCCTGGTCCTCATGGCCTGATTGGCAGCTGCTGTGGCCAGGTGTCCTGTCTCTCTCTCTGTTTAACCTCTCCTGGAACCCTGCAAGTAGCAGCTTATTAGCTTCCTGAACAGCCCGAGACTTGTCATGACTGTTAAAGAGCTTCCACAGCCCCCTAGTGTCTAGCAGAGTGTGTGAAGGAATGATAAAATTCCTTCCCTGGGCAAGACAACAGTGTCGAGCCCTCCCTCCTGTGGTCTCAACAAGCTGAGGAACAACTCCACCAGAGTTGACCCTGGGGAGCCCAGGGACTTGTTAGGCTTGCTTACAGAGCAGTGGGTGAGGCTTTTGGCCAGGAGCATGGATGACCTTACAGCAGGTACACTGGAAGGTCTGCAGCCAGCATGGATGTAGCTACACAGCCAGCCCTTCACTTAGTCCTTCCCAGCCTATGGACTCTAGCCCTTCCTTAGGCCACATGCAATTAGTGCAGAATTGTATACAACTGGTACTGAAGGAGTGGCTAGATACTCAGATGAGAGTCCCCTGACCTCAACCCTCCCTTCTAGGAGGGAACACCAAAGTCAGTAAGGCCGTCTGTGCTGATCTTTTGTGATAAGGCCCATATGACTCCTGAAATCAGCAGCGGTTTGGTTCAGAGGATGGGCCTAAACCAATGGTTCTCAACCTGTGGGTCTCGACCCCTTTGATGCAGAGCAGCCTTTTCACAGGGGTCACCTAAGATTATTGGAAAACACAGATAGTTGACATTGTGATTCAAAACACTAGCAAAATTATAGTTATAAAGTAGCATTGGCACACGCCTTTAATCCCAGCGCTTGGGAGGCAGAGGCAGGCGGATTTCTGAGTTCAAGGCCAGCCAGGGCTACACAGAGAAACCCTGTCTCGAAAAACCAAAAAAAAAAAAAAAAAAAAAAAAAAAAGAGAGAATCACTACAACATGAGAAACTGCATTAAACGGTCACGCTTGAGAACTACTGCCCTAGACAAACTCATTTTACAAAATCACCTAACCAAGCCATAGCAGTTGCTTCTGCCCTGGAACCTATGCCTTCCTGGGTCACCAGCTTTGTCTCAGTTCCCAATACCAGATTCGGATTTTCCAATGTGAATCAGGTCTCCAGTTCAATCAGAGAGTTGGTTCTGTCCAGTAATCACTTGAATCACAAGAAGCTAGTGCTTCTTGCCTGGCACTTTCAGTGTGAGGCAAACAGGATTCACAACTGAGAAGGAATTTGGGCTTTAATTCTGTTCAGCAACCTTACTAGCAATTTCTGGTCCTACAGGAAGTGACACTTCCTGTCCCATCTTTATTTCCCCAAGTCCTGCAACCAAAGCATGGCAGTGTCTTAAGCATCTAGGACCTATCATCCAGTTTTCCATGCAACCAGCAGCAATGGCAATAGCCTTGGTTGTTTTAGGGGCCTCCAGAGCAAAAGTTCCTAGGGAGGGACTGGAGAGATGGCTCAGTGGTTAAGAACACTGGCTGCTCCTGTAGAGAACCCTGGTTCATTTCCCAGCACCTATATAGCAGCTCCCAGTGGTAACTAGTTCCGGGCAATCCAGTGCCCTCTTCTAGTGCCCACTGCATGTACATGGTGCATATACATATATGCAGGTAAAACATTCATGCACATAAAATCTTTCATTCTTTAAAAGGAGGCCTCTTTTAAAAAATATCTCCTTGGGAGCTCACCCACCTGAAGCCCTGGGATTTTTAACACCCTTATGGCTTCTGGGAACCCTTATGGCTTCTGTTTCCACTCTCACAAGATACCCTTCTTCATAGTTAGCACTTACAGGTCCAAGCTGTTGCAGATTTCTCCCTGTCACCTGGGGTGGGGATGGTCACTTATACCTTACAAAACCATAAAGCTCTCTCTCAAGCATGCCTCTGCGTCATGCCTGACCTTCGCACCGTCATGAACTAACCCCCCACATGTGCTCCTCCTGGTGCACCACACACACATCTCTCCAGTGAGTTTTCAAAATCTGCAAAACCCTCGAAAGTTAGTGTTATGCTATTACCTATATAGCAGAACTTCCTTTAAAAAGGAGAGAGAGAGAGAGAGAGAGAGAGAGAGAGAGAGAGAGAGAGAGAATACCCCAAAGTCCTGAACCTTATCCCATAAAGAGCAGTAAAGCTACATAGTCTTGACAAAGCACTCTAAAAACCTGCTGCCATCTGCTTCTAGTATACTCTAGTGTGCACACGCACACACACACGTGCACGCACGCACACACACACACACACACACACACACACACACACACACACTTACCTTACCTGCCACCATGAATTTATTGGCATTGGTGCTGGCTCATGCTACTTGGCTATGCTGCCCCTGCTGGCCCTGCCGCTCGCTCGGATCAGGCTGGTTCCTGGGGCAGGAGGTGCTCCCATTAGAGCTGTGTTGGTAGCCCCAACCAGTGCCTCTCTAACCACCACACCTGGTTGCTGGGGAGCCCCTGGCTCAGCACTGTCTCTGCCCCTTTAATAGCCTTCTGCAGGAGAAATTACTGAGTCCGGGGGATAATTGGCGGCCCTGGGACAGGCTTGATCTGCTGCACCTGTCATATTTTCTTCTTTCCCCAGATGCCTCTGTGAGCTGCTCTGACTGCTTTAGTGTCCCAGTAGCACCTTCGTAGAGTCAGGCTTTTCTGCCCATGTTTTGTTTGTTTTGTTTCTTAAGGGCTTTGGGCTCCATGCACTTCTTGCCACATTTACTTCCAAGTAACCCAGACAGACCTTTCTTACCAAGTCTGCATTGTTCTCCCATCTGACAGATATACTAGTCTCAGTTACTTAGGTCTGCCAGAGGCTTCACTACTCATAAAGATCCCGCCCTACCAACCCGCTAAAGCTCTATCCCAGGTCCAGGTCCTCCTGACGTCTGTAGAGAACACTGTCCTCTCAGGCCTCTAACCTGGGCATCATGCGTTCTTTCCCTCACTCCCTCGGAAGTGCCACTTGTCCCTCTGTTGTCCTCCAGCCCTGATATCCATGGGGACCTCCACTGCTAATAACCAAGCGTATCTAACGGCTCCTACGAGCCAGCCCGTCAGTTGTCCTGGTGTTAACCTCAGGCTTCCCAGCTTGGGTCAAGAACAGGTACGTGGGTGATATCGTTCTCTTCTCAGTGTCCTCAGCTCTAAAGTGACTCCATCCTTCTCTTACCCCACAGCCTGTGAGACTCAGCCATTGCTTGTTCAAGACTCTCTTTCCAACTTGCACACCTCCAGCTTTGACCATTCCCTGGTGACCATGGGCTCTCACACTAGGCCACACCGAAGACCCTGACTACATGCTTGCTCTTGGATCTTTTTCCTTTCTCTGTACTGAAGGCTGGACCTGAGGGCTCTGTCCATTCACGTCTGCTGTTTCCCACTTTCGGTGATTTCCAGGTTTGGGGGGTCCTGGGAGGGTTCAGTCACACAAGTAATAATACGGATCTGAAGGTTTCTTTTACTCGTTGCCTCCCAGTCTTGAGACACGGTAAAGCCAAACCTTCATTTCATCCTCTTTTACCCAAATTCCCTGCTAGTTCAGCCAGTCTGATATCTATCCTATGGATAGTCACCTCTGCCTCTGATAGACCTCTTACTACCCATAGCAGCAGCCAGGCTACCTCTGAACACATGGCTGATGCCTCTGCCCTTGATGCACCACTGCCAGGGCTTGTCCTGTCTGCTCGAGACCATTCGCTGTTCTTGAAATATCTCCACATTCTTGGAGTGGACCCCCCACCCATCAAGCAGCTGTGCCACAGCACACCATTGGAAGACGACTGCCACCCAGGGACTTCCCACATATACATCCCCCACCCAAGTGACCTGCCACTACCCCCACTACAAACAGGGACGATGGACCATGCCAAAACTTCCTCTGCAAACATCACTTGGGTTGTCTGTATCACTCCCCGCATCAGGGGCACCACTATTGCTCTTCCCAAGCTCATTCTCAGTGTTGGCTCCCGCCAGCTACATGCCAAGTATTGCTAAACTTTCTTCTCTTGGGAGAGACAAAAAACAATGTGTACCCCTCCTTCTGGACTCCAAAGTCAAACCCAGGTAGGATTCCACTGAAGTTCACTCTGGAGAACTAAGAACTTTACCAGGCTCATTTGCAAAGCAATGGGTAAGAGTTTATGAGCTGGTGACGCTAAGGCAGCCATGCTGAAAGATCTACACACAGCGCGGAGAGTGACTCCTCACTCCTCCCTGCCTATACACTCCAGCTACATACATCCCACCCCAAGAACTGGATACATACTGGTTGGGAGGGGTGACTGGATGCCCTGGTGAGGGTCCCACAACCCTCCCTCACTCCTGTGTTTCTATGAGGAAACAACAGCTGTCAATAAGCCCAGCTAGGAGGATCTTCTGTGAGCTAGCCCAGCTCCTAAAGATGGCAGTAATCGGGCTGGAAGGGCAGCTGGTATGACCAGAGCTAACCCTGAAGTGTGAGCTAACACCTGTTTACTATACACACAGGTCTTTTTTTTAAGTGGGGTTGCTTTCTCCTACAGAGGAGGACACAACGTAAGATTAAATGTTGTGTTCAAATCCACAGCTCTTCCCCAGCACCTATGGAACAGCAGCTGCCATTGGCCTGAGTTTCTAAGCAGAGCTGCCTGGTCTCTGGCGTCCAATCTCCATGCCAGGGCCTCATCTCAAAGTTACTCTGTTCCGTGTCTTTGAACCTGTTTGCCTTTGCTTCTTGGGCTATGCAGGGCAGCCTTGACTATTTGGAGCAGACATCAGGTCCACACTAGACCCCTAACCATAGGGTGTGTTCATGTGGAAGCTGACAGTCTCCCGGGGATGAGATTGCTCACATGGGCCCAGGTCTGCCCTCCAGCCTTGCTCTTCGTGACAGAGCTGTTATGTGCAGACTCCACTGTCCCATTCTCTGTCCCTCCTCATTCTCTCTTTCCTTCACACATAAGATGGACATCTCAGCATCCTTGGATCCAGCATGTTCTTCCCAAGCCTGCCTGTGAAATGCATCTTGTTTTTAAAACCACCCAGAAGAAACAAGTGTTTAATGGGCACTGGGTTTCACTTAGGGGTAATAGGGATGTTCTTAATGGGAGAGAATTATCCACTCATTTAGAAGTGATTTGTTTTCTGATATGTAGATTGCTGCTAAATTTCAAAGCCTTCGTGTCTCATTTTCAGCTGTTATAACAAATTACCATGAACTGGGTTAAACAGTTTCTCACTTTTCTAAAGGATGGGAATTTCAAGATGGAGGAGCCACCTTCCAGCCTGCTGAAGGCCACTGTACCCTCACCTGGCAGGGAGAACAAGCTTCCTGGCTCTTCTCACAAGGATATGGCTTGTGGGGGCCCCTTGTGGACATGTGTTCTTCCTATCACTGTGTCCATCCCTGACCATAGAATCAGCTGTGGGTCTCACGGACCTCTTCTTGGATGCTGACAAGCACCCCACTGTATGAGGAGGAGAGAATTTTCTCAGAATCTTACCTGCTGTTGCACCGGATTGTTCCCAGGCTGGGGCCATTACATGGGAAGTTGCCACCATGACAGTGGGCCTCAGGAAAACTGACTTCTTTGCTCTGATTCATGGCTGAATGGAACATCTGGGCCATGGCGGCAAACATGCTGGCTAAGAAAATTCTAAGCTGTTCTCCAGCTTGTATAGCATTTCATATAGGGAGCTCCAGCTCACCCTCATCCTCATCAACGTTTAATCTAATTGAGTTTATCACCTATATACCTTTTTTTAAAAGTTAAAAAAAAACTATTCAAGTAAGTAGACCAGACTTACCTTGAACTCTGAGATTTAAGGCCTTTGCCGTCACTACCCACTTGACTGTTCAAATAGTTTACTTATTTTCATTTCTTTATGTGTAGAATATTGAGAAAGATATTCAAGAAAATGGTTTGCAAAGTAACCTGGGAGAAAAGAATGACAAACTGGAGATCACAGAAAGACAGGAGGACTTGACTCCACGCACGACACAGAGAGTTTGTTTTGGCTTGTTTGGTTCTAGCCTCCAACTCAGAGATCTGCCTGCCTCTGACTCCGGAGTGCAGGGATTGAAGGTGTGTACTGCCACCACCTGACTGATAGTTTTTTTTTTAATACTCTAAATGATGTATTTTATAACTTTAATTTTTTATTTTGTGTATGGGTGTCTTGCCTGCATTTATTACCATGTGCCATGTTCCTGCAATGTCTGCAGATGCCAGAAGAGGGCGTCATATCCCTGGAATTGGAGTTACAGAGGGTTGTGGGCCACCATCTGATTACTGGGAACTGAATTCAGGTTCAGTGCAAGAGCAATAACTGCTCTTAACCACTGAGCTCTCTCTCTCTCTCTCTCTCTCTCTCTCTCTCTCTCTCTCTCTCCCCACCCCACCCCCGTCTTCTAAATTGTATTTTATAAAAAGAAATAGACTGCTTTGAAAACATCAGTATTGAAGTCATGTCTCTTAATGGATGTATAGAGGCTGCTTGCTTAGCCAAGAGTGCTTCAGAAACTCGTCGCTGGTAGAAATTGGAGCGCTGAGCCGTTAATGGAACCGTGAGCATCTTACATCCGATTGTTTTCAATCATTTATGGTAGTGCGCAGTTGGCAGATGTCTGGGCTAGGATTCCTCTAAGCAGGACGCAGTATTTATACTAAAGGACCGCTCTTCTAGCTGAGGACATCTCTGAAAATGCAGAGATCCAGTTTGCTTCGGCTTCCTGCCTGGGGCATAATGCAGACATTGCAGAGGTGACAGAACTGGATGTGTGAGAAACCCCCAGAATAGGCAAGCACCTAATCCAAGGTTATCATAGTCTTTCTAAGAAAGCAAAGGAGCAGCACTCAGGAGGCAGAGGCACAGCAGATATCTGTGAGTTCCAGGCCAGCCTGGTCTACAAAGTGAGTTCAGGATAGCCAGGGCTACACAGAAAAACCCTGTCTCAAAAAACCAGAGAGAGAGAGAGAGAGAGAGAGAGAGAGAGAGAGAGAGAGAGAGAGAGAGAGGAAGGAGAGGAAGAGGAAGAGGAAGAAGAAGAGGAGGAGGAGGAGGAGGAGGAGAAGAAGAAGAAGAGGAGGAGGAGGAGGAGGAGGAGGAGGAGAAGAAGAAGAAGAAGAAGAAGAAGAAGAAGAAAGCAAGAATTGAATTTACAAGGAATGTTTTCTCATCTTAGACCTCCTTGTGACTCTATTCTGGCCCTGCTCTTTAGTCTAATCCATTAATTAATTAGTTCATAAAAATTTTTTACATAAATTAAAATTCATCTCCTAGACTGAGTCCTTTTTTTTTTTTTCCTTGAGGCAGGCTGACCTGGGATTCACTATAAAGCCTTGGCTCTGATTCTGTTGCCACCCAACCTTGCACTGGGATTACAGGTCTGCTCAGTTTATGCAGTGCTGGGACTCGAACCCAGGGTCTCCTGAAGCCTAGGCAGACCCTCTACCAACTGTACCTCTCCCAGCTCCCTAGAGGGAATTCTGTCGAATTCATTAACTTTAGGGAAGTACTCTTCTGAAAGAAACTCCGTCTGAGGCAGTGCTGTGTGGCTTTGTGGACATTGAGTGGAGAATGAAATTCAACCTCGGCCAAAAGCTTCCTGTAATCCCTGGAGAATGTCAAGCTCTTTAAAACCACACGCTCTTCGACTCCCATTTTAAATTTACATTTTCCCTCACAAAAAGTAATGTTTATTCATGGCAGAATACATGCACTGAATAGGACAAAAAAAAAAAAAAAAAAAAAAAAAGACATATTTCCAAAAAGTTTGTAATGGCTATAATCACCTTTTAAATTTTATTTTATGTGTATGGGCATTTTGCCTGCATGCATGTCTGTGTACCAAGTGCATGCATGGTGCCCAAAGAAGCCAGAAGAAGGGCATTGGCTCTCCTGGAGCTGAGGTCACAGATGGGTACCAGTTGGCATGTGAGTGCTGGGAACCAACTGATTCCTCTGGGAGAACAGTCAGTGCTGTTTGTTTTGTTTGTTTTTGTGGTTTTTTTTTTTAACTTTTTAGTGGTTCTTTGTGAATTTCACATCACGCATTCCAATTCCTCACACCTCCCCCTCCCCTAGTACCCACCCTCTTCCTTGTAACCTCCCCCGACTGAGAGAAAACAGTCTCAGTGTGGAAGCTGTACTTTGTCACAGTGTGTCCCACACTTCCTTGCTTGCAAATGTTCATTACAATGAGTTGCTGGTCTGGTTCAAGGCCTCTGGCTTCTGCTGCACTCTCAGCACTGAGACTCCTCTTGGATACTCTGCTGATGCTCAGCTTCACGAACTCCAGCAGCCCATCCATGGGGCAGTGTTGGGATGGACCAATTCAAAGCCCTGGATCTTGGCCTACGAGGCATCTGAGCTGGTCAGCTGGCGGGCCCTCCGCACCCACACCACCAGCATGAGCTCGCCTGCCCTGCTTTGACTGGCCCATCCAATGCCACAGCCAGCAAGGGGCAGAGCTCTTTGGTTCACATGCCCTTGGGGTCAGCTCTACTGTGCACCAAGCAAAGTGGAGTGTTTCAGCAGGTGAGGGGCGGGGCCAGCTCTTCTGCTCTCACACCGGCAGCAGGCTCACCCACAACCATCCTCCCTCCCTACAACCAGGGCCAGCTCTACCCGGCTGCCCAGGGGAGGTGCAGGGCCCACTCCTCTGAGTGCAGCAGCAGGTGAGGGGCAGGGCCAGCTCTGCTGGTATATAGAGAGGAACTAGCTCTATATACCAGGTTGGCCCCAAACTCACAAAGCTCTCCCTGCCTCTGACTCCCAAGTGCTGGGATTAAAGATGTGTGCCACCTCTGCCTGGCAACATCCAGCACTCCTAACCACTGAGCCATCTGTCCAGCCCTCCCCTTCTTTTACAAAATTGAGTTGTGTATCACAAAAACAATATCCTTTCCCCTTCCCTTCCCTTCCCTTCTCTCTCTCTCTCTCTCTCTCTCTCTCTCTCTCTCTCTCTCTCTGTCTCTCTCTCTCTCCCTCCCTCTCTCCCCAACCCCCCCTCTCTCTCCCCAGTGATGAGTATCAAACTTAGGGAATAACTCAACACACTAGGTGAGCCCTCAGCCACTGAGAATCCCTGGCTGCACACTGCCTTGCGGCCAGTTTCTTCATATAACTTGGTGCCCACAACTTTCCGAGCCATTAATTCTTCATCTACATCATGTTTTGCAAAAGCTGCACTGAGTTTCCTTCTGCAAATGGCTGAACCCGATTAATTTTTCAAATCTACAACCCTCCAACTTTTAAACTATGGTTGCTGAGTTTTAACCCACATTGGCTTCTCCTTTTAAAAATCCCCAAAGCAGACCGCTCTGCACACTCCTCCTAGTGCAGCACACTCCTCCTAGTGCAGCACACTCCTCCTAGTGCAGCACACTCCTCCTAGTGCAGCACACTCCTCCTAGTGCAGCACACTCCTCCCCTAGTGCAGCACACTCCTCCCCTAG
>JANHMN010000002.1:43510274-43533560 GCA_030674055.1 Rhabdomys pumilio
TGCCTCTCTGCCTCTCTGCCTCTCTGCCTCTCTGCCTCTCTGCCTCTGCCTCTGCCTCTGCCTCCCTAGTGCTGCACAAACACACACAACAACAACAACAACAACAACAACAACAATAACACAAATAAACAGATAAATGTAAAATAGAAAAATAAAGAAAATCAGAGCTCCTGGATGGAACAGCACTAACTGAAAGATTGTTGGGGAAATGAACCGAGACCCACTGTGGGAGTGGCTCCCTGTGCCCACCCCTTCTCCCTACGTTAGGAAGGATCAGTTTATCTCTGCTCCCCAACCACATGCCCTGCCCTGCCTCTATCCTGGGATGTCTGTGTCACTGAATCCTTCCTCCAATGGGGAGAAGACTCCAAAGAGACTTCTTTCTTCCCCTGAAGGACCACATGGCAATTAGAGGATGAGCCTCCAGGGCCGGCTTCCCCATCATCTGCCTGGGGAGAAGCCTCTGGGCGAGAGAGGCAGAGCAGAGGACTCTGGAGCACCACCTGCTGCGTCACAAGTTCCTCAGGGACTGCCTTGGGCAGCCAGGACTCTGCCCTTGATGCAAAAATGGACCATTGGGGACACCGAATGGGCCAGGAGCTCCTTGCTGCTCAGGATACCAGTGGAGAACACAAATAGATTTTATCTATCTATCTATCTATCTATCTATCTATCTATCTATCTATCTATGGGGGTGGGGCTGTAGAGATGACTCAGCAGTTGAAAGCACTTGCAGCTCTTGCAGAAGACCTGGGTTCTGTTTCAAGCTTTCATAGATAGCTTCAGTTCCTGGGGATCCGATGCCCTCTTCTAACCTGTACAGGCACGTGCATTCAGTGCACATGAATACATGCAGGCAAAACTCTTATACACATACACACACACTCAAACTTGGGTCTTCTGGAAGGCCAGTGACATTGCTAAGCCACCTCAGCCCCTGACCTGTGGATTTTAAAAATTAGAACCTGTCAGGGGTTCTCTGTTGGAACATGGTCACCTTTTGGTGGGGGCTTGCCCATTTCAGTGGCCATCTCTGAAGCCACTGAGAATTTATAGTCTTGAAATACCAAGAGCTATGGAAAGTTCCTTTTGAATTAGCAAACATAATTAATATCTGGTCTGAATGAAGTGCTGAAAGTCTGTAATTGAGGGACTTTGGTGTTCCACGCCTTAATTGCATGTTTTCATGATTGCTTGTGTTTTATAAAGCTTTGCAGTTCAGATGGGCAAAACAGACAGACACACCATACCAGACAGCGAGAGTCCTCATCTTTGTGGATTGTACAAGTACAAGAGTCACCCCATCTTAATGTTCCTGGGAACTTTGCCTCAGTTAATGAATCAGCTGGCCATCTCTGGCTGCTGAAGTCAGTCTGATGAAATCCATTTCCTCACCAGCACAGATCAAGGCTTTCCACAGAGCAAAGTCTAAGCATAAAGGGCACTTAGCTCTCTGAACCGGCTTCACAGTTCCTCTGTAATTGAAAGCCTCATTAAAACACAGCCTAGGTTTCTGGTTTGATGTTTTCCCTGAACGGTAGCTTTTCTTATTGTGTCTGAGGATCCTTTCAACTCCATTGCTGTCTGGCCGTGAGATCTCTAGCAAGTTCAGTGGTCCTCTGTGATATATGCGCAGAGCTACCAAGTGCCCAGAGACAAAGGTCCCACAAGGCAGGCAAACAGACAGGGGTACCAGGGGATGGAGGTCCCACAAGGCAGGGGCTTCTCTCACTGGGGTTCTTAGGAACATCTGACAGTTCTCTGTGCCTTGTCTATCCTGATCCTAGGCCAGCATCCTGGACCTGACCTCAGCCCCATCCCACCTGAGGTGAAAAACCCAGGAACAGTTCAGTTACAGAAATTAGTATAGGGGTTGATGATACAGCTCGGCACTTCCCACACTAGCCCGTTGAACTGAGACTTATGAAAAGGTAGAGAGAGAACTGAATGACTACATAAAGTTGTCCTCTGACCTCCACATGTGCACCATGTCACACGTACCCACACACATCATGCGCACACATGCACAGAGAATGAGAGACACAGAGAGAGAAATAATAATATTTAAATTAAAAAGCACCAAAATGATGATTGTGTAGGGAATAAATATAACAAATTACAAAAAAGAAAAAAGAAAAAAGAAAAAACTAAAAGAAATCAGTGTAGGAATCTGGGTGTGACCTGAGACCAGCAAATGGGAGGCTCAGACAAGAGGATTGCAAGCTTGAGGCCAGCTTGACCACCTAGTGTGACAGTGTAGAAAGGAAGTGTCTTAGTTAGGAATCCTGTTGCTGTGATGAAACCATGACCAGAACAATTTGGAGAAGTGTATTGGTTTGAATAAGAATGGCCCCATAGGCTCACATATTTGAATATTTAGTCATCAGAGAGTGAAACTGTTTTAAAGGATTAGAAGGATTAGGAGGCGTGGCCTTGGAGGAGGCATGGTCTTGTTGGAGGAAGTTTGTCACTGGAGGTGGGCTTTGAGGTTTCAAATGCCTATGACAGGCCCAGTCTTTCCCTCTCTACCTGCAGATCAGGCTGTAGCTCTCCACTACTGTTCTAGCATCACGAGAGCGGCCATGTTACAACCATGCCAGTCCATGACTCTAAATGGACTAACCCTGAAATTGTAAGCAAGCCCCCCAACTAAATGCTTTCTTTCTTTCATTTGAGTTGCCTTGGTAGTGTTATCTCTTCACAGCAAGAAAACAGTGACTAAGACAGGAGGAAAGGGCTTAATTCACTCACAGTTCCACACAACAGTTCATCATCAAAAGCAGTAAAGACCAGAACTCAAGCAGGGCAGGAACCTGGAGGTGGGAGCTGATGCAGAGGCCATGGAGGGGTGCCACTTACTGTCCTGCGTCTATGGCTTGCAGAGCCTGCTGTTTTATAGAGCCCAGGACCACCGGCCCAGGGATGGTCCCACTCACAATAGACTTGGCCCTCCCACATCAATCACAAATTAAGAAAATGACATACAGGCTTGCCTACAACCTTGCAGAATGGAGGCATTTTCTCAATTGAGCTTCCCTCTTCCAAAATGACTCTAGCTTGTGTCAAGTTGACATTAAACCAGTCAGCATGGGAAGGAAGGAAGAGAGGGAAGGGAGGGGAAGAGAGGGGTAAGAGAAAGGATAAGTGTGTGTTGGGGGGTATCTATGCAAAATGGCAGGAAGTGAATGATCACTCCTGAGCACAAAGCTTGCTCATCCATCCATCCATCCATCCATCCATCCATCCATCCATCGTGTAACAAAGCACCTACTATGTGCTCTATCCCTGGCAAACAGCGGACAAGGCCTGTGCCCTCTCCTGGATTTAGGATTGCACCAGGAAGAAGCTGACAGTAGACAAGTCTGGAAGTTGAACAAGGCTGGTGGGAGGAGCTGAGGGCTCTGAGTGTGAGGCAGGGCCTGGCCCCAGAAGCTGGGGGGTTGGGGAAGGAGTCATTCTTTCCCTTTCTCCCAGTTTGCTGCAGTGAGACTGTATTACTGATGCAAGGAGAATGAAACCAGGGAAGAGACAAAACACCCCTCCCTCACCCTCACCCCAGAGAGGGAGGGGATAAAGAGAGTATGCTTGCCTATGTTCTCCAATCTGTCCTGCTGTCATTGTGTTCCCTCTACACTTAAACCCTCAGCAGTGGGGGCTGATTCTCTGTCACCCCGGCTTGTGTTTACCTCCTGCCTGTTTAACCATCCAAAGAGCAGCTCCCACAGGCCACCATCAAAACATGAGTTCATCCAGCGTGGTTTCCCCAGAGGACAGACTGGCCTGCTGGGAACTCTGTGTTCCCCTCCCTAGGGAACATCTCCACCTCCCAGCCAGAACTATGGCCTTCCAGTCTACCCAACCCCCAACAGACGGCTGGGTTCATTCGTTACTTTCTTTTCTCTTTGCTGTAAGAAAATACAACAAGAGCAACATGGGGAGGGGAGGGTTTGTTTGGTCTAAAGGTATGGTTCATCTTGGTAGAGAAAGATTGCAGCATGGGGCGGGGACTGAGGCCCCTGGAGTCAGGAAGCAGAGAGGTGAATGCTGGTGCCCTGCTGGCTTTCTTCCTTTCATTCAGTCAGGGACACAAGGTCATGGGATGGTGCTGCCCACGTCTGGTTGGGTCTTGCCTCCTCAGTTAACCTTCTCTGGAAACACACACACAGACAGCCCAGAGGTGAGTTTCCATGGTGGATTTGAATCCCTTCAAGTTGACAAGGAAGATGAATGTGAACAGTGACAGGCCTGTGGAATTTGACTTAGGTGTCGCTGCTCCAGCCCTGCACCTCTCAGCAAGGGGAAGGGCCTCAGACTTGGGCCTCTGCATCTGGGATTGCAGGAGAGCAGTTTTAAGACAAAGAAAGATAAACAGAGTGAGGCTGAAGAGAAACTGGAGACAGGAGCCTAGTAGAAGCTTCCAGGTCTGGGGTGCTGACAGTCCCAGAACCATGAAATCCAAAGCATGGGACAGGAGGATGGACTTCTATGGTGTCCCTGGTGGTGCAGTGGGAAGGCAGTTTCCTGAAGTTTCTGCCAAGTGGGTAGAGCAGGGTTCAGGATACTCTGCCCTTCTGACCTCTCCCAGACTGTTTCATTTCCCAGGACTCTTTCTGCATTTCAGTCTGTGAGGCTAACCTCTGAAGGAGGCCGGCTGCAGGGACAGAAGAGGCCTGTGGCTTAAAAGCTTCAAGGAGTCCAGCGGCCAGAGAGCACTTAGCCAAGCCCTGTTGCAAAGTGATTCTCGCTATATATTCAAAACAAACTCCCCTTTAAAAGCCTAGAGACGAATGCTCAGATACTCACATTGATTGCCTCAGCTAATGGATCACGGGGAATAATTCTTCCTCCCTCATACATTCTTATTTTTTAAATTAAATTATGAATTATAAAAGTAATGCAGGAATAGAGGTTTGCTCTAAATTTCTGATGATATAGTTTATTTGGAATAAAACCCCAAATGCTTCAAATATATATATATGGGGAGAGAGAGAGAAAGAGAGAGAGACAGAGAGAGAGAGACAGAGAGAGGAAGAGAGAGGAAGAGAGAGAGAGAAAGAGAGGAAGAGAGACAGAGAGAGGAAGAGAGAGGAAGAGAGAGGAAGAGAGAGGAAGAGAGAGAGAGAGAAGAAGAGAGACAGAGAGAGAGAGACAGAGAGAGACAGAGAGAGGAAGAGAGAGAGAGAAAGAGAGGAAGAGAGAGAGACAGAGGGAGACAGAGAGAGGAAGAGAGAGGAAGAGAGAGGAAGAGAGAGAGAGAGAGAGAGAGAGAGAGAGAGAGAGAGAGCTGGGCATGGTGGTACACACTTTGATCCCAGCCAGCACTTGAGAGGCAGAGGCAGGTGGATCTTTGAGCTCCGAGCCAACCTGGTCTACAAAATAAGTTCCAGGACAGCTAGGGCTCCACAAAGAAACCCTCAAACAAAGGCTGGCTTCATCATCTCTCCAGTGCATGTCCAGACCACATGACCACAGCCAGCAGCTTGGTCCGTTCATAGACCTTGAGTTGGATTTCTTTCCTTTGTTTTTGGTTTTCATTGTGGGGAACAGGGATGGAACCCTGAAACTCACATATGATAGGCAAGCATGTGAGCTACACCCCCAGTCTCACTTTTGTACAGACTTGGACGGCTGTCTGAGAGTTAGACTGAGGGTTGCACCATCAGACAGGGACCTCTGGGACACTGGTGCACTGCTGGCTATACTCCCAGAAGTGTCCCAAGAACATAAAGGTTCCCTCTCACCCGGAAACTTTTGACACTCAACTATGCAAAAGAGGATTCCTGTTAAAATATCCTGGAGAAACCGAAAATTTAAGTCAGGTTGAACAATTTCTAAAAGAAAATCTCCATACAGTGAAAATGCAAGGGGCAGGACATCTTGAGGAACCAGGGCATCTATGTCCTGCGTGGGTGTGAAGGTTCAGCCTCAACCACCCAACCTCCCAGCCTGACTTTTGCTCCAGCAGCTTAAGGCTTCTAACTGAGACTCTGGTCTCTGGAACTCTCCAGAGTCATAAGGAAAATGACAGTTATCATTCCCAGAGAACCCCCAAAAGTCTGGTCTAGAAAGCCTCAGCGCCGGTTCCTGGCTGCCTGGCCTGGGCTTCCAGCCTTGTTCAAGAGCATCCTCCCCTTTCCTGATTCCTAGATTGCCACAGTGACCAGAGCAGCTGTCCCTGTGGGAAGCTGGGCTCTGGTAGTTATCACTGGCCCAGAAAGAGCATGGAGCTCAGGTATGGGCCATCAGGAGATGCCCCCCAAACTCCTTCAGAATTTACTCCCTTGGTGTTTGACCTATAGAGAAAAAAAAAAGTGGAGACAGTTAAGCTAGAGACAGGGACACCCAGCGATGTGAGGAAAGACCAGCCAGTAAACAGGTATGGTTTATATTGTATATTCAGCCATTTTAAAAAGGATGTGATCTCAGCGCTCAGCTGAAGCCAGAGGACATAAGTTCAAAGCCATCCTGTCCTATATAAGGGAGTCCCAAGTATATAAATAAAAGATGTTTACAAAGATGTTTTAAAATAACTTAGAGAAATACTTGGAACAGCAAATCTAATTTAGGTTTTTTGTTTTTTGTTTTTTTGGTTTTTTTTTTGCCTCTCAATGATAGAGTTTATGAACAAGAGGAATACTGAATATTCTATCTTGGAAATTCTTCAGGCCCATCAGCCTATTAAAGGTTCAGAGAAGTCTTTCATTCCAGCCATTTATTTAACTTGATTTAATCCAGAGGGTCCTATTGGATGACAAAGCCCTTTTCTATAAGGCAGGGCTGCTGGGGACCTCATGGTCCATTCATCTGAGGTGATGTTTATTGCAGCATGCCAGCAGTCACTCATACTGACTGAGTCACCAATCCACCTACACTAAGGGCTACATCACACGGGTGTGAATCAGGGCCCCACCTGGCTGTAGGGAGACCCCCCACTGGCCCAACTGGACCCTGACCTTTGGCTTGGCTCTCACTAGACACTGAATCTTCCACACACCAGGATGGTGTGAGCATCTTCCTCAGGACACCGATCAGCAGGTGGTCCCCCAGCACACATGCTCATAGATGCCTCTACACACACACACACACACACACACACACACACACACTCACACACAACTGTGAGTGTGTGTCTATCTGTCGGTCTCTCCAGACTCTGGAATGTAAGTTTTGAAGCTCAGCACAGGAGACACTCGGCAGCTCGTCCCTCAGTGGCTGACCCAGAGCTTGGGGGTGGGTTTGTAGTGTATCATGGTCAAAGAACATGACTCAGGAGTCCTAACTGTAGCCTCCAGGAAGGCTTTTCAAAGGACACCTACTCAACTCTCACATGCCCTATGCCCTCCCACTTTCTTCCTTCTCGATCCATGGAACTGTAGCAACCGTCCTGTGGCTATGAGGTAGGCTGTAGATAGACAGATGCCATGCACGTACCTGGAACGTGAGTGATAACATTGAATCTGCCCGAACTACCCATGTCTGGGCTTTTTTTCTTTCCCTTCGCAGTGCCAGGGATCAAACCCAAGTTCCCTACCGCTAAACCTTACACCCTGCCATGGCCTTCTTGTTCAACAAGCACAGAACAACCCTGTCCTGTCTGCACCAGGGTATGGAGGGCCTGTACTATGCTCTGTCTGCACCAGGGTGTGGAGGGCCTGTGCTATGCTCTGTCTGCACCAGGGTTGAAGGGCCTGTGCTATGCTCTGTAGTCTGCACCAGGGTTGGAGGGCCTGTGTTATGCTCTGTCTGCACCAGGGTGGG
This sequence comes from Rhabdomys pumilio, assembly GCA_030674055.1. NCBI lineage: Eukaryota > Metazoa > Chordata > Mammalia > Rodentia > Muridae > Rhabdomys > Rhabdomys pumilio. The sequence goes on from JANHMN010000002.1 coordinate 43,518,033, forward strand.
AGGGCCTGTGCTATGCTCTGTCTGCACCAGGGTGTGGAGGACCTGTACTACGCTCTGTCTGCACCAGGGTGGGAGGGCCTGTGCTATGCTCTGTCTGCACCAGGGTTTGAGGGCCTGTGCTATGCTCTGTCTGCACCAGGGTTGGAGGGCCTGTGCTATCCTCTGTCTGCACCAGGGTTGGAGGGCCTGTGCTATGCTCTGTCTGCACCAGGGTTGGAAGGCCTGTGCTATGCTCTGTAGTCTGCACCAGGGTTGGAGGGCCTGTGCTCAGCCAAGCATGTTTCCTAATGGATTCAACCAAACTGTCCCTGTGCAGGAAAGGCAGGACAGCAGTTTGGGGACTGAAGATTGACTCAGCACCATCCACAAGGATTAGGGATAATGAGATAGAGACATCTCGGTGACAGCATTGAGGGTCAAATCACTGGCACCGTAGCCTACTGTGACCCTCAAGGGTAGGGGACAGAGATCTGTGTCAGTCAAAGCATCTACCTGGCAGAACGGAGACAAAGTAGAAATTCAATTAGTCTAAAGGAAAAGCCCCCATTTTTCGAACAGGTGAGTTTAGCCGAGAGTCAGTTACCTTTAGTCACTATGTGTTCAGCTGATCAGAACTAAGCCACATATCCAGACAGACTACTATCCAGCCCCACTGTTAGCCTCCTGTGGCAGCTTCATGTTCCACAGTCTTTCCAGCTTGTGTAGGGGCCCCTGAGACTAGACTTCAGAAATTGATCAGGGAGGAGAAATCACTGCAGGATTTTGGATGATTCTATACGCCTTTCCAATCTCTGCTCTTTGATCCTTCTTGCCACGCCCCCAACCCCACCCAAAGACTCCCTGGCTAGAGTCCCCACTCTTAGAGGCACCCACTCTCCTGAAGCTATGAGCTGTCAAGCCATGTTCCCCTTCCCAAGCTCTTGGTGACACTGACAGGAGCCAGCATTGATTATAAACAACGTGGTCAGCACATTTCACAACCATCATTGGCTATGGCATGGGATCCCCCACTCATCTGCGTAACAGCATAGTCTCCAGTCTGCCCCTGAGTCAAAGGGTCTCGGAGAGGTAAGGCTCTCTGTCTCCAGGTTGTGGGCAACTCCGTCCTGGGTTGGACTAGATTGGTGGCGATTTCAAGTGTTAGAGGCCGTTCCCATGCTTCCCCTATAGGTGGGAGGAAAAGGCTGAGGTTCCGAAAGACCCATTAAGACAAGAGAAGTAATCAGAAAGCCAGGGGAGGGTGGAGAGGAGCTGGGATGCCTCCAGTTGGTGAACCTTCTGTTTCCTTGTCCTGGTGAATTATTCATCCTCATGGCCAGGCAGCACATCAATAATGCAGGAGGCAGCAGCCTGGGTGGGGCCCAGATTCCAGTTGACCCACTCAGCCACTAAACGCCCTAGGGAAAGAGTGGTGCTCTGTGCCGATTGTGGGGTGTTGCTTGAGGACTCTGAAACCCAGCTGCCCACAGTGTCAGTGACAGGGCCAGTGTCAGGGGCTGCAGACAGAAAGGAAAGTTTTGCAGCCTTCCTACTTTCTCTGTCTACAGGAGGCCACTTAGGAATGGCACTCTGACCCCTGGAATGGGAATGTCTATACAGTCAGGAATGGAAGAGGCAGTGAGCTTCCTAAGGTGCCTTCCTCCCTCTACCTTCCCCATCTAGTCCTGGAAGCTGAGGAAAAATGACCTTGGGAGTCTACAGTCTTCATTTGTCTTTAAGTACAAGTGTCTATCAAAACATCTGCATGGCCTTCCTCCCCATGCCCCAACAAAGCTTCCAGAAGACCTACCATCCCTCAAGTATTGCAATCTGGGGGTATACCCCAACCTTGAGCTTCCTGCCCTCAGACCCAGGCTGCAACCTCACTGGAAAACAGCTTAGAAAGTGGGGTAAAGGTCTCTACTGCTAGGAAACAGTCACTAAGCTGAGCTGGGCTTTATCCTGCCCCGCCCTTGGCATCTCAGCAAACAAGATGACTGAGAAGCAAGAACCTGGGTGTTCTCAGGTTGTTAGAATAAACCCTTAAAAGGAAGGAAGGACCAGTGATGCTGGGATGTGACTCTGTGGCAGAATTCTTGCCTAGCGTGTGCAAGGCCTTGGGTTCAATCCCCACCACCCTCAGAAAAGAGCTGAATGGTGAATTCAGTAGAGAGAGCACTCCTGGAAAAGGTGAGGCCTGAGGTGCCTCTCCACAGCCTGCATGTATGAGTACAGTGACTGAGAGCTGGAGACACATGGCTAAGGCACTGTGGCCACTACTCCTGTATTAAAGCATGTAACCATTTCCCATCTGTAAAGTGAGAATGTAGGCTGTGGCTGACAACTCTGCTGATGTCTCCATGCTAATGGTCCTGTCCACACTTTGAGAAGCAAGACTCTAGAGTCCAGACCTGTCTCAGCTTTGAAGGACCATCAGGATTGGCACCCAGGTATGGGACACAGGTATCAGAGCCTTATAAAGCAGGGATGTCCAACTTTTGACACTGAGACATGATGTTGTCACCTACAAATAGGCTTAGCTTCATTTATTCATTCAGGGACACATATGTCCCACAAACCACAGGTTGGGTACTTCTGTTAATGCCACCAGGTGATTCTCCAGTGTGGCCAGGATGAGCAGCCTGCTCTAGACTGACTCGTTCCTTTACAAGAGTGGATTAAGGCCCATAGATGAACAAGACAACACAGCCAGAAGACAGCACAAGGTTCCTGTGCTTGGCTCCTGGGCACTCAGGATGGTGGGTCAGGTGAGGAGAGGGGGTGAAAGACAGCTGGGGTCTGGGGGCAGACAGTAGTGACCAGAAACTCCCAGATTCTAGGATAAGCAGACCTTCAGGCTGTGTCCCAGGACGTTGCTATCCACGATTCTCATGTGTATACAGCTCTCATCCACTCTCCCAACTTCCCGTATCCTCAGGGTGATGGGAGCCCTCACCTCGTGTACAAATGGCATGTTAGTCATTTTTCTATAGTTGTGATGAAACACCTTGACCAAGGCAACTCATAGAAGGAAGGGTGTATGTGGACTTAGTTCCAGAGGGATGAGAGTCAATCATGGCAAGGAATCATGAAAGCAGGGGCAGGCATGATGACAGGCACAGGAAGCCGAGGGCTTACATCTTGAATTGCAGCAAGAAATAGATTAGAGCGAGAACTAGCAGTGTCGAGAGTTTTTAAATCCTCAAAGCCCAGGTCTTAGTTAGGGGTTTACTGCTGTGAACAGACACCATGACCAAGGCAAGTCATATAAAGAACAACATTTAATTGGGGCTGGCTTATAGGTTCCAAGGTTCAGTCCATTATCATCAAGATGGGAGCATGGTAGTAGCATCTAGGCAGACGTGGTGCAGGAGAGTTGAGAGTTCTACATTTTCATCTGAAAGATATCTAGCAGAATACTAGCTTCCAGGTAGCTAGAATGAAGATCTTAACGTCCACACCCACAGTGACACACCTTACTCCAAAAAGGCCACACTCACTTGAAGAGGGCCACATCTTCTATTGGTGCTACTCCCTGGTCTGAGCATATACAAACCATCACAGCTCTCCTCCAGTGACACACTTCCTCATCAAGGTCACGTCTCCAAAGCCTCTCCAGACAGCACCAACTGGGGACCAAATATTCAAATGGCAGAGCTCAGCCACACGGTGGCACAGCACATGCCTTTAATCCCAGCACTTGGGAGGCATAGGCAGGTGGATCTCTGAGTTTGAGGCCAATCTGGTCTACAGAGTGAGTTCCAGGACAGCTAGAGTTACCCGGAAAAATTGTGTCTTAGCGCACCCCTGTCATTTGAAGCTTCCTCCGCTGTGAGAGCTCCAGCTTTTCCCAACTCGTTCCAAAGTCCCTTCAGGTTCACTCCTAGGTTTCTGAAATTTGATTGTCTCAGGCAAAAGGTGTCAGACACACTCAGACCATCAAGCTGGGCTGAAAACTAGTGTGGTCACTGTCATATGAAACAGCTTAAAGAAGACTGGGGACTTGGGCAGCAAGAGTTTACCAAGACACAGATAGACCAGAGAGAGTTTGTTGAAATACAGTGCAGGAAGGCAATGGGGAAGTTTGAGGGGAGATCACTTCACTGAGAGGGGCAGAGCCACTGAGAAGGGATATAAGTACTTTCACAGCAGCTGAAGGGGAGATCCCCCATTCTTATTATCCAAGGACTACAGTGCACCCTAGTATCAACCCTCTCACTGTCTTGCTGATGAATTTCACTGTGTGTTCCATTCTTCTTGAGATTGTCCATTTGTGTGAGGTGCCATGGGTCCTTGGGGGTGGGGGGATCAGGCTCTAGATGTCTGTGTAAGACATCATGACTCAGTTTCCAATTGGCTGTGACCCAATTGTTACAGTGTGGGCCCTTGCTCTCATGTTTGCCATTCGTCCCTACAGCTCTAAAGATGGTGCCCATCCGTCTGTTCATCCCAGTGATGCTGGTAACATCACCAGTGGCAATTCTTATTGTGGGTCATCGGGGGTTGCTTAAAATGCTCTTTAAAAGATGGCTGCCGTACAGACCCAAGACAAAGGCTGCGAGCAATGTGATGCTCGTATACCGAGCTGTATAGTGAAGCACATTAAAATGACTAGTTCTGGAAGACACTGCAATCTTACAGCCTCCCTGCTCCCCGGCCGGTAAAAAATGTCTCTTATTAGGAGAAAGGAAACACATACATACAACAAGTGTACAGGAGAAAGACCCTCTGCAAAGCAGAGTGGCTACTCAGGAAGCCAGCCACCATCTCTCCTTCAAGGTCGGTGCTTGGTTTATTGTTGATTTTTGTTTTTTTTTGTGTTGTTGTTGTTGTTGTGTTTTGAAGTCTTTTAAGGATCTTCCTCCCCTAATTTAGGGTTGATAAGTTTGAAGAAAGGAAGAAAGTCAAAGTGGTGGCTGATTGGGCACAGTTGTTATGTAAATGTGTCCTGATCTGGCCTTGAACTTACTGGACCAATCCATCAGAAATGGGCCTTAATCATGGGAGGAAAATATACCTCCACAAAGATGTCAACTTCTAAGATGGCAGGCTTCTTCTTCACCCTCCTTCACTGAGACAAAAGCAGCTTAAAACAACAGCCTAGTGGGCTTTTCCTTCCATGCCTTGGCTCTCCTGGAGCTCTGTAGAGCTGGCTGGCCTTGAACTCACAGAGACCCACTTGCCTATACCTCCCAAGTGCTGGGATTAAAGGCATGTGCAACCACAGCCCAAGTTTTATAGGTGCTTTTTAAGGCCTAGAGAGACACCCTCCCCCCATTACTCAAACTACTTTTACTTCTTAAAGAAAAGGAAGAGAAGAGAAAGGAAGAGAAGAGAGGAGAGGAGAGGAGAGGAGAGGAGAGGAGAGGAGAGGAGAGGAGAGGAGAGGAGAGGAGAGAAAAAGCCTAGCCTGGAGTGGTGGCACACTCCTTCAACCCCAGCACTCTGGAAGCAGAAGCAGATTTCTGTGAGTCCAAGCCAGCCTGATCTACAATGTGTGTTCCAGGACAGCCAGCAGAGCTACACAGTGAGACCCTACCTCAAAAACAAAACAACAGCCCACAAGTTTTTACTTTATTTTATGTTTATGAATGTTTTCATACACGTGTGTAGGGAAAATACGCTCATGTTTGGTGCCCATGGAGGTCAGAAGAGGGTGTTGGATCCCTTGAAACTGGAATAACAGATAGTTGTGAGCTGCTGCTGTAAGACCCCCTGAAGAGGGAGACCGTCGCTTGAGTCCGCTTGAGTCCTGAGGACCGGCACTGGCCCCAATGACCACTGAAGTCGGCACTTGATGCAACACAGCAAGAGGCTTTATTCAGGAACCAGTGTGATGGGGCTCGTCTCTACCTCTCACAGGAGGAAAGGAGAAGAGCCCCAAGCATAAAATCACACAAGCTTATAAAGGCAAAAACCACAGGCTGGGAGGGGGACTGGGAGTAGGGACTTTCTAGGTGGGAGCACTCTTGATTGATGGCCCCCAAGCAACTAGGGTCATATCTCTTATCTGGCACACACAGCTGGGGGACTGGAGAGTAGGGACTTTCCAGATGGGAGCGCTCTTGATTGATGGCTCCCAGGTGGTCAGAATATGGTCCGTTAGCAACTAGGGTGGTGTCTCTTATCTGACACACACACACACACACACACACACACACACACACACACAGAGCTGCAGTTTTCAGAAATATTTTGTATGTTCTTGCCCTGGGGCCCTTCGGGGGTGGGGGGTTCACAAGTTCATGGTCCCATGTTATTCTGAGATACTGGCCAATTTAAAAATTTCCACTCTTACACTGCCACGGGTGCTGGGAATCAAACCCGGGTCCTTTGGAAGAGCAGCCAGCACTCTTAAGCACAGAGCCATCTCTCCAGACCCCACACTACTTTTCCAAGGACTGCCATGCTTCTCATCGATCCTCCTTATCTAACTGTGCATCTCTGAATACTGCCTCATCTCAGGACGATGAACGAACCCGCTCAGGGTTGTTAGGAGGGTTAAGCAGCTTAAAGCAACAGCCTAGTGGACTTTTCCTTCCATGCCATATAAAGACAGTGTTAGCCTCTCCCCTACTTGACTGAGAGTCCATAGTAAGAAGAACTGCCACCAGGGTGGTGTCGCCACAACGCTAGGGTGAACAGGCACTTACATGGGCTCCATCATTAGAGCTACAGAGACAAACAGCAAACAAAAACTGTATCAACCTCAAGCAAGCCATGGCCATCTGGAAACTGAGTCATGATGTTTTATACAGACATTTAGAGCCTGACCCTCTACCCTCCCCCTCACAGAACCCACGGCATCCTACACAAACGGACAGTCTCAAGAACGGAGATTACCACAAAATTCACCTCTCAACAAGACAGTGAGAAGGCTGCCTGTCCCCCAAGATACTAGGGGAAGCTCTTAATGGGCCCACTCTCCTGATGGCTTCTCCTGACCTCATGTGACAGGTCTCTAGACTGCTGCCTTACACTAACCAAGCAGCTCCCCAGCCTCACAGCAAACCCATCCCTTCCTACCTACATCTTTCCTTTAGATAAAGATCACGTGATCCAGGGAGCCTGTCCTGTCTCCTTTGTGTCTCTAGGGTCCAGTGCAGGGCCTGTCACACAGTAAGTCCTTAGTACACGTTTATGGTGGGAGAGAAGAGGAAGGGGTCCCTCAAGAAAGCCACACTGCCTTCCTCGTCTAGGCAGACCTTGGTACTTCCTCCTGCTCTGAGATAGCCCCCCACCCCATCCTCATGAGTATCTGCTGTGTACCTTCCTCTTCCAGGGCCCAACTTCTCTCGTTCATGTTTGCTCATAGGAAGGTGCTTGTTACATGGGTGGCAACTGAACGTGAAACCAGATGGATGTGATCAGACAGAAGGAAAGCTAACGCCTAGCCATGGGCTACCCAGCTACCCCATAGGAGGCAGGAACCAAGAAATGGGATAGAACTGGGGTGCTTACAGGCAGGGTGTGTGTGGGGGGAGAGTAGCGCTGGGGATTGAGTCCAAGACATCACATGTGCTGGGCAAACGCTCTACACCACACTGACACCTCAGTCTTACTTTTATCTTGAGATGGGGATCTCACTAAATTGCCTAAGGTAATGGTCTTGAACTCACTCAACAATCAAGGTTGCTCAATCAACCCTCCTGCCTCAGCTTCCCAGGTATCTGGGATTACAGGACTGTGCTAACTAGTCCTGCCTTAGGGACGATGTTTGTTAACTCTCCTACACATGTGTATAGAGCAGGTAGAACAGGCACTTATGTTTTCTGCAGCAGGAGGGAACAGGGCCTCAAGAACAGGTGTGTGCGGGCACTCCTCTTAAGACACGGAGAGAGAAGTCGGACTAGGACTCTGGCCTCGTGGGTCCTGTCCCATGTACACTCCAGATGCAGGTCATGGGCGATGGGTAGATCTGAGATGGTTGTGACGGTGGTGGTGTGCTGGTCTTGGCCTGGGTTATTTCCTTGAATACTCACACTTCAGATTAGATGAGGTCAGAGAGCTTAGGAGCTTCCCCAGGTGGGCCTAAACTAGTAAGTAGCCAGCTGGGATTTGAACCCAGCGCCATGACCCGAGTCACTTTGTTCTGCTGCCCCTTGAGTCCTGGGACTCTCTTTCCGTCTCCTCCCCCCTCCTCCTGTTTCTGTGCCGACAGCACTGCCTTCTATGCCCATTGGCTGCCTAGCCTGGTGACTCTGCCAATGTTCCCCCAGTCCCTGGCTTCAGGAAAGCAGCCCCAGCTTGTGGCTCACAGCAGCTGGAAAGCAGCTCTCCTCCCCACTCAAATCATCCATGTCTGTCTTCCTTCTGGGCCAGCAAAGTGTGTGGCAAGACCCTGAGGATAGAGTCATATTACCAAGATGTATTTAGTATCTTCTGTGTGTCAAGCACGGTGTGACTTTAGACAAGACCCAGAACCTTTCTGAGCCTCAGTTTACCAATGTGCATACAGGGATGGTGGCACCAACTGCCCCACAGGCCTGCCATGTGGATCTGCCTGGAACCATGGAGCTGGTTCCCTGCCTTCTTTTCTCTAGCTCAAGATCTTGGTCTATGAGCAGAAAGGGCAGAAAGGGTCTTGGGAGATGGCTCGACTGGTAAAGCGCTTGCCCCACAGCCATGAGGACCTGAGTTCTGTCCCCAACACAGTAAAAATTCAGAGGTGGTGACACACACTTGCAATCTCAGGGCTGAGAGGTGAAAACAGATGAATCTCCGGCCCTGGCTAACCTAGCCTAACAAGCCCAGGTCCCAGTGAGGGACTTTGTTTCAAAACACAAAATAGATGTCTCCTGAGGAACAACACTTGAGGTTGGCTTCTGGTCCCCACAAGTATACACACATATTTGTGTGCACACACACAAGACAGAGAAGGTGGGGCCAGCCTGCTTTGTAGTGTGTAAAACTGAAGCCCAGAGAAGATGGTGATTGTGTACAGAGATGCCTTGAATTGTCTATGGAGCCCCTACACCCTCAGGATCCCTAGGTCCACAGCCAAATACAAGGATTAGCAGGTTGAGTAGACAGCCCCTGCTTGGGTGTTTGGAAATGCCCATCTCAGGAGTCCACACACAGGGAACATACATGTTCAGCTTTATTTCTTTCCATGCCAAGAAATACAGAGTCACTAGTGTATGTGGTGGGGAGGATGCAGTTCTTGCTGTTCACCAGGATGCTCAAAGAGAGGCCGAGTCGCTCTGCTCAGCCACTGTGCTCAGGCAGCTGGCATCTGAACCAAGTCTGAGCCTGGACGGCAGGGCCCCATACCTCCTAGCTTCAGTGGGAACTGGGGGATGAGAGAACTCTGACTCACTCTCCTCCCATCCTAATGTCTCTCTCCTCCTGCCTTGTGCTCTCTTCTGCTCAAGGGGATATCTTGGGGACCTTTAGGCTGTGTCCCTGGAACCATGGGAAGGCTCCCAGGTTGTTTTTGCCTGGACGGAAGAAGAATGTTCTAGCTAAGTCATTCCCTAGTGTAAACTCTGCTCGTACCAGGATAAAGTGTGAATCAGAGTGTGAGTGTATAAGGGTGTGCATGTGTGAGGGTGTGACTGGCAGGCCTTGTGTACAGCTGTGACTAGGAAATGAGAAGAGTGGCTGGGGGTGGCCTGGACTCCAGTGATGTAGAAGCCACCATGACAATTCCTAGACAGTGTTTGTCCTGGGAGGGCCTTTAGGAGGCCACCCACTCAGGATCAGAAGTCTATGATAAGTTGTCCTTTAGATAGCACATCTCTGACCCAACCTCTCAAGTCATACACATATTCTGGGCTCACACGCTTACTCCCCACAGAAAATGAGGATGTCTCTAGTTTGGTTTCAAAGATCCCATGAAGGGTGTGTAGCTGGTCTCTGCTACAGAAACATAAGTTCAACTTTACTTCCTCAATGAGGGCCTGATTTAGGGACCAACCCTTAAGAGACACTCCCAACCCTTCAGCCCTCCCTACAGCTGCTCTGACCTGGTCTGGAAACCCCAGAGCCTCTCCCAGTGGTCAGTGCTCTGTGATCATGTGCCCTGACCAGCATCTCTGAGATTGTAGGGAGCCAAGCATGGAGCCTGAGGAAGGAGAGATGAGGGTCCTAATTTTTCTCAGAGGAAGTGAACTTCTAATCCCCAATTAGTGTAGGTGTGGCACTGGACCTGTTCCCCCATTGAAGCCAATAATTCAGGCTTCGGGGCAGGGGAAGCCCCTCTGCCAGGTCTGAGCTGAATGTGGTGGTGGCAGTGGTATATGTTATTGGGTAGATGGGGCTCTCAGAGCAGGCAAGGCCAGCAGGTGAAGCCCCCATGGGCACAACCTGTGCCAGGCCAAAAAAAAAAAAAAAACCTGGAGAAATAGAGATGCAGCAAGTCTGAGGCTGTTTGGCAGAGGGTTCTGAGCCTTTCCTGCTAGACTCCTTGGACTCCGGATAAAGAAATAACAAACCTTCCTAAGAATTCTCTAGCCCCCTCCCTTACAAGCTGCAGCAACTCCCCAGAGCCTATGAATAAACAGGAGAGTCCAGTGGGAGTCTCAAAGCTACCTGTAGGTAAAGCCTTTGTTGCTGTGGATGGCCAGGGATGCAGGACCAGGCACAGAGCTGGGCTAACACACCATCTATTAGAGCTGAGCTAACAGTCTGAAGCCAGGATCCACTTCAGCTCTTCTGTGTAGGATCCCCTGAATACTCCTGAGCCACTTTCATGGGTTACCAAGATGGGACCCCAGACCCCCAAAGAGTCAGTGGCAAGAGAGAAAAAAAAAAAAAGCCTTGTCCCTCCCCCATGGCTGATCTGGGACAGATCGAGTTCCAGGTTGGTGCCCACCGGTGGAAATCAAGAGGCAGATCCTGTGGTTCTGAAAGACACTCTGAATCCAGAGTCCTTGGTAGAGAAGCCTCCAGCGTGACGTTCAGCAAGAGCGCCAGGTGTGTCATGCTATCCCTACCCAGTCATCAATGGAGGATTTCCGGATGGCTCTTGTCTCTTTGCCAGTGAGTATCCAGGGCCTGTGCTGAGAGACAGATTCCCCTTGGGCTCCGGCTGGGATTACTGTGGATGCTCGGCACAAAGCATGCAAGTAGTCTGTTTACTCCCCCTCAAGAAAAATAGAAAAGACAGAGGCCAGGACATGCTCATGTTCGTAGACACCCAGTGCTTCTTGGCCGTGGGGCTGGTTTTCTTCCCATTCTGGCAGTTTACGCTACGTGTAAGTCCCAGGAATTGTGGGATGAGAAACAAGCCCGAGAACTGAGGTCAAAGGGTGAGAGACCTGACTATGAGATTGAGTCCACGGCTAACTTCATTCCAGATTTTCTCTCCCGTCTGCCGTGGACTGACAATGGAGTGATGTAGAGATTTCCCTCCAAGTTTGTGCTTTTGGAGCTTGGGGACAGGTGGGCACTCAGCAGCCACCATCTTGTCCTCTGCAATGTGTGGGGACATGTGGGTTCGGAGCTCTCCAGCTGGCCAGCATCTGCCTCCGCTAGAAACAGCTCCGTGGTTACTTCGGAACTGTAAAGAAAAGAAAGGTTATGGTGAAACTGCGCTGAGAACACTGGGTCTTCAGGTCCCTGGTTTAAAGAGCCATGAGCCTGAACTGAATTGTCTCTTGTGGGGAAATGGTAGCTAGGATGAGGTACAGGGTCAGGGACAGCTTTTTGGGGGGGGGGGGGGGGGTCTTGATACAGGAACTCCCACCGATGAGAAGACTGTGGTCTTGTTGATTGGGTAGAGGATGATCATGTGACACCAAGTGAACCAATTAAAATCATTTCTGAGACTTGTTAGAGGCAGGGTTTTTTTTTTTCTGTTTGTTTGAGTTTTGTTGTTGTTGTTGTTGTTGTTTTGTTTTGTTTTTTGTTTTTTTGTTTGTTTGTTTTGCTTTGTTTTGTTTTTTTGGTTTCTCAAGACAGGGTTTCTCTGTGTAGCCCTGGCTACCCAGGAACTCACTGTAGACCAGGCTGGCCTCGAACTCAGAAATCCGCCTTCCTCTGCCTCCCAAGTGCTGGGATTAAAGGCGTGGGCTACCACTGCCAGGTGAGGCGTTTGTTTTAAAAGATAACCTCTCATTAAGTATCTTTGGGTATCTTGGAGGTTGCCATGTAGATCAGGCTACCAGCCTCTCCCTCCCAAATACTGAAATTAAAGGACATGAGCCACCACAGCCAGCCTAGAGGTGATTGATTTTCTTTTAGGCAGAGTCTCATGTGGCCTATGGCTATCCTTAAACCTTAATCTTCTGATCCTTCAGCATCGGTGTCCCAAGTCCTAGGATTATAGACACGTACCACAGTGACCATACATCAGTCCTTAAAAATTTACTGCTTAACTGATTTGCATGTTTGTCTCTCCTAAGACACCATTATCCTTAGTGGTTGTCACCCCCCCCCACACACACACACATACCACTATCCTAAGGAGAGATGCTGCCTAGGAAAGAAGTCAACACACCAACCCATTGAAGACAGAACAAGCAAGTGACAGAGTTCTGCCGCTCCCTTCCAAGTACCTAGATACAGCTTTGCACTAAACCAGAGCATTCCATCCTGAAGTATCTCTTATGAAAGCTATAAATTTTCTTTGCCAAATTGAATTCAGAAGTTATCCAGGCAACAGTGAGAAGCAGCACAACAGGTAACCTGGGACATGGCAAGTGATAGAGAGCCCAGTGCCTCAGGCTGCTGCCTCCTGCCTCTCACATGGCTCTCACATGCTCTCACATGCCACTCACATGGCTCTCACATGGCTCTCACATACCTCTTACATGCCTCTCACATGCCACTCACACCCATCAGACTCCACACTGATGGAGAAAGCCAAGGCTCAGAGTTTATGGAGTGTGAAACTTCATTTCCACAGGAAGTAGATCTAAACTCCGGTCCAGGCAAGCTGACCAAAAACCTGCACAGTGCTTCTCCTGAGTAGACGAGACTGCCCATGACCCCAGGCACTGAGCACTTCCTGCTCTAGGCCAGCACCTCCCGCACTGGTACATGAATAGGAAATCTAATTAGAATGCAGATTCTGGGCTGGTGGTTCACACTGTGGGAAGTTGAGGCCTGAAGTCTCATCCTCAGCACCACCAAAGAAAGAGAGAGTCTAAAATAAAGAGCCTAAAACACAGATTTCCATTCAGTGGGTTCAGGGTGGGGTCTGAGAGTCTAAAATAGCCCCAGGTGATGCTCCTTCATCAGGACCTAAGAGCACATTTTGAATAACAAAATCTTTAGGGGCGAGGCTTGGATTGGTTTCTGAAATAAACAGAAATGTCTCACCCAGTGTATCCCATGCTCAGGACAACTCTGAGATGAATAGTTTTCACACTCTCAAAAATATGGCTGACAACATCCTCTGAAAAAAGTGTCCAGCTGGGACAAGTCCCCTGGGCCACCTTCGGGTACTCAGAGTACTGCTTCCTACTTTCCTCCAGACATGCCGCTTGCTTCTAGTCTGCCCCGACAATGAGGAAGGGACCTATTCATCAGTATCTGGATTCATCTCGTCCATTATCTAGAGTGATGTCACAAAAGCTCTCCATGATGGAGGCTTCTTCTCTGTACTTTATACTTGAAAATGCAAGGTTCGGCCAAATGGGACACTGGCCCAGGTCCCAGGCTATCAAAGTTGAGACTGGAATTTGTGGCCCCTGATTCCTAGGCCAGTACCCATTCTACACTCTTATTGATCCACAAGTTTGGGCATCAGATGAGTCAGAAAACCCATCACCTAAGTGGTCCTAACTGAAGTGAAAGGCTATAGCTACACCCTCGTCACCACCCCCTTGCCTCACCTGTGAAGTTGACGGTGACAGCCACGATGATGATGACGATGCCCAGGACGATGAACGTGATGCTGAGCAGCCGTGCCAGGCGGCCCAGCCTCCGTGCCCCATCCATGTCCCCCTGCTGCACACTACTTCGAGACTGCAGAGAGAGGGCAGAGAAACTTCAAGAAGCTTGTCCATCTGTCATGTGGGCATGGAATCCATGAAGTGTCCTGGTGAACTTCTACCCACACCACACCTTCCCTGACACCCACAGTCTAGCAAGACATGTGGCTTGTGTTTCTTGCAGACCCCTCTCCAAGGAGACTGCTGGCAAAGGATCAAGCGATACCAGGTGCTTCCTCTTAGGTTAGTGACAGGGCAGTCACTAACCCCTTCCGATCGTAATTCTGAAGCCACATGGGAACGGGAAGAAAGCCCTGTGGTTCTCTTTGCTCACAGCATGCCTGATTCCCTTTTTCTGTGACCTCCTCCTTGCCACACAACGAATGAAAGGCAGTGGCCTCTCTCTAGTTCTTTCCATGACTGACCTTGTTCAACACAGCTCACCTTTGATCCCATAAAGGAAGCCAGACTGTAGTGGGTCAGCTCCCATGTGTGGCTCACTTCTCCGTGAGCTTCATTCCTCTGAAACCCAGTAATCTAGTGAAAGCAACAGATGTGAGAGGATGGGGGTGGATTCAGGTGATGCGGGTGGATCAGTGGATGGGGGTGGATGTGGTGGATGCAGTGGAGTGGAGAGCAGTGGAGACTATAAGCTCAGGCTTATAATCTCCTTAGTAGGAGGTGTATGCAAACATTTGCCAGCGTGACCCTGGCCCATCTTAGTATGGCCCAAGGCTATGTGACAGCCAGGGTTGGCTCCATGATTTCAGAGCCCTTACCTTAGGGTCCCTGTGTCCATCTTGGACTCCATGCTCTTGGCCAGAACTTTAGGCCACCCAGGCACAGAGAGGTGTGACTGCTTTCAGGCCACAGACAAACTGGAGGCTTCTTCTCAGTACTTTATATTTGAAGACACAAGGTTCAGTCAGACAGGACACTGGCCAAGGTCCCAGGCCATCAGAGCTGAGACTGGACTCATGGCCTCTGACCCTCAGACCCTTTCTACTTTCTTTCCTATCGATCCAGCAAGTCCAGGCACGAGATGGATTTGTTCTGGAGATTTGTAGTGCTAAGGACAAAACCCAGGGCTTTGCCTGTGTCCGGCAAACACTTTTACTACTAAGATTTGCCTTCAGCTCTTAAAAGAAATTTGTATACACACATACATGTGTGCGTGTGTGCATCCGTGCATGTGTGTGCGTGTGCGTGTGCTTGTGCGTGTGTGTGTGTGTGTGTGTGTGTGTGTGTATATCTTTGTACAGGGTCTTGCTAAATTACCTGGTCTGATATTAAATTCATTCTATAACCCAGGCAGTGGTTGAACTCTCAGCCCTTCTACTTCAGCCTGCCAAGTATTTAGAGTTCCAAGTCTACACTACCAGACCTAGCCATATGTTTTATCTCCTAACTCATACAGGCTTGGGACATGTGCAACAGGGACATGTAATCAAGTGCCTTGATGGTGGTGGTGGTGGTGGTGGTGGTGGTGGTGGTGGTGGTGGTGGTGATGGTGATGGTGGTGGTGGTGATGGTGGTGGTGATGATGGTGGTGGTGGTGATGATGGTGTTGGTGGTGGTGGTGGTGGTGGTGGTGGTGTTGGTGGTGGTGGTGATGGTGGTGATGGTGGTGGTGGTGATGTTGATGATGGTGGTGGTGGTGGTGGTGGTG
>JANHMN010000002.1:43536160-43570655 GCA_030674055.1 Rhabdomys pumilio
AAACAAACAAACAAAAAAAACAAAACAAAAAACCAACAACAACAACAAAAAAAAAAAAACAACTTAGAAAACATGACAATTAAAGAATAAAAAGAGCTGGGAGGTGCTGACACATGCCTTTAATCTCAGCGCTGGGGAAGCAGAGACAGGTGAGTTCAGAGCCAGCCTGGTCTACAGAGTGAGTTCCAGGACAGTCAAGGCTACACAGAGAAATCCTGGCTCAAAACAAAACAAAATATTAAAAAAAAAAAAAGTGTTCACTTAGCTTTGTAATTAAAATTTTGTAAAAACAACTTAAAAATTAAATTACTCTTAAAAAAAGAATAGTAAGGTGGACAGTAACTAAGGAAAACACAATAAGCTGACTTGTGACCTCACATGCACATACAGACTAACACACACACACACACACACACACACACACACATGTTCAGTGGGTCAGAGCACTGGCTGCTCCTCCAGAGGACTCAGGTTTGATTCCCAGCACTCACATGGCAGTTCACAACCTTCTGTAACAGTTCGAGGGGTTCTGACCCCCTCTTCTGACTTCTGAGGGTGATGCATGCATGTCATGCATAGTTAGACTGACAGGCAAAACACTGTATACATAAAATAATAATTTCTAAATTAGTAATTGCATGCCTGTCAGTCCAGCATTGGGAGAGGAGGTGAGGAGGCAGATTCCCAGCTCAGGGCTAGCCTGTGCAGACAGAGCACTGAGATTTTGGTTCCACGAGAGACTCTGTTGCAAGGCAATCAGAGAACACTAGGGGAAGACACCGATAGTCTGGCTTCCATCAGCACGTATCCCTGCACACTAGTGGGCATGCACACATGCACCACACACACAAGCTGAATGAGCCAACGGGCGCTGAGGCAGTCCCATCTGCTTGGCATCTCATAGACTTCACATTGTCCATAGGGGAGAAAACCAATTCAGCTCAACTTTGTATTTCCTGTTAAAATCCTTACCACTCTCTTCCACAAGCTCTGGGCAGGCACTTTGTGCTGCCCCAGACAGGATGAGTTCTGGCCTCCAGTGCCTTTACTCCTTCCCAGTCCTCTGCTTCCCAGTTCTCTGCTTCCCCCGTCCTCTATAGCCAAATTCTCTCACTATGCCAGGACTTACTCCAGGAACACCCTTTCCACAAAACATTCCTCCATTCTTCCACATCTGGGGAGTAAAAACAAGCCCTCCCAGTGTTTGGGTGTTTACCTTGTCTCAAGGTCTGCACTGATTGTGTGCCTCTCCCCGGGCCATCAGGGTATTTCTTTCTCTGAATACTCTTATGAGGTGGGGCTGGAGCCACAGTGTAGAACACTGTATGTGCATGGGAAGAGTTGCAATTGCCAGAGAAAGGCCACATCAGGAGAAGCCACATAAGGTATGGTGATACCTGTCTCTAATCCCAGCACTCTGGTGGGGGTGGGGGAAGTCAGGAAGACTGTGAGCTTGAGGCTAATTTGAGTTACATAGTCAATTTGAGGGCATCCTGGGCTAAATATTAAGATCTTGTGGAAGAGGAGGGAAAAGAGGAGGAGGAGAGGGGGAGACAGAGGAGGCATCTTGACTAATGTAGTTAGTCCTGGAGGGTTTTTAAATTATTTTTTTAAATATTTATTCATTCATTCATTTGTTTGTTTGAGACAGTTTCAAAAACAGTTGAGACAGGTGTAGCCCCAGCTGTCCTAGAACTCACTTTGTAGACCAGGCTAGACGGGCTGGGACTGATCCAAAGATTTGAAGCAAGTTAAGGATCTGGGAAAGAGCCCGAGCTGGAAAAGTGATGAAGCCAGGGGTCATATAGAGAGTAGGAAAGAGACTGTCTGAGATGATGTGCGGTCTCTGTCTTGTTTGATGGGGATGTGGAGTTGAGACGCCGGGGCAGTGTGAGTTTGTCTAAGTCTGGGACCCACTCATGAATGCTACCTCCAACCACTGAGATGGCTAGCCCAGGTCACTGAATCTGTGACATCAGTAATTAGGCATTAGAAGAAAGAGGAGCTGACAGAGAAAGGCCTTGGGGAGTTCTGAGACGTTCAAAATTAGCAGTTATACAACTGTGGAGCATGGTAGCACACACCTGTAATCCCAGCTACCCTGGAATCAAATGGAGGAAAACCAAATATTCAAGCCTGGACAACCTGGAGAGACTGACTCTGTCTCAAAAAAAGTTTGGTTTTTTTTTTTTTTAAAAGATTTGAGGAAGTGTGTTCAGTGGTAGATCACTAAGTAGCCCAGCATGCGCAGGACGGTAGATTCAGACCCCAACATTGCAAAAGGAAAGATAGAAGGGAGAGATACTGAAGTTGCCCTTGGTAATTTGTGAAGGGGTCTAAGCTGTAAGCCTTAGGTGCAGGGCACAGGAGCAGCAATGGGGTTTGCAGCCCAACTTCACAGAGAAACAGCTGCTCATTTCTTAATGATTCAGGACCATGGAGAGACACTAGCGTGGCTGCCTGAATAAGAGGTGGGGAAGAAAGACTACCCCTCCATATTTGTCTGTCCCCTATGCACAGAGACACAAGTCCCCAAAGCTCAGCTACACAGGGGCCTTTGTGCCTGGCAGACACCAGCACGTGACTCTGGTTGGGATTCAGCACGTTTGCCTTCTAAGTAGATGAATGCACAAATGAACAAACGTAAGCATGAAAACCTGTGCTGCCCCTACAACACACTGACTATGGGACATCCCTAAAGAGGGCAGGAGATGCAGTTCTGTCAGGAGAGTGCTTTACCTAGCATGTATAGAGCCCTGAGTTCTACCCCTGGCACTTCATAAGCCAGGCATGGTGATACAAGCATGCTTCTAATCCCAGCACCTGTGAGGAGGAGGCAAGAGAAACAAGAGTTCAAGGTCTAGCGGGGCACGTTGGTGCACACCTTCAAGTCTGAGCACTGGGGAGTCAGGGAGGCAGATAGCTGTGAGTTCAAAGAGAGTTTGGTCAGGTAGCAAGTTCCAAGCCAAGCAAGACTACGTAGTGAGCCCCGGTCTCACAATCACAGAGATAAATACACAGATACACACACACACACACACACACACACACACACACACACACACACACACTCAAGGTCATCTTTGGGTTACATAGCGTTTACAAATCCAGGCTGGGAAGAATGAGATCCTGTCTGGGTACAGAGGAAGCTTAAGGAAGGTTGGAAGTCACTGTGGGGCACTGTGATGTGTTTGTTATAGGAATAACTCACAAAGAAAAGGCTGCCCTGTGCCCACCACCACGACTGCAGATGGGAATGCCACCACTAGAGGCAGTAATTAGATGTGGGACCTGGTTATTTTCAAACTGGTATAAATCAGAATTGCCCATTCACATGGGTTTAGTCCTTTCCTCTGGCCTTGCAAAACTTCATTTCCTATCAGTAAAGATACTGACCATTCTCTTCTATTAAGTGTCTACTACATACAAGGTTGTATGTAGATGCTGTAGTGTACAGTCACTCACATACTCCTCCCAACAGCCCTGTGAGATGACTGCTTCTCTTTTGCCCATTTTAGATATTTACTGAGACCTTTGAGACAAGGTCTCCTATAGCCCAGACAGGCCAAGAACTTGCTATGTAGCTGGTGCTGATATGATACGCTCATCCTCCTGTCTCTATCTCCCAAGTGCTGGGATTAACTGGCACATGCCACATGCCACATGCCACATGCCCATATATTGGCTTGTTTTATCAGTCTTGCTCACAGAAGGCCCATGCCTGGGGTCTTGCTCCCCTTTCAGGAGGCCTTGAACATGGCCATTCTCAGTCCACCCATGCGTCAAATCTGCCTCCGCCCAAGGGACTACAGAGATTGCAGTGCACACTAGAGCTGGGGCTGGATACCTATGACTAGTGCTTCAGAGAAAGCCCTTGACTCTGCCGCTCTGGTCACAGTAGGCCCTATAGGAGCCACTTGTTTTCCTCTGGTGGGCTTAGTGGAGAGGGTAGATGAGCTGGAGGAGGGGGAGAGGTGAGGGAGGAAGTGGCACTCCCCTGCACACACAGCAGAAGGCTTGACTTTCCTGGAAGCGTCCTCAGATCCAGATAAGGAATGGACCATGACAGAACAATAGATCCGGCATCCAGCTGCTGGGCCTCCTATCAGCTATGTGGCCATGGTCCGATCAGTATAGAATGTGCTTCTGCGGGCCACAGTGTGCTCTGAGAGGTTACCAGTGCCGAGACTAAGGGCTTGAACCTGCATCTGGTCACCTGCAGGGATTTCTAGTATGGAGTCCTAAACTATCTTCAAGACTTAGAGCCTCAGTGTAGGAAACTGACCTCCCCCTTCTGTGATATGTCACCCTTGCTGCTGCTGGAAGGATATAGTGTGAAATCCTAGATAAAAACCTGACCCCTTCATCCCCAGGGCATAGGAATGTTCTAGAAGATAGACTGGCTTGGAGATCAAAAGTCGCTGCAGGTGCAGAGAAGAAGGCAGGAAGTGTGGTTGGTGAGAACACGGTCTATCATTCAAGGCAGCCAGGCTGGATTCCAACCCACTTATTACCTTCTTGCCTACAGTTCAGGTATTTTTGTCTGCACCATGAGAATAATAATAGCACCCAGACCTCACAGTACACTCATGTCTGAATGAGATAAGACATCAAAACAAGGTGGCACTGTGCCTGACACTGAGTAAGCACCCATGAATTTCAGTAACATTATTCTTCAATTTCCCCATCCCTGGTCCTGATGCTGATACTTCCCTTGGACATTCATTTCCACAGTGACATCCTACCCTTGTCATCACTCCTCTGAAGTCTGAACCCTCAACACTGCCATCAGCCTGCTATGTTAGTGGGACCTGCCCTTCTTGAAGTCCCTACCTGTGGTCTCTGTTTCTCAGCCAAGGTCACCACTCCTTCCTTGTCCAGCTCTACTTGTCTGCATGTCACCTCAGCCACTCTTGTCCACATCTTCAGAGCCACCTAGCTCAGGTCTAAATGGCCCCTCTGCCACTCAGTGTAGACACTGCCACTCAGTGTCTACAAATCTACACCTATTGCTGGAGCAAGTCACCCCATCATGGAAGCCGATGGCAGCTGCTTCCCACCCACAGTCTGTAGCCCCGGCAGAGCTATTATCTCTCCATCCCTAGTCACCTCCCACTCCCTGTACCTTTGAACTCTCTCTCTCTCTCCCTCTCTCTTTCTCTCTCCTCTCTCTGTCAGCAAATAGAGACACTGCCATACACTCCCTGGGAGCTCCCTTTCCTCTGAGTATTTCTCCCTTAAGACATCTCCTCTCCAGGGTCCCCACACCTCCTTCCCTTTGTCTGTGTCTCTCCATCTGGACACCCAGAATCTAGGAATGGCCAACCCAGCAGACAAGCCCACTCTCCTGGAACCTAACTTCTCCAGGGCCTTCAGTCACTCCCTTCCTCTTCAGATTCTATCCTTCATTCCCTCCCTTTTTTCCAGCTTCCTTCCCACATTCTGAATCTCCCTTTCAAACTCCTTTTCTGTCCTCTTCGCTCGCTCAGCAAGTGCTTCTTGTCATTATTCTTTAGTTGGTTGGGTTGCGTCTCAGTCTTTGAGACATGGTCTTGTTTTGTAGCAGGGTCCAGGATAGAACTCATTGTGTATCCATGACTGACCTTGAACCTTGCAGCCTTCTGGCCTTGACATTCCATGTGCTAGGATTACAGGCATGTGGGCCACACTCTACCTCACTCTATTAATGTGGACGGTCCCAGAGCTAGCTTTGAGAATAGCTCCAGTACTTCTGAGTTGGAGCCTGAACATGTGACACACACACCCCACACCCCACACCCCACACCCCACACCCCACATCCCACACCCCACATCCCACACCCCACACCCCACACCCCACACCCCACACCCCACACCCTACACCCCACACCCCACACCCCACACTCCCCCACACACACACCACCCCCTTCCTTTGTGCTCTTCCCTCCCAGTCCATCCAGAGCTCAGACATCCCCATCCCTTCCTGTACATGGGATCTCCCTCCTGTAGCCAGCCTATTTCCCACAATGCAGTTGAGAGTTGACTTTACAGTATGAATTAGTATGAGACATCCTGTCTCAGCCTAAAACTCCCCAGGGGCTCATCAGAAGCTTAAGTTCCAAGAGTGAATCCCTGGCTTGCAACAACCCCCAGCACACTCCCCTCCCCTTCTGTAACGCCAAACAGCAGCCACTTACCTTAGCCATTGCTTCTCTGTCTAGCATTGTGCCTGCTTCCTAAGACAGGCTCAGTCACTGATGCCAGGAGGTACCCTGTACCACTCATCACTGATACCGGAATGTACCCTGTACCACTCAGTTCCCTCAAAACAAGCAACTGGCCATTCGAGATGAATGAATAAGATTGAGAAGAATCAAATGAATGGTAGGTTAGGGGAGCCAAATCTTGAGTGGTTCCCAAAAGCCGCCTCTGCCCTTGCAGGTGAGCCTGCTCCAAGACTCAAACCTACGGAACTTTTTTTTTTAGACAGGTTTTCTCTGTGTACTCCTGGTTGTCCTGGAACTCTGTAGACGAAGCTGGCCTTGAACTCAGAGATCTGCCTGTCTCTGCTTTCCAAGTACTGGAATTAAAGGCATGCACCTCTTCACTGCCCACCTACATATAATCCCATTTTAAAATTAAAGCCTGAAATAAGATCCTCTGTGAAGATAGGAAAATTGGTGTCACCCAGGCTTGAGAGGGATTAAGGACCTGAGTAACATCTAAAATGCACAGGGTCTCTTTTGAAGATGAGGGAAGTTCTCTAAAACCAACCGGGATTAAGATATAACTCATTAAATGCACTGAAAACCACAGAATGATCATTCAGCCAGAGGAGGGGATCCTGTCATTTACAACAGATTGGGTGGAGCCACAAGCCGGGAACAGAAGGTCCACTTGATCCCATTCAGTCTAAAGCCAGATGTGGTGGCTCCTGCCCTCAGGAGGCTGATCCAGGAGGATGGCCACACCTTTGACACCTAAACTACAGGGTTTCAAGACAAATAGGGGCAGAGGTGTGTGCATATAATCCCAGCTAGGAGAAACCTTGGTGTTGGGTATATGTCGTTCCTTAAGTGCCATAGTGCCATCTGCCATGCGTGTGTGTGTGTGTGTGTGTGTGTGTGTGTGTGTGTGCGCGCGCGCGTGCATGCACCAGAAATTGAACACAGGGGTCTTGGGCAAACTAATCAAGTGTTTGGCCACTGAAGTACGTCCTCAGTCATCTTGCTTATTGAGACAAAGTCTCTCCTTGGCTTGGAGCTCACCAAGTAGGTGAAGCTGGCTCCAAGCCCCAGGGACCCATCTCTTTCCCGTTCCCTAGCACCAGGGCTACAGATGTGTAATATCCAGCTTTTTAAATGTAAATTGTGGGATTTGAACTCAGGTCCTCATCTTGCAAGGAAAACACTCTACGCACCACACTTCTCCCCAGCCCAATGCACTACACATTTTTAAGGACTAGAAGGAAGTTTTTACCATAAGGAAATGATCAATGGTTGAGGAGATATCTATGTTTAACTCAATATAAATGGTACAAAGTATATAATGTATTGAAACAGTACGTGGCACCCCATCCATGTGTGCAATTCTTATGTGTTGTTTTGTTTTATTTTACTTGTATGTTAAGATAGGTTCTCACCACATAACTCTGGCTGGGCTAGAACTCACTATATAGACCAGGCTGGCCTTTAACCCACAGAGATCCTCCTGCCTCGGCTTCCTGAGTGCTAGGATTAGAGGTGCGCACAAGCATGCCTGGCTAGTTTTTGCTTTTCACCTGTGAGGCCGAGGCAGGAGCATCTCTGAGTTCAAGGCCAATCTGGTTTACACAGCAAGTTCCAGGCTATCCAGGGCTACATATGAGATAGAAGAAGGGAGTGGAGACCCAGTAAACCATGTACTTTAGATGGGTGAGTTATATGATATTTGAATTACATTAATAAAGCTATTAAAACTTCCATTAGACCATAGCGAGTGTATTAGGACACTCTTGTCATTATAGCACTTGGGAGACTGAAGTAGGAGAATTAATATGGTCTGAGGCCAGCCTGGGCTATATTGCAAGACAGTGTCTCAAAAATTCAAAAATAAATAAATAAATAAATAAATCCCACAATGGCTTCCCATCCCCCAGAAGGGAAACTCCCTGTAGCACTTAATGTGACCGAAGAACACACTTAGGTGGGGCTGGGTTCTGTTCTTAAGCACTTTATTAGGCCCCATCTCAGCCTCTCTCCACTCTCTAATGCGGACATTGAGCTTCTGCCTGCTTCACAGAGGCTGAACTGCTGGGAGGCGGAGCAACTTGTTTCAGATGACTTAATTCCCTTGTGTTTGTGTCTAGCCTGGGCACTCCTGGCAGTATGTTGTAAGGACCTGTTTAGAAGCCTGGAATGCAGCCCCAGGGACTCAGCCCTA
This sequence comes from Rhabdomys pumilio, assembly GCA_030674055.1. Lineage (NCBI taxonomy): Eukaryota > Metazoa > Chordata > Mammalia > Rodentia > Muridae > Rhabdomys > Rhabdomys pumilio. The sequence goes on from JANHMN010000002.1 coordinate 43,544,561, forward strand.
GTGTTGGGTTTAGAGTCTTATCCCTTACTCCTGACCCTCAGACCCTACTCATGTACAGAATAAGAGAAAGAGACAGAGATAGGTCCAGTGGTCTCACAGTCTTTGACCCAACTTCTTTTGGACAAGGACAACTTATTCTGTCCCCAGTTCCCAGGAGATAATTCTAGAATCTGTTTTCTCCTGAGTCCTAATATGATTTCCCTTCTGTCTCTCTGCCTGGGACCTTTCTCTGTAACCAACAACTCTGAAGCTGGCCCAGCCCAGAGCCATTAGCTACACCCTGGAGCCTGGCAAGGTCCCTAAGTGAAGTAGGCAGCACAGGAAGGTTAGATGGGCCCTGTCCAGGACCCTGCCTAATTTTGTCTCTCAAGCCTCTTATACCCAGAAAGCTGCTACTGTCCCTAGCACCCTTTCAGGTGGCTCTGGATCATATGAGAACCTAATGACATGGACAGAGATGTCAGAAGAAGTATAGAAGGAGTGACCACAACTACTAGTGGCTGGATAATCAGTGACTCAGTGGTAGTGTCACTCTAAAGGAGACAGATAGTGTCACCCAACCCAGGTCTCTTGTTCTAACTGGCTTGTTTTCTCCCCCTGGCCCTAACCTGATTCTGAAAGTCCCTGTCCTATCCAGCCCTGTCTGTCAGCACACATTCTCTGTAAGATCGTCTGTAAGCAGCCCTACCCAATGACTTGCCTTGAGGACAATCTAAGACAAGCTATTCAGAGTCCCTCAGAAGTGAAGATTAGCACACATGCACCTCCTTGGCTAGCCATGTCCTCCGACTTGTGCCCAAATCTCCAACAAAAGCCAGATAGTGAAATCTGGAAAATCAGGAGATTCACTGCTTCAAGAACTTCACTGTATCCCAGCCCTCAGCCTTACAACTCCCTCTCTTTCCCTCCCCATGTGCCCCAAGGGAAACCAGGCCCCAGGGCTCCCGGGGAAGAAAGGAGTGGTTCTTGGAAACAGACTGGTAGAATGCCCTGGTGGCCGAGGAGGCCTGGTTCTCCTTGGGGCATTTGGAACCCTTGACTCCCTTCTGGTAGTGTTCTCTGTTGATACAGAACTACAATTAGACAGCCCCCTCACCTCATCCCTACAGTTCAAACAAACAAACAAACAAAGCAATCAAGACAACCCCTCCACACACATGCACAAACACCAAGTTGGCTGTCACTCTCTTCTGCAGAATTTCACTCCAGATGTACCCCTGAATCCTTCTGCCAACAGGGGCAGCAAGAAGTAGACAATTGATACCCAGAGGCAAACATGAAGAAAGAGTAAACAGACCTAAGTCTTAGGCCCCCTCCAAAAGGGAAGTCAGGAGATGAGACAGGATTCCTGCCAAGGCTCCAACATCCGATGCTTCTCGGCACTTTAAGCCCCTTCCCTGAGGACATGCCTGCTGCACTAAAGCACCCATACCCTTTCCCTGAACAAAGCACAGGGCTTACCATGATAGAAAAGATGAGGGGGATGAGGTTGAGAGGCCAGACGGGACAGAAGCAAGAGGCAATGGCAAGGATCAGGTAATCTTTGGGGGCTTCTTGGTCCTGGGCGTAGGAGGTGGTGACGACGGAGGATGCTCGTCGAGAGCTGGCCCGGGAAGGGGAGCCAGAAAGTGAGGGCTGGCGGTGCCCCTCAGAGATAACCTTGAAAGGCAGGCTGTGACCATTCTGCTCCAGGTCCAGAGCTCCTGACAGAGACTTGGACAGATTCAGGGCTTGGTCATCCTTGTTCTCCACTTTGGTGAGAAGCTTCTCCATCTCAGGCAGATCCAAGGGTGAAGTGGAGCCTGGGTCTTGAAGCTGAGGCTGCACTGGGTTGGCCATGTTGACTTGGGCCTTCGGTTTCTTCAAGTCCAAGTAAGGATAGCCTGCTCCAGAAGGTCCTCAGCACACCATTCCCTAGTCCAGATTGCAAACCTCCAGGACAAGGGTGGATGTATTTTTGCAGGGTCTAGGGGGTAGCTGAATGCTAGAAGGTTCAGAAGAGCTTCTCGAGGATCTAAGCATCCACACAGCTGGAGCCTGCTGCTGCTGCTGCTGCTGCTGCTGCTGCTGCTGCTGCTGCTGCTGCTGCTGCTACTGCTGCTGCCGCCGGAGCCACCACCGCCACCTTGGAACTCCCAGGAAGCTGAAGGCTTCAGCTCCGTTCAAGTTTGAGGCCAACTTTGCTGGAGCTGCTGACTGCACAGATGGGCAGGGAAGCAAGAGAAAGCAGGGAGAGCAGAGAGAAGATTGCTCCTTTCCTCTGCTCTCCAAAGAATGAAGGTGAAGAAGCAGAGAAGCTCAGTGTGTGTGTGTGTGTGTGTGTGTGTGTGTGCCACACAGCCTTGCTCCCTCTCCACCCTCTTTGGAAATATCTCTCTTTTTCAATTCCCTTCTCCCCAGAGAATCATCCCAGCAGCATTTTGCCTCTGCCCCAGCCCAGCCTGGCCCAGCCTATAGGGATCTGGGCCAGCCTCTGGTTTCCTCTGCAGCCTCAGACCTGCTCTTCTGGGCCATGGACTTAGATAGAGAAAAAGACAATGATCACAAAAAAAGCCTTCTGTTCCTCCCCAGGCTTGTGCTTTCTATCATCTGATGGCGAATGCTGTGACCTGGCCCCTTCAGGTCTCACAGAGCCCTTAACCCTCAACACTTAACAGGGGGAAGAGACCTGAGGGCATTGTGGTTCCTGGGACATAGTAGGGCCTTCTGCCTGGGATTCTAATCAGCTCACCAAGGCTGAAAAGGGTGTCTGTGGGATAATGGCCTTTCCATCTCTCTCCTGCCAGGCTTATGGTGCTAAACCATAGGCAGAGACTCTCTTGGAATTGCTCCGACAGATGCCATCTCTTAAGTGCCAGAGGCTCTGCCTGTCTTCCTTCTGGTTCTCATCCCTCCTCTGTTTCTGCCCCCTTCAGTCTCTTCATCTTGTTCTCTCTCCCTTATCTGTCTCCTTGCTTTGTTTTACCAGGGTGACCTAAAGCCACCAAGGTGACACAGAGGAGTATAACTTGCACTGAACATCATGGAACCATTTAAAATCCCAGAGTCACACAGGATGTAGGAACCAGAGCTGGAAGGGTCACAGAGACCACGAAGTTCATATTGGATGCTTTTGTAAATAAGAAACAGGCCCGGATTGGAAAAAAAAAAACATTAATCCCAGAATATCATCACAAATAGCAATTCCTGGCCTATGTCCTGGGGTTGGTGAGGAGCAAAGTCAACCATGTTAGTTGTACGTGTGTGGTGGTGGTGGTGGTGGGGGGGTTGATTTCAAGTTTATTTCAGAAATGCTGCTCCTAGCAAAGGCAGAAAGGTTTGACTTCACTGTGAGCTGGCAGAAGGGAGGGAAGGAGGGAGACAGAGAGAGGGCGGGTGGGGGGAGAAAAGAAAAGAGAGGAGGGCAGGCAGTCCTGAGGAGGACTCCGGTGTGAGACTGCCTGAAGGGGAACTGAAAGCACACTTGGGAACAAGTAAGTTTAGAAAACACTTGAGAATTTAAGATGGCTTAGTGGGTAAAGTGCCTGCCAAGCAATCACGAGGCATGGCACTCAGACTCAAAACACACCCACATAAATGCCGGTAGGAATGGCAGCCCACCTGTACCCCCAGCCCTCAGGAGGCAGAAAAGGAGGATCTCCAGCTAAAGAGACTCTGACTTGTGGTAGACAGTGAGGGATAACTGAAGAAGACACCCAGTCAACCTCTGGCCTTCACAACATGTGCACAAGCATGTATGTGCACCAGCACACGTAAGCATACCCACAACACTCACGCTCCCCCACCCTCAGGCATACACACAAAAAAGCATGCTTACTCAGTAAGGAAAACCATTGTTGTTTGCAAACGACAGCCAGCCCTCTTGGGAGACACTTTCTCCATCTCAGACTTGAGGGTGGCTCTTACCGTCTCAAGCCATGAGGAGGGCTAGAGAGGTAAACTCATGGGTGTCCTTGCCTGGGGACACTTAGCCTAGAAAATATGCTAATGCCTTTCAAATAGAAAAAAAGCCTCCCAAGGCAAGGAAATAAAGTCCCGGACCATGCTGGTGCACAGATGTCCCTTAGATAAAGAACTCCAGGCCCATCACAGTCTGAGATCTTCTAGCCAATCATGGCTTTGAGCACCTGAAATATGTCTAGTCCAAATGAAAATGTGCTGGCAAAAATATTTTAAGTAAATAAATTTCAGAGGGAATCAGATATAAAGAAGCCCTTTTTACTTAAGAGATATAAAAGAGAAAAAAAGGAAAAGGAAGGGGAAAGAAAGAAAGAAAGAAAGAAAGAAAGAAAGAAAGAAAGAAAGGTCAAGCTGCCGCTCCCCAGACTGGTCTGAGCAGTAGCAGGTGCCTGGATGGGCTGGGATTGGGGGAAATACCAAGTCAGGTTGACCAATGTAAAATTCTGAGTTTGTAGTGCCACCTAGTGGGTGACAGTGATAGGAGCATGACCACAGAAGTAGATGTCTCGGGCTTCCCACAGGAGTCCAAAAGAGTCCAACTTGACCATGCTGGTCCACTATGCTGTAGTCCCAAATAGGGTCCCATCCAGCCCATCCAGGTTGTACACAGAGCCTCACAGACTCTATTTATTCTGTGAGGTGGGCTTGGCCTACAGAGGGGTGTGTGTGTGTGTGTGTGTGTGTGTGTGTGTGTGTGGTGTGTAGAGGCCAGACATTGATATCGAGAATCTTTCTCAATCAATCTCAACCTTATTTCTTGAGACAGAGTTGTTCACTAAACTTGGAAAATGCTTATTGGCTAGAACGATTGGCTAGCAAGCTCTGGGATCTGTTTCTGTCTCCCGAGTGCTAGGATTTCAGCAGTGTGCACACCTGATATACATGAGTGCTGGGCTCAGATCCCCCAGTATTCACTAACTTAGGCTTCTCCCCAGCTTCTAACATATGGTGGGTTTCTTCCCTACCCACCCCCATACCCTCTATTCTTACAAAATATTTTCTTACATTTATTTATTTTGTTGGGTGTAGGGGGTGCATGTATGCGCCACAAAGTGTGTGCAAGTCAGAACACCTTGCAGAAGTTGGTCCTCTTCTTCCACTATGGCGGCTTCAGAGAGCAAACCCGGGTTGTCAGTTTGGCAGTGTGTGACTTTATCTACTGAGCCACCATCCCCAACCCTTATCATATTTTTTTGTTTTAAATTACTCCACATAAAATTTTGGATTTCATATTTTTAATATGAAGGTATTGGAACCCAAAGAGCTTTGAACGCTTCCACCAACCCCATGTTCACACAGCCCAGCCTGTCTGGGGATGAGAGTGCTGAGCCCTGCCCCAGGTGGACCAGAGACTGCAGAGCCCTCCAGACCGTGAAGATGCCAAGAGTACTGCACCGTTTTTATCATCTGCCATTAGAAGTTAGCCTCTGACAGGCTGAGTGATCTCTGGAGCAGGAGATTGGTGGGTTTCTGTGCACCTTGAGCTATACAAGCAGATACTATCTCGAAATCCTGTTTAAAAATGGGCATGGTGGTGTGAACTTTTAATCCCAGCACTCCGGAGGCAGAGGCAGGTGGATCTCTGTAAGTTCAAAGCCAACCTTGTCTACAAAACAAATTCCAGGCCAATCAGGAGTACACAGTGAGGCTCATTCTCAAAAAAAAAAAAAAAAAAAAAAAAAAAAAAAGAAAGAAAGAAAGAAAGAAAAAGTTTTACCAGGCAGGAGAAATGGCTCAGCGGCTAAGAACACTTGTTGCTCTTGTGCATATGGTGGTTCATTTAGTTCTAGGGGAATCTTCTGACCTCTGTGGACACCAAACACGGACATGGTGCATACACATGCATGCAGGCAAAACACTCATACAAAAAATGAATACATTTTTAAAAAATAAAAACAAAACATAAGCCGGGCAGTGGTGGCGCACGCCTTTAATCCCAGCACTTGGGAGGCAGAAGCAGGCGGATTTCTGAGTTTGAGGCCAGCCTGGTCTACCGAGTGAGTTCCAGGACAGCCAGGGCTACACAGAGAAACCTTGTCTCGTGTCAGGTGGTTCAGCACCCATGTTAGGTGGCTCAGCACCCATGTCAGGTGGCTCAGCACCCATGTCAGATGGCTCAGCACCCGTGTCAGGTAGCTCAGCACCCGTGTCAGGTGGCTCAGCACCCATGTCAGGTGGCTCAGCACCCATGTCAGGTGGCTCAGCACCCATGTCAGATGGCTCAACACCCAGGTTAGGTGGCTCAGCACCCGTGTCAGGTGGCTCAGCACCGGTGTCAGGTGGCTCAGCACCGGTGTCAGGTGGCTCCCAGTAGCACTTAATTCCAGCTGCAGGGGATTTAGCACTGTGTTCTGGGTTCTGAGGGTCCCTGAGCTCATGTGTTCATAACCGCCTCATACACACACATAACTAAAACGTTTTTTAAAACCCAGGCAAAAATTTGCTTAAAAAAGTACCAACACTTCTACTGCTACTACTAATGATAATTATATTTTTTTAAAAATATAAAAAAATCTTGGGAGTCTTTTTGAATGATGTTTCTGCTAATCTTGCATAAAGAATTTCTTAGTGCATTTTTATGCATTTTTTATATCTTTTGGCCTCAGCTGTACTGACATGCATTTTAAATCATGCCGCTGTGCTTTTTTCTTCCTTTTTTTTTTTTGCTACATTTGAACAAATCCATTTGGCCTTAGTTGATAATCTCCATCTCTAACAGCCTCAAACTTGTCTTTCTTTTACAGAACCACTCATCTGGGGGAATGGATATGATTTTGAGAAGCATTTTTTTTTTCAAAATTTATGTAAGATTTGTAGAAAACCTTTGTATAAATATTATATAGGCACACAACTGAGCTCCCTAAAGCATCGGGGAGAGGAAGCTCCTTTTAGGTTGGTACATACATGCACACACACACATTCATACAGTCATACACCTACATAAGTGTATATGTAATATGTATGTGCCAAAAGACCTCATGATAGCCAAATACATATTATCATAGCAACACTCAAACACAGAGTCCTGATAAAGCCATTAAAGGAGCCATGTTGCAGACTCCATGGCTTCTAAACACCTTTCACACAGTCTCTTAAAACAACCTCGTGAACAGACTGATTAAACGGCTTTCAGTGAGTGCTTACTGAGGAGCTAAACACTCTGCCAAGAGCTTTAAATGTGTGTCTCACTTGGTCTGTACAGCAACTTGTGATGTAACAACTGACAGTAGCCCGTTAGACAGAAAAGAACACCAAGGCTTAAAGAGATTAGCCAATCTGCTCAAGGTTAATCAACTGCTAAATTGGAAGGCAGGCCTATCTGATTCAACTCCCTCATGTGCTGCGTATCCTAATTCTACTCACAGAGGGTGCCATCGCTTTCCTCAGGTAAAGAATGTGATTGGGTGGGTAAGAAAAATCTTATTATCTTAGAATTTAGAAAAATAAGATTTGCTAGTTATTTATCATATTTCCAGAGAAAAGATCCCTGAAGGTAAAGACAGGAGTGAAGCATTGCCTAAGCTCGCCAAATATATAATTGGAGTATAAACAACTGCTGGGAATTATCTCAGCTGCCCTGAGGTGGCCTCATTAGCCACATCAGTTGTGAAGTGGCAGGGAGGTGGCATCCCAGATTGTATCCCAGGCAGGCCCAGGTTCTCTCCTCTCCAGCGTTCATCCACTTAGGAACAGGACCGAAGCTAGCTAGAGTCTCACTGACTAGACGCAAAGTGGAAGCCTTCCTGCAGGCTGTTTCACAGCCCTGACTGAAAACAGACAGGAGCCGTAAGGCTGTGACTGTGGATGTCAGAGAGCACATAGCTTCAACTGTGGCCTTGAGCTTCGACTGTGCTGAGAAACCCTCACTCTCCCCGGAGTCTGTGCCTATGGTGTCTATCCAGTCCCCATTCAGGGGTAGCAACAGCCCAGCAAACACTGCCTTCAGCATTAACATCCAGCAGGAACCCATCCTAAATGCTGGCCAGTTCTCCATAGTTCTCAGGGAAGATGTTGTCTTGGCTTAAAACCATACCTCAAAATCTCTCCTGTATTTCCAGTCTATCTCTCTACCAGAAACCTTGGTGGTCAATTGGCTGAGAGCTCTGTCTACCACTCTGGGTCCCCGACACCCCCCCCCCCCCTCATCCTTGGCCTTGCCCTCAACTTTCCTCCCTGCAGTTAGCCCAGTTACACTTCTGGCAGCCTCCAATGCCACTATTAGCTTTCTCCAAATAGTGTCTCCAGCACACAGAGAAGTGTCTAGCCATCCCCGGGGTCTTACTACAAGCCAGTGCCCCGGTGCCTACCTGGGGATTGTAGGCCTTATTCATCCTTCCCAGGTAATCCCCTGGTTCTGAGGCTTTCCTGACATACCAGGTCACTGAACTCATTGGAGTCCCAATAGTGCACGGAGAAAACATGTTTCATTTTTATTTGGTCATTTTCCGGGCCTCTCTCAGTTCAGCAGCAGCCCAAACAGGGGAAGAGGGCCACAGCATGTGCCCTCAGATCGTAACAGCCGTCTACCCACACAATCCCACAAGTCCTACTTCCCAAACGCAGTAAGGGAAAAGAGGGCTCAGAAGCCCAGGAAAGCAAAGGCCACTTTCCAGAAACTGGAAACAGAGGCTGACCAAGTCCAAACCTAAGATCTCCCTCCATTTTCACCACCCCAAGGTGGCATGTGGGGAGGCTGCCCTGAGCTCCGGGGTTCTTTCCCATGGTAAGACAGCCTCCTCTGCCACGCAAGTCACAACCCATTCAATTTTGCTCTGTCCAGGATGACTTTTGCAATCTTCTCTTTTTAGTCATTTGGCTAACCCGACTTTCCTCTGGGTGGCGTGGTCAAGAGTGCTGGTAGCCCAACCCAGAGCCCCACCGCCACGGAACCGGTCCAACAGGGGGAGCCCCAGGACATCGGCGCCAGCTTCCCCCGGAGGCTTGGGCCATACTGGGCACTTCGGGCATCACCCTAGGCCGCCCCAAGTGCGCGTGCGGGGAGCAGGAAGCGCAGCGCGGTGCAGGAGGCACTAAGGGGCTGGCGAGGTCCCTGCGCGCTAGGTTAGACGCTGCAGGGGACGTCACAGACCTCGGAACACTGAAGTCGGAGTCCCCCGCGCTCGAGCCGCCGTGGGCAGCCTGGCCGTGACACTCCAGGTGGCCGCAGGGCCAGCGGGGCGCCGGACTGGCGCGCAGGACCAGGGAGAGCGCAGTGATGCGGTGGATGGCTCTGCGCAGCGTAGCGATCTTGGAGAGCCTCTTGCCGCCCAGGTCGTGCTGCAGCGCCCGGCGCAGCGCATTAAATGCCTCGTTGTAATCCAGGATGCGCTTGCGCTCCCGCACATTGGCCGCCATGCGCCGAGCCTTGGACCTTGCGGGCCGTTCGCGCTTTCTGCCAGCTGCCTCTTCTGCCTCATCCAGGCTGCTCCTCAGCACTCCAAAATTCCTGCCAGCCTCCGGGCAGGATCGCCCCAAGTCCTCCACAAAATCCTCACCCCGCTTCAGGCCCCTGAGGCCTAGTCCTGGCGTGCCTCGGAGCATGGCCTATGTCTTGGTCCCGCAGCTTCAGCTATTCAGGTCCAAAAGGCTCTGGTCCACTGACCGATGGCTTTTGCTAGCTGGACACTCTCTGGACAGGCCCTCTCTAGCTGGGCTTTATGGCACCACGTGGCTCCCCGCCCTTCCAGTCCATCCATCTCCCTCCTCCTGCTTTATTACCTGCCCCCAGGTGAGATGGTGAGGGAGGACCTGAGAGGAAGGAAGGAAGCAAGCAAGGAAGGAAGCATGCAGATTCTTGTACACAGGACCAGCTGGGCAGCCTGGCCACGCCCTGGGCAATGCTCCAGTTGTCCCAGGGAACGTGCTTGCTGTGCTATATGGACTCTCTGGAGTAACTGGGTTCTGTTTTCCCTACACCTGACCCCAGATAGAATGCCACATTTGATTCTTGGCAAGAGAGCAGACAGGGTTACAGAAGGATAGCAATGGTGGATTGGTGAGTTTTAAAAACCTTGAGTGCCAGAGAGATGTCTCACCGACTAAGAGCACCTGCTGCTGAGCTCCGTCCGGAACTCCATCTTGGAGCAGCTAGAGTTGACACTAAGGTAACACATGGCCATCCCAGAAGAATCCAAAAAGGAGGAGCAGATCTGAAGCAGCTGGCCCTGCAGGAGCTACAAGCAACCTTTCGGCTACCACCACGAGGCTGGTTTCCACTCTGAGTTGGGGTTTGGACTGAGCCCAGCATTCCCCCTACTCTTTTTGTCTCCCTCTTCTTCAAGCAGAGCTGGGCTGAGTCAGAAGCAAAGAGTGATGAAGATTTATTTCTGGCTCCCCTCCCAATACCCATCAGGGAGCAACCCTTAATGTCCAGGGCCTTTGAGGAGCCCTGTCCCACAACAGAGTACGGTCAGGTTATGAATCCCCATTGCTGTCACTGAGGACTGGAATTTTAAACAAGATCAAAAAAGGGAAAGAAAGAGAAGAAAAAGAAGGAAAGAATAATTAGCTATTCCTAGAGACAGACCCCCAATGGAAGTTCAGGTGTGCATTCATTATTTATCAGGGGCAACATAAGACTAAGATTCGCCTCATTTCCAGCCACATTCCAAATGCTGTGGCACCAGCCAAGATGGGCACACAGGTCATATGCATATTACCAATGATCTCATTGCTTCAAACTGAGTTTTCCTGCAGAGGAAAGAACAGGGCACTGGGAAACACACTGTCTGTGTTTACTTATGAAATAACCTAAAGATTGTCAGGATGGATTTCTCCAACATGTTCAATATATGTGGACTAGAAAACAGCTAAGTTCAGCATGTTGACACAGGCCTATAATCCCAGCACTTGAGAGGTAGAGGGAGACTCCAGTCTCAGCTACATAATGGTTTGAGGCCAGCCTGGGTTACGTGAGCTCTCACTTCAAAACCAAAACAGAACAAAAAATTAAATAAATAAATAAATAAATAAATAAATAAATAAATAAATAGGTAGAAGCTAGGCATCACAGTGCATGCTTGTCATCTCAGCACTCTGGAAGGCTGAGCCAAGATCATGAGTTAGAGGCTGGTCTGGCCTGCCTATGGAGAGAGACTTTGTTTTGGAAGAGACAGGAGAGGGTGAGAGTGTGGCTCAGTGTGAGTGTCTACCCATAAAGCCCCAGGTTCCAAGCCTAGCACTACAAAACAAACCCATCAACCAACCAAAGAAGAAATGAGCTAAAACCAGTATTCCCAGTGTCTGAACACTACCACCCACACCATGCCCAGGCAACAGGATGCCACTTTAGATGGATCTCAGAATGGAAGACAGAGCAGGCCAAAGCCTAGGCCCTGGGTGCCTGGGTGTCACTCTCCACATTCCCTGGCTACTCTGTCACATCTTTTAGCCTGTTGAAGTCACAGTTGAGACTGCTGAGTCATGGTCCTTTCCATCCAGGAAGACACTGGGACTCAGGGCCTTACCCAGCCTCTAAGAAAACCTGGCTCCAGGGTGTGACACCTGAGCGGTTTGGTACTGAAGGAAGCTTGGTGGTGGGAACACTCTTCCTCCCATCCACACCAGCCAGCAGCTCCTTACTGTGGAAATCAGTCATCTCATCCGCATGCCTCGGTTTCTTCTGTTTTATTTAGAAAATAAATGCCTTCTCTGTGAGAGTTTAGCCTGGGGGCTGGTGAGATGGTTCAGTCTGGAAAGTGCCTGCTGTACAAACAGGAAGACCCATTCAGATCTCAATACCCACATAAAAGCTGGGCATAGCATCTGTAGAATCCCAGAGCTGGTTAGATGGAGCCAGGTGGGTCCCAGGAGCTCACTGGTAAGCCAGCCTAGGTATTCTGATGAGTTTAGTGAGAGATCATATCTCAAAGTTAGAAGGTGGCGAACAACTGAGAAAAACATGCTGTTGAATTGGGATGGGTGGAGGTGATATGGAAATAAAAGAGAGCAGACAGCCAGGCAGAAGCAGAACTGTTTTTTTCATCACAACAGCTAAGGGACCATGGTGTCTCCTCCGGAGTAGAGACTGTTTGCACAAGGCACAAGGAGTTTGGGGACTTTATAGAACTGGATGAAAGATTCTATCTACAGAGCAGTTCTGCAGTCTCAAAGTAGTAGACACCCACAACAGGTGCACACGCCTTTAATTCCAGCACTTGGGAGGCAGAGGCAGGTGGATCTCTGTGAGTTCAAGGCCAGCCTGGTCTACATAGAGAATTCCAGGACAGCCAGGACTACCTAGAGAAACCCTGTCTCAAAACAAACAAAAAGTGGTAAACAGGATGGACAGTAGGACAGACAGTAGGATGGACAGTGGTCTGTGGAGCCTCTTTTGAGCCCAACAGCACACAGGCATTATGAATCAAGTCAGCGCTTCCTGTCCTGAGCATCTTAGTCCACGTGGACTTTCAGGTCCTTAACCCTTCACACCTGGTGTCACCCTCTAACCTCTGCTTGTATGCACATACATGTGTGCACACTCTTGCCCGCACACACACATATACTATACACAGGCACACCAGAGAGAGAGAGAGAGAGAGAGAGAGAGAGAGAGGGAGAGAGAGAGAGAGAGAGAGAGAGAGAGAGAGAGAGAGAGTCAGAGTGTAGACAGGACTATGTCCCTTGTCAGGCCAAGTGTGAAGCCAAATAAAAAATGTGGAGCCCTTGTTCAAAATTATTAAGAACTTGAAGATGGAGACAGACAGCTTTTTTGTTGTTGTTGTTTTTTGAGACAGGGTTCCTCTGTGTAGTCCTGGATGTCCTGGAACTCACTCTGTAGAGCAGCCTGGCCTTGAACTCAGAAATCCGCCTGCCTCTGCCTCCCAAGTGCTGGGATTAAAGGCATGCGCCACCACTGCCCGGCTGACAGACAGCTTTTAACTGAACCCTGGTGTTTGGAAGCACTGTACAGCCCCAGACCCATGAGGGTACAAAAGGGCTCAAGCCTTTGGTAGAAGTTTATCTGGATATGTAACAAGACCTTCACCACAGCCAAAGATGGGCAAGCCCTGCACTCCTCAGTCACCTCAGACTGATGAAGAAGACCTAGCCAAGCTGTCCTTCCTCCTTGATCTCCAGGGAGCTTCCAGGAAGCAGAGGGGAAGGTGCCAGTGGGTGAGAAATAAGCTTCCATTGCTTCTGACGCCTTCCTTCCTCCAGTGACTCAGCATTTTAGAACTCACACTCCACTGTGGACACTATGCAGCCTAGTAATAATTAATCATAAAAATTATAATCTTAATAGTATTGATACTGACTTCTGCAAAATGTTTATTGTAGCCAAGGTATTGGACTAAGCGCTTTTAAGCATACATTATCTTAGCCTCACAACAATCTTACATGGAAGGTCTATTATTATAGTACCCATTTTACAGACTGCAAACTGAGACTCTGAGAGTCAAGGAACTTATGCCAAGCCAGTGAGCTGGCCTGTAGTGTACCTCCTGTTCCATTACTAAGGTCTTAACCTGCTGTAAATCCCCAATGACCACCTGTAGTTATTAGAATCCTGGCACTTATTTGTCTTTTGAAATAAAAGCCAATAAAGAACTGGGGCTGGGACACAGTGGCAGGACACTTGCTTATCACGTGCAAGGGTCATGGATTCCATTCCCAACCAGGAAATGGCCTAGGGTGTAAAGGAACTAAGTGTTTCCCACTGGCATGCAGCACATACCTGCAATCTCAGCACTAGGAAAGCCAAGGCAGGAAGACTGAGAGTTCAAGGCCAGCCTTTGATACAGAGTGAGATCCTGTCTTGATTTATTTATTTTTTTAAGAATTGATTGTTGTTTTTTTGTTTTTTGAGACAAAGTCTTTCTGTGTAGCCTTGGCTGTCCTGGAACTCACTTTGTAGACCAGGTTGGCCTCAAACTCACATAAATTCACCTGCTCCTGCCTCTCAAGTTCTGGGATTAAGGACACGAGCCACCACCGCCAACTAAGATTTCATTTTAAGTGTGTGTGTGTGTGTGTGTGTGTGTGTGTGTGTGTGTGTGTGTACATCATACCCTCAGAGGCCAGATGACTCTAGAGTTGGAATTACAGGCTGTTGTGAGCTATTCATCCTGTTTCAATTTAAAAAAATCTTTTTCAACCAAGTATGAAAAATGAAAAACTGTTGTCTGATACAGAGGAAATCTGGGATCTTGGGGTCAGGGGAAATGGAGGTGTGAGCGACGGAGGACAGGATTCAGGAGGAGGCTGGAACAGCGGACAGCCTCAGGCTTCCCTGGCTAACCGTAACCAGCCCTGATGCAACAGATGACCTGTGAGACCCAGGGCCAGCTGCAGAAAGCAGAGGTACCCACCCTGTGTCCACAGCCTGTCTGCTCCAGCAGGTTAACCCAAAGTGGCCTGGAGGGATCAGTCTACAGCTCTGAGTCTGTATCCTTACGGGCATCTTTGTTAGGAAACTTCTCCACTGAGTTCCCACAGTGGCATGCAGCTTACCAGCCTCAGCGGCTTCAGCATCTCCTCCTTTGGTCTCCTGGACTGAGTCTCAGAGCTGAGCACTTCCAGATTCATGCTGGGGCCACCTTTAGGCCCCCTTAAAGCCTCAGCTCTAACACAGAACACAGCAGAATACGTAGAACATTTGCTGAAATGTTGACTAAATAATGTAATCCCTGCTATTAAGATAATCATGACTGGCCGGTCAGTGGTGGTGCACGCCTTTAATCCCAGCACTTGGGAGGCAGAGGCAGGTGGATTTCTGAGTTCGAGGCTAGCCTGGTCTACAGAGTGAGTTCCAGGACAGCCAGGGCTATACAGAGAAACCCTGTCTCGAAAAAACAAAAAACAAAAAACCAAAACAAAACAAAACAAAAAAAGATAATCATGATTGACGGCTGTGGTGGCTCACATCTGTAATCTGGTACTAGGGAGGTGGATACAGGAGAATTGTGCATCTGAGGCCTAGCAAGACTTTGTCTTAAATAATAATCACCATTAAACTAGAAACCCCAACATAGGTCTGATCAAGCTTTACATTCATATTCAATGAATACCTATTGTCTACCAAGTATGAGAGCTGTGTGCATATACACTCATAAATAAAGGCATTTGGGGCTGGAGAGATGGCTCAGTGGTTAAGAGCACTGACTGCTCTTCCAGGGGTCCTGAGTTCAATTCCCAGCAACCACATGATGGTTCACAACCATCTGTAATGGGATTTGATGCTTTCTTCTGGTGTGTGTCTGAAGACAACTACTGTGTACCCATATAAATGAAAATAAATAAATCTTTAAAAAAACAAAACCAAAGTCATTAACTCAAGGCAAGTCTGTGAGGCTTGGAAGAACTTCAACCGAATGGAAGTAATTTAGAGCCGCCCCCATCACCTGGGGTCAAGGAAGGGTAGCTGTGGTTCTCAGATGTGGTGGCCATGATTCCACCAAGCAGAGACTTCTAGAGAACCCCTACCACCACCTTACTCCCACCCCTGCCCCCACCGGCTGCTGTATTCAGAACTGTCTCCACAGCAACCGTTTCAAGGCTCAAAAAAGATTTGTTTAGAGTATAGGAGCTGGAGAGATGGTTCAGCAGCGTGTGCGTGCGTATGCATGTACCTGTGTGTGTGTGTCTCGCAACCACCTGACTCCAGCTCCAAGGGAGACCGAGGCCGAATTTTAACTTTCATAGTCAGGTGTGGTGAAGCACACTTGTAATCCCAACACCCCGAAGTCAGAGGCAGGAGGATTGCTGCACGTCTGAAATCAATTTGGTCCACATAGCAAGTTTCAGGTCAGCCAGGGCTACGCAGTGAGACTTTGTCACAGCCACATCAAAGTTTACCTTGCATAAAAACCTGACTTGTGCCTATAATCCGGCAGTCCAGTAAACTGAGACAGGAGTATCTTGCAGCCAGCCTGGGCAATTTAATAGAACCCTGCCTGTCTCCAAATGAAAAAAGGAACGGAGAAGGGAGGGGTGGAGGGGGGAGAGAAAGGAAAAGACGAGACTGCAGCCGCACATCAGTAACTCTGGGACCAAGCTTTCTTGGTCACTGGCTCCTGGGCGAGCACGTTGGGATCCTCGCGGATCACAGGATCTTCAAAGCGCTTCCGCAGCACCTGCGGCGCTGGACCCTGGAGCCGCCCCTGCCCGGAGCTCTGTGGCTCCCTAACGCCGCGGAGGAGGAGCCACTGCCGGTGATTTACGGCCGGGCGGTTCCGCTGGCGGCCGGTGAAGGTGCCTATTACCGCCCAGACCGACCTGGATTTCAGAAATTCTTGCTCTTCTCCCGCGTCGCTCCCCTGGGGGAGCATAGGATCCCACCTTGGAAGAAAACCGAGAACCACATTTGGGAGGCGCGAGAAGGCGCTGTGTCTCTGTCCTACCAGACTAAGGCCACCGGGGCCATGGCTTAGTATGGGAGAACGATCCAGGCTCTGCTGCTTCATGCTGCCATTCAACAACAGGGGGAAAAATCAGTACGAACCCAGCTACACTAAGTACGCACTCTACCACTGACCTACACTTCTGTCCCTGCTCCCACTGCCAACAACAAAGGACAAACTATTTTCAGGACCTGGGTTCGAGTCCCAAGACAAGGAAGCTAGCTCACAACCCTCTGTAACTCCAGGTCCAGGGGATCTTAAACCCTCTTCTGGTCTACATTGAATAGACATACTTACACGCAGACCAAACACCCGTGCACAAAATAATAATTTTTAAAACTTTTTAGGAACTACTGAACGCCTACTGGGGTTGTTACAGATGGTTTAGAGACGTGGCTGGTATCACCAAAAACTTACCCTGTGGGGTCCTGGATAATAAATAATAGCAAATAATAAAATAATAAGTAACTTGTGTATTGAGGGCTTGGGATGTAGTTCAGTTGAATGTTTGCCTAGCATTCAGGAGGCCCAGGCTTGCAGTCTCAGCACTACACAGACCAGTGTGGTAACTCAGGTTTGTAACGGTGTCTGTGTGTGTGTGTGTGTGAAATGAGAGAGCTGGCAAGACTTGGAAGGGATGCAGAGGAAGAAAGAGAAGCTCTGAGGAGATACAGGGAATGTTTCGGTATCGAAGAAAAGCTGGAACGAGATTTCCAAGGATAAACAGAAGGATTGCAAAACATGGTTGGAAGGGTGTGGAAAGGCATTAAATATTAAAAGAAGAATATGTACCCCAGTCACGCAGTATACGTCACGGTACAATAGTGTAGAAAAGAATACAGCTAACTGGTTTTACCAAACCATGAAGTGGAGAGGCCAAGGGATAATAAGAGGCTGGGGATCTCTGGACACAGAGGTGTCGGGGGAGGGTGTAGGGAGAGGGTGGTGTGACCCTTAGTTTTCGTTCTCTGGACAGCTACAAATTACAATCGTATTAAACTGATGTATAGCTCAGAGTTACGGCATGATCCCAGCACTCCAGAGGTTGAAGCAGCACTTCAAGTTCTAGGCCGGCTGGTGCTACATATTCAGAGCCTGCTAAATAAATAAACCAAGGTATGCTGTGTAATAGTGAATCATAGCTGAGTGCCTTCGACCTGAGAGAATGGGTTGAAGACAGATTTCTTAGGAAGTAAGGATCCAGGAGGAAGGGGTGTCTAAGTGAGGCAGGGGTGGAGACAGGGCATTGGAGTTGGTATCTGCTGAGAAAATAGAACTGGGAAATGGTGGTGACAGAAGAGAGGCCTTATCTCCATACTGTCCTTCAAAACTGGAGGCTCACGCCAGGCGGGGTGGCACATACCTTTAATCCCAGCACTCAAGAGGCAGAGGCAAGCAGTTCTCTGTGAGTTCCATGCCAGCCTGGCCTACAAAGTGAGTCCAGACAGTCAGGGCTGTTACAGAGAAATTGTGCCTCAAAAAAACCAAACCAATCAGTCAAACAAACCTGGGGGCTCCCGGCTTTTGAAGAAATGGTAGCAGTCAGATCTTTGCAGTAGGAATGTGGGCATCTTTCCCTGGGCAACTGGGTGACATCATGGGTAAATATGACAAACTTTCTAGGGTTAAGAGCACTTGCTGCTCTTCCAGAAGACAAGAGTTCAGTTCCCAGCACTCACATGACTGGTGACAACCATCTGTAATTTTAGGCCCAGGGCTGTCCTATGCCCTTCTTCTGGCCGCCAAGAGCACCAGGCACACACATGGTATACAGACATGTATGCAGGCAAAACACTCATACACACAAAAAGCACAAATAAGTAAATCTTCAGCAAAATAGTTAGTTCTGGGCTGGAGAGATGGCTCAGTGGTTAAGAGCACTGACTGCTCTTCCAGAGGTCCTGAGTTCAATTGCCAGCAACCACGTGGTGGCTCACAACCATCTGTAATGGGATCAGATGCCCTCTTCTGATGTGTCTGAAGATATCGCCGGTGTACTCACATACATAAAATAAATATATCTTTAAAAAAAAAAAGTTTTATTGTCCTCTTGCCAATGGATTAGATGTCAGCATTCCGGGAGTGCCAACTTCATGCCCACAGTCGGTTCTGGCTACCACTCCCATTTCCAGACAACACAGCATCACCTTTCAGTGCATCCCTGCCTCCCAAGCCTCCATCCACTGCTTCTCAGGCTCAATGGTCTCCAACCACGGTGTGAGTTAGTCTTCCCTTCATTCAGCTCTATGCCTCCACCCCGAGCCAGGTGTTGATTTGGTCTGGACTCAGACTCATTTTTTAGTTCTACAGCTTTGGACAAGATGTTTCTCTACCTCAGGCTTCTGTTTCCTTGTCTGTCAGATGGGCAAATGTAACAGTACTGCCTCATCAGATTTCTTATTAGAATTAAATAATTCTAATGGATATGTGCTAATGAAGCACTGAGTTCCCTCCCAGAGGCATTCAGGGACACTGACTCTTCCTCCTCCTGAGTTTCTCCCTCCCTGACAGGCTATAAATCACCCACTCGACCAGAAGCAGCCCCTGCCCTCCCAGCCCAGCACTCCTTACCCCATTCACCCACTAATGACAGAGCCATTGGCTCCACCCACTAATGACAGAGCCATTGGCTCCACCCACTAATGACAGAGCCATTGGCTCCTCATTAAGAAAATGACAAAGAGGCCTCTGTGCTCAGCTGGTGTCCAATTTCCAGACCTGTCCTAGTAAGTGAGGAGTAAGGCAGGAATGTCAGGTCTGGGGGAGCTGGCATGGAGAGGAAGGAGGGCTCTGTCTCCTGGGAGAAGCAGCTGCAGTTCTGGTCAGGGCAAATGAAGGTCAGGAACCCTCTCAAAAGGATTCTGTTTCCATGGAGAGAAAAAACAGGGCTTAAGCTGAGAGCCAGGCTTAGGCTCAAAGATGGTGACCTTTGCCCTCCTGAGGTCTGTCAAATGGCTGATGCTCACATTCTAGGGTTAAAGTCGAGAGAGCAAAGATAAGATTCCAGTACTTGTAGATGTCCCCAGATGAGCACAAGGGAGGAGTGACTCAGGCCATCATGAATGTTCCTGGAAACCAGGTATTAATCTTTCAGCTCCATTTGATGTCTAGTTCAATCTGTCTCCAAAGGTGTCCAGTGCCACAACTCTCCAGGCCACCACCCATGTGTGTGTGTAGGTCCAGCTGGCCAGCTTTGTTCTTCAGAATTGTCTTTGGACAATTCTTGGCCCAAATATATATGTATATATTATATATATGTAATTTAAACTTCAGGATGGAGAGATGACTCAACAGTTAGGAACACTGACTGTCCTTCCAGAGGACCAGAGGCTCAGTTCCCAGCATCCATATGGTACCTCACAATCACCAGTTCCAGATGAGCTGGCATCCTCTTCAGGTCTCTGAGGGCACTGTATGCTTGCGATACACAGATATGCATGCAAGCAAAACACCCATACACATAAAATACATCTATAATGAAAACTTTGTTGTAAAGAACTTTCAAAAAATAAAAATTGCTAACCAGAAGCGGGCA
Source organism: Rhabdomys pumilio (assembly GCA_030674055.1). Taxonomy (NCBI): domain Eukaryota; kingdom Metazoa; phylum Chordata; class Mammalia; order Rodentia; family Muridae; genus Rhabdomys; species Rhabdomys pumilio. The sequence continues at coordinate 43,564,397 of JANHMN010000002.1, forward strand.
CAAGATCTCAGTATGAGTAATGAGTCACTGTGCAGATGCTGGGAATTGAACTCAGAACCTCTGGAAGAGCAGACAGTGCTCTTAATCTTTAAGCCATCTCTTCTCCAGTCCTATTTATTGTGTGTTCTAAAAAAATAAAATAAAACATTACTTGCTTAGTGTGCATATGTGTCTCATAGGACAGCTAGTGGGGACTGGTTTTCTCCGTCCACTGCGGGGGTTGCAGGGACTGAACTCAGGTCATCAGATTGGGCAGCAAGCCCTGTTGAGCCCTCTCACTGTCCCTATTCTGGGATTTCTCTTTAAAGCCATTTCTATGTGTCTTTCTTTCTCAAGATGACTTCTCTTGTGTTGGGAAAAAGCCACAGAAATTCTAGAGTCCACATGCATACTCCACCAGGCACCAAAGAGAATAACCCAGCATCCACCCTCCCCCTAAAATTTTGGCCTATAGAGAGTATGAGCTAACATGATTTTTTAAAAACAAGATTTACTTAGTTTTATTCTGTGTGCATGGGTGTTTGAGAGCATGTGATTCTGTGCACCACATGAGTAGTGCCGAGAAAGGCCAGAAGACATTGGATCCCTTGGAACCAGAGTTGTTACAGACCACTGTTAGCCACCATGAGGATGTTGGGAATTGAACCCAGGTCCTCTGTCCTCAAGATGAGCCAGTGCTCTGAACCATTGAGCCATCTCCCGGGCCCCTTGTTGCTTTTTGTTTGTAAAGGTGGGGTTTTGTTTAAACCTCCTTCCTCGGCCTCGAAGTGTGGAGATTACAGCTGTGCCCCACCATGCTGGACTTGCTTTAAACCATAGGTTTGGCAAGAGATGATAAATCCAGCTGTCATTTCAAAGCCTTCCCTGCAGTTGACTGGCATATCTAGTATGTGCAGAATCAATGGGCCCCCCCAACTCTCCCCCTCCCCCCAACTCTCCCCCTCTCCCCTCTGCCACCCTCCACATATATGCTAGCTTCCTTCCCTCCAGTTCCTTCCCATTCAAAGACACCAGCCATGCCACCCCAGCCAGCAGCAGGAGCCACAGGCTAGAAATGACAGAGCTACCAGTCTGTGAAGTCCCAACTTCTTGATGCCTGAAAGAAATTTCTGGCTGGAAACACTGAGACTGGGACTTAGTTATCACAGAAGCGCCCCCCCCCCCCCAATTCCTTAAACAAGGAACATTTTAAACACTTCCCCTAAATTTGATCCTAACCTCCTGTGCATCAGGTAAGCCAGCATTTGCCCAAGGGTGCTCGGCCCCTGACTAGAGGACATCCGTGAAGGAAAAGGAAGCAAAGAGACAGGAAAATCTGGTCTAAAAAGCTCAAAATTCAGGGACAGGTGGTCAGGAGTATGAGTCCTTCATGAGTCACAGCTAACCCAACCAGTCAGGTGACTTCAACATTCACCAGGACAAACTTCCAGGCTGTTCGGGAGGTAATATGTGTAAGACTCCTATTTGATAAAGGAGTTAAAACAGTGTTAGCAGAAAGTTACCCATTGTCCTTGGTTAAATTTACTTCATATATAAACACATCACAGCTTATTACCCTCAGAGTTGTCATTTCAACAAGGCCCTGGAATTTGGAAACCTCTCAGGCCTCTGGCTCCCGTCTCCCCAGGCTCTCCCAGACAAGCAGGCCTGTGCCTTCGCTTGCATCATAAATCAGGCCCCACAGGCCTGTAATTATGGGACCACAAAGGCAGGCTGAGCCCACCCTGTCCCAGGGGCTTCCTGCACTCCGCCCCTCCAGGGGGAGGGACGGGTTGGGAGCTGGGGGGTCCCTCCTCAGGCTTCTGATTTATGGCAGTCTGTGTGAAGGAGATTTACGAGCCAAGATCCAGAACTGGAACGAGGTGGAAGGCGCGGAGCTGGGGAGCTCAGTGCAGGACACTTGGTGACCCACGTGGGTGTCCCGTACCAAGTGGGCTTGTGGAAGGGGTAAAGACTCACAAACCTCCAGCTCCCGGCTCTGGGGGCAGCTTCCTCCTGCTTGGTGATTCTATAGGACATCCGGCTGTGCCCTTAGATAGATCACCTTTATATCATAAGATATATCATCATTTTCAGGTGAAATATTAAACATTCCCATGGTTGCCTTGACTACAAAGCTCAGTAGTCTCTGGAGGGTCAGTCTCCCTCCGAATTCTGCTTCATCACGCTCTCAAATGCAAGGCTAGGATAAACACCAGCTTGGGGTAGTTCAGGGAAGGGAACAAAAGAGGACAGCCTCCAGGCCCTGTAGCGGCTCATTTAGATTTGAGTCCTAAATGCTGGTGTACTTTTTGTTTATTTTGTGTTTAGAGACAGGGTCTCTTGTAACCCAGGCTGGCCTCAAACACATCGTATCACTGCAGCTAATCTTAAAACTCTGATCTTCCTGCTTCAGCTGCTAAATGCTGCGATTATAGGGGTGTACCACAAAGCCCAGCCTTCTGGTGTTCTTATACCATTTCATGGAAGTGGCAATAACTTCCCAGTGGTCGAGTGGCTTAAAGTGAGCAGGTGTCTGAGTGATTTGGGGTGAGGTTGGAAGAGACCTGAGGTTACTGATAAGACAGAATACATAGAAGGACACAATTCGTGGGAACTCCTGGGAATAAAGGGCCTGAGGCCTGGGACATTGGGTGCAGAAAGAAGACAAGAGGCCACCTAAGCAGGTGTAACCAGATCTCTTTCTTCTAGGAACACGCCCAGCAGCCACTCTTTGGTGGGATATGAAGCACTCACTTCTGTCTGTGGAACGCACCAGCTTCTGAAGGAGCCGGGCTGTTGAGTGCAGCAGAGATCCAGAAACCCTCTTAGCCTACTAGGCAGCCATGCTGGAAGGAATGGGGGTGATCCTTGTTTACGTTCAGTACAAGAAAGAAATGCTTCCCAACCGACTTATCTTTTAATTTTACTTTATGTGTGTGGCTGTTTCCCTGCGTGTATGTCTGTTCATCACCTGGCTACCTGGTATCTGTGGAATCCAAAAGAGAGCATCGTTTCTCCTGAAACCAGAGTTACTGACTTAATGAGGGTCGCCGTGGGGGTGCAGGGAAGTGAACTCTGGAAGAACAACTGAACACTCATAGCCACTCAGCCTCCCCTCCTGCTCCCAATGGGTTGTTTCTTTGTTCATTAATTTTAGAGGGGAACTCACAATGTTGCCCTGGCTGGCCTTGAACTTGTAGAGCTCCATCTGGTCCTGCCTTCAGAGAGCTGAGATTATAGGCATGCACCACACCTGGCCATCTTTGAGTGGATTTCGGACTCAGATTTCACCTCAGGCGATTGATTTAACCTCTCTGACCCTGATTCCTCATTTGAACAATTAGAACAGTAAAACCATCTTGGGAGGGATTTGGGAATGCTCGAGGGGTGAGTGCTTGCTCTCTAGGTATCAGGATCAGAGTTCAATCCCCCCTCCTTCCAGGTGTGTCTGGGGGTGGGCACTTCAGGAAAGAGCACTTGCTCCCTAGCTCAGCCATCTGAGTTCAATCCCAGGGTCCCATAAGGTAGAAGAGAGAACCCTCTCCCCAAACTGTCCTGACTTCCACATGTGCACATGGTGTGTATACGTGTACCCGCCACCACACACACATTAAATAAGTGCAATGAAATGAAAACCAAATAAGAAAGAAGATCTGTGTGTGGCTACGCATGCCTATAACTCCAAAATTGACAAGGCAGAGACAAATGGTTTTGGAATGCTCATAGCCAGGTACTTAGACAAAATGGTGAGCCTCCAGTTCAGTGAGAGAGCCTGTCTCAAGACAGTGGGGTTGAAGAGGACAATAGAGGAAGACAGATGACATTCTGCTCCAGTTTCCACACGCACATGCATAGCATACATACATACATACATACATACATAACGTTTGCCACACACACACACAGCCTGTACTCACAAAGCATGTGACACACACACACCACCCCACACAAAGCACACATACAGCCTGCACTCACAAAGCATGTGATACACACACACACACATACACACATACACACACATCACACAAAGCACACATACAGCCTACACTCCCAAAGCATGTGACAAACACACACACACACCACAAAACACATATATAGCCTGCACTCACAAGGCATGTGCCACATGCACACACCACATCACATAAAATACACACAACCTGCTTACTTAGCATATGTTACATATACCATACCACATAAAACACAGAGACAAAGAAAAGTAAGGTGGCTCAAACCACCACATAAGTAAAAATAAAACTAAATCTTAAATAAATAACCAAAGGGCAGAGGGAATGGGTGCGACATTAACACACGTGTGCACCACTTGACCCTGGTCTAAATGCACACACATACACACATCCATGAACATATGCATACATATAAAAATAAATAAGCCCTTCCATCTCCATAGTATGCAATTCTGCTTTTTACTACCTTCAAGATTTTCCCTTCATTTTTTATCTTACATGTATGGGTGTTTTGCCTGTCCCTGGTATGTAGTTTATTAATTAAGGAAAAGCAGAGGCTGGGGAGATGGCTCAGTGGTTAGGAGCCCTGGCTGCTCTTCCAGAGGACCTGGATTTGATTTCCATCACCCACGTGGTGACTCACAACTGTCTGCAACTCCAGTTTCAGGGAATCTGATACCCTTTTCTAATCTCTGTGAGTAGTAGACATAAACATAGTTCACAGACATACAAGTGTGGAAAACACTCATATACATAAAATAATAAATGTATTTTTAAAAGAAATTAAGTGTAAAAATTAATTGTATACTAAATAATTATTTTAAAATAATTTTCTTTACAAACATTTGATGTGTATACTTTTGCATAATTGGATACAATTTGCATAAAATTTTCTAGGATGAAAAAAGATGAGTGGGAAAAAACTGAGGTGTGCATGTGGGGGTGGGGGTGGGGGTAGGGGTGGGGGTGGGGCAGAGTGTTTGGAACAGGGCCTTGCTAAGTAGCCTTGGTTGGCCTGGAACTTGCTCTACACACCAGGCTGGCCTCAAACTCACAGAGATCCACCCACTTCTGCCTCCGTAGCCCTGGAGTTAAAAGTGTGCACCACCAAACCCATCTGAGTGGGAAGATTTTAAACAGCCATGTGCTTGATGAAATACTCAAGTATATAATTCCCAAGAGGGCCAGGAAGCATCCTGCATGTCCCCGCTGCCCACTCTGCCAAGCCTATAGCCCACAAAGGCTAGCAGCCCCAATCCTGACTCATTCTCAGGGTCTGTTTGTTCATCCACAAATGTTCCAACATATATATACTTCCGTAGTTAACTGGCTGCAATCAGCTAGGAATACAAAGGAGCATGGTGGCACAAGCAAGCACCTTTAAATCCAGCAGTCAGGATGGGGTGGGGTTGTAAGCTGCATGCAAAAAAAGGAAAAAGAAAGAAAAAGAAGGAAGGAAGGAAGGAAGGAGGAAGGACAGCTTAGCCCTGGAGCCAAGCAGACAGAATCCATCCAGCAAAATCTAAAACTCAGAAGATTGTTGGTGTGACTGAGCTACATCAGAGGATCTGCACCCAACAGACAAGTTGTCCTTTGTCAACTGTTCCTGGGTGTGTGGAGGAAGCACAAAATATGATCCAAGCACGAGTCAATTCTTTCTTTTTGGAGCTCTCATTTGAATTGATTCACAGAGTCTCTCACCCTTGAAACATGGGTAACTCAGAAAAGTTTAACTCCTAAGATTGAACTCTGGAAAGAGTACTTTGGAGAGGCAAAAGAAAATTCAGATGGCTCGCTTGCGCCCTCTGCTGGTCATGCTGTGGAACTTTAAAGAGATGAAGTTTATGCGCAAACACAGGCTTGCAGCTCTCTCTGAGGTCACAACAAACGCACAAGTTTATTCTCACAAGTCGCCTAGCTCCTGCTGCTGCGGTAAGGGGCTCCTCCAATTCCTCCTAGAAGCGCCCCCCTTCTCAATATGTTTAAAAAGGTCTTTTTTTGAGGGGGAGGATGTAGTTTTGGAGTTTTATTACTACCTTTATTTATCGTGTGTGCATGCATGTGTGTGTGTGTGTGTGTGAGAGAATGTCACACTGCATGTGTAAAGGTTAGAGGATTGGCAGGAATTGGTTCTCTCTCCATCATGTCCATACTAGGGATCAAACTCAGTTCATCTTGCTTTCAAACAAGTGCCTTTACCACCTGAGCTATATTCCTGTTTGGTTGTGGTGCAAACCCCAATTCTTGCCCATTTTTAAATTTTGCGTGTGTGTGTGTGTGTGTGTGTGTGTGTGTGTGTGTGTGTGTGTGTG
>JANHMN010000002.1:43570665-43594233 GCA_030674055.1 Rhabdomys pumilio
TGTGTGTGTGTGTGTGTGTGTGTGTGTGTGTGTGTGTGTGTGTGTGTTCTAGTAGGAAAGCACCGTAGCATTACATTCCCAGCCTCTGCTGCATAGTTTTGCATATTAAATATCACACTAAGTGAGGTTGGTTCATAACTGTAATCCCAGTGGTCCAGTGTCCCAGAGGCTGAGGCAGGAAGATTTTGAGCCTAAGCTACATGGCAAGAAACAACCTCTTATAAAAGCAGAAACAACCAAGCAAACAGAAAAGGCAAATACTGAGAGCCATGTATGGTGATGCACTCTTCTAATCCCAGCACTCAGGAGGCTGAAGCAGGAGAATCATAAGTTCAAAACCACCTTGGGTCACACACAGAGTTCGAAGCCAGTCTAAGCTTAATAGCAAGACCCTATCACAGTGGGCTGAGGAGTAGGGCTGGAGGTGGGGGGCTCAGCGGTTAAAAGCACTTGCTGCTTTTCCAAAGAGGACCTGGGTTTTGATTCTCAGCACCCACAAGGCAGCTCACAACCGTCTGCAACTCCAGTTCCAGTGGTTCTGATGCCCTCTTTTGGCTCCTTTGGATACCAGGCACCAACATGGTGCCCAGACACACAAGCAGGCAAAACAGCACACACTTTAAATTGAAGGAGGAGGAAGAAGAGAAAGCTATAGGTGCATCAGTTAGGGTTGAGGTAAAGGAGCTTTCACGTCAATCCCAGATAGGAGGTTAAGGCAGAAGGATCATGTGCCCGAGAGCAGTTTGGGCTGTATAGGGAAACCCGATCCTAAATTTTAAAAAAAGCAAAAATTAAAATAAATTTATAAATACATGTAACATTCTTAGAACTGTACAGGATAAACACCAGTATGCAATGGTCTCCAAAATAACATTGAGTAAAAATATGTAAAGTACCCTACTGTCTGTGAAAATGTGAGACGAGATGAGAGCTCATCCCTTTCTGTGAGATGTAAGAAGCTCCACCCCCACCCCGAGCCCCACCCCGCCTTTGTCTTTGTGCTTCTAGAAAGAACAGATACTATGTAAACTCTTTCCCCAGGAACAGTAACAGTAATGTAGGCAATATGTACGAGGCTCCCACTGTGGTTCAAATCTGATGCTGGGCTCTTTGCACAGGTGCATCGCCCTGCTTTACAGATGGGAGGAAGGAGGCACAGAGAGGTTTAGAGCTAGCCAGTATGTAGCAGAGCTCGGATTGAGTCTGGTGCCTTAGACCACTCCATCCTGACACTCCAGAGCTGGGACTGAAACCCAGACACTCAGACTTCTAATCCTTTGCCCAGATGCACCGCTTTTAACAACTGTGTCCTAGTCACACTACCTGGTTTTTGCTCTTTGTAAATATTTTTCTTGAACAATTTGAAGAAGGCAGACAGGCACCTGTCCTCCCAACTTTATTCTGACTATCCTTGAACAAAGACATCTTATACAGGCCTAGTAAGGGCTGTCAGGTGGTGCTGGTGTTCTTTGATCTACAGGACACAGTACATTTTAGTGCTACTAAGGACCTCAATACCTGAGTGTGGCCCTTCTGGGGTAGTGTGTGACCTGAGATCAGTGGTCTGTGTGGTTGTCATGTGCCTTTTGTCTTCTTCAATTGGAGACCAACTTTGTCAGCCTTTTTTGCCTTTGCCACAAACCATCCCTTTTCTGCCTCTCCACTGTAACATAAAGTCTACTCAAGAAACACAAGGGGCTAGAGAGATGGCAAAGCAGGTAAGAGCACTTGCTGCTCTCACAGAGGACCAGGGTTTCATTCCTAGAACCCACGTGGTAACTCACGACCATCCTTAACTCCGGTTACAGAGGATCCAGTGCCGTCTTCTGACCTCCAGGTACACTAGGCATGCATGTGATATGGGTACATACATGAAGGCAAATATGTGTACGTCTAAAAAATAAACATATAAATAAAATAAAAGCATATGAATCCCTTTTTTTTTTTTTTTGGTTTTTTCGAGACAGGGTTTCTCTGTGTAGCCCTGGCTGTCCTCTGTAGACCAGGCTGGCCTCGAACTCAGAAATCCGCCTGCCTCTGCCTCCCAAGTGCTGGGATTAAAGGCGTGCACCACCACTGCCCGGCTCTGAATCTTTAAAAAATACTTTTAAAGAAAATATTATAGAGCAAGCAAGATGGAGCTCAGGGAAAGGCACTTGCCGCCAAGCCTGACACCTGGAAACTCGTGGTGGAAAGAGAGGATCTAATCCTGCAAGTTGTCTTTTGAATTCTAAATGTGTGTCATGGCATATGCATGTATACACACACACACACACACACACACACACTCACACACACACACACACAGAAAGAGAAACAGACAGAGACAGATATAGAGAGACGGAAACAGACAGAGAGATAGAGAACAATTACATAGAAGCTACAGTTGGTTGACACAGGCCTGTGATTCCAGCACTTGAGAGGTGGAGGCAGGAGGATTAGGAGTTCAATGTCAACCTTGGCTACACAGCAAGTTCATAGCCAGCCTGGACTAAATAAAGCCAGATGGTGTCGTGGCGCATGACTGTAATCCCAGCACTTCAGACGCTAAAGCAGGAGAAAAATTTTGAGCCTGGGTTACATAGCAAAATCTCTGTATCTCTCATTCACTCTCTGTATCACTCTCTGTTTCTCTCTGACTCCTTTCTCTCTCTCTCTCTCTTTCTCTCTCTCTCTCTCTCTCTCTCTTTCTCTGTCACACACAGACACACACACACCACAGGAAACCTGAGCTCAGTTTCTCATGCTGGTAAACTATGTCCTCAGCCACCTTCTGTGTGTGTGTGTGTGTGTGTGTGTGTGTGTGTCTGTGTGTGTGTGTCTGTGTGTGTCTGTGTGTGTGTGTGTATGTAGGTGATTGTCATTGAGACAGAAGGATTGCTGGGACTTGTAAAGTAGCAGCCTAGCTCCATGGTCAGTGAGACCCAGTCTCAAGAGAATAAAGGTAAGGCAGAGAGAGACGGGGCAGAGCAGCTGACATCCTCCTCTGTGCATAAACATGTGCACACGCACCATGCATACATATACACACTTTCATATAGCACACAGATGTATGTGCGCATGCGTGCATGTGTGAGAGAGGAGAGAGAGAGAGAGAGAGAGAGAGAGAGAGAGAGAGAGAGAGGAGGGAGAAATCTATCCACCACAATGACTGTTTCAGTATGCAAATAAACAGGGACGAAGAAATGGCTGTCATTTAAGTGCTTGCTGCATCATCTTAGGGTCATGTAATAAAGCAGGCCCACTGCTGTAAGGCTGTAGTCCCCACACTGGGAAGGCAGTAACAGGCCTGGGCTCACTGGCCAGCTCATCTAGCCTACTCAATAAGTTTTAGGCCAGTGAGGACAGTCTGAAGAAAACAGTGTGAGCAGCTCCCGGACAACCAGTGCAGGAGGTTATCCCACCATTCGCTTGTACCTGCACACACATACAGCCACATTACACCCACACTACACACACACATACAGCTGCACACACACTACACACACACATACCCACACCCACACTGTATACACACACATACAGCTGCACCCACACTACACACACATTACACACACACATACAGCTGCACACACACTACACACACATACCCACACCCACACTGTGTACACACACATACAGCTGCACACACACTACACTCACACAAACAGCCACACTCACACTACACACCCACACCACACACACACACTACACATACACACACACACACACAGATAGCCACACCAATTCTGCACACAAATACACACACGTATACAGCCGCACACATACTACACACACACCACACATACAGCCACATACATACCACACTACACACCCACACTACACACACACACACACACACACACACACACACACACACAGCCTACAAAGAATCAGAAACTTTCCTCCATTCTCATGAAATTAAGGCATAACTGATATACTGTCAAATACATCAATACTGCACCATAAAAGTTCCTGAGAACAGGACATGCCTGTGGCCCCAGCACTCAGGAAGCTGAGGCGGCAGAGCATGTGAGCCCAGAAGTAGGAGCCTGGACAACACAGCAAAACTTTCTAAAGAAGGGAGGAGGGAAGAAAAGAGGGACAGAGAGTAGGGCCAAAGGATGAAAAGAGAAAGAGAAGGGGGCTGCAGAGATGGCTCGGTGGTTAAGAGCACTCACTGCTTTTTCAGAGGTCCTGAGTTCAATTCCCAGCAAGCACATGATGGCTCACAACCATCTGTAATGGGATCTGATGCCCTTTTCTGGTATGTCTGAAGACAGCGATAGTGTACTCACATACATAAAATAAATAAATATATCTTTTAAAAAATGTTAAAAAAGAAAGCCCGCGCCGGGCGGTGGTGGTGCACGCCTTTAATCCCAGCACTTGGGAGGCAGAGGCAGGTGGATTTCTGAGTTCGAGGTCAGCCTGGTCTACAGAGTGAGTTCCAGGACAGCCAGGGCTACACAAAGAAACCCTGTCTGGAAAAACCAAAAAAAGAAAAAAAAAAAGAAAGCCCGTGGTGACACATGCCTATAATCCCGGACATTCAGGAGGCTAAGGCAGGATTTCCAGATCAGGGCCAACCTGGGCTACATAGAGAGATTATGGTTTTTTTAGAAGGAAAAAAAATGCTGGGCCAGGCATAGTGGTGCATACCTTTAATCTGGAGGTGGCTTGGGCTCAGTCACTGAAGTGCTTGCTGTACCAGAGAGGACTTGACTTTAACTGCCAGAACCTATTTAATAAAACTGGCACATACTTGTAATTTCAGCTTTGAGGAGACAGAGGCAGGCAGATCTCTGTGAATGTGAGGCCAGTCTGTTCTGCACGTTGAGTTCCAGGCCAGCCAGGGCTAAACAGTGAGAGCCTGTCTTAAAAAAAAAAAAAAAGGCAGGAAAAATTGCTACCCAGAGAGAAAGACTAGTGGTGGCCAAGAGGGAAAGTTTTGGGTTTGGGTTTCTTTAGCCCAGTAGTTTGAGAACTCACTCTGTACCCCCAGACTGGCTTTGAACTTGTGGCAATTCTCCTTCCAGTTTCCCAAATTCTGGAACTGCAGGCTTATGGGTTTGTATCTTGGGTTTGGTTTGGGATCTCTGGTGCTGGGGTTTGAAGTCCTGGCAAATGCTCTCTTAGCCTGCAAGTACAACCTGTGGTGCCAGCCTCTAGAGGGAGGCGTTGACTGCCTGGAGGCGCATGGCACATGGGAGAAACTGCAACATCTTCTCTAGTACAGCCGTGGGTGCCCAGGGCCCAGGGCTATGAGGTCTCCAACACCCATGCCCGACATCACTGATGTGGGGAGAGTCCGGAAGCCAAATAGACAGGTGTGGCAGGGAGGGGTGTGGCAGCCTTCAGGAGGAGCCACTGCTGGGTGTGGCTTCTCAGAGTTGGGAAGAGGATCTAACTAATCTGGCTCCCTTCTTGTGTTGAAATGGCCTGAAGAAATACCTCTGCTGGTCACACAGCCCCCACCCTCATTCTGGTGATGGGAAATGACAATGTTCACACAGAAGCAGAGAGCAGAGAACAGAGCTAGCTAGCACCAAGAAGAGAGCTTGGAAATATATTTGAGTCACATGACCTGAAGACTAGCCCAAACCATCCCTAAAGTTGTATTGCATGCCATCCACTGTTCAACTGCGTGAGCCAGAATACTCTTTTTTTTTTAATTTCTTTTTTTCTTTTATTGGATATTTTCTTTATTTACATTTCAAATGTTACCCTCTTTCCGGGTTTCCCCTCCAGAAATCCCCTGTCCCATTCCCCATCCCCTGCTTCCATGAGGGTTCTCCGCTCCCACCTTGCCGGCTGGAGGCAGGATCTGGTCTCTCACTTCTGTGGTTTGCTGTTTACTGCAGTGCAGCTGGCCTGAGAGCTTCCAGGTGGTTCTCTTGTCACTGCCTATCTGGAGAGGAGTTCAGGGATCTAGGATGTGTGCCTTCACAGGTGTTTTGTTGTTGGGTTCTGTATTTTTTGTAATTTTATGTGTATGAGTGTTTTGCCTATATGTAAGTCTGTGTACCACGTGTGTGCCTGATGCCTGAGGAGGTGGTGAGCCTCCAGGTGGCTTCTGGGAATCAAACCTGGGTCCTCTGCAACGACAGGTGCCCTTAACCACTGAGCCATCCTTTCAGCCCCCAAGGTCGGCTATTAAGTCACTCTGGGGATGGACCTCTGGTCATCAGGTCTGCATAGTTTCCATTGCTGTGAAGAGATACTATGACCAAGACAACTCTTATTTAATTGGGGCTTACAGATTCAGAGGTTTAGTCTCCTATCATCATAGCAGGAAGCACAGCGGCATGCAGGCAGACCCGGTGCTGGGAAAGAGCTGAGTGTTCTACATCTTGATCTGAAGGCACCAGGAGAGGACTGCTGTGTCTCACACTGGGCAGAGCCTGAGCACGTATATTATTACCTCAAAGTCCTGACACCACAGTGACACACCTCCTCCAACAATACCACACCTCCCAATAGTGTCACTTCCTGGGCCAAGTATATTGAAACCACCACAAGAGGCAAGCATTTTTTTTTTTTTAACCACGAAACCATCTCACCAGCCTTATTTTTGATTTTTTTTTTTCAAGGCAGAGAGAGACTCATGCAGCCCTACATTGGCCTCCATCTCCTGAGCCTGCTCACCTCCAATGTGTTAGCATTGCTAGACCTCTAAACTTCTTTTTTTCTATTTTTAAATTCAACTTGTATTTATGTGCATGTGTGTGTATCTGTGTGGATGTATGCCGCAAGTGTGCTGATGCCCCTGGAGGCCAGAGGAAGACATCTGATTCCCTGGAGGTGGGGTTACAGGAGCTGTGAGCCTCCTAGTGTATGTCCTGGGAACTAAAACTCAGGTCCTCTATAAGAACAACCAGTGCTCTTCATCATTGAGCCAGCTCCCCAGCCCCATAAACCTCTTTTCTTTATAAAGCAAGCCTGCCTCAGTTATTTCATTACGATGATGAAAATCTAACACAGGCCTGGGTCTCAGACCCACTACTTTCACAGCAGCAAAACAGACTCACAACAGAGGGAACGGAGACTGTCCCTGTCCCCTCAGAAACTGACAGCTTCGCAAGGAGGAGGACTCTGACCGAGATCCACCAACTGCCTCTGTGTCAGGAGTGCTAGGATTAAAGGTGTGGTCTGCCACCCAATAGGCTAGTGTCCTTCTTGGGCCCCACGTACGGATGGAGGTAACCATTTAAGCTGTGACCCTGGGGATAGGAATACAACTGTCCTAGTTGGCTTCCATTGTCATCTTGACACAGTCATGACTTGATACAGAGTCATTTAAGAGAAAAGCCTCAACTGAGGAACTGTCTGGATCTGATTGTGGGAGAAAGCTTTATTATTGATTAATGCAAGAGAGCCCAGCCCATTGTGAGCTGCATCATCCCTGGGCATGAGCCTGCAAGTTGGCCAATCAGGAAGCAGCATCTTCCATGGCTCCTGCTGTACTTTCTTGGGCCATGAGTTCATATTCTTGTCAGAGGTAGTATTTTATGAACTAGCAAACAGTCCCCACTTCAGGTTCCTGTCTTGACTTCCCTCAACAAAGGACTTGTGACCTGGACGTGTAAGATGAAATAAGCCCTTAGGTTGCTTTTGGTCAGAGAGTTTTATCACGGGACCAGACAGGAAACCAAAACAACAGTGTAAGACTTGGAAACTGCCTCCCTGAGCCTGCACACTGCTCCCAAAGCTCTAGGCCTTGTATCCTACTGGGTCTCACCTGCAGTTCCTGCCTCAGCCCCATGAGGGAGCCTTTGCCACTTCCTGCTACCTTCAGAGTCCCCAGTCTCCTTCTTAGGACTCCAGCAAGGGGCCAGCCTTTGAGGCTCTCCTGCTATGTAGAATGAGTTCTTGCTGGGCACTGGGTGGCACAGGAGACTGGCATGAGCTCGGGCAGCGGGGGAGGTTCCAGAACACAAGGCTATTTTTAACCTGGCACAGATGCCCTATTCCCAGCTAAGGGAGGGGGTGGGGTGGGTGGGAAGCAAGCTTGCCTTCCTGACTTATTATTTTATTAACCACTTAGGATGCTGGATACGAAGGGCATCTCCTGGTTTTGTGGCAAGTTTTCCTCACCACAATTCCTTCCTGCTTCTTACTTTTCAAGCAATGATCTCCCTGCAGAGGGCAGAAAAGGAAGAGGAGAAAATGGAATTGACCAAGTGACAGTGACTAAGGGTGAAGAAGGGGTGAACATTCTGTCTTGTGCTGTCAGCAGTGGGAGTGGGTCCAAAAAACCACTTAGCCCCTTAAATTGCTCACTTATCCTCTCTACAGTGAGTTTGCTCTAAATGGCTTGGAAAACCATTGCAGCTAATCAAAGGCAGCTGGAAGAGGGCCAGGCTGGACCCAGCAGGGGTCCGAATTGAGCCTGGATCCATTATCGCTATCTAGTCCAACATTTTAGTAGTGGGTTTTCATCTGATTTCAGAGTGAGATGATTAGGTCATTATTTGTTAAATTATACCTTTTAATTAGTGGATCTATTAAAATGAAAAGCCTGAGAGAGGCACACATGCCTCTGGGTTTTTGTTTGGGATTTATAATTATCACTGTTTAGAAGAGATTAGTGGGGGGCGTTAAAGCCTTTTTTAAAAAATCCTGTGAACAGAGATGCCAATAAGCAAGATACGGACCTTGCTGTTGCAGCTGCCTGCATCATTATCCGTTTCTCATTACTGCAGAAAATGGAGGTGAAAAGGGCCGAGGTCTAGCTCAGTAATACAGCAACTCTCAGCATTCTGGAGGCCCTGGGTTCCATCCCCAACACCCAAAATAATAAATCAAGGAAAGATGATTGGGCTTGGCTATGGCTTAGCATTAGAACATTTGCCTGGTGAGTCCTCAAGTTCTAAGCCCAGCACTATACACAGTTCATGAACTACCACAAAGATTCTCTTTTTTTCAATGTTGGGGATGGGACCCAGAGCTTTGCGAATGTCCATAAACACTACTGACTGCTCCTCCAACCAGTTAGTTCTGTAATTTTCCAAAGAGCGGGTTTAATGCTGGGATTGAGGCTTTAAAGAGATCATGATTTTGGCCAGTACAGTGCGGAGTTTTAACCCATCACTCATTCCTTATAAGTTTTGGGTTCTTGGATGGTAGGAAAGTTGCAGGTAGTGAGGGGAGCGAGATACTGGATCTGTCTATGTAGACTTAAGCCTTTGGGAAGTTTGATTTTATTTTTAAGAGAAACCAGCAGGGATAACATGACGATGCTGTTTGGATTAGAGTTTCCTTCATGTCGCTGTCCAATCTAGCTTTACAGACTCCGCTGAGTGCAGAATGGCCTTGGTCCAGCAGAGGGCGCACCACCGCCGATTTTAGATGCTCTCCCCTCCAGGACAACGCACTACACCATCTGTTGAGAGCCCAGTAGCGTGGCTCTCTTCTCCTGCTGTGTTTCTTCTGACTCTACTAACAGCAAGGAAGCCAATCATAATCTCTGCGCACGTTTGGCCTCGGACTATCAGAAACCACCAAGGCACACGCTCCGCTTTTTTCATCTTTTTACTTAAAAGCAGATCCTCGCTGCTCGCTGCACCAGGGGTATCTAAGCCACTTCTTAGACTTCCAGATGCGAAAGCCTTCCTTCCAGTTGCTCTGTGCTCTGCAGACCCCACTGACTGCAGGTGGGGTGCCTCGCCTCAGCCTGACATGAGCTCTTGTCTACTGTCTCTTCTCCCTTAGGCTTCATTACCGTATCCTGTCATGGATCACACACCCCACGGGAGCAGCCGCTAGGGGCATCTTCTGTCCTCTATCTCCAGCAATCAGCCCAGTGTCTGATACAGACACCCCAGAAACATTCAATGAACAAAAATGAGTGTAGTCATGTAACTCGTGTAAATCCAAGTTTTCTCTCTCTCTCTCTCTCTCTCTCTCTCTCTCTCTCTCTCTCTCTCTGAATGCACTAAGCAAGCTCTCTGTTACCAGGCACTGGGGAAGCAGACATAAAAGTCACAGTTCCTGTCCTCAAAGAGACTGCAATCAGTAGAAGGCAGACATGAATCCTGGCAACTTGAATTTCCAGCTTCCTCTGGGTTGGTAGTTAATTTCACCCCTGACACACCAAAAGGTTGCTGGCTGACTGGACGAACACCGCCCGCCCCCCACTACCGCCCCCGAAATTCAACCACAGAACTTGACTCCCAGTCTTTCCTCGGGTTCTATTACTCTGAAGCCCCAGCTTACACTCTACATCCGATCCTTCCTATGAAATCAGACCACCTCGCCAAGGTCATGCTGATTGTACAGCAGGGTTTGTCTGAGACTAGTTGCCTCGAAAGGGGAAATGATAAAGTAGCCCTCTGATGGGCAGTTTGTGTTCTAAAAGGGGATGGGTCTTTTGGAGTTGGTGGTGTTTGTTGTAGTTTTTTTTGGTTTGGTTAGGTTGAGACGGCCTCACACTGTATTCCAGAATAGCCTTGAATTCATAACAATCCCCCTGCTTGAGCTTCTCAAGTGACCTGACACACACTCAGCTTGCTGGTTTGATGTTGCTGAATCCGAGTGTAGGCCGGGCACTTACTTTCCACACTTTCATCTTTATGCATAATAGCTGCTTATAGGAGCAGTAAAGAGAGATGCTGCTCCCTGTGAGAGCCAGCAGCAGAGATGAAGCCCGCAGACAGGCATTGCTTTCAGAGAAGCAAATGTCAGATTCTACAGATGAGCTTTGGGAGGTAGGGCTATCTATCACTATGGCCCGAAGCAACTCAGACTGGTTTCTAGAACAGAGTACATGTTCGGGAAATGATTTTATGCAAAGCTATGGCTTCTGAAAAGGGTCGGAGCGTGAAATGAATCACAGAAAAGGCCATCGTGGTTTTTTCCCCTTCACTCTTGCAATAACAAAGCCAATAATTTGATCTTTACAATTTCAGAGCATTGAAATTTTACCCCAACTAAATGCTTTGCTTTTGTGGTTGGCATTGTTTTTCAACCACACAATTACACCAGCTACAGCTGTGTGCACTGGTGTGAATCAAATACTATCTGTCATTTGGATTCTGCGACTCCCCTCCATAGCCCCCAGCAAGGGTCCCGAGGAACACAATTAAACCACTCACTGGATGGTTCACAGAGCAATTTTATCAAACCTTTGAAAAGAATGTAATAGGAAGGACTGCTTAAAATATTACAGGCTACAGAGGAAAGAGCACCTGAGCACAGGCCTGTACCAAACTCAGTGACGACTGTGACACTATGTCTGTCACTTACCTCACTAATTAATAGCAGTGCAAAAGAAAAAAAAAGCACAAATGAGTCCTCGATGCATGTTATAACCCAGATATTATAGTTAGTTTAGGGTCATTATATAGCATCTGTCCCAGAAATTCAAGGATGGTTTATCACAGTAAACCACCATCACTTGCAGCTTCGTCTGGTTGTAGTAGACTAACTTATTTGGTGTTTAATTACTGTTGTTTTTGCATTGCTATAATTTGAACCTAGGACCTTGTGTGTGCTGGGCAAGGGTTCTACCACTAAGCTGTATCACAGCCCACTTAGATAATTCACAAATTATCTAGTCTTTTCTATGTGTGAAAGGTTGGGGATTCACTTTGATGACTAGAGGACAGGTCTCACTTTTTCCAGAAATTTGAATACAGTTCTAAAGTATGTCAGATACAGTTGCACAAACCTGTATGTACTCTCAGTACTCAGAAAGCAGGGCAAGAAGATTGCGAGTTCAAGGCCCACCACAGCTATATAATAAATTCATGGCCACCTTTGCCACCATGTCTAATGACCTGAGTTCAACTCCCAGGACCCACACGGTAGGAGAGAATTGACTTCCAATAATTATCCTCTGGGACACACACATACACACATACTAAATTACATACATAAATGTATTTTAAAAATTTGAAGTGAAGAAGCATAGTAACAACAAACCCAAGGTGCTGCTGGATTAAAAGCAGAGGTGAGATAAAGAACAAAGTTATGTTCTCTGCAGGAAATGGAACCAGAGGTAATCGTATTAGTGGATAATCACTGTCTCAGAAAGACAATGTTTCTCATTTGTACTTTGTTTTATTTTATACAGCTACATCAAATCATGTTATATGTAAGGTGGAGGCTGAAGTGAAGCTGTCTAGGGGAAATGGGGACTAAAGAAGGAGGGAAAAGGGACACAAAAAGAAAGGGTAGTGAACAGTGGGGGATCATGCTCAATGCACAGTAAATACGTGTATAAAATTCAAAATTAAAAAAAGAAAAAGGGAGAGAGACTGGGGAGATGGCTCAGTGGTTAGAGCTCTTGCTGCTCTTTCAGGGAACCAGAATTCAGTTCCCAGCATCCATACCAGGTAGTAACAACTCCCTGCAACTCCAACTCTGGGGAATCTGGAGCCCTCTTTTGACTTCCACAGGCGTGCACACACATGTGATCATAACTCAGAGAAATACATGCATACACACACACAAATCAATAAATAATAAAATCTTATCTTTAGAAGAGAACTGGACATGGTAGCTCACACCTTTAATCTCAGCACTTGGGAGGTAGAGGCAAGAGACTTTCTGTGATTTTGAGGCCATATTGATCTACAGAGTGAGCTCTAGGCCAGCTGAGACTGCATAGGGAGACTGTGGTAGTTTGAATGATAGTGGCCCCCACAGCTCACAGGGAGTGGCCCTATTGGGAGGTGTGGCTGTTGGAGTAAGTGTGGTGTTGTTGGAGGAAGTGTGTCACTGGAGATGGTTTGAGGTTTCCGAGGTTCTAGACAGTGTGGCATTCTCTTCCTGCTGTCTGCTAATCCGGATGCAGAACTCTCGGCTCCTTCTCCAGCACCATATGCCTGCCTGCATGCCACCATGGTTCCCACTATGACGATAATGGACTAAACCTCCGAAACTGTAAGCCAGTCCCAGCGAAATGTTTTCCTTTTTAAGAGTTGTCCAGGTCATGGTGTCTCTTCCCAGCAGTAGAACCCCTAACTAAGACAGCCTGCATAGGCTCATATATTTGAACGTTTGGTTCCCAGTTGGTAGATGACGTATTGGCCTTGGTGGAGGAGTTGTGTGACCAGGGGTGAGCTTTGGATTTCAGAAGCCCATGCCAGGCTCAGTCTTTCTCTCTCTGTCTACAACCTACAGATCAAGATGTAAGCTCTCAACTACCGCTCCAGTACCTGCCTGCCTGCTGCCATGCTTCCCACCATGAAGATCAGGGACTGACCCTCTGAAACTATAAGCACCCTCCCCCCGCAATTAAACACTTTATCCTGTAAGTTGCCATGGTGACAATAGAACAGTAACCAAGACAGAGACACCCCCTCTTTCTTTGTTTTTTGTTCTTTTTGTTTTTTCGAGACAGGGTTTCTCTGTGTAGTCCTGGCTGTCCTGGAACTCACTCTGTAGACCAGGCTGGCCTTGAACTCAGAAATCTGCCCGCCTCTGCCTCCCAAGTTCTGGGATTAAAGTGCGAGCGCCAACACTGCCCGGTGACCCTGTCTCAAAAAAGTAAAATAAGTAAAATTTTTTAAAAAAGGAGAGATGAAGCCAATAACTTGTATGTACATTTAATAATCCCTAGAAGGATAAGATACTAAATGGAGCCGGGCGGTGGTGGCACACACCTTTAATCCCAGCACTTGGCAGGCAGAGGCAGGTGGATTTCTGAGTTCGAGGCCAGCCTGGTCTACTGAGTGAGTTCCAGGACAGCCAGGGCTACACAGAGAAACCCTGTCTCGAAAAAAAAAACCACAAAAAAAAAAAAAAAAAAAAAAAAAAAAGATACTAAATGGGGCTGTGGCACCTGGGGACTGAGCTGAGCGGAGGGCAGTGAGTTCTTTATGGCATGCTTGTTTAATGTTTGAGCCCTGTGGGTGTCTTATATTTGGCAGCTGCAGGCTATGACCCTCAGCACAGCATTCTTACCTGCTTTTAAAGCAGCAGACCAAGCATATTTCCCAGCAGCCATAAGGAGCTGCCCTGACACAGGCTCTCATCCAGCCAAAGGCATCGATTCTATTTTATCACTGGCTGGGCTGGCTGGCTCTGCTTTATGAGAGAGACTGGAACCTGTTGGTCTCTCTTAACTATTGTCTCTAAACTTAAAGATATTTTTTTGGCTTGTGTCACTACACAGGCACACACCTCGGGAGGCGGAGGCAGGTGATCTTTGTGGATTTGAGGCCAGCCTGGTTTACAAACCAAGTCCAGAACAGCCAGGGCTCTGTTACAGAGAAACCCTGTCTCAAGTTGGGAGTCTCACTGCATAACCTTGACAGGTCTGGAACTCACTATGTAGACCTGGTTGGCCTGAAACTCACAGAGATCCTCCTGCCTCAGCTGGGATTAAAGACGTGTGCTATTCTGCATCTTGGCTTTAAACTTTTTAAGTTGTAGCAAAGCATGCACAGAGGCTGGGGGATGCCACTCAGTTTAGAGAATGCTTACTTAGTGTGCATGAAACCAAGCTTAATTCTTAGCACCAAATAAAACCAGGTCCAACAGTACATGTCTGCAATCCCACCACCTTGGAGTTGGAAACCAGAGGATTGTGAATTCAAGGCCAGCCTAGTCTACACAGTGAGTTACTGAGACCCTGTCCCCAAAACAAAAAACAAAACAAACAAACAAAAAAAAAAACAAAAATAAAAAACCAGACATACACTGTCCCACTGAGCTCACTTTTAACCCCCTTTCAGCATACAGCACTTGGGAGGTAGAAGCAGAGGGATCTCTGAGCTTGAGAGCAGCCTAGTCTACTGTCCAGGACAGGCAGGGCTCCACAGAGGAAGACTGTCTTGGGGGTGGGGGTGGGGAATGTATCATTAAGTACTTTCACGATTCTATTCAGCCGTTGCCATCAGCTATCTAGCCTTTTGTTAGATCCCACACTGAAACTCTGAACTCATTAAACAATAGCCCTCTTTCCCTCCTACCCACCCCCTGGCCGTTTAGTTCCTAGTAACCATAATTTCTGGGAAAAAAAAATGTGCTCATTCTAGGCGTCTCATGAAAGTGGGAATCACACAATGTCTGCTCTTTGTGTCTGACACATTTCACTTAATGGTATTCCAAAGGCTCCTCCACATCACAGCCCACACCAGAGGCCTGTTCCCTAAGGCTGAGAGTACAAGTGCTCTGGCCAACATGGTCACTGCACACATGTGCATGTGGTACATACAGATACACACGGGCAGGAAAAAAATCAAACATATAAATAAATAAGTAAAAAAAAAGTTCTTGAAGTAAATAAATCTTTTTCTTAAAAAGGCATCACAAACTAGGCATCAGTGACACACACCTCTAACAGCAGAACTTGAGAGGCAGAAGCAGGTGGATCTCTGTGAGTTCAAGGCCAGCCTGGTCTACATAGAGAGTTCCAGGATGTCAGGGCTACATAGAGATACTCTGTCTTTGAAGAAAAAAAAAAACCACTGCAGCCTAGTGGCACAGGCTTTAAGAATTCATTGTTCCTTTGTTTCCACAAGCAAGCCTGTGTGTTTGTGTCTCACCTTAGTCTCCAAACGAGGCCCAAAGATTTCAAAACCACCTGACACCCAACCCTTTCCCAGCTGGCACAAGAAGCACAGATGGCCTGCTACATCCACCTGTCAGTAAGTAAACAGAAAGCAGAGCCATGTGCCTAATGTCACCGGTTTGGTTGCCTTTGGCACCTTGCAAAATTGGCCTGTGGGGACACCAAGATGGCTGTTTGCTAATAATTCCAAAAAGGACTGCAAGCTCAATGATTTGCTATTACTTCTGACCTCTGAGAGGGCTTTTGGGAAGGGCACTGGCACTGCTATCCTGAAAGAGTGGAAGGCTCAGTCTGCCCACTCTCTTCACTTCCTCTAAGCCTTTGTTCAGTGGGTCACTCTTATATTCCCACTGTCAGTCACACACCAGCTGTCAAGGAAATACCTGTTAGGTATATACGCGGCTGCTCCACATTCGCCATGGATGCAGCTTCCATGTGGGAGGCAGATAGCAGAGTATGGTTCATTATAGCATCAAGAGCTAGCACAAGGGTGCTGTGTGCCCAGTCTCCCTGCCCAGATCAGAGACAGACAAGAGTGAGCCAACTTAGTTCAATTCATACGTTTTCTTTTTTCAAATTTTTCATATTTGTATGTGTTTAGGGACACACGCATATCATCACACATGCATGGAAGCCAGAAGATACCTTTCTAAAATCTGTTCTGTCCCTCTGTGCGGGCCCCAGGAATGGAACTCGGGTCTTTAGTCCTGGTGGCAAGCACTAAGACATCTTGCTGACTTTTATCTCACACAGTTCAATTTACCATCCCTTCTTCCTTTGTCAACACCGCCCTGATTTCTCATGGAGGAAATTAACTTTACCAGATAATATGCCATGCAGTGGAGGAACAGTTAACTCAACCCCCAGGGCTACAACCTGATCCTGATTGGTCCAAGACAGTGTCCTACCCTTTGACTGTGGTGATTGGTTTTTAAATGACACATAAGGGGCTCCAAAGATGGCTCAGTGGTTAATGCCAAGGACAAGAGTTTGGTTTGGTTCCCAGCACCCACATCAGATGGCTCTCTGTTACCTGTAGCCCAGCTCTAGGGAATCTAACACTTTTGGCCTCAGTAGGCAGTGGCATTCACATGCACATAGCACATACCTTCACACACACACACACACACCACTGTTGTTATTGTTGTTATTATGTAATTATTGATGTTTAATCTTTTGATGGGGGGTCTCACTGTGAAGCCTATGACGGTCTTGAACTGGCAATCCTTTTGCTTTCGCTTCCTAAGTACTAGAATTACAGGTGGACTCACCACACCTAGCCTCCAAATCATAGAAATATATTTTTAAGGAAAAAGAAAATGAAAAGGTAAGAGTAGGCTGGAGTGATGGCTCAGTGGTTAAGAGCACTGACTGCTCTTCCAGAGCTCAATTCCCAGCAACCACATGGTGGTTCACAACCATCTGTATTAGGATCTGATGCCCTCTTCTGATGTCTCTGAAGACAGTGACAGTATACTCATACACATAAAATAAACAAAGAATTCTTTTTTTAAAAAAAAAATAGTAAATTGTGCAATGTATCTCAAGATCTGTTTCATGTTCAGCGTCCTCTGAGGCACCTGACTGTTCCCTGGACTTGGAGTCTGAAAGGGATTGTCAGTGCCCAGTACTGTCTCCAGTGATGACTCATTTGGGACTGGGCTTCATGCTGTAAGCAGGCCTCCTGACACATGACTGTCTGATCACATTGTGTTTTACATCCTTAGCCGTCTCTGTCTGGGTGGTGTTGTCTATTATATAAACCACTGTGGCTTTCTCCAGACTCAGCGTAAGATGCAGCCATTAGCACTGGAGGCTTCCTGTCATAGAAGATGCGCTCACACATGTTGGTGCATGCCTTTGATTGCAGCCCTTGGGTAGTAGACAGAGGCAGGCAGATCTCTAAGTCCAAGGATAACTTGCTTACAACACAGTGAGTTTCAGGCAAACCATGGCTATATAATAAGACCCTGTGAGAAGAAGAGGAAAAGGAGGAAGAGGGGGAGGAAGAAGAGGAGGATGAGGAAGAAGAGGAGGAGACAACTTTAATTTCCTGTGAACAGATAAGGTGAGGCACACATTCGACTTAGTAATGTGTTCACATTTTTACTCATTTTTATCTTTTAATAGGTTATTTATTTAATATCTGCTGTGTGTAGCTGTGCATGCACATAGAGGCCAGAAGGAGGTGCCAGTGTCCCCTTTATCACTCCTATTCCTTTGAATCAGGATCTCTCCTGAACCTGTTGCTGTCTCTCCATTGGGCTGAAAGCCAGCAAAACTGAGATCCCCTTGTGGAGACCCCACTTCCTGAGGTTACAAGGATACTCAGGATGTGCAGCATTTGATGTGGCTGCTGAAACTCACTCTGGTCTGCATTATCTCATGGCGAGACTGCTGAGCCATGCCTCTGGCTTCTGTCTGGTTTTTTGAACTAGGGACTCATGCAGCCCAGGGAGGGTTGGCCTTGAGCCTCTTGCTGCCTCTACCTCTTGTAATGATGAGGTTACAGGGATGTGCCACCATGTGTGGAGACCAAGACTGGGACTAAGCAAGCATTCTACAAACAGAGCTACGTCTCTGGCATGGTTTGGGTTTTGTTTTTTCCTTTGCTCTGTGGAAGACACTGTAACTATAACTCAAAGCTAGAGACCCTCATCCCACTCTGTTATGATTACTGTGTTCCTCATCTGTTGACACATTAATCTTGGCCACTGTGTTGTTCTTGCTTTGGAGGCAAGGTCTCACTATGTAGCTCTGTCTGTCCTGGAAATTCACTATGTAGTCCAGGCTGGCATTAAACTCATAAAAATCCAGAGTGCCAGGATTAAAGGTGTGTGCCACTACATCTAGCGACCACATTCTTATAAAGTTGATAATATTACAGTGCCTATTTTACAAACGAGGAAACAGGCCTAAGTCATGAAGTGGCTTCCTTAAGGACACAGTCAGTCAGTGTAAAGGATGATATCTGACCCCAGACTCTCTATGGTTTGGAGCCGCTCTGCTTTTCTGTTTCCCTGGACACCACACATGTTACAGTTAGGAGTGAGTTTGTTCTCTGAGGATGATCCTTGCTAGCTCTGAGTCCACTAGTCCTGATGCAGGAACCCAGATGGGAAGGTGAGTAACTGAGTAATACTCTTACTACTAAACAAGAAACTCTTTTTTTTAAAGGAGACTTCCTATTATTATTATTATTATTATTATTATTATTATTATATTTTCAGATTTGTTTTTCCTTGAGACAGGGTTTTTCTACATAGCCCTGCCTTCTTTCCTAACATTCTTTACATAGACCACACTAGCCTCAAACTCAGAGATCTGCCTGTCTTTGCCTCCCCAGTACTAGAATTAAAGACACTGGCCACCATGCCTGGCTCTTTTAATTATTTTGATTATGTATATTTGTGTGTGTGTGTGTGTATGTGTGTAACGAGTTACAGGCAGTTGTGAGCATCCCAACATGGGTGCTGGGAACTGAACACTGGCTTTGGTTTGTCAGAACACTCTATGTAGATCAGGCTGGCCTCCAATTCACACAGATCCATCTCCCTCTGCCTGCCTCTTAAGTCCGGAGAGTAAAGGCATGTGTCACTATACTATACCCAGCTAAAAGTAAATCTTTAAAAAATATATTACCTTCCCCATCACCCTTTCTTAAAGATAAGATTTTGTCATACAGTCCAGGCTGACCTTAAACTCAAGATCCTCCTGCCTCACTTCCCAAGCAGCTGGATTACGGGCACACACCAATTTTGCTGATGTAATACACCATTTTTAAAATGTGGGCATCGCCTGAAGCATCTCACGTACAGGAGGCAGAGGGAGGCAGATCTCTGTGAATTGGAGGCCAGCCTGGTCTACACAGAGAAAGTTCAGGCCAGCCAGAGCTACACAATGAGTAGTCTCACATTTTAAATAAAAGGTTTACTTGTTATTACTTTATGTGTATACGTGTTTTGCCTGGATATTTGTAGCTATGGTAAGCTCAGAACCTGCTCAGGCCAGATGACATGTCAGATTCCCTGAAAGGAGAGTTACAGATAGTAGTGATCTACCATCTGTAACTGGTGAAACTGGGAACTGAACCCAGGTCCTCTGCAAGAGCAGCCAGTGCTTTTAACTGCTGAACCATCTATCCAGCCCAAGGTAACGTATTTATTTGAATGTGCACTGAGCACATAAACCTTCGCATAGGCAGACAGCAAATGTGTCCTTGTTTGTGACACTGGTACATGATGACTTTGCAAAATACTCAGTAAATACAAGTGTAGCTGTATAGCTAGTAGACAAATGCATAGGTGATTCATGAGTTGGGGAAAAAACACACCACACAGATGCCTGAGGCCTGGGAAGTGCTGGAGAATACAAACACTTTAGGGAAGAGGCTTAAACCAGGCACTTGACTAGGATGGACATACCTTCCAGACTAGGAAATACTAAACCAAACTTCACAGGGCGTGGCTTTCCCCCCTGGCAGTTCTCACTTCCGTGGTGGACAGACAAAGCTCAGAGTGTTAGAGCGAAAGCACAATCCTGGGCTGGGGACACATATAGATAATGACACATTTCGGGTGACTGCTGTGTGAGTAACTGTGTTGGCATGGCTGAGAACAAGAGCTCCCCTTTGAGCAGACAAAAGTGATATCTTTGAGATTAAGTGAAAGTTTTGTCATCCTGAATACTAATTGGAAAATTCATCATACACTCATAATATGCAAAATATCTATTTTCTAGTTTGGTCTACTGAGCCAAACCAATAGAAATAAACACCTCTAATCTCCCGACTGTAGTCTCTAAAATCTGTGTCTCATTTTTAAAAATACCCAGACCATTTTGAGAATGGGAGATGTTTGGTCTGGATAGGAAATAGACAAGATAAGCTAGGAACATCTTGCCAAACCAGAAAGCCATTGTCAAAGCTTCTGAAGATACAAAGGTGACACAAAGGGCCTCGAAAACCAGTTTATAAAGCCCCCACTAGCCAAAGGTGGGACAATACAAATTCACATCATGAAAAAAAGA
The DNA here is from genome assembly GCA_030674055.1 of Rhabdomys pumilio. Taxonomy (NCBI): domain Eukaryota; kingdom Metazoa; phylum Chordata; class Mammalia; order Rodentia; family Muridae; genus Rhabdomys; species Rhabdomys pumilio. The sequence goes on from JANHMN010000002.1 coordinate 43,591,196, forward strand.
TCTCATAAATATCTTTTAGAGCCAAAATTGTTACTATGTTAAAAACAATTCGGAACAAAAGAAAACCTCACTGATTGTCATCCGGGAATACCAATGGACCAACTCATTGTTTTTTAATTTTATCTATTTGTAGTACAATCAATTTAAGCTTATTCCTGACTAGCTTACAAATAAATGAGACTCAGATTATGGTTATTTTATTTGGCTTTGACAATTACTGTGGGGCAACCCCTAATCTACTATCCTAACTGCCAGTCTGGCTACTTCCTCTTGGGGTATACCCAGATACTGTAAGGGTCCATGATTCTCTGAAGAATGATTCCCTGGACTCAAATAGTATGTAAACACAAAGGATGTTTTATTCTGCAAAAGTCCAGCATGCTGGGGTCTCCCATTTCCAGAAAAGAGAGACACCCAAATGAGATGCAGTCCTGATTTAAAGCACATCAGGGAATTCTGGGGTAGGTGACCTGTATGTTCATCTGTTGGGCCCATCTCTAAGGACATTCCATTACTGGAGTGTGGGGGCTGGAAACTTGCTGGGGAGGTCTGGAGACTTACTGAGGAAGTAGCTGAGGAAATCTGGAAACTGCTGCTGACCCATTGTCCTTGCCTCAGGCCAGGTGGCGGGGCAGCTTCTGAGGTCTAGACTTGCCTGGAATCTCCCAGTTCTTGGAAACTGAGATTTAGGCCTATCTCCTTAACTGCCTGTTTGAAGTCTGTCATGGAATCAGCCTAGCCTCCTCAGTACTTGCTGCCTCTCCTGGCCACAGGCTCATCATCTCTTCAGCTCCCCTCATGAAGAGGCAGTTTCTTCTCTCTTCCTCTCTCCTCCTCTCTCCTCCAACCAGGTCACTCCAAACACACCTACCTCCAATCCCTCCAGTAATTGGCTGTAGCCAATTTTATTTAACCAATGGTTTTAAATCAATGAACAAGGTTTGCACAACAAAAGCTTGCAAATGTGAGAAGTCACTCATGGCCCTAGACCTTCCCTTCAGTTATTTACTGACTTACTATTTAGGGGTTTTTTTGTTTTTGTTTTTGTTTTTAGAAAGAGTTACTTTGTGTAGCCCTGTACATCCTGGAATTCACTTTGTAGACCAGGTTGGCCTTAAACTCAGAGATCTGCCTGTCTCTGGTGGGACTAAAGGCACGTGCCACCACTCTGGCTTAAATTTATTTTTTAAAGATTTCTTTATTTTTATTTTATATGTATAAGGAGGGGTTGGGAAACAGAGACAGGAGCATTCCTGGAGCTCATGGGCTAGCCAACCTAGCAAAAGTAATACATATTCTTAACCATTAAGCCATTCTCCAGCCCTGAAATTCATTATTTAGACCAGAAAGACTGACTCTGAACCTGCAGTAATCCTCCTTCCTCTGCCCCTTGACTGCTGGGGATTACAGAAATATACCACTGTACCCAGATCTTTCAATCTAATTTAAAATTTAAAACAAATATATATATATATAATTTAAGACATATATATATATGTCTTGTTGATATCTTGTAGGAGTCTGAGGGGCAGCTGGAGGAATAAGAAGTATTAGCTGGCTGTAGGCATCTGATCCTTCACTCTCTGTAGGCTTGAGACTTGAGGGCCTGAGGTTTGAGGGGGAGTGGACTTGAAGAACCAGAGAATCCATACAATATACTATTGGGACCAAGGCAAATCCCTCTGTAGAGTGTCATGCCTAACTGGATCTGGGAAAGGAGAGGTTCTAGAGAGAAAGTTATGTGGTATTTGGGTGTCTTAGTTACTGTCCTACTGCTGTGAAGAGACACCTTGGCTAAGGCAACTCTTATAAAAGAAAGCATTTAATTGGGTGCTTTCAGAGGGTTAGTCTATTATCATGGCAGGGAAATAGCTGCAGGCATGGGTCTGAGAAAGAGATGCAGGCTTTACATTCTTGTTTGTAGGCAACAGGCAGAGAGAGAGAGAGAGAGAGAGAGAGAGAGAGAAAAGAAAGAAAGAAAGAAAGATAGATAGATAGATAGATAGATAGATAGATAGATAGATTTTTGATTTTGAAACCTAAAAGCCCATCCCTATCAATATGCCCCTCCAAGGCCATGCCTACTCCAACAAGGGCACACTTCCTAATCCTTCTAATCCTTCTCAAATAGCTTTACACCCTGGTGAGGAGGCATTCAAATATATGAATCTATGGGGGTCATTCTCATTCAAGCCACCACAATGGGTTTTTCAAAGGGATCTTGTTAGATACAGATCAACATGGTGAAGGATGGCATGGGACACCAGGAAAGAGCTGGAGAAAGGACACTCATGTGCATTGCTGTGATATCCACAGCAGAGAGAGCATGGGGACATTGATTGTGTCTTAGTGAGGAGAGTAAAGTAGAGCTGGGTCAAGGACTTAGAGTAAGGGAGAGACAGACAGACAGACAGACAGACAGACAGACAGACAGACAGACAGAGGGGAAGTCAATATGTAGATAGCTTGTTATTGACTGATTCTCACTACTTTGAGAAACAGGGCTTAAGTCTTTTTTTTTTTTTTTTTTTTTTTTTTTTTTTTAGTTTTTTAATACAGGGCTTCTCTGGGTAGCCCTGGTGTTCTCTGTAGACCAGGCTGGCCTTGAACTCAGATATCTGCCTGCCTCTGCCTCCTAAGTGCTGGGATTAAAGGCATGTGCCACCACTGCCCGGCGCTTAATACTTTTAGAGAGTTCTTTATTTTGTATTATTGTTTTGAGCCACAGTCTCACTATGCAGTTCTAGTTGGCCTGGACCTCCTTATGTAGACCAGGCTAGCTTCAAGTTCACAGATCTCCTGGAGTGCAGGGAATAGAGGCCTGTACCACGCTGGCTGTCAGAGACTTCTAAACAAACAGTTCAATGTTTGCCTCAGAAAGGCCCTCAAAGATAGGAGTCTAGCAGTGTGGTAGGACATGTCTGTAATCTCAGCTCTTGTCTTGGCAGACAGATGTAGGAGGGTTAGGAGTTCAAGTCTAATCCTAGCTACAGAGAGAGAGAGAGAGAGAGAGAGAGAGAGAGAGAGAGAGAGAGAGA
>JANHMN010000002.1:43597726-43631198 GCA_030674055.1 Rhabdomys pumilio
ACACACACACACACACACACACACACACACACACACACACACACACACAAATGCAGGCATGCACGACAAAGGATGTTTCTCAGAACCGGGAAGTATGAATTGAAGAGGATTGAAAGGGGGAGCTTCATGGCCCTGTCCGAGGTTCAGGAGACCGGAGAGTGGCTGGAGACTGGAAAGAAGTGCCTCCTGCTGAAAGGAAGACTTCCAGCTCCGGAGTCACTTTGCCTCTGAATAGTATCAGTTTCCTCATCTTTGAAATGAAGAAACCCATGAATCACTGATAAGGTTTCTGCTCTCCAGCAAGCACGAGACTGAGTGTTTCAGGACATCTATCTCTGCAGGCTGGAAACCTCACCAGGGAGGGTGACGCTGAAGTCTCCACGTGGCTTACTCGTAACAGCTCCTGTTTTGTTCCCCACCTTTAAGGGCGTTGTCTGAGGCCACAAAGAGAAGGTGGAGTGGAAGGCCATCTACTAGACCTAGGCCTCTGCAACTATAGCTTGGCTCAAGTCACTCAAGAGTGCCCTCAGCTTTGAGGTCACAGGACCATTACAATTTCCCTTCCGGAAAAATCTTTAGGGAGCAATGAAGAGAACATTTAAAGGTACCCAAACATCAAAGTCTAATCCCCAATTTTGGGTTGAGTGGCTGTATGCTCTCGAAGTAGTCCAAGGCGATGAATAAATCCTAGCCTCTGGGCAGCCCAAGGGAACTTGCCACATCTCCTTTCCCGCCTCTTTCCCTCCTTGGTCGCGGGTGCCTCCTGACCAAGGCAGGGTCTTGGAGAGCTTGATAAGAGCGGGGCGAGGCTGGGTTGGGGTAGGAGTGTGACAGGAGGCGTTGGTTGGGACCCAGAGAGCTCTGCGCGCTCCCCGGCCCTAGTTCCCGCTTCCCCGTGGCCGCGCGCTTGGGTGCAGGGAGGGGGCGCGGATCGCGCGCTGCGGCTGGAGCTGCGCAACAAGGCTAGCCCGGAGGGTGCGAGCGGGCCGAGCTGCGTGCAGCGCCTGCGCCTCTGAGGTGGGCAGCCCGGCCGGCCCGCCCTGCCGTGGCCCTGGCCCAGCTGCCCGCGCGGCTCCGAGGCGCGCCCGCAGGCTCTGGCCTTGCGCCACCGAGGCTCCGCCCCCGCCGCTGCTCTCCGCGCGCCTGAGCCCACCGGGCCAAGCCGTGTAGCTGCGGACCGCGGTCTCAGCCCTTGCGGCCGGAGCTCCCGCCCTCCGCAGCCGGGTGGCTGCTTACGTCAGGGAGGCGAAACCTAGAAGAAGAGGAAAAAAAGAAGGCACGAGGGCGGAAGGGGAAAAAACTTTAGGTTTTTTTTCCCCCCTTTTCTCCTTCAGGCACTGAAGCGAGGGACAAGCGACTGCGACAGCACGCGCTTCCGAGCGAGCTCCAGGCGCCACCTCAGCCGGCTGAGGCGCACAGCAGCCGGGCCCGGGAGGCCCGACGGCGGGGCCAGTATGTGGGACCCACAGGAGTTTGAACGCCACTGGCAGGCCGAGTTCCCCGGGGAGGAGACTCCAGTCATGAAGTTGGAATCGGTGCCGGACATGGAGCGCGAGCTCGAGCGTTGCAAACTCAACCTGAAGCGGCTGCAACAGGTGTTGGCCGAGGAGAAGTTCAAAGTCTGGTACCTGCAGGCGGCCCTGGCTGGAGAGAAGATGGATCTACCCAGAGGGCGGCCGGAGGGCGGGGACGGCGGAGGCTGCAGCAGTGGCACCGGGAGCCGGGGAGCCGCCGTGGAGGAGCAGGAGCCAGCCGGGCCCGTGCGCGCGCCGCCACCACGCGACAAGGAGGGCGCAGCGGGCCGCGACCCAGATTCCCCTGGCCCCGGGCACCCAGACTCCGAGGTGGCAACACCGGCGGAGCCATCCCCCTACGTGTGCCTGGATCTTCCTGCCTGGCCCGGGGTGGTGGAGGGAGGGGGCGCCGTGCGCAGTCTGACTGCTGCCATCCACCAGCAACTGGTGCAACCTCGTCTGCTCTTCAGGCTCGGAGAGGACTGTGCGCCCCCAGGCCACGATGGCACGGGGTCCACTGTGCCCGGAGAGGAGCGGTCCTCTGAGACCCCGGCAGGGCGGGGCTCGGAGGAGGGCGAACCAGATGCTTCAGGTGGGGATGATGGAGGCGACTGCAGTGACCACGACTTCGAGATGGTGGATTTGAATGAGAAATTCGTCCTCGGCCACCTACTTATGGCCCCCTACCGGTTTGGGACCCGCGATGAGGCTGAGAAGCCCGCGCGGCCCTGCAGTCCCCACCGTTGGATGCACCTGATCTCCGGAGGCTGGCGACATCACCGGCGGCGGAGTCGAGACCTGGAGCAGCTGGAGGCGGAGGATGAGTCCCCGAGACGTGGGGCTCGGGAGCACCTCGCCCAGTGGGGGCGCAAGAGGTTCCTGCGCGTGCCGGACCGGGATTCGCCCAGTCACAGCTCGCCTGAGAGAGGCAGTGACTGCAGCCACAACAGCTCAGACCACGAAGACGGCTTCTCCGCAGGTAGGCGTACCCCTATTCTAGGTACCTGGCTGATCTATCCTGCTGGCTGCTGGTACTCCACCACGGAAGACCTTGGTGGTCCTTTTAACCCTAGGCAGTTGGGGAGCCTTTTCTTTTTTCTCTGTAAAGCCATCTGTGGAACGCAAAACGAGAGCGTGCGAAGTGATTTTTTTTTAGGTTTGGGTGATGGCTGTGCCCAGGGTCGGAGGAATGAGTGTGGTGGAATGGCGCGATTAGACCTTGGCAGAACCTTTCATCTTGGTCTTCAGCTCTCACTCCCCACAGGTCCTCCAGAGTCTTTTGCACCACCCTAATAGCACTCTGCAGAAGCTCCAGAAGTCCCCCATTTTCCCTGAGATTTTTTAGTGCGGAAGTCCTTTCCCAAATGTTTTGAAGTTATCTTGCACTTTCTCCAGCCTGTGTCTCATGCCGGAGGCCTAGTTTACTCCAGGAGGTGCCTAATGCTCCTCTTTGCTGACTATTCTTTCCCAGAAGGCTACTCTGGGGTCTGTGGGCTTCCCAGGAGCCCGAGAGGAGGGAAAGGCTTGGATTCCCAGTTTTGAGCTGGCCTGGTTGCTAGAGAGCCTGTTGGACCCAATGCCTTCCCTGATAAAGGAGAAAACTGAATCTGAGATGTGTTCGAACAGGTGAGCTGAGATCGTCCTGTGTCCTCTCTAATCTGCCATCTTTCTTGAGGACAGGGTCTATCTTAGTTGTCTTTGAATCCCCTTGTGATCACAGTGCTCCATAAATAATGTCTAAATTAATGAGCAACTGCTTTGAATGTGAAAGGCTGTTCAGCTCTTCGTAGGTCAGGGAGTAGAACTAGGTAAGGAGAAATAGTTAACTGGACTGTGGGGTGATATGCAACTGCCCCTTTGCTGCATCATAAGTGCCAGGGTCCTCTCAGGTGTGCAGATGCCATGCATTGGTGTCTCAGTTGACTGTGTTGCAGCAAGGAACTTAAGATGCCTTCTTGCTCTGTGAATGGGGCGGGCTGTGTGTGGGGAGATACATCAATGATTCTGGGATTGTTCCAAAATCTCCATTATTGGGTCTTATCTGGGTGAGTTTGCATTTGAATGAGAAACTGTCCACTTTGCTAAAAGCACATTTGGAAGATCCATCAAGTCTTCTGTTTTGATCAATTACACTTATTCATTAGCAGATATTGGCTGCACTTCCATAGGTAATGCTTCTGCCACTCCTGCTAGTAATCATTTTTTATGATCCCCTTTAATTTAAAGCAAGAGTGAAGATTTTTCTCTGGTGCCAGGTTTCAAATGCCCTCCTCGGAGGCTAAAGTCGCCTCAGCTGCTTTGTAGTTGGCACCTGTCCCATTTCTCCCAGGACCCACATCAGTCCTTCTGTCAGGTAATCTCTGGACCTTCCCCGGGAGTGACTGTTAATTCTGCAGGCAGGCTGTGTTAGCACTTGATGCAAATTAGGAACCAGCACTTGCTTGGGGTCCTCGGGGTAGATCGGTGATGAAAAGGTTCTCTTTCCTTTAGACCGAAGACTCCAGCCAGGGCACATGCTGCGGCACCAGTGGCCTTGGCGAGGTGCCAAAGCCAGATCTCTTCTAGGCTGTCTTCAAGACAGACTTGTATAGGAAACCACCTCACAGCTGCAGGTGGAGATCACGCCTTCTTTCTCCAGAACCTCAGGGAGGATATGATAGAGAAGACACATATGCAAGCATATGCACACCGTATGCAGTGACACATGTACACGCAGGGTCACAGCAATTGATAGTTTTTCTTAGACTGCAGAACAGTCTGCAGGTGGCAGAAGCATTGTGAGGTCATCTTTGCTTGCATTTCCTGTCATTCTCATTTAATTAGCTCCTCAGACATGACTGTTTTGTATATGGATCCAATATCTCTCCCTGCGCCCAAGCTCAATCCCTGGTGAAATGGAAACTGTAGGAGAATAGAAACTTTTTGTGTCTCCATTTATACAAATGTGTCTAAAGTATACAAAGTTTCCCGGAAGTATTTGTTGACTGGTATATTTATACATTTATCTGTGTGTGTCTGTGGATGTGGGTTTGCATGTGCCACAGTGCACACGTCAAAGTCAGAGAGTGACTTCTGTAACTTGATTCTCTCCTCTCATTGTGTGGGTCCCAAGGATTGAACTCAGGTCCTTGGGCTTGGTGACAAGTGCCCTTATCTGCTGAGCCATCTCACTGGTCCAGAGAGATATGTTAATTTTTTGTCCTTTTTGTTGTTGTTGTTTGTTTTTAAGACATGGTCTCACTGTGCAGCTATGGCTGGTCTGAAACTCACTATATAGACCAGGCTAGCCTGGAACTCACAGTGGTCTTCCTGTCTTTGCCTACATAGTTCTGGGATTAAAAGTATGTGCCACCATGCCTGGCTCTCAGAGTAATGTATCTGTAATAGAATATAAGAGAATAGATAAAGGGAGTGTAGCTCATGGATAGGACACATGCTTCCCATGCTCACCGCTATAGGTTTATCCCCGAGCATCAAAAGCAAGAAGGAAGGAAAGAATGGGGGAAGAAAACATGAGAAAGCACTGTAGCACATAGTTAGTATCACTGCTTTAAAAGTGTGTTTCCATGATATATAAATGTTTGGGTAATGTGTATGCCACAGGTGATGGCACAAACGTGTAATCCCAGCACTCCAGAAGGCTGCAACAGGAGGATGGAGAACTGGTTAGCCTCGGCTGCATAGTAAGCCCTTATCTAGAAAATGGAAAAAGCCATGGTCTCTGCATCGCACGGTGCTCGTGTGACAGTGTGAGAAGTTATTTGATGTTTCTGTGGCTTACTTTCTCCATTAGTAAAAAGGGACTTCCTCATACTGTTGAATAGATGTGCTACCATCTCTAAAGAGCTTAGAACCGGCCTGGGAATGTAGTAAGCGTGTGAGTGTATGAAGTAACTACTGCTATAGGCTGAATTAACTCTACAGAACTTTCTACTTCCAGAATATTCTGGACCAACTCAAGTCCTTTCTAAAAGCTTCCAGGCAACAGGGCAGGAGCCAGGGCAGAGCATCAAGTTTGGCTTATGAAGCTCTTTGGATTGGCCCCATGTGTTATAGCGGGCTTTGCCTTAGCCACAGGGTTTGAAGGAGAGAGAACCCTGAGGTAACATATAAAATAACTAAGGGACTCCCCCTCCATGGAAAAGGGACATTTTCTATTAGGTAAAGAGCAGATCTGTAAACCTTCACACATGAGAAGAAAATCAGAGTTTAATTAATAGGCATGCCAGTTCATTTTAGGCATAGTTTCTTGATCATCTCTATTGCCTTAATTAGTTTGAGAAAAGTCCCCCTCATGATGACATGGTTAGTACTTGGTGGTTGGGAAAGGGCAAAGGTGTGAATGGAGTTGGGGGCGGAGCAGAATCTGATGTGTCAGGTCATATATACTGTTATCCTGAGTCTACCTGGTGTCATTCTCACTAGATATGAGGCCCTGGGCAGGTCTCAGCCTGTCTTTCACAGGCAGCAATAAGGAATAGCACTCACTTGGCCTACTTTTGTCAGTTCCCATCCTGAGTACTTTATCCCTAGTTATTAGTTTATGACATACAGCCTCGTGAGACAGAAAGTTGAGGCTTGGGAAGCCTAAAGGACACTCTACCAGTCACTCACTTTACAAACGGAATACATAGTCAGTCTGATTCCCAAGTCCATTGCTTTCAAACAAATACTAAGCTTCTGGCTACAAGTGTTAGTATGTACCTCCCAGGACAGTTGGGAAGATTGAATTCAGGGAACTAGGAAGTTGTTTAGATTGGTTAATAGCACACTTATCATTGCCATGAAGTCCACACATGTCTGTATCATAATAGCTTTTGCTATCATTGAAATCCCTACCAGACTCCAAATCAGACGAGCTGGGGTCACCTCGCAGGGTTACCACCTACTTATGGGGTTCCTGTGAACTGGGCCTCATAGGTAGCAGAGTATATTGCTAGGTTTCAGACTTCCCTTCAGTGGCCAGCCAATCCTGGGCTCATATAGCTGAATATCCTTCAGTGGAGGCTGGTGTTTCTCTTGGATGCTAGCATGCTTCTGTACCACCACTGGTACAGTCAGTCAAGGGGTCTGTCTTCAGGGTTCATGAGTCCTTTCTACAGACTGTGGTTTCTCCTGTGTGTCTGCATTGCTTGTGGACCCAGATACTGTCCTCTAACAAAGCATGCAGGTAACTTTTTCAAGTCCAGCATCCTTTTGACTGTCAGAAATTATTTATCTGATAGTCTGGCTTCAGTTCAAAGTTCAAGTTCTCTCCACACAACCTTCCTTAACCTCTGACATGGGGATTGAACCCATATGTAAAGGGCCTTGTATATACTAAAGAAGCCCTCTACCACCGAACTGCAGCCCAACCCCAGTACTCTCTATTTTTAAAATTTTTTTTGGCCCTTGGCCATTCATCCATTCATCATCCATCCATCTGTCATCCATCTCTCCCTCTCTCCTCCCCTCCCTCCGTCTGTCCTATGCAGCAAGCATTTCTCAAGATCATGCTTCATGCAAGCTCTGTTCAGGACTGAGACTGCTCAGGTTGGTGGCCCACCCTCAGCTTTTCATTATCTTTTTGCTGAGTAGAAATTTTGATTTTTAGATAAACACCTTTTTGATAGGTGACTACTGTTAAATCCTAAGTAGGAAACCAGACATAGTGGCATGTGCCTATAATCATAGCATTTGGGAGGCTAGAGCAGAAGGATCATGAGTTTGGGGCTACGGTGGTCAGGATGTTTCATAAAAAGAAAAGAATCTAAATAAGAAATGTGAGCTGTAGAGATGTGATGGCTTAGTGGAAGCCTGAAGACCTGCCTTTGATCCTGCAACCCACGTAAACGTGATAAACGTGATAAACGTGATAAACGTGATAAACGTGATAAACGTGATAAACGTGATAAACGCGATAAACGCGATAAACGCGATAAACGCGATAAACGCGATAAACGCGGTAAACGCGGTAAACGCGGTAAACGCGGTAAACGTGGAAGGAAAGAGCCAACTCCACAGAGCTGGCCTGTGACCTCCACGTGTGTGAGGTGACATACACCCCATCCCAGTAATAACAAAGTAAAGTACCAGCCTAGGCTAGACCTGTGTTTCTGTCTACCTCAGACAGATGAGAACCCTGGACCATGAAGCAACCTTAAAGTCATACTCAGAACCCCCAGGAGAGCATAGGAGTTGGATCTGAGCTGTTCCTATTGTGTTCCTCAGCCTTGTCCAGGGATTTAATTAGAGGACACTAAAACTGTAGTCTGTTGGAGGCCAGGTGACAGAGCAGCAGGCCACCTCTGCAGATGGCAGTGGTTAGTCCTATCTTACAGGTGCCTCTGAGGCTCTGAGGGAGCCAACCAGATCTGTGTAGAGAGCTTATGGAGCTGGCACTGGAACATGGGTCCGCCCACAAAGCTGGCGAGTGGCATTCTGCTTGCAATGCCATACTAGGCCAGCTGTTCAGGGCCTGGCTTCGCTTTCCTCTTCTCTTCTTTCCTTTTTTTTTTTATTTTCTTTTTTTTTTGTTTGTTTGTTTAGTTTTTTTTTGTTTTGTTTTTTGGTTTTTTTTTTTGTTTTTGTTTTTTTCGAGACAGGGTTTTTCTGTGTAGCCCTGGCTGTCCTGGAACTCACTCTGTAGATCAGGCTGGCCTCGAACTCAGAAATCCGCCCGCCTCTGCCTCCCAAATGCTGGGATTAAAGGCGTTCGCCACCAACGCCCGGCTTGTTTTTGTTTTTGAGACAGAGTTTCTCTGTGTAGCCCTGGCTGTCCTGGAACTTGCTCTATAGACCAGGCTTGTCTTGAACTCAAGAGATCCCCTACCCCAACCCCAGTGCCTCTGCTTCTGGAGTGTTTGGATTAAAGGTGTATGGCAATACCATCCAGCTCAGGGCCTGATTTCTATACCTGGAAGCCTGTTGGTTGGATTCTGCTGGCTTCTGATGGAGACCTTTTATTTTTAATCTTCAAGGAAAATGCATTTCCTGCTGGATGCTCATGTTACCTTGCTCATTTGTAATTTGATGCGTTCTCTCTCTCTGTCTCTCTCTCTCTCTCTCTCTCTCTCTCTCTCTCTCTCTCTCTCTCTCTGACTAATGAGATTGTTGCACTGGGAGGAATTCCTTGCATTTAGGGATGTGTGCGAATAACTTAATTTAAATTGAATTTTCAGTGGTAGCTGTGATAAAATAATACTGATCTAGTCCCTGTTGTGAGAGATATTAAAACATTTTATGTGTGTGGGCCAAGTGTGGTTGTGCACATCTGTAATCCTAGTACTTGTGATGCTCAAGTGAGGGGATCAGGAGCTGTGTCATGAACCCTGCATCAAAACAGAACTGGGTGAGACACATGTACTGGTTTGTTGTGCTTCATTAGTGATGAGAGTTCACGCTGAGCCACTGGCTCTCCAGGACATGCCTCCCTCCACCGCTCACATCCACTGTCTTGCCCTCATCATTAACAGGTAGGTCTTAGGTTAACCTTCTCTCTATACAAGTATGGAATGCAACCAGCCTTGAAACTGATTCCTCTGGTCTATCTGGTTTTCTTCTGTTTAAGAGTAGTTTTGTAGTTGCCTCTAGATCAGAGGTTCTCCATCTGTGGGTCGAGACTTTTTGGGGGTTGCAACCCATTGGGGGCTGAATATCCAATATCCTGCATTTATTATGATTCATAACAGTAGCAAAATTACAGTTATAAGGTAGTGATGAAATAATTTTATGGTTGGGGTCACCACAACCTGAGGAACTGTATTAAGGGTTGCAGCATTAGGAAGGTTGAGAACCACTGGCCATCCCAGCACCCACATGGCAGCTCACACCTGTCTGTAACTCCAGTTCCTGGGCTTCTGACATCATCACACAGACATAATGCAGGCAAAGCACATTAAAATAAAAATGAGTTTTAAAAACCATTTATCATTTGTGTGTGTGTGTGTGTGTGTGTGTGTGTGTGTGTGCATGTGCACACATTTTGCCTGCATGTGTATATTATGTGTGTGCCTGGTGCTCATGGAACCAGGAGAGGTATAGGATTTCCTAGAACAGTAGTTAAGGACTGTTATGAACTGCCATGTGGAAGTTGGGAACCAAACCCAAGTCTTCTGTATGAGAGTAAATGCTCTTAAGTGCTGAGCTCTCTCTTCAGACCTCACTTTAGTATCTTTTAAATACTGGTATAAACACTTCTTTATACTGGAGAGATGGAACGCTTTTTTTTTTTTTAATTAAAATCTTGAAAAATCTTAATAACAACAACAAAACAAACAAACAAATCCCGATTCCATTGTCTGGAAAAGCAGTGTATCTGGACAGCAGACAGGGCTGCAGGGTTGGGATATTTCCTTAGGACAACTTTCTGACTTTTTCCAAGTTTCAGGCTCTTCGCCTGTGAGATGGAGGTGGCAGTAATAGGAGTATATCCTAGACTTGTTATGAAGCCTTAATGGGTAATGTATGCAATCGCAGAGCATAGTACCAGCTCATAGGTTTAGCAGCTCTCAGGTGATTCCTGTAACTGTTAAGTCCAGAGATTTTCAGTTGGCTGAGCTGGGCTCATATTACATCTCCTTCCTGTCCCTCCCATCATCCCTTCCCTCCCTGACTCCCTCCCTCTCTCTGTTTCTTCCTTCCATGTTGGACATGGAAGCCAGAGCCTGGTGCATATTGGGAAAACATTCTATCACTGAGTTATGCCCCCATATTTGCATCTCGTCACATAAAGAAGCTCTCAGCTTCGTTTTTGTTTTGTTTTGTTTGTTTTCTCTCCTCCCTTCTTACTCAGTCCATAAATGTGTTGTTCCTTCAGAGGAGACCAACCTTCTTGGTTGTTTGTGGTCTCTAGTCCTTTTTCTCTTTCCCCAGTTATCTGCAAAGCCAGCTGCTGGGATTTCTGGGATTCCTGCTTTCCTCTACCTGCTCAAGCTAACATTCTTGATGCTGGTCCTTTTTGTGTGCTCTTTTCTGGTGTCTGAGGTGCATGATCATAATTCTGCAAGTCCCCAAATCAATCCTTTAAGGCTTGGCTCTTCCATAGAACCTGTATTGGTTAAGATATGGGATTGGTACATAGGATAAAGTCTTAAGTTGGTATTTAAGCAAGGTGAGAGTTTTATTTATCTGTCATATGAAAGAACTCCAGAGTAAACAATCTGGAGATGGTTGGGAACTGTGTAATCATGAGGGATTCAGGCTTTTTCATCTTTTTCTATTATGGTCCAAAATGGCTGCTGGAGATCCATCCATCACACTTAGGCTTCAGGCAAGAATTTTAAAAACAGGAAAAAGAGGGAGTGGCAGTTGCTGGGTCTGCTATTTGAGAGGTTTCCTAGAAACTGCTCATCTCTCTTGACAGTTTCTGTTTTTAATCACATCAGCCTAGCTATCGGGGAGGCTGGGAAATAGAGTACTGTATAAGGGCATACAGTCCTCTCAAGTCAAATGGGGTCTCTGTTACAAGGGAAAAATGGAAGTATAGAGAGTGAGCAGGCAGCTAGCAGCCTCTGGCACGAGCCTTTCCAACGTCTCCATCCCGCCTGTGATTCTCAGAGTGAGCCACACTGCACAATTGTTTTTATTATTATGCCATGTATCAGTTCATTGACCCAGTGGACAAATAACAACAGAACCCCTTCTCTCTGCAAGGCACGCTGCCTGTTATGCTCTGAAGCATCCCTGTCAAGTCAAGGGTTGGCTGGCTCCTTGAGGGCAGGGACTAGAGTCTGTTTCTCAGGCAGTGTCTTTCCCAAGGCTGAGTGTGAGAGACACTAGAAAAGCAGCTATCACAGCCCCAGGTGAGAAGCTCAGGGGGGAAAAAACCAAAACAAAACCCCCAAGCCCCAAACAACAAACCCCACAACTTCTCTTCCTTAATCCTGTGTTAGAAAATTCAGGTGTTTTGGGTTTTGAGGGTGGACCATAAACCATCTCCAAACATCAAAGCTGCGCTGTTGCCCAGTTGTCTGTTTTGGACGCTGAGTTCTGTTTGCATATCAAACAAGGTGTATGAGTAGAAGTCTCACCTGCTTCCCTCACCACCGTTCTGCACATAGCTGTTGCTGTCACATGCATCTCCCTTGTCATCTCTGCACCATATTAGCTGCAGAGAAAATATGCAGTGTCTCCACTATGGGAGTCGGCTTCCTTTCCCATCATGCCTTCACGTTTGAGTCTTGCAGTCATCTGCCTGAGAATAGTCTGTCTGAAGGTGCGTTGCCTCGAGCTCATGGCATGTCTTGTGATTGCTGAGCAAAAAATAGCTTTAAAGGTTTATTGGTACCTAGGAGAGAACGAACTAAAATATGTTTAGTACCTACTGTCTGCGCGGTGTGAAGCTGGGTTTCGTTCTTGTTCTACTGCGCATGCCTGAAATCTCGGCCATTCAGAGGTTGGAGGGTCAGAAGCTTACTGAATAACTTAATGTGATTCTACTCCAAAAGAAAAGGGAGGCTTGCCGGGCGTGGTGGCGCACTCCTTTAATCCCAGCACTTGGGAGGCAGAGGCAGGCGGATTTCTGAGTTTCGGATTTCGAGGCCAGCCTGGTCTATCGAGTGAGTTCCAGGACAGCCAGGGCTACACAGAAAAACCCTGTCGCACCCCCCCCCCCCAAAAAAAAAGAAAAGAAAGAAAAGGTAGGATGTCAAGGAAAAAAGGTGGTGGGGGTGGGGAGGAAAGACGGTGTCCCACAGACAGAGAACTGGCTGCAATGGGTTAACTAGCCAGCCCCCCAGGATTTCTATTGAGAATTCATGTATTATTAAATTGACCTGTTGAGTGCATTCAATGATGCGTTTGAGAACTTTCACAAAGTTATATTACTGATATATTTCACTCTAATCTCACCCCCCCCCCACCCCCCCCACCCCCCGTGGAGGACTTGGGTACATTTTGAGCACAGACTCAAACCTCAACCACAGCCCCCCATTCTATTTCCTCATTTGCATGTGCAGTGATTTAAAATATATGAAGCTGGTCAGAGGCTGGGGCTGTTATTTAGTTGATGGTAGAGTGCTTAAAACATTCACAAGAGGGAGGCAGAAGCAGGCAGATTTCTGAGTGTGAGGCCAGCCTGGTTTACTGAGTGAGTTCCAGGATAACCAGGGCTACACAGAGAAACTCTGCCTTGAAAAACAGAACAAAACAACAAAACAAACAAATGGGGGGGGGGAGAAAGAAAGAGAGAGAGAGAGAGAGAGAGAGAGAGAGAGAGAGAGAGAGAGAATATGAATGAACACATGTCCACAAGACTCTAGGTTCAGTTCCCAGCACTGGATGAATGTTAGTTAAATGGGGTGTCATGATGCACGGCCTGTGATCCCAGTCCTAAGGAGGTGGGCTCTGGAGGACCAGAATTTCAAGCTCCTCTTTGGCTTCATAGTGCATTTGAGACTATGCTGGGCTACCAGAGATTCTGTCTCAAGAAAAAATAAAATAACAACCTAATATGTGGGAAAATCAGGACCTTTAGCTTTGGGGGATGACATATACACACAAAAGGGCTGTTGGGGACCTGGAAAGATGGGTGGGCCTGCAGAGGACACAAGTTTGATTCCTAGTACCCATGTTAGGTGGCTTACAACCACCTATAAACCCAGGTCCAGGGGATCTGAAGCCCTCTTTCAATCTCTATGGATACCTGAATTCACATGTGCACATACCTCTTACCCCAAATACACATAATTATAAATAAAAATTAATATTTTGAGGGGGGCCATTGGCTGCATTAGTCAACCATTACTGCAGACCCTGGGGCCCCTTTCTGTTGAGTGGGACTGCCTTGACTCTTCTGGGTCTCATTCTTCCTGTTTGTGCTTTAGGTCTCAGGGCAGGAGTTATAGTGTCCCATACATGAGGCTCCTCCCCTGAGCACCATTTATGCCTTTGGTTGTGGTTGTCAGACTGACATGGGAGCTTGTTCTGACCTATGCTGCTTGTATTGTAGCATCAGGATATCACAGTGCCTGGCCATATGGGAAGTGCTCAATAAATGTTTATGATTACTTAGAGGTCCATCATTCCCACCCAAACTACCTCAAGGACCAATCAGTTTGCCTCTAGCCTTTCCTCTCCAGCCTCAAGTTACACTTCACATTAAAGATAAATGGCTGCTCTCTGCTCCCAAGTCAAAATTTGTACCTTTATTCACAAACTGCAGTGGCTTTCCATATACAAAGAGTAAGATCTGAGATTTTTTTTTTTTTTTAACAAAGCTATCTGGGAAAACCCCTCTTTCTTCATACATGCAAACTTTATGTCCCAGCGGTATTGAAAGCTTTGTGTAGCTTCCTAACACAGAGCATATGCTTCTCTTTCTGCTTTTGCCTTGACTGCCCCTCTGCCTTGTCTTTAGGACAGATTTTCATCCATCCTTTAAGCCTAGGATAGGAGGCTCCCTGCTCTGTGAAGTCTTCTCTGTCTTCCCCACATAGAACTAGGACTCGGCTTTCAGTCAAGAGTTCATTTAGGGAACTGAGAGATTGTTCAGCAGGCTCATTGGCTGCTTTTACAGAGAACCCATGTTTGAGTCCCAGCATTTGCATAGTGGCTCACAATTGTAACTCCATGTCCAGGGGGTCCAATACCCTCCTCTGGCCTTCACAGGGACCAGGCATGCATGTGGTACACAGAAGACATACACATACCAAGGAACTGAAAATTCCCTTCTCCAGTGCTTACATTGCAGCCCTGCACCTCCACAGCAGTCATGATAAGCAAAATTTTGGGCCTCAAAGAAGCCCACATCCTAATTCCTGGACCCTTATATATAAAACAGAGACTTTGAAGATAAGAATAAACTAGGGACTTGGAGGAGTGTGTGTGTGTGTGTGTGTGTGTGTGTGTGTGTGTGTGTGTGTGTTGGTCAGGATGATATAACCCCTTGCTACCTATTTTGAATATGAAGAAAATGACTAGCCAAGAAATGTGAGTGGTGTTTGGAATCCACAGACTACAGGAAAATAACAATTTCTCCATTCTCCAGAAAGGAATTTGTCCCTGCCAGCACCTCGGTGTAAGCCTGTAAGCCCTAGGCTGGCCTGGGTTACAGAGTAAGAACTGCCTCAGGTTTCCAAGGTGTAGAACTGTAAGACAATTGAGTTGGGGTTATTTTAAGTGTCATTCACTATAGTGGCTTCCTGGGCTAGGGGTTTGTTTTCCTCCCTTTGGGAGGATTGTCTCAGCAGGGACTTCAGATTCAAATCCTCCCTTTGTCTTACAGTGGGAAGGTGTTTGCCCTCTTGCTTGTGCAATCACAGTGTGAAACGAGTAGGTGCTGTATTACCTTGTGTGTGCTTGGGATTTAGGGAGGGAAAGACACAAAGAATTCAAGCTAATCATTGGCTGAGTGTCCCTGTAAGAATGGAGCCAAGTATGGTGGTTTGTGTTCACAATCCTAAAGTCAGTATTGGTCTCAGTGGGTACTAGACCTGCCTGGGCTACAGAGTAAGAACCTGTTTTAAAACTAAATTAAAAAAAGAAAGTGTTTATGGACTTCCTACCTGACAACTTCTAAGACACACTTTGGGGTCACATGGCCATCTTTACCTGCAAGGGAGTAAAGGAATCTTTACTGATCAGGAATCTTAGCTCTTCAGCTCACCATGAAGGATGTTGGGGGAAAGAAACTATGAATAGCTTTTGGAAAACAGCCCAGTATTGGCTCTACCATCCTCCCCTGAACTTTGCACACTGGTGTGTAAGGGCAGCTATATAACTGTAAGTGGTTTGTAACCCTCTCCACTTCTCTTTGCACAGGTCAGTTTTTTTAATTGTAGTATCACTGCCTCTTAGACAATGATGACATAATGTTTTTGTTGAACAAGTGGAAGAGTTTTTGGTGGCTGTATATATTTTGAGGTCAGGTCTCATTATATAGTTCAGGCTGAATTTAAACTCAAGATCCCCCTGCTTATGCCTTTCTGAGGCAGGGTTGGCTAGCATGAGCTACTGTGCCTGACCAAGCATGTATTTTCAAGTAAGAATTTATTTTTAATTCATTTATTTTATGTGTATAGGTGTTTTACTGGTTGTCTGTCTAGGGAGTACCTGATGCCCAAGGAGGCCTGAAGATGTTGTTGTGTTCCTCAGAGTTACAGATAGTTGTGAGCTGCCATGTGGGTGCTGGAAGTTGAACCCTAATACTCTGTAAGACCCTGATACTCTACTCAGACCCTGTTCATTTTTTTTTTTTTATTTATGTTTTATGGATGGTGTGGTGGTTTGAATGAACTGTCTCCTGAATAAGTCTTGGGTATTTGAAAACTTGGTCTGCAGATGGTGGCTTTTTGGGAAGAATTAGGAGATGTTGGGTCCCCTGAGACTGGTTTTATAGGTGATTGTAAGCTGCCATGTGAGTGCAGGGAATTGAACCCCGGTCCTCTGGAAGAGCAGCCAGTGCTCTTAATCACCGAGCCACCTCTCCAGCCCTTCAAGTGAGGATTTGGTGGGATTTGGAATACCTAGGCAGGCTATTGGCCTTTAAGAATTAAAAAACTTTTTACTTTTTCTCTTCCCCATTTTTTCGTCCTCCTTTGCCGCCTACTCCTGTAGCTCAGGCTAGCCCCAAACTGTATAGGTAGGGTCTGGGATCACAGCAATGTGACATCATCTGGCTTTCCTTTTTCTTCATCTACACTTCTTTTCTTTTTTGCTTTACTCAAGAGCTGGGATTTTCTGCTCCTTCCCTCCCTACTTTCCTCCCGCTTTCCTTTCTTTTCTTCTATTCATTCTTTTTTTTCTTTTGACAAGGCTTCACTGTAGCCTTAGCTGGTCTGGAACATGCTCTGTAGACCAGCCTGGCCTTGAACACACAGAAATCTCTGCTTCTGCCTCCTGAGTGCTAGAATTAAAGCATGTGCTACCATGCCTGGTTTGTGGTGCCTTTTTCTTATTTTACCCTTTTCAGGGTTTACAGCCCCCAAGTTTCTAATTTATTTATATTGCTGTTCCTGCCTTTAATAAAGCTGCTACTAGCTGAGCATGATGGCACACACCTTTAATCTCCAGCACTTGGTAGACAGAGGCAGGTGGATCTCTGAGTTCCAGGACAGTCTGGTCTTCTAAGTGAGTTCCAGGACAGCCAGGGCTGTTATACAGAGAAACCTTATTTCAAAAAACCAACCTCAGCCGGCTCCTCTTCAAAGCTGTTTCAGTGTTAACTTGATGATCATGGTACATTTGCACCTGGAGGTTTCCTTGAGCTCTGGATTCTCTTGCCTGACCTCAAGTGCAGTGATTACAGGCATTCCCCACACAGAAGGGCTCCCTGGCTGTATACATGTGTATGTAAGAGGTGAGCCTAGAGCAAATGTGAAAAACAATGTTAGAAGTTAAGTGGCTAGATTGTTTTCTCTTTCCCTCCAGCCTCTGTCCCACCCTTGTCTATTCCCAGTCTTTCTCTTCTCTTCTGAAACAAGGTTTCACTATGTTGTCTTTTTTTTTTTTTTTTTTTTTTTTTTTTTTTTTTTTTTTTTTTTTTTTTTTTTTGGTTTTTCGAGACAGGGTTTCTCTGTACAGCCCTGGCTGTCCTAGAACTCACTCTGTAGACCAGGCTGGCCTCAAACTCAGAAATCCGCCTGCCTCTGCCTCCCAAGTGCTGGGATTAAAGGTGTTCACCACCACCGCCCGGCTATGTTGTCATTTTGTTCTGAAAATGTTCTCAAATGCCTGGGCTCAAGACATCCTCAGCTTCCACAGAGCTGGGACTCAAGTCCAGTGCCACTATGCCCATCTTATTTTGCTGTGTTCTCATTCAGTGATTTGCTAGGACAACTGTAAGAGTCAACAGAGTATCCTGATAACTGAATGTTGTACATGTGTATATAATGTAACATTTTCATTTTATTATTTATTTTTTATATTTTTTTCTGTAGATTTTTTTTTCCTACACTATGTGTGTGCCTGATACTGTGGGAGCTCAGAAGATGTCGTTGGAACTGAAACCGGAGATGGTTTTGAGCTGCAATGTGGGAGCTGGGAATCGATTCTTGGTCCCCTGAAAGAGTAGCCAATGCTCTTAACTTCTGAGCTATCTTTCTAGTCCTGGTCTGAGTTTTGGTAGTGTTTAAAGCAAACTGACAAGCATTGTGTCAAGACCCCTGGCTCCAAGTACAAAAATTACTGAATCCCTAGCAGTGAAAAGGATCCTAGAATTTAAAACCATGAAAATCTATTTTGTACAACTTGATGTGGGTCTGTTGATACATTGCTTATTTGTGAGAAAGGAAGGCCCAAGTGCCTGTTGTCCAGCTTGCTGAGAAATAAGATTTTCTTGGGACTCTCACACACTTGGAAGTGACAGAACCCTAGAAGTGCAATGCAAATGTTGGGGTTCTTGTCTGGTAATTAGATTTTTTTTTAAAGATAGGATCTTGCTATGTATTCCTGGCTGGCCTCGAACTCACAGAGATCCACTTGCTTCTGTCTCTGGGGTGCCAGGATTAAAGGTGCGCATTAGCATGTCCATCATAGTTTTTTGGAGCCATCCTGGGCAGTGTTCTTATTGCTTACACCTCTATTTCTAATCATAAAGAACAGACTTGTAAACAGAAGTTTGAAGCTATTAATCTGTAAGTTAGAGACAGCTTGCTACAATATTATTTAAAGTATATATTATATATATTTACTGTTTTGTTAATGTTGTTTTTCACTTGTTATAACTATTGATCATCTATAACTCTGTCTGAAGTTCTTTGAGATGGTGCTAATTGGTCAATTGGTGACTTACTCATCTTTCAAACAACTACCCAGAGCAAAGGTATTTTTGTTGTTGTTTTGATTGTGTGTGTGTGTCTGTGTGTCTGTGTGTGTGTGTGGGGGGGGAGGTAATAATAGTTCCTCATGTAGCTCAATTGGCCTTAAACTTGTTATGTAGCTAAGGATGGCTTTGAACTTCTGGTCCTTCTGCTTGTACCTCATGAGTCCTGGGATTTCCATCATGACCCACCACGGATGGTTTTTATGCAGTACTAGGGATCTAACCCAGGGCTTCATGCATGCTAGGCAAATGCTCTACCAGCTGAGCTAACTCTTCAGCCCTCACCACTAACTATTAATTTCTTCAGGCTGTAGGTCTGAGATCATGCGACTGGACTAGATGATTTTCTAGTCATAAATTCTATGAAATCCAATAAGTTGAATGAGCCGGGACTCTGAACCCTGTAAGGTGGAGCCTGGCTTTGAGTCAGAGGAATGTGAGTGTTGTGGTTCAGACCTGAAATGTCCCTAAAGGTTTATGTTTTGAACATTTGTTTCCTCCCTGGTGGCACCATTTGGGGAATCTTTAAGAGGTGGGCCCTGGCTGGAGGAAGAAGGTCACTAGGCCATTGAAGATTATGATTGGGCTCCTAGTTGTCAATATGTGAAGCTGTATAAGGCCCTGCTGCCTTGGACTGAGATGTTCCACCATGCTGTCCTGTGTTGGACTGCAACCTTCTGAAATGATGAGCGAGAATAACTCATGCCTAGTGTGACTAACACACCAGGGTTACAGCCACGTCTTCTGTAGCCAGACAATTGCTCCACTAACTAAAGTACTTCACCTCTCCTTGAGACATGTTATTTCCTGAAACAAAAAGGTATGATTCCCAATACCCCTCACACACAGACACACAGACACATAGACACATAGACACAGACACAGACACACACACACACACACACACACACACACACACACCTCTCAGTTTAAAGGAATAATGAACAAAAAGTAAATATCACAAGGTGTTACTTATAGTTAGAGCTGTGCAAATGCAAACAGTCACTAGTGTGTTGGTCAGGGTCTGGGACTGTATTACTTAGACACAAGTCCTAGCTCCTTCACATAGTTATTGTGTGACCTCAAGTGAGTTTCTTGGCCTTTTTTTTTTGTCTTGGTGTCTGTATCTGTAGACCAAGGAAACCATACTCATACAAAATCAATGTCTAATTAAGTTGTATGAAGATTACACAAATCAGTATGTGTCTATAAAGTACTCTGGACAGTAGCTGGTACACAGCAGACACTCACTACAGGCTGGTTAACCTTGTCACAGTCATTACTAGTGTGGCCATGAGCATTGCTCAAATAGACTACAAGGGTGAAAACAGTCTTATGCTCGTCATGTTGCCTGGTCATATTCTTAATTGAAACCTGAGGCTCTTGGAAATCCTGCACTTTGAATAATCTAAGAGCTGGAGCAATGAAGCATCCAATTACAGATGCCTCTCAGCAGCAGTGAGCAAGGTGAGACCTCCACAAGACCTTGCTGGGTTGTGATCCTATTATGGAGAAAGCCCTGCTTTGTATGCAGCTGCATTGTCTTCGCTTGGCTGCACGCATAATTGTGCCCTTTTGTCTTATTTTAAAACATCTGGAGAAATCTCAAGTCCACTCCCACTGACAGTAGTGAAAGCCACAGCATGTCACAGGTCTAATGAGTCTTACTGACGCTGTTATGGCCCCACTGAGGCAACTAGACCAGAGCAGGCTAACAGGCTAGGCTGGCATCCCTGCTCCCTTTGAACACAGATAGCCTCACCAGATTTCATGATGACGCTCTCTAAGGTTTCCTAGGATCTCCCAGGCCTGCCTTCTTTGTCTTAGAAGGGCACTGGGTTGCTTTCTGAATGTTGGGCTTGATGGTAACATTTGTGGGCAGCAATGCTAAAACAAATTAATTATTCATATCAGTAGACCTGAAGGAGCTGTTGTTAGTTAAGGGAACTCCCTCTGGTCTCTAGACCCACAATCCCCACCAGAGACTTTTGGTCAGATGGGAGGCAGCTGTGACCACACTCCAAGCTTGGTACAGTCTGGTGACCTGCCTTGTTTGAATTGCAGAGGATTAAAAGAAAACGAAATTGTTTCTTTAATCTAGAGATTCTTCTGTGAGCGTATGTACTTCTGTCTTTCTCAACAGATAATGAATCAGGTAGACTAGTTGTTTCAACCTTCTTCTTCAACCCTGGAGTCTAAAAGCACAGAAAGTATAGAAGGTAATGGGCAGAATAAGACTCAAGTATGGGCTTCCTGGCCTTGGTGTCTTGCCTCTGCACAATTTAGCTGCATGAGCTTAGGCAAATTACATAACTTTTGCAGGCAAATTGCAAAACTTCCCTAAAAGATGGGGTCTATAATAGTTTATTTAACAAATATGTGAAAAGGAAATGGGTTAATGTGTGTTCAGACTGGCATATAATGTTACTTAGATGTCAGTGTCTACCAGTGTTAGACAGCTGCCTAGTTGCTATAGGCATTGAGGTTATAGTTCTTGTGTTAAGGATTGTTTCACAGACTCCTTTCCTAGTGTACCTTTGAGCTGACTAATAAGCCCTTTTCTCCATTCCCTAGACTAGGTCTCAGACCTTGGAATGTAACAATTATGTTACTGAAATGTAATAATTATGTTACAGTAACACCATCCCAGGTAGCCAGACTTCTCAGTGTTCTAGTGGTTAAACCTCATATGTGTGTGCGTGCGTGCGTGCGTGTAGACATAGACAAAGATACAGATGAGGTGTCTTAATTTGCTTTCTGTTGCTATAATAAAGGCCATGACCAAAACAACTTGGGGAGAAAGGGTGTATTTTCTCTTATGCTTCCATGTCATAGTCTATGATTGTAGGAAGTCAGAGCAAGAACTCAAGGCAAGAACCTGCAGTCAGGACAGAGGTCATGGGGGAACAATGGTAATTGTCTTATTTGTGGCTTACTCAGCCTATCTTCTTGTAAGTCCAAGGACCACCTGCCAAAAGATGATACCAGCCGCAGTGAGCTGGGCCCTCCCACATCACTCACTAATCGACAAAACTTGTCTACAGCCAGTTGGATGGGGGTGATTCCTCAATGGAGGTTCCTTCTTTTCAGATTATCTAGATTTGTATGAAGTTGGCAAAACCAAGCAGCATACCAGCCTTCTGAACTCTTGTAGATCTGCTCTCCTGCAGGCCCCAGTGTTCTCAGCTTTCAGAGGACAATGGCTCCACTGAGTTGGGAGGACTGGGCATGAATTTAATTCGGGCAATATTTTTATTTTTTAAGTGAGAGAATAAATACAACTTAGCCACTATACTTATATACTTTGTGCTAAATTAGAATAGAAACATTTACAACCACAAGTTTTTTGTTTGTTTTCGAGACAGGGTTTATCTGTATAGCCCTGGCTGTCCTGGAACTCACTCAATAGACCAGGCTGGCCTCGAACTCAGAAATCCTGCCTGCCTCTGCCTCCCAAGTGCTGGGATTAAAGGCGTGCACCACCACTGCCCGACTACAACCACAAATTTTATATGCAAGCTATTAATTTTTTATTTGCTATTATTTTGTTTTGAGGCAGCATCTTGTGTAGCCTAACTTGGCCATAGACTTACCATGTACCTCTCTGATTCCTCCCATCTCTCAAGTGCAGAATTAGAGGCCTAAACTCTGTTATTTTTGTCTTTGTGATAGGGACTTAATATGTAGCTAGGGCTGGCCCCTGAGTGCTGCTACCACACCCAGAATAGATCTAATCCCCAACACCGCCTTCTGGAAACCAAACCTGAGCCTTCAGGAGTGCTAGGCCAACTTCCTACCATTGAATCACATTGAGTCACATCCTCAGCACGTACATTCAGATCTTAAATCCCTGGCTCTTTTCTTCTTTTAAATTGTTTCTGCCTTATAGACATTTTTAGCATTTGGCTTTGTTAAGGTAGGTAATTTAGACTTGTTAAGAAGTAATTTACATATTTCACTTAAGTCAACTGTGGTAGATGGAGATTCATGAAAGGAAGGAAGAAGGGGGAGGAAGGAAATAGGGAATAAAGGAGGGGAGGGAAGAGAGGCAGATAGAGAAAAAGGAGGGGAGTGTATAGCAATAACGCACACTAGTGTCATGGATTCTAAAAATCGATAAAGCCCCTCCCCCCACAAACCTTTTGAGACAGGGTTTCATGTACCAGCCTGTCCTTGAACTCACTAAATAGCCAGGGCTGAACCTTCTACCTCCGCTTTCCAAGTACTGAGATTACAGGCATTTACCACCATGCTTAACTCCAAAACTTAATCTTTATTTAAAGTTGAAGACCCTTGACAAGCTGATCACTGGGTTTAAGGCAGGGAAGAGGTGCTGTACAGCACCTGACAGCTCTTGAAGATAGATAATGGGCAGGACAGAGCTGTGCTGCAGCTTGCAGGTAACCTCTGCTCAGCTTTTACAGAGGACAAAGAGTGACCTTCAACCTCTGCAAACCCAATTCAAACTAAATATCACACACCATCACTAAGATGGTGGGGAGTAGGCATCTTCTGGCTCTGAGGGTGGCCCTCACCCTTGGTTTGCTGCTTGAGTCCCAGACAGACTGATAGCTTTCTCTTGTAGAGTGAAAAGTTATGAAAATCATTTTTATAGAATATAAGTATATAGATTCTTCTTAAGTTCTTTTAGGGACAAGGGAATTTTCTTTGAAACAAGCCAGGCCAGTTTCAGGAACTGGCTGTAAAGAATGAAAATCATCCAGGTGGAGAAACAGAATGACCGGGCTGTGGCTCTGTGGCTGAGCAAGTGAGAAATAGTTAATAAATAGCTGGTAAATGACAGGGTAGGGCACAGTGACGGTGAAACCACATTTTTGAGAAGAATGAGTGTACAGAGTAATTCTTCACAACTATAAACCATTTAGGGTGGGTTTCTCTGGAATGTTTCACTATTCTTGTGTTATGTATCCTTGGCAACCCCTCACCCCCTCCTCCCTCCCCTGGTTTGTGGTTTTCTGCTTTAAAAGACCCCTTAGCCCATCACTCTTGGCCAAACCCTGCTCTTGAGAGAGAGCTCGTGGTTTGACCGCCGGCCAATTTCCCTAATAAAGCCTCTGCTGCTTGCATCCAGGTACGGTGTCTTGGAGTGTATGGGGGGTCGCATCTTCCCGAGACTTAAGTGAGGGTCTCCCTAATTTGGGGGTCTTCACTCTGTCTCCTAAGTCATCATCTAGGGGTCAGTTCAGGCACAGTTTATGGAAAAAATAGTCAGAATCTGAAGTTTCATGTTTCTCTGGTTCCCAGAGTGGCCTGACTTCCACTCCAGCTCTTAAGAAATCAAGATGCAGCCGGGCAGTGGTGGCGCACGCCTTTGATCCCAGCACTTGGGAGGCAGAGGCAGGCAGATTTCTGAGTTCGAGGCTAGCCTGGTCTACCGAGTGAGTTCCAGGACAGCCAAGGCTATACAGAGAAACCCTGCCTCGGGGGAAAAAAAAAAAAAAAGCAATACGCTTTAGAAACTGAATTGTGGAAATGATTGGCCGTCTTAATCTCTCTGCTGAAGCTTGGAGAAAGCTCTGTGCTGTGCTCAGATAGGGTGATCTCATTTGTAGCTCCAGTCAAGGATTTGTAGAGAATTTTATACTCCTTTAGTCTTTCGGCAAATGATTAAAAAAAAAATAAAAACTCCAGTCAAAACCCCTGTCTTTCTATTTTGATTTAACCCTTGTTTCATTCTGCCTTGCTTAGAGTTGGTAATGCAGGTAGGCACTGGCTCCTGGTGGTAACTGCAGGCTCTGGAGCCAGGCTGGACACATTTAAAACGTCTCTCCTGCCTATAAGTTAGGAGATTTACTCATTTATTCTTCTCTAGGTTGGTTCTGAGGACAGGCTTGTGGAGCTTAGGCTGCCCTCTAACTTGCAGTGAACCTCCTAATTCAGCCTCTCAAGAACTAGGACTACCATTTGTGGTACTATGCCTGGTTTACAGCATGCTGGGGGCAGAGCTCGGGGCTTCCTGTGTGGTAGTCACATACTCCACCAAATGAACTACATCCCCATCCTCAGTTATGAGGATTTAAAAAGTGATTCTGCTTCTTCGTGCCTGGATTTATCTGTGCAATGGATGGATGTACTAGTAGCTCTATCTCCTGGAGTGCTGCACAGCTGAATGTGTGAACTCTTGGGAAACCATCGGCACAGACCTGACACGCAGCAAGCCACCTTTGTATTCCCAGTATCTGTTGGAGCATCATTTACCACCTCTCTACCTGTTAAGTATCTGCTGATTAACCTGAAAGATGCAGGACATTACTAAACTATTATTGTTCCTCTACCTCTGAAATATTCTAGATAAAGAACTGTCAAGTGGCTGGAGAGCTGGCTCAGATGTTAAGGGTGCTTCCTGTTTAGTCATGAGGACTGATTTCTGACTGCAGCACCCATGTAACAAGCCAGGGGTCTGGTGTACATCTGTAACCCCAGCTCTAAGGAAGGGTCAAGGCAGGAGGATCACTGGGGCATCACTGGGGCATGCTGGCTTCCGGCCTAGCTGAGAAAAGCACAGGCCCTAATTTCAGAAAGAGAGAAGGAGAGGGAGAAGGGGAGGGGGAGGGGGAGGGAGAGGGGAAGGGAGAGGGAGAAAGAGAAAGAGAGAGGGAGAGAGAGGGGGGAGGGGGAGAGGGGGAGAGAGGGAGAGGAAAACATGCAAAAAATCGATTGCATGTTAAATCATCTGTAAAAACATTATAAGGAAGGTGCTTCAAGAGCTGATGAGACCAGTAAAGGCATTTGCTGCCAAGCCTGCCGACTTGACTTTGATTCCCAAGAGTCAGGGTGGAAGGAGAGGACTGACTCCTGCAAGTTGCCCTCCAACTACATGGAACTTTCCTCAAAGGAATGAATAATGTGATTTTTTTTTGTAGTAGCTTCCTAGCCTGTCATGCCTGCCTGTGAGGATACACACCTAGAATCCTAGCACTTGAAAAGTTTCAGCAAGAGATTTGTGGTGGGTTTTTTTTTTTTTTTATGTATATGAGTGGGTTTTGTCTACAGATATGTCTATGCATTACATGCCTGGTGCCTGAAAAAAACCTTCAGAGTTGTGAGTTTTGAGGCCAGCCTGGGCTACAAGTGAGGTCCTATCTCAAAGAAATGAATGAATGGATAAATTTCTTTATCCATTGGAATGAAGTTGTGGAGTCTCAGTGTCTGTCTCTGTCTTTGTCTTTCTCTGTCTTCTCTGTCTGTCTCTGTATATATGATTTTTGGAGTCAGGTGATCTTTTACTGAAATTCTTTTCTCTTCTTATTTCTTAACTAGCTGGGCTTCTCACTCCACCATTGCTGATGTCATCTATGATGTCATCGAGGTGGTGCCCTCACATTGCTATCCACAGGCTATGAAGTACCCAGAATCTCCTAAATAGTTCCAACAAAGTTCTGTGGCTAAAGACTGGTGTTACAGGTGTGCTTTAGCACACTTTTAATCCCAACACTCAGGAGACAGAGACAGGAGGATCTCTGTGACTGTGAAATCAGCCTGGGGTTTATGACAAGCTCCAGGACAGCCAGAGCTACTTAGAGAGAACTTCTCTTTCAAAAACAAAAACCTAAAAAACCACAAAACCAAATAAAAACAAAACAAAACCCCAAATTGGTCATTGTCTATTGGTCAGAGTTGACAGTCTTATCAAAAGTAACAGCTTCACTGTTTTATGTTTTTCTGCTTCTTTGTCTTTTTTGGTGGTTCCTTGAGGGCTCTAATGATCAGGGCAGAGGCAGAAGATTCCACCTTAGTCTGGGCCTGTCCTGAATGTTCATGTTCACTGTAATCCCTAGAGATCTCCAGTTCTGCCCTAGTAATGTCATCATCTTTGTGTGTGTGTGTGTGTGTGTGAGGAGGGAGAGACAGACTGAGGGGACCAATCTAGGGGTCGAGGTGGATGTGGTACTGAAAACATCTGTGTACTTCAGGTTCGTGACTTTGATCTCATTGTGGTCAAACTTCGATGGCATGGTGCAGGCAGCTGGTGTTGGATGAACCAAGGTTTGGGATTTAAAAAGTATTTATTAATTTCACAGTGAGCATGTGAGTGGAGATCAGAGGATGACCTGTGGGATTTGGTCATCTTTCCACCATGCGTGTCCTGGGATCAAGTCACCAGATTCTGAGCTGTCACACTGCCCTCCCGCTGTCCATCCATGCTGGAGTGGATCTTCTGGCCTCAAGAAGCCATTTTTTCTACATCAACCTTTTGAGTAGCTGGGACTATAGGTGTGTGCCACAGTACCAGGCTCTGTAATCTGTATTTTTATCCAGCCCAGGAGATTCTGAATTACCAAGTCCAGCCACCAGGGTTTGGCAGGCTTCCCTAAGGTTGCTGTCAGGTGGTAATGAATGTCTAGTGAGTTTAAATATAGGTCCCTTTCTGCCCCCACAACTCAAAGGTTGACATTGAAAAGAAGCCAACAAAAGAAAGAAAGGGCACCAGTTTTCTTAAGAACTTGAAGCATTCTAAGCAAAGCAAGGAGAGAAAGTCCTTTCTGAGTTGTGTGTGAGTAGGTAAGATATTGCTAGACAGCTGATAAAATGATCCATCTGTGTTTGGAATCAGCAAACAGAAGGAGCCCATAGGGACCTTTAGCTCCAAAGAAAACATAGTAGCCCAAAACTGAGTGGCACTTGGACAATGGCACAAAGTTTTCTCAGATTTACTGTTTCCAGTCCCTTGACTGGTTGGGGTTTGATTCATGCAGCTGACCCTTTCCTGTCCCCAGATAGTCATTGTAGTATGTGACAGCCTCATGCTCAGCTTCTGTATCTAAACTTTATTCCCCTGGCTAATCTCCAGGGAAGGGGGATTCTGGTGTTAGAGTCAGGTCTTTCCAGGTGACAAGTGACAACCCATAGTGCCAATGTAACTGAGCTTCTGAACCCTCAGCCCTTTCTCTTCTGTGTCTGTGTTTTCCTTGTTCAGAGAAAAGAGTCTTTGTTAATTTAGATGTGGGTGTATGGAAAGTGTGTGTTGTTCAGGAGTCGAGACCTCTGTAGTTAAGACTGTTTTGCTGTGGTTTCTAAGTTTGCTGAATTTACAAATAGTTGGGCGTACCTGCTGGACTTTGGTAAGTGGAACCTTCCATGATGTTTTTTAAAAACCATTCTGAAGTGCTTATAGCCTCCAATCCAATCAATAAAAAAGTCAACAAAAGCTTTTTCCTAGAGATCTCAGTGTTGATGGAGGAACCAAACCACCATGAATCAGAAGGTTAAGAGAGAAGGGTGTAGGCAGTAAAACACCCACTTCAGTGCAGGTCCAGAGAGGAAAGCATTGTCTGTGTGACTTTATGGCCCATGGGAAATCAATTCTGGGCTACCATAAACGACTCATATTGGCAAAAGAGATGTCGGCACCATTAACCCAAATATCACTGATCTCTGTGCCCAACAGCACCTCAAGGGAAAGAGTCACACTGCTTCAAGGACTGGGAGTCCTCCTGTGGGACCAGGTTGGTAAATGACATTCACAGCATAAAGGCTGACCACAGAGACCAGACTAAGGGCATACATGCAGACCACAAGCTAAGGGCTTGCCTTCTCTAACTGGCTTGCATGACTCAAGGTTCCTCTTTATATACACCTGGCAACCGCTGTTGTTTAAATGGTGAGCAGCAACAACAAATGGCACACCTTTGCTGGCCGGTCAGTGGACACAGGAGTGGGAGCACTTAATCCACCATCTTTCTCATATCCTTTGGCATTTTGCCATCTTTCTTCAGCTCCAGTGTCCACATGCAGAAAAGCCAGCAGCCTCGTCCCGAAGCCACGACCATAGAGGAAGCCATGTCAGGGCTGATGTTCTCCTAGGTCGGCAGAGAACTTGATCTTGTCAATAGCCAGCCTCTTCCTGTCAGAAGGGATCTAAGACTTCCTTTCATAGGCCAGCAAGCTTTGGTGGTGTATACTGTTGAGAAACCTAGTACAGGCAGCCATTCTTAGAGAAAATATCAATTCTTCTGTAGCTTGGATGCCCTGAATCGCTGTTTTTCACACTCCATTTTCCAGACTACAGGTGGAGCTGTCTGTCAGGTGACAGGTTATCCAGGTCAACCTAGCAGAGAAGCTTCTAGTATCCACCTCATCCTTGGCACTTGGTACTCTGAACACTTTTTTTAAACCCATAGAACTCAGTGGGTCTGCTCACATCTCTTTCCTTGACAGAAGCAGGGAAGTAATTCTGACAGCAGTGGCCCCAAAATGGCTCATCTTCTAAGAGGCGCTGCCTCAGGGATTATAAAACTACAAGGTTACGCTTACAAGATCTCTTCCAGCCCCCATGTTCTCGATGGAGAAAAGGCACAGAAGATAACTCTAATTCCTGACAGGGTAACTTACTTTTTATTATTCCAAACAATATTACAATGAGAAGCCATGTATGGTACAGAAACATGGACCACACAGATAAATGTTTCTTTAAAAAAAAAAAAGTATCCAGATGTGGGACTGGAGAAATGGCTCAGCTGGTAAGAGCTCTTGCTATTCTTCCAGAGGGCCTGCATTGGTTCCCAGCATCCACAAGATGGCTCACAGTTGCCTGTAACTCCAGTCCCAGGGGATCTGATGTCCTCTTCTGTGAGCATCAGGTACACACATAGTACACATACACACCATGCAAGCAGATACTTACATACATGAAATAAAACTTACACTGTTAATCCCATCTCCCAGCAGGCAGAGGCAGGCCAGCTTGGTCTACATAGTGAGACTTGGTCTGGGGGGAGGGGGGAGGGGAGAAGGAAAAATCTAGACATGGAGTCACTAAGTTGAGAAACACATGTATTTTAATATCAATAAGCACAGTCAAACTGTCCTATGAAAAATGGTTAACACAGCTTATATCTTCACCGTATCTTTTTCTTGTGGCTCTGAAGATTCACCCCAGGGCTCTGGGCATGGTAGGCAAGTTCTCTACTATTGAGCTATGTCCCTACCCCTAACCATGCCTTCTCATCGTCACCATCATTTGTTACTGTTGGTAGTTGCACCAGTCTACTGTGTCCTGATTACTGATAAGGCTCGGTGTCTTCTTTTACATTCTTGGCTGTTTCTTCTTTGTCATATTCTTTGACTACTTTTTGAATTTAATGTGAATATACCTCATGCCTCAAGATCGAGGAGCGCCATCATAATCATTTGACTCAATAAACTTTATCTTTTTATTTCTAGTTTCCAAGAGTGATTTTTTTCTATAATTTTAAAGTCGAAATACATGTTGACTTTTCACAAATGCTTTGCTCAAACATGTTGGGATGTTCATATACTTTTTGTCCTTAATCTGTTAATGTAGTAGACTGTACAGACTCTCAAATGTGGAGTGAGGCTTAAATTCCTGGAATGAGGAGCTGGAAAAATGGCTTAGCAGTTAAGAACTCTGCTCTTTTCAGTTCCCAGCACCATGCCAAGTAGCATAAAATCAACTCCAGAGGATCTGACATCTCTGGCCTCTGTGGGCACCTACACTCACTGCACATAACCACACACAGATACACATTTACACACAATTAAAAATAATAAAAATAAATCTTAAAAAAAAAAAGAGACCCGACAGCCAGATGCAGTGTCATAGTCGTTTGCTCCCAGACTCAGGGTTGATTTGCTGAGTTAAGTGCTTGCTTTGCAAGCACAAGGACCTGAATTGGGGTCTTCTGTATCTGTGTAAAATCCAGAAATGGCAGTACAAACCTGTAACCAAAGCAGAAAAAAGTTAAAATGAAGATCTCAGTTTTGTGGTTGGAGGCTGGACTTAGACTCTCAGCAATCCTCCCAAGTGCTGGAAGATCTGTTTCAAAACGCAACATGTCGGGGCGAGAGAGATGGCTCAGTGGTTATGAATGCTTGGTGTTCTTTCAGAAGATCCAGAGCAACCCATCACAGGCAGCTCACAATGCCTGTAACTCCAGTTCCAGACGATCTGGTACCGTTCCCAGCTTCTGGGAGCTCCTGCACAGATGTGCACTCTCTCACTGTGGTTCTTTTGCTCTCTCTCACGACCCTCCTCTCACTTAAAGATAATTTAAAGTGCATTAATGGAGCTGGAGTGGTGGTTAAAATGCTGGTTGTGTTGGGCAGTGGTGACATACTCCTTTAATCCCAGAATGGCAGAGGTGGGTGAATCTCTGAGTTCAAGGTCAGCCTGATCTATAGAGTTTCAGGACTGCCAAAGCTACATAGAGAAAACCAAAAACCAAACCAACCAACCAACCAAACAAACAAACAAAGAAACAAAAATTGGTTGTTCTTCCAAAGGACATGGGTTCAGTTGCCAACACCTACGTATCTACATGGTGCCTCACGACCACTTTTAACTGCAGTTCTAGGGCATGTGACACCCTCTCTGGTTTTCTTGGATACCACACACATATACATGTGCACAGATGCAAATTCAGCACCTGTATACATAAAATAATTTAAATGGTTTTTGTTTTTCGAGACAGAATTTCTCTTTGTAGCTCTGGCAATCCTGGAACTCACTTTGTAGACCAGGCTGGCCTTGAACTCAATTCTGCCTGCCTCTGCCTCTCAAGCACTGGGATCAAAGGTGTGCATCACCACCTCCTGGCTGTTAAAAAAAAATAGTTTTAAGTCAACATCTGACTACTGTAGCAAAAGCCCTTTACTAAATACCTGAGTTATTCATTTTCAGAATAAAAAATTCAAATATATACTGAAACACTTGGAATAAAACATGTCAGTTCTCAATTCCTGTCACTCCCACCCCAGGGAACTTGAGTTAATGTGTGTTGTACATTGTTTATTCCATCCTTTATTTTGTCCTTTTATGGCACACCTACAAGGATTTGGATCTAATTTGTGCACTGTTTGACTTATATAAAACCATAAGGAACAATTGCTATTATTATTAGTTTTGTTTTTGTTTTTTTGAGACAAGGTCTTATTACAGAGTTCAGGCTAACCTGAACTCCCTATGTAGCATGGGCTAGGCCTTAAACTTCCAATCCTTCTGTCTCAGCTTCCAGAATGCTGGGTTAACAGGTATGCACTACCACCCTGGTGAAAGTTTCATATTAGAAACCTGCTTTATAAAAGAGAAAACTGAGCCCTGAGGTAACATACTAATGAGCCATCTTCTCATTTTGATGAGCTAGTTCCTTTTTTTTTTTAAATTGGATATTATATTTACAATTCAGATTTGATCCCCTTACCCTTGGTTCCTTTTTGAGAAATTGTCTACCTCTCTTGCAAGCATATGAGAGAGAAGAATTTTGTGTGTGTGGCTGCGTGTGTTTTATTCACTTCCCACCAGCTCAGAGCTGCCCGAGTAGAGTAGGCTGACTAGCCCTCTGCCAGCTCTGGGGTTACAGAATCATCACCATGCCCAAGGGCTTCATGTTTGTTTGTTTTTAACATGGATTATGAGGATGGAACGCAGGCCCTTCCTCTTGCAAGGAAAGTGCTAACAACTCTGCTATCACCCCCCCACCCCCTCAGGAATATAGTGCTTAAAAACTGACTGATCTGAGGCAGAGAGACACTGGGCAGAGCTGAGTCTTTTAGCCCTGCTCCACTCTATTTTTTCAGAGACCTGAGCTGGACATGACCTGCCTGATTTGAATTTCCAGCCAATCTTGCTTGGATTTTAACCTTTCTCTTCTGCTGGACTATTTTAAGCTCCATGCAAACTTTCTCCGGGGAAGATTATACAAGATGGTTTATTCCAACATTTCTCTAGGGGAAATCGCAAATTCAGATGACATTGGAGTGAGCTGTAGGAGAGGATGTGGGCTGGCCCTGCCCCTGGGCAGCTAGACTAGGGCTGTGCCTTCTTTTTTCTTGTCTCTGCTCAGCAATTTAGCAGCTGATCTTGCACTGGAGGCTAGATAATGAAACCCTATTTATTTTAAAGTCAAAACAAAGGGTTAAGTCTGGTGTCATCTCCCACTTTGGTCAGCACCTCCGGGAATACTCCTTGCCTGCTGGCCATCACCATGGGAGGGGTTAGGGCACATCTCAATGTCATATCTCCTTTCTCTTCAGCCTGTGCTTCCCTAAGAAGGTTGCTGCCTCTTAGGAAGGACTTGTATTTGCATCTCTACCACTATCTAAACCCTAGAAACCAGGGCCACTTCCCCCAGCAGCATGCAGCAATGGGGCTTCTCATTTGATGCTAGACTAATCTTGCGTGCAAAAGAAGGTAATTCTGCTTGCCCTCAATCACCCACTATGGGTGCAGGATTTTGTGTTTAAAGGTCACAGGGCCTTCATATGATCAGGACCTCCTCGCCTCCATTCTTTGCTAAGGAATCATTTGCTGGCCCTGCTGGGGTTGGAAGTGATAGCCAAGGAGTTCCCCTTGACCCAGTGACCTGACATTGACCAGACAAGTGGGGAAACTAAGCGTGGCTTGGCAAGTTCAGCTTCATTCCAGCAGTCTGTAGTTTCCAGACTCTATAATCTGGCAGGTTATTAATCATGACTATGGATTGTCTTTCCTTCCCTAGCAGGATCAGCCAATTTCATGAAACATTTACTAAGAGACAATACATGGAAACATGAAAAGGGTGTTTTGTACACTGGGGAACACACAAGAGCTGGGGCCCCTTGAGAATCAGACCTGTTCACAGAAGTGAGGCAGCAGAGGCAAGGCATATTTGTATTTGAAGTTTGTTCACTGAGAAAAAAAAAACTGGATAGTCATTCAGTTTACAACCAAGAATGAGCAGTCACACTGAAGTCTGATGTGAGTATTAGGAAGAGAGATTTTCTTTTGGTGTGTAGTGCTGGAGATTGAACCCAGAGCTTGTACATGCTAGGCAAGCACCTTACCACTAGGCAACATCTCTACCGGCCTCACCCTAGGGCCCCTCCATGCCATTTTTAATTGTTAAGCAAAGTTTGGGTAAATTGTCTAGTTGGTGTTGAATTTGCTGTATAGTTTCCCAGGCTGGCCTGAAGTCCTAGGTCCTTCATTCCTACATCCTCAGTCTCCAAGCAGCCAGGATTACAGATATGTGCCACTATTCCAGAGATGGCCATTGAATGTAAACTGTGGGGCCCAAGAATAGCTGAATCTGCTAGTAGACACATTCTTCTGGGAGTGAGGTGTGGGGGTGCATGCCATTAATCCCACTCCAGAGGCAGAGGCAGAGAGGCAGAGAGGCAGAGAGGCAGAGAGGCAGAGAGGCAGAGAGGCAGAGAGGCAGAGAGAGAGGCAGAGAGAGAGGCAGAGAGAGAGGCAGAG
>JANHMN010000002.1:43631208-43664354 GCA_030674055.1 Rhabdomys pumilio
GAGAGGCAGAGAGAGAGGCAGAGAGAGAGGCAGAGAGAGAGGCAGAGGCAGAGGCAGATGGATCTCTGAGTTCAAGACCAGCCTGATTTATAGAGCAAGTTCCAGGACAGCTAGGAAAACCCTGTCTCAAAACAAAACCCAACCCAACTCAACCCAACCCCAACCCCAACCAAACCAAACTAAACCAAACCAAAAGAAAAAAGCATTCTTCTGTTTGAAATATGTCCTTACTACAATTCAAGCTTATTCCAAGTTAATTACATGTGTGCATGTGTGTGTGTGTGTGTTGGGGGGGTTGGGACCAAATCCAGGACATAATAATGCATTATAAACATGTGATATACTGTTGAACGAACTGTACCCTTGACTTCCTTAGCTTTAAGCTTAAAACAAAATTTTTATGTATATAATTTATTTTCTGTGTATGGGTATTCTGCCTGCACATATGTCTGTGCACCACATATGCCTGTTCCTCAAGGAGGTCAGAAAGTGCTGTCAAACCCCCTGGGAATAGAGTTCCTGATGGTTGTGAGCCACCTTGTGAGTACTGGGAATTGAACCTGGGTCTCTGCAAGAGAAACAGGTGCTTTTTAACACCGAGCCATCTCTTCAGGCACGTGCACATGTGAGTGCAGATGCTCGAGGAGACCAGAGGGGCCAGATCCCCGGGAGCTGGAGTTTCATGTGGTTGTGAGCTATTCAAAACAGGTTCTGGGAGGTTGGGTCCTGTGATGGTTTGGATGAGAGTGGCCCTCAGTGGCTCATGTATTTGAATGCTTAGTCTGGTTAGTAGAACTGTTTGGAAAGGTGTGGTCATGTTGGAGGAGGTGTGTCATTGGGGATGGATGCTCCAGTTAGCCCGTCTTCTGCCATGTGTTTGTGGATCACTATATAAGCTCTCAGCAACTGCTCCACTGCCCTGCCTGCCTGCCTGCCTGCCTGCCTGCCTGCCGCCATGCTCCTCACCAGGATAGTCATAGACTCAACCTCTGAAACTGTAAGTTCCAATGACCTCTTTTTTGTAAATTGCCTTGGTCATGGTGTCTTGTCACAACAACAAAACACTAAGACAGTTCCTCTGCAAGAACAGTATGTGCTTTCTTAACCATTGAACAGTCTTTCCAGTCTTCCCCTGACACTTTTGAAGGTGGATCTTGGTTAGGGTTAATACTGCTGAAACACCATGACCAAAAGCAACTAGGGGAGGAAAGGATTTTTTTTTTTGGCTTATGTATCCTGAATCACAGTTCATTGAAGGAAGTCAAGGCAAGAGTGCAAACTGAGTAGGAATCTGGAATCAGGAGCTGATACAGAGGCCATTGAGGGGTGCTACTTACTGGCTTACTCCTAATAGCTTGCTCAACCTGCTTATAGGACCCAGGCCACTATCCCAGGGTGTCCCCAACCACAATGGACTGGACCCTCTTATCAATCACTAAGAAAATGTCCTACAGGCTTGCCTACAGCCTGATCTTCTGGAGGCATTTTCTCAAATGAAGTTTCCTCCTTGACTTTAGCTTGTGTCAAGTTGACATAAAACTAACCAGATCAGGACATTAGAAGGAAAAGTACTATTCTCATTTTTAAAAATTATTTTACTTATTATTGTGTGTGAGCATGTGTGCATGTGCGTGTGCACACATACTATGGTGTGCATGTGGAAGTCAAAGAATAACTTTGTGGAGTCTTGTCCTTCCACCTTTATGTGGGTTCTGGGGATTAAACGTTGGTCATCAGGCCTTAGCGGCAAGCACTTTTGCCTGCTGAGCCATCTCTCCAGTCCTCTTATCCTCATTTGACAGCAAATGAAATCAAAGTTCAGTTGATTTTACCTAAAGACAGCAGGTCTTGAGACTTATTTACACTGTTTCTAGGACCCACATCTGAGCTACACTGTTTAATCTCTGCTGGAGCAACAACAGCAGCCCAGCCGCTAGCTCAGTGACGCTATTATAAACAGCCGTAAGAGATGCACTGCTGCACCTGCTTTTAAGATGAAAGAAACTAACAGTTTTTACCTTGGTATAAGGATTGTAAATTCCTGACTTGGGAGTGAGGATGGGAAAAGGAACATTTTAACAAGATTGCCTGATGTCTGGCATAAGCGGGGCTGTGGCATTCCCAAGAGAAGCTTTATCAGTAGCCACACTAGCAATATTGTGTCCTCCTGGCAAGTATGTCATATGCCTCATTGCCATAGGTGAATTGACTTGGACACTGCCTCTTTTACTGCTGTAGAACTTGGGTAGCTGTGTTGGTGGATATTATTGATCTTATTGTGATTGTGTGAAGGCTTATGAAGTCAGAAATGCTGAGCTAATTGAGGTGGTATATACCTGTTTGAGTGTAGTGACACACATGTTTAAAACCAACATTTGGTAGGCAAAGGCAGGGAGATCTCTGTGTGTTTGAGGCCAGCCTGATCTATATAGTGAGTTCTGGGCCAACCAGAGCAGCTTAGTGAGACCCTGTCTTTAAAATTAATTGATTAATTAATTAATTAATTAATTAATACAATATTTTAATTTTTTAAAAGAACCTGTCTTTAAAATAAATAAATGATATGATATGATATGATATGATATGATATAGTACATGCCTGAAATTCTAGAACTAGGGAGGCCAAAGCAGGTGGGTCATGAGTTTGAGGCCAGCCTGGGCTATGTGAGGCCCTGTCTTTAAAAAGTAAAATAAGATGAAATTCAAAATGCTTATGAAGTTTGCAGCCACTTGGGATGACTAACTAGAAACTCAAGGTTCTCTCTCCCAAAGTTTCCCAATGACTATGCCCAGAATATGTTGGAAATGGGAAGACATAAAGTTTCCCTAGCCTCATCTCATCTCTGACCACTAAGAGCTTAGTCAACCTGAGGGTGTTGTGCGTGTGATGTCACTTCTTGTGTGTACCACAGAGTGACAATCTGGAAGGCATCTCTGCCTTCTGTTCCCCCTCAGGTTAGGATTGAGGTTTGTGTGGTGGACCAAGCCTTTTTCATAGCAATGCTTCCTGCACCCCTCCCTCTCTCTGTTTCCACTGCTGAAAAGATAATGCCACTGATATGGCCTTTGATAGTGTTGACAAGTGGATAACAGAAGGCTTTCCCCCAATTAAATGCTAAAGCTGAACTTCTAGCCCAAAGGAAGGAATAGCTAAGGCTCCATCAGGAATAGTTCTCGGCTTCTTATCAGGGAACACTACAACTCTGACCTTATCCTTTGTGACCCCAGACAACATGGCAAATCCAGCAATACTTCTCACCCCAAAGAGACCAGACACATCTTACGCTATGAGCAAACTTGAGTTCTTACACACTGTCTCATTTTTGTGTTTGTGGCCAAACAGGCCCTGAATGAAGCGAGATCATTTCTCATTTAAGTAGAAATCACCTTGCTTGATGGAATGGGACAGTAGAAGAAAATGAAGGAGGATGGATCTACCAGTGATCAGGCTGAGAAACTCCAGGGCCATCTGCAGAACCACTCTGATTTCAAGTGTGCAATGACACTGTTGTGTACTAAGTGGGGTGGTGCATTGAGTCATAGTTTGCTTTTAGTGTCTAAAAGATTTTCCCCTCAGTGGCAGGGCTTTGTGTGTATTAGGCAAGCTCTATTACGGAGTTGTATTCCCAGCCCCCATCAAAAGGAATTTTTATTGTGACTCAATGACTTTTACAACAGAGAAAATTAAGTTACTGTATAAACATGCAGTTAAGACAATTATGGATGGGGTGTGCTGAGATGGCTCAGTGGATAGAGGTACTTGCCTGCTGGCCTGATGACATGAGTTTAGTCCTTAGAT
This sequence comes from Rhabdomys pumilio, assembly GCA_030674055.1. NCBI lineage: Eukaryota > Metazoa > Chordata > Mammalia > Rodentia > Muridae > Rhabdomys > Rhabdomys pumilio. The sequence goes on from JANHMN010000002.1 coordinate 43,635,008, forward strand.
CCCACGAGGTGGCAGGATAGAACCAGCTTCTAAGAGTTGTCCTCTGACCTCCATGTGTATATCTATACACATACAAAAAAATAATAATAGTAAGAATAAAATATGTTTTAAATAAGGGGGTTGGATGTATAGTTCAGTGGTAGAGCATTTGTCCAAAAGCATAAACCCACAGCACCACAAAAATGAAAAACAATACAAAAAAAAAAATAGCCTACATGCTTCATACTCTCTGTGGCTTCTCGGTGATACATGAAATGCGTATAAAATGAGCAAATGACAGGATGCTAATTGTGGTGTGGCTTCTGAGTCAGCAGCTTGGGTGTTCTTGGTGGCAGGACCTTGGCATATTGTATCTGTCCCTGATACCTGCAGAGTTGAAGACAGGTTTTGTTTTCCAAAACAAGGCATTTGTAACCCTGATAATATCTAAACTGGTTTTGCACCTTCACTGGCCTGCTTAGAAGAATGAGGGTCTGGGCAGGGAATGAGGGTACCTTGTGCTTGGACACAGACACCTTTGCTTGTAGAATCAGGTGAGTCATATGGAAAGTCAGTTTGTTTGTGTCTTGGGGCCTTAACACTCTTTGGCAAGAGAAAAATCTCTTTCTTTTTTGGCCCTGAAGTCACACTGGAAATCCTCAGTAGCTCAGCTGTGGCCTGATGTGCCCATGTGTACTGGTGTTGGGGTTAGTGGTCTTTGCAGAAGTCAAGGTTCCTGTCAGGCCTGGGAGGAAGTGTGGCCTATGTACGTGTGCAGCTGTGTGTGTGGCTCAGAGAGTGAGCATCTCTGTGGCAGCTTCCTCTTCTTGGCTTAACTGTGGTGGGAGACAAAGAGGTTCTCTTATTAAAACAACCCTGAAACCCTAATGAAAAACAGCTTCATTCTCCTAAAGGACCCCTTGAAGAACTAACCCAAGCATTGAGGCTCTAGTCAGCCAGATGCAACAGCAGCACGTGTCCCGTCTCCTCGGCCTGCAGAATGCTTTGATCTCAGAGTCTTAGGGTACATTTGCCACAACAGTTAGAGGTTGAGGGGAAGAGAAGGCTTGGAGCCCAGGTCCAACTGAGTATGTAAAGGAAAGGAGCCTAGGAACTGCCTTCTGAACTCTGTTTTTGCCTGTGCTGATCCCCAGGGGAGCCAAAGCTAAGAATGCTGGCTATGGGAAGGCACTACTCACAATTTTGAACTAGAACAGGATCCAGGAAAGGAGACTTCCCAGCATCCTCCCTCCCTCTGCTGGTGGCCTGTGGCTACCATCATGTGATAAACATGTGGCTTCGTAGGAGAGAAACTTGCACAATCACACAGAAATAGGAAGCTGGGAGATAATCGAGTGTGGCACATAAAGAATTGGGCAGTGCCAGGCAATGGTGGCGCATGCCTTTAATCCCAGCACTTGGGAGGCAGAGGCAGGTGGATTTCTGAGTTTGAGGCCAGTCTGGTCTACAGAGTGAGTTCCAGGACAGCCAGGGCTACACGGAGAAACCCTGTCTCGAAAAACCAAAAAAAAAAAAAAAGGGCAATGAGTTGTCTAGAAGACATTTGAGAAGGGAGCCAGGTTTTCTCTGAGTCATGTCTGTGTCTGAGAAGTCCTGAGAGCATGAACTATCTGAGTGGTCAAGAGGCCAGTGTTGTGCTGTCCTCTGCCTATCAGATAAAGTTGGCCATTTGCTGGCCTGCTCTGGTAGAGGCAGGCAGGGGCAGATTTGAGAGCCACCAGGCTGTTGTTTCATCACCCCAGAGCAGATCTGGCAGGGCCTGGGTCCTGATGCTCTGAATTATCCACTTTAACATGCTCCCTGGGCCCAGGGAAGGCTGCTGCTTCTGAGAAGCATCCCCTAAAGCAAGTAACTCCTGAGCACTGCACAGGGCTCCTGCCCAGATGGCTCTGCAAGGGAACTGAAATGCCTCAGCCTTTGTGTTTCCAGTTCCTGTGTGGCAGGTTCTCAGACACACAGCTGTACCTCCTTAGGAGAGTGAGTCACATGGTGTTATCCTCTCCCAGAATGTCATGCAGCGCTATTGAGAGCACTGAACAGAGAGTGTTCCAGAAAGTTCAAACTTTGGGCAGCAGAGGTACGGATATTGGGAAGGGGCTGGCTGAGACAAGATATGGAGCTATTAGCTCAGTTTCTTCCTGTGTTCCCCTGAGGTGCTTTTCCTCAAAATGTTCATTGTGGGACCGGTGAGATGGCTCAGCCATCTCAAGTTGTTTGCTGTGTGAGACTGATGACTGAATCCAGCCTTCAGAACCTACAGTGGAAGGAGAGGACTGACACCCAAAAGTCGTCCTCTGATCCCTGGAATGTATAGTGGCACCTGTCTACCCACCCACACATCACACCTACACAGATACAGGCCCACTGTTAAAAAAATTAGAGTATCTCTTACATGGGCTGATGGTGTGGCTCATTGGCAGAACATGTACTTAGTGACTCTAGATTCCATCTCCAGTAACAAAAAAAGAAACATTTTTTTTTTTTACTCTATAATTCTTTCTTAGTTGAGCCTATGTCTGGTTAGGGCTGCCTGTGTGACAGAGATGCCTAGAGTCTAGTTAGCTCCAAAATCATTAAGTGTCCTTACCACCAGGGACCCTCCAGGCACAGGCTTTATATCAGAAGTGTTAGACCTCATTTTAAGGAGAAAGCATGGAAGTCTGTCTTTGTTCCTTTCTGGCTCTGCCAGTTCCCTTGAAAAGCAGCTTAAGAACTCTGCTGGTGCTGACCATGGAGGCATATCCTGTAGTCCTAGACACTGTTTAGGACATTAGTCTTGGTGACACTGGGAACATATTAAACTAAAGGGCTTTTCAGTAACTGAAGCTGAGGCAGGAGGATTGCAGATTTGAAGTCAGCTTGGGAGAAGTGCCATTGTAGTCATGAACACACAGCAGTGGCAGATATCTGCACTGCTGTCATGGATAGAGGAGGAAGCCTCATCTCATCCCGAGGCACTCTTGTTGATGGTTTCTGCAGAGGGATGTCATTTTCTTAAATGATATAGCCACTGGGGGACAAGATGGGAAGAAGAATTCGTGCAGAGGAAAAAGGAAAAGGAGATAACGGAGGATTGTGGGAAGTGAATATAATCACATACGTGATATGTATGCATGGAACTGTCAGAAAATCAAAGAGAAAGAAAACATACAAAAGCCCTGCTGATAAATCCACATCAGCATCCTGTACCCGTGCTGCCTGAAGTACAGTTTCTCTCCAGTGGTTATCAGTGGCAGCCAGACCACAGTGTGAGCTTCGCTCTACCCTTTGCTGGACCTGTGACCCAGAACCCCTCTTTTAAAGTGGGGGAGATGAATATGTCTTCCACAAGGGGTGTCAACTAGAAAGCTGAAAGCAATGTGTTTAACATAGTCACGGAGTCTAGGACATAAATCTTGGTGACACTGGAGACACCTTAACTAAAGGACTTTTCAGTAACCAAATAAGGAAGATTGCTCCTAAGGTCAGGTGTGCTTTGAAGGGGAGAGGTCAGGTCTCTCCTCAGAAGAGCTGCAAATTCTTCTGGGTTTGTTGTGGTTACTTCTCTATGGCTGTGACAAAACACCACGACTGAGGCAATGTATAGAAGAAACAGTTTGTTGGGACTTACAGTCTCAGAGGATGAGTACATGAAGATCATGGCAGGGAGCATGGGACTGGAGCAACAGCTGAGAGCTTGCACTTTGAGGCAATAACCATGAGGCAGGGGGAGCTAAATGAGATTGGTGTAGGATTTTGGAACCTTGAAGCCCACCTCCAGTGACACACCTCCTGCAACAAAACCACACCTCCAATCCTTCTCAAACAATTTCACCAACAGGGACCACATATTCAAACAGGAGTTTATGCGGGGGGTGGGGGGGTGTCATTCTCATTCAAACTACAAGTCTCTGAGTTCCTGTTAAGGTAGCACCCTCAAGTAGCACATCTTCTTCAGGCACCCACTGTAGCTCTCACATCCTTTTTTTTTTTATGATTTATTTATTTTATGTGTATGAGTACATTATTGCTTCCTTCAGACACACCAGAAGAGGGCATTGAATCTTATTACAGATGGTTGTGAGTCACCATGTGGTAGCTGGGAATTGAACTCAGGACCTCTGGAAGAGCAGTCAGTGCTGTTAACCACTGAGCCATCTCTCCAGCCCCTCTCCATCCTTTATCTTCCTCTTCTTCTTCCTTGTCTGTCTGTGTCTCAGGCTTTCCTTCAACTTTCTATGTAACAGAGGATTAACTTGAATTTCTGATCTTCCTGCCTTTACCCACCAAGTGCTGGGATTACAGATGTATACCACCACACTTGACTTTATAAGGTGCTGGGCTCAAACCCAGGCTTTTCTGTATGCTCAGCTTATACTTCACCAAGTGAGCTATACCCACAGTCTTCCTCTCATCCTCTCTTTTCTTCCTTTCCTTCTTTCTTTCTTTCTTTCTTTCTTTCTTCCTTCCTTCCTTCCTTCCTTCCTTCCTTCCTTTCTTCCTTTCTTCCTTTCTTCCTTTCTTCCTTTCCTTTTTAAAGGCAATGTCTCACTGTGTTGCCCAAACTGGTTTAACTCTGAGCACAAGTGATTCCTGCCTCAGTCTCCCAGGTGTCTGGGGCTATAGGCATCTACCCTCCATGTCTTCACTCCTCCTTCATTTTTGCCTCTGCAGTTGTTTATACTTCTCCATCTCTCCCAAAATGCCTTGCCTCTCCACTCCTTTATTTGTGCCAGGCAAACATTAGTTGTCATTCCAGGTCTTAATTCAAATGCTATTTCCTTTAAAAGGTGTGCTGGATAGTTTGTGCCAACTTAACACAAACTAGAGTTATCTGAAAGGAAGGAGTTTTAATTGAGAAAATGCCTCCATTAGATCTGGCTGTAAGGCATTTTCTTAATTAGTGATTGATGGGAGAGGGCACAGTCCATCGTGGGTGGTGCCGTCCCTGGGCTGATGGCCCTGGGTTCTATAAGAAAGCAGGCTAAGCAAGCCATGTATGTTGAGTATGGCCTCCGCATCAGCTCTTGCCTCCAGGTTTCTGCTCTGTTTTAGTTCCTATTCTGACTTCTTTTAGTGATGAACTATGATGTGAAAGTATAAACCAAATAAGTCCCTTTCTCTTCAACTTGCTTTGGTCATGGTGTTTCATCACAGCAATAGAAACCCTAACTAAGACAGAAGGTATTTGGTTATCAGCTCAGTTGGAAATGGTGACCACCTAACCCAAAACATACTGTCCAGGCTATTCTCTGGATTCACCAGGAATTATCTGGTCTCTTTGGTATTCTTAGGCATGTTTCAAATGTACAATCACAAATATGTTGGGCAAATAAACTCTCCATTAAAAAATATTAATTTAATGTGTATGGATGTTTTGTCTGCATGTATGTCTGTGCACCCTATGTGTGCAGTGCTCTCCAAAGCTAGAAGGCATCAGATCCCCTGAAACTGAAGTTAAGTTGTGTAGTGTCATGTTGGTGTTTGGAATTGAACCCAGATCCCATGCAAGGGCAGGCAGTGTCCTTAACCACTGGGCCATCTCTTCAGCATCCAGAAACCTTGTCTTATGTAGGGTATTAGGATATCTGAATAGATAATAAGTAACTTTTCTAGCCTTCAGCTCCAGGGTATGTTCAGTTTAATGTTCTTTTCCTCCTGCTGAAGAGAGACATGTTCAAGCATGCAAGAAAAAAGGTTGAGGGACAGAGGCATAGATTCTGGAGAGTCCTTGGGATACTTTGGTAGCTGAATGTCTTTGTACACATAAACTGTTTACCACATCACTGGCACAATAAACATATATATTTGTGGTTGTCACATTATTATTACATTCTTCTCATTGGCCTTCCATTGCTGTAATAAAGTTCTTGAGGCAGGCTACTTTATAAAGAAGGGTTTTATTTGCCTCAGAGCTTTGGAGGCTGGAAGTCCAAACAGCATAGACCAGGTTCTGATGACATCATGGCAGAGCATGTGTACATCTCTCCACGTTCTCTCTCTCCCTCTCTTTAAAAGATTCATTTAATATATATATTTAATAATATATATATATACTGTAGTTGTCTTCAGACACACCAGAAGAGGGCATCGGTTCTCATGACAGATGGTTGTGAGCCACCATGTGGTTGCCAGGAATTGAACTCAGGACCTCTGGAAGAGCAGTCAGTGCTGTTAACCACTGAGCCATCTCTCCAGCCCCTCTCCCTCTCTTTATAAAGCCACTGGGCTTCAATCATGAAACTCTCCCTTAATGACCTAATTACTTCCTCAAAGTTCTCTCATTTGGACTTCTTGGCAGAAGGATTGTCTACAATGTGAGGCCCTGGGTTCAATCCCCAACACTGAAAACAAACAATAAGACAAAGCAAAGTCCCCAGTTCAAAGGATCATATGCAGATTAAGTTTCTACCCTCCTTTAAAAAAGGATGTATTTATGTATATATCTGTCTCTGTCTCTCTCTGTTTCTCTGTCTCTCTCTCTCTGTGTCTCTCTCTCTCTCTTTCTCTCTCTCTCTCTCTCTCTCTCTCTCTCTCTCTCTCTTTCTGTGTGTGTGTGTGTAAGTATCTAAGACAGTCAGAAGAGAGTGTCAGGCCTCCTGGAACTCGAGTTACAGGCTATTTGGATGTTGGACTTTCACATGCAGGTGCTGGGAACCAAACTCGGGACTGAAGAGATGGCTCAATTGTTAAAGAGCACGTATTGCTCTTGCAGAGGACTCAAGTCTCTACCCTCCTAATACTATTAACAGATGACTTTACAAATTAGACTTTTGCATGAATACAGGGAGCACAGATCATATTCAAACCACAGCACAGGATAGGAAAGATAGGACCTAAAGTGAGTTAAATACACCCAAACAGCCTTACTAGGTAGCAGGGGAAAAACTGGCAAGAACCTTGGATTAAACCCTTGGGGGAGTGGGGATACAGCTCAGTAATACAGTGCTTACCTACCTAGCATGCATGAAATCCTGGTACCAATCTTCGTAACACCCAGACAGACAGACAGACACACACACAACTGGTATATGGCCCCTAATAGTCTCAGGTAATTTTCTATGGTAAAGGCTCAGTCAATGAAACCTTGCAGACCCCAACAGACCAAGTGAGTCCTGCATTCTCTGGGACTTTATGGGTCACTCAACAGTCCCTGGGGATCCAGGCACACAGCATTACAGAAGGTCTCCTTAGCCCAGTTCTCCCACTATTAATCAGCCTGCCTGTGGACCCTCTTAAACTAGGTCCTTGGGTGGGCAGGAGGCCAGAATCAGGTTCCACAACTCCCATTAGATGAAAAGCAGATTTCCAGTCTGCCTGCTTAGAGGGCTTCGAGAGATGTGAGTACATTATTAAGTCAACTCTGGGGCTGGAGAGATGGCTCAGCAGTTAAGAGCACTGACTGCTCTTCCAGAGGTCCTGAGTTCAATTCCCAGCAACCACATGGTGGCTCACAACCATCTGTAATGGGATCCAGTGCCCTCTTCTGGTGTGTCTGAAGGAAGCAATAGTGTACTCATATATGATAAATAAATAAATCTTAAAAAAAAAAAAAAGTCAACTCTGGGAGGCTTCCAGCTCTAGCCTAGGCAAAGCAGTTCAACCTCACCCCCAGCAACCTAAGTCTTCTTCCACAGATTCCCAGGGCTTCCACCCTACAGAGAGTAGAGGTTTCAGGCCAAGTAGGCTGCCTCCAGAGGCTATGTTCTTCCATGAAAGCAAGAGTTCACTTCCCTACTCCCAAACCAAATTGTCTTGCAAATTTGGGACAGGTCTAGGAGAAGGACTCTGGCTTCAGCTTCAGAGACGGAAATTCCCTTAGTGGGCTGAATCTTTTCTAGGTTTCTATTTTATTTCTATGTTGGAACCTGATTGGGTGAAAAAGAGTGCAGCATAGGATGCTGGCTGCTGAGCTGGGGAGGCTGTGCATTGGGGAGTTCTTAGTTGGGGCTTCATATGAGCAGTTAGAGAATAATTAGAGCAGCAGTTGTCCTGCCCCAAATCTGATTTTAGGTTCCCCTGGAGTCATTTCAGAGGATGTGGCCACATGTCAGCCATCCAGCCCAGACAATTTATTTCCAGTTCATGGAACGCAGAAAGCTAAATATCCATACTGCTTAATTCCAGGCTCTTAGTAGCCAGGAACCATTCATTCATTTGATCCACCATTTGAACAACATGCTAGGACTTGCTGAAAAGAGAGCTCACTGTCTAGCAAGAGATGGCCCTGAATGGTCTTAATTTTTTAAAAAAAGCTTTTATTTTATGCATATGGGAGTTTTGCCTGTGAGTATGTCTTGGCACCGCGTGTGTCTAGTGCCCCTGGAGGCCAGAAGAGGATGCTGTATCCTTTGGAACTGGAGTTATAGATGATAGTTAGCCACCATGTGGGTGCTGGGAGTCAAATCTGGGTCTCCCGGAAGAGCAGCCAGTGCTCTTAACCTCTGAACCATCTCTCCAGGCCCTGAATGGTTTTTAAGAGCACTAAGGAATCGGAGAAAGAGAAGCAGGTCCCCTTGGCTTGGTTGTTAGGTAAAGCCCCTTAGAAACAGTGGTATTTCAGTTTAACACCATAATGTAAGTATGCTCAGGCGGAGAGGAGGAAGCAGTGTTGGGATTTGTTTTCCTGAGATAGGGTCTTAATCAGTCAGGCTGGCCTTGTGCTTACTGCGGTCTTCCGGTTTCAGCCTTTTACAGGAAGCAATAATGGGTATGTGCCACCATGCCAAGATAGGGACAGAACAGTTTCTTTAACTTTATTTAAAGATTTATTTTATTTTATGTGTATAGATGTTTTGCCTGTGTACCACCTGTGTGCCTGGTGCCACAGAGATTAGAAGAAAATATCAGATCCCCTGGATCAGATATTTGTAAACCACCATGTGGGTGCTAAGAACTGAAGCCAGGTCCTCTGCAAGAGCAACAAGTGTTCTTAAGCGCTAAGCTAACTCTACTGCCCTGAGGACAGAACATGTTAATCATCTGTGATGGTTTTTATATGCTTGTCTCAGGAAGTGGCAGGATTAAAAGGTGTGTCCCTATGGAGTAGGTGTGTCACTGTGGGTGTGAGCTATCAGACCTTCATCCTACCTGCCTGGAAGTGAGTATTCTGCTAGCAGCCTTCAGATGAAGATGGGGAACTCTTGGCTCCTCCTGAACCACTCCTGCCTGGATGCTGCCATGTTCCCACCTTGATGATTATGGACTGAACCTCTGAACCTATAAGCCAGCCCCAATTAAATGTTGTCCTTATAAGAGTTGCCTTGGTCATGGTGTCTGTTGACAGCAGTAAAACCCTAAGACACCAGCTATATCAACCTGTGCAAGAAGTACAATCAGGCAGCTGCAGGAAGGAGCAGGAAGTGGTGTGCTTGTGAAGTGCTCCAAAGGGGTATGCAGGACGGGTCATGAGGTCTGACAGGCTATGGAAATAATAACGGGGGTTAGGTTTGTATAGCTGAGTGGAAGAACACCTGCTTAGCATGCCCGAGACCCAGGGTTTGGTTCCTAATGTTGCTAAAAAGAGAGATTGGAGGTGGGGGTGGAGGAGGAGGAGAATAATGTGCCTTTCTCCAGATACTGCTGTAAGTGTGCCTTAGAAAAGGGGAAATGGCATGTGAGAGTTCTCTTACAGCATGCCGTCTGTGGCTTTGAGATGCAGGGAGACTTCCGTCAGAGCATCCGGTCTATGACATCAGCCTAATGAGCCTGGGACTGCTCAAACCAACAGATCTTTGACAACTTCTACTGACTTGCTACCTGTCTCATTCTTTCTCACTTTCCCTACATTAGAATCTGAGCCTTGAGCAGAGGTAGGGAGATCTTTCAGAGTTAGAGGCCAAGTTGGTTTACAAAGTGAGTTCTAGGACAACCAGGACTATTACACAGTGAAATTCTGTCTCAAAAACCAAAGAAAACAATAACAATAACAATTAAACCCTTTTTGTTACGGCAATGACAGCTACTTCTTTCAATGACAGTTACTCCTTTTCCAGTTAAGAACCACTGTCTTGTGATGAGAGTACAAAGTTATGTTCAGCTGTGTCTCAAGCCCCTGTAGCTGGCAAGCAGGGAGGTATGGAAATCTCTTCATTGAAGATGTTACTGGAGAAGACTGGGCAGGAGTGACACACTTGGGAGGAAGAGGCAGGCAGATCTCTGTGAGTTCAAAGCTAGCCTGGTATATAGAGTGAGCGCCAGAGCAGCCAAGGATACTCAAAGAAATCCTAGCTCAAAAAGCAAAAACAAAACAAAACAAAAAACCCAAACAAACAAAAACAAAAAAGATTTTACTGGAGGAGTTGGAAGATGGTTTATCAGTTAAGGGCACTTGCTGTTCTTTCAGAGGACCTGGGTTCAGTTCCTAGCACCCACATGTCACTAGGTCTACAACTGCTTGTAGCTCCCAGCTCTAAGGGAATCTGCTTTTTAAGGTTGCACATGCACAGCTGCACAGGGACACACACACACACACACACACACACACACACACACCCTTCCACATAGATACTTAAGCATGTACATTAGTAAAAATAAAATTTACTCTTAAAAAAATGTTCCTGGAATGTTTGTCCGATGGAAGAGTTTCTGCCCACGCTATTCTTGTTCTTCCTGGCTTTCTCAGACTCTGTTCACAGTGGTTACCTGCAGCCCTAGATAGAGTCTGGTGGGAAAGCTGAGATTTGAGTCCAAGTCCTTGGAGGCTGCCTATCTAGAACACCTCGTGCGGCTGAGGTGACACTCTGGCCACCAGATGGCACCCAAGAGTTCCTGTTCTCTGCCGCAGGACCAGTAGTGACAGGAATTGACTGCAGAGAGAAGTTGCCTTAAAAGAGGTCTGATGCTTAAAGAGACACTGCCACATAGCCTCGGGCTGGACCCTTATATCTGTAGAACAAGACTCTACCATGGCAAGCACCACTGTCCAGGGTCAGTGGCTTCTTTGTCTTTGCCTTCCTGGGTTTTGATTCCATCTCCTTGATGGCTCTAAGTCGTTGCAACTGTTCCTGAGCCTGAGGGGACTGAGCCAGCCAGGAGGGTGGTGTCAGAGCTCCTGGCAGAGCAGGTTTGGAGCTGGGATGTATCTGCAGAACTCTGGCTGAAAGAGTGGCATAGCCAGCTTCGGGGCAGTGAGGACCACAGGAGGACAGAGGATCGGCCTGTGAGCTCTGACCTCTGCTGGACTTAATTTTGCTGCCTTGGAGCAAAGGAGATTGGAGCCTTTGAATTTGATGTCTGGGTTATTGGGATTTGAGAATTCTTGTGTCTTCTTCAGGTGGCATCTTTCCAAATACTGATGGGGACTCAGAGGTAAGTACATTGAGGGAGTGGGCTCTAGACTCTGAGGTGGAGTCCTCTTATTGACTGTAGGAAACGTCTCACGTTGACCCTTGGGATGTGAGGGCTGAAAACTGTTAGTTGAGGGTCACTTTTGAAGGCCTCTTCCTCAGACTGCTTTTGATTAGCCTCATCTAGGCCAACTGCAGGGTGCTGACTCTTTCTGGTGTCTGGCTGTGTGGATAGGGCCTGGGAAATGTGTGTGTGTGTGTGTGTGTGTGTGTGTGTGTGTGTGTGTGTGTGTGGTATGTCCCTGCTGCTGTCTGTCCTTGGGTATTGTCCTGGTATTGATATGAGAAAAGCATCAAGAGTGTGAATGTAGTTCTCTGTCTGCATCTTGTCAGGGTTACAGACCTTCACCATGGCTCAAGCTGACAAAACATCCACAGTGAAATGAGATGAGGGTAGAGGCTTGAAGGTAGATCTATTGTCTGTAGATCTCACTGTCTTCTGGGAAAGCTAAGAGGGTAGAATGGGACAGGGAGGAAGAGAGTGAAGGACAGAGTCTCGGACCAAGCCGTTTCTCTGACAGGCAACTCATGGGATGCCTGGCCTGGGGAATTTTCTACTTAAATTATTTTGAATTTACATTTATTCATTTATGAGAGAAAGAGAGAGAGAGAGACAGAGACAGAGACAGAGAGACAGAGACAGAGACAGAGAGAGAGGAGTGTGTGTGTGTGCATGAGTACCACAGCACGTATATGGAGGTCAGGAGAGATCAGAGGATAACGTCTGGGGAGTCTGCTGCCTACCATGTGAGTTCCAAGGGTAAAGCTCATGATGTTCTCAGGCTTGGTTGTGAGCACTGTACCCACTGAGCCCCTCCACGGCTCTGGAGATTTTCTTTTTCTAAACCTCAGAACTGAAGATGAATTTTGAGAACAGTAGATACTACTTTGCTCTACCAAGGACAAAGGAAATGAAGTAGGGAGTGAAAACAGGCTACTGGCCAGTCATGGTGACATACATGCCTCTAATCCCAGCACTTCTCCGTGAGTTCAAGACCAGCCAGGCCTACATAGTGGGACCAGCCAGGCCTACATAGTGAGTTCTAGACCAGCCAGGCCTACATAGTGAGACTGACTCTATGTCAAAAAAGAAACAAAGGAAAAGCAAATCAGGGTTGCCAAAAGCCTCGCTGACTGTCATTCAAAAATGCATGTTAAGCCTGGTGTAGCAGTGTATTCACGCCTGTGATCCGGCCACTCTGAAGGCTGAGCAGGAGTTCAAATTTCGCCCCCCCACCAAAAAAAAAAAAAAAAAAAAAAAAAAAAAAAAGCTAAGAAGAGGAAATTCCAGTTGGGATGTAATTCGTAAGAATGAACTAATAAACTAATAAAATGCAGATGATGGGTTGGAGAAATGGTGCCAAGTACACACACACAAGTACACACCAAAAAACAAGCAAACAAAAAAACAGGCTACCCCAGGATCTTTGAGAAAGCCAAGTTTACAGTCTTTCAAGGCTAATAAGATACCTGGAAGTCATCTACCTGATCTACCTGGGTCCCACCTTCTGCACCTATGAAAATAAAGTTAGAAAAGCCTAAGCCTGGCCTTAGGCAGGTGAGCAGAGGGCTAGGGACCTGGCCTAACACTCACTGGATTGTTCTTCAGCTTGTCTGAGGGGTCATCTGACCTGTTGTTATAGATGTGGTTTTCTGTGGGAAACAGTTCTCTTTTTGCTTACTTATTGGTGGCCCCTGGGAGTTCTGGAATGACACTGCTTGCCTTTTTTTTTTTTTTTTCAGCTCCAATTTCTTCTTCCCTGGGTTTAATGCTTCTTTTATTTATTTGTTCCTTCCTAGGCCAGTATAGCACTACACATGTGGACTCTAGGCCCAGACTTGATTCCTTTTCAAGTGTCACTGTCTGCTGGCTGGCCAGTGGCCTAGCCTTTATGTGCCTCCATTTCTTTGTCTGTGAAATGGGGCTAATATAACACCCTTCTTGCTTGTTTTCTGTGAGGATCAGGCCAGAGGAAGCTTGTAAAGCTTATAGAACAGCACGTAGCAGTACCTGGCAGTTAGGCATTAATCAGTGCTATTATTAATTTTGATGACTTTATGCATTTTAAAATATTTTTATTTTTATCTTATGAGTGTTTTGCCTGCATGTATATCTGTGCATTGTGTATGTGTCTAGTGCCTGCAGAGGCCAGAGGGTGTCAGATCCCCTGGAAACTGAAGTTGCAGGTGGTTTGAGTTGGCATGTGGATGCTAGAAATCAAACTAGGGTCTTCTGGAAAAGCACCATTTCTCCAACCCATCATCTGCATTTTATTAGTTCATTCTCACGAATTACATCCCAACTGCAATTTCCTCTCCTTGGCTTTTTTTTTTTTTTTTTTTTTGGGGGGGGGGCGAGATTTGAACTCCTGCCTCAGCCTTCAGAGTGACAGGATCACAGGCGTGAATACACTGCTACACCAGGCTTAACATGCATTTTTGAATGACAGTCAGCGAGGCTTTTGGCAAATCCCTGGTATGTGTGAGGTCACATTGCTGTAAGCACTTTTGGAAGTTTACATACACTGATGCTTCCTGCTTGGCCCCAGCAATAGAGACATTTTGCTTTGTTTTGTTAGCAGTGACCACTGGGTGATTAGAGACTTTGGGGTCTTCCTGTGGTGCCCAGCAAAGCTGTGTTGCTAACCTGAGAAAGGAAGAAGAGTGGATATAGATAGGTAACATCACTGACTTTGCATCCTGGCCAAGTAGTTGGTAGACTTGAGAGCTGGTTGTTAGAGAGGCAATGAGTAGTTCACCCCTGAGAATAAAGTGGGGGAGCGGCTGGTCTTCAAAATGGGCTTTATCTGTCTTCCACTGAGTCTCTCAACTCAAGCCTGTGTAACTAACCTTAAATCCTGTGATGAGGGAGGAGCAGGCAGGTAACCACGGGGATGGGGATGGGGGACGGGATAAGCTGAGTGCACAGGTTAGGGATACGGAGAGTGTTGGCCCTTAGGACTGGACAGAGAATGGTTGCTAGGAGGTCAGAAGAGGTGCATCAAATGCTGATCAGTGTCTTGGAGCTCTCCACCCATCTGTCTATCTAGGCACTTAGCTGCATCGAGGGTTGGGGGTTCCCTCATAAGGATGCCTCCCTGATGCTCTGATATATTGGGGTAGAGAGCTCTTCAGGATAGCAGGCCTTGGACAAACTACAGAGAAGTATGCCCCTTTAACTCCTTAGTTCCCGGAGTGTGTGAGTTAGGATCTTTCTCAGCCTTTCTCTGCCCTCAGTGTCTCTTTATCTAACTTGAGGCTTTTGTCAGTCTCAAGTCACCCAGGTGCTTACGTGACTTATCTCTGTAAACAAGGTTAGAATTAATCCGTGTGATGAGATTCTTGAAGTAACTACCCTTTCCCAAGACAGCAGGTCAGAAGTGGTATTGTGTGACAAAACTTTTCCTGGGAGACACAACACACATTACTCACCCAGTGGTGAACTCAATGGCAAAGCAAAGTACAGATACCATCAAAATCCGACTTGGCGATCCAATAGGTTTTATTGGGGGTTATTTACAGGAGCAGAAGTGACTCAAAGACAGCTACATCATCAAGGTTCACCTCAGCAGGGGTGCCAACTCACAAAGCTGGGAAACCTGGAGTATTCATAGCCTGCAGGGAGCTCAAAAGGTTGGAGTGTTCTTTCCAAATGACTCTGGTCTAAACCTCTTCTAGCAGCTGGGCTGACTTCTGCTTCTTCCAGCTGGTCTGAATCTTCTTTGCAACCTTCTGTCTGAGGGGAATGCTTAGCTCTTGTTTACTCTGGCAAGGAGGGGCCTAGTTAATCTTGTCGGTTTCTGGGACTTCCTGAAACTGTGTTAAAGTTGTTTATCTTCCTGCTTAGGGAGCTTCCCAGCAGGATAGAATGTTTCAGTCTTGGAGGAAACTGTTATATAACAGGTGGGCAGATGGTTATGGAACAAAACTGTAAGGGCTTCCTAGCAGATGGTCTTGCATTCATGGATCAGCAAAGACTTCCAGGGACCTTCAGTGACTTAGTTTATCAGTCAGCTGACATCGAGGTAGCATGCATAGGATCCTAGCCCACAATATGTGGTTGGGTCACTGAGCTGTGCCTTTGTTTTCTCATCTGGAAAACCAAGATAAGAGCTGTGCTTGGTAACCCAGGCCTCTAGTCTTAGCTTTGGAAATCTCAGAGTTAGCCCCCCCCATGACACACCTCCTCTAATAAGACTATACTCTCTAATCCTTCCCAAACAATTCCACTGACCAAGGACCAAGTGTTTGAATTTATGAGCCTGTGGGGGCCATACTCATTCAAACCACCACATTGTCTCAAAAGGTAAAGAGAGCCGGAGATAGAGCTTTGTGGTAGCATGCACGAATGTGGTCCTGGGTTCAAGTCCTAGCACTGCATAAAGAAAGTGGGGAGAAAATAGAGGATAAGAAAGAAAGGAAATGGAAAAGGAAATGGAAGTAACAGTGATGTTCGTCAAGAGATCATCCTCGTGAAAAAAAAAAACAAAAACTCTTAATATCTAAGCCACACACAGACACCAAGTATTCAGTGGCCAGTATTAGCACTATGGCCTGCAGATTGCCTCTGCACACTGTGTTGTGGGGGGAACAGTCCTGGACAAGATTAGACAGAATGTAGAATAAAGCAAACTATAACAACTACATGGAGAGCAAGCAACTGCAGCATTTTAGCTAGAAAAAAAATGCTGAAAATAGCTTGCTCAAGCCTTTGTAGATAAAAATGTGAAATGTATGCAAATGTATGTGAGTCACATAGAAAACGTATATCCATGGCCTCCTCAGAGTCAGCACAGGATGTGGAGATGTGGGGCTGTGGCCGGCAGGAAAATCCCTGTGGCGTATCATGTGGTGTATTGTGGGAGGGGTCAGTGCTGCAGCCTTTGAGGGTTTGTAGCTGATAGCTGTATCCAGGCATGTTTTCCCTTTCTCGTGGGTTCTATGCCTTCAGAAAGTGCAGAATAAGGCACGCCCTTGTCCTTTCTCTGTCTGCTTCCTCAGAGAGCTTGCTTGCTCCCTCTCCCACCCGGAACTCTATTTCTGGATAGTCTTGCTGGAGATGCACAGCCCCCTCCCTTGCCATGTTCTAGGTGTTGGCTAGGCCCTCCCAATTGTATATGCCAGTCAAGGGTGGTGGGGAGGCTAACAGCTGAGCAGGAAGGGTCAGCAAGCCACAGAACCAGAAACATGAGTTAGACCTAAAAGGGTACATGAGGGCCTCTATCTGCTGCAGCCACCTGTGGGGGCTTCCACACACGAGAGCATCCCCCCTTGAACCTTCCAGAGGCTCTCTCCTGTGTAACAGTGGACTCTAGCTTTTCTTGAGCATCTATAGAGGCCAGTGTCCACACAGCCGGGCAGTTTACAAGGCTGGCTACGAATTTCTTTATAGGCAACAGTCTGCTTCTACCTCTCAAAACTGTCTTTGAGATAAGGAGGAGCCCCTGTGGGTACTAACAACTCTGCCCTCCTTAGAGGTAATGGGGAACTTAACTCTTTGTAAACCTCTGTATGGCTGGAGCCTAAAAAGGGCTTAGGCTGTCTGAAGATGGGATGTGACGGGAAGTGTCCCATTATTAGAAATGCCACTGTACTAGTATATGAAAGATCTAACCCAGGTCTTCCTCAGTGGGCTTGATTACCTCCTTCCCTGAGAGTTCAGAAAACAGGCTGCATCAGCCTCTGCTGACCTGGACCGCCCTAGCCTAACTCCTTTTAGGCCAGTTCTGTCTCCAAGTCACTTGGCCCAAGGAGGTTGGGAAAGTTGCCATGGGTCCCATGTCGTTAGTCCCCCACCCCCAAGCCTTGTTGAGGTCACTGTTTGGAATTTTGTTTCTTAAGACTGTTCTCTGAGGCATCTGACCCCCATTTTTCTTCAACTCCTATGTGATTTGTGCACAGAGGCTAGGGAACACCAGAGGGCTCCTGGGGGAATTGAGAGAGTCCAATTGTGGCTTCTGTACCCCTATTTGCCTCTCTGCCATAAAGGGGCACATGTAAGACATAGATCCTACCTCCAATGCCAGGGGATGACCCTGACCCCACTGGCCTCGCCTTACTTCAGCCCGTGGTGTGTGTGTGTAGTGGTGGTGGTGGTGGGGGGTGGGAAACTGATGCACTGTAAGATCAAGGATAGATGGGGTGTTTTAAGGTTTGGTAGGAAAACAATCCATGGGTGGCCCAGCCTTCCAGTGGGGTGCAGGACGTTAACCCAGTCCACGGCTGGGCTGTGCTGCCCATGTTTGCCTAGGGGTGGGGCCTGGCAACTGTACCAGCCCCGAAATCGTGCTTAGAGATCCTGGGGTGGCAGGTGATGTCACCCCTTGCGGGTCCATAGGTTTCCCTAGTCTGCGGGTTGCCAGAATTTATGCTCAGCTCAACTGGAGGAGGAGGGGAGCCTCTGGCCCTGCGCCGCCTCCCGGAGACCCCGCGGGAGCTCTGTGCGCGGGCTGGAGGCCATCGGTGGGGCTGCGGGCTGCTCTCACACCCCACCGGCCCTCTGCGGCTGGGGGTGGGCGCGCTGAGCCTCGCGCGGATTGGCTGCCGCCTCCGCCCCCCGCCCCGGGCGCCGCGCAGCCCCGGGGAAGTTGCTAGTTGGCGCGCGGACTGCGGGGCCGCGGCTCCCAGATCCGCAGCGGGTTCGCCGAGGCTGCTACAGCTCTGCACTGAGCTCCCGGGGGGCGCTCCCCGGTCCTCACCTTGGCAGCTCCGGCTTGCTCCTCCCTACTACCTGTTTCCCTGGCTCTCCCGCCACCACCCTGAGCTCCGCAACTTCGACCTCCGAGTCTGGCCGCCCCTCCCGGCACCCCGCCCGCCGGCGCCCTCCCTCCTTTGTTGTGCGATGAGGGTCGGGTTTCCCATCTGACCAAGGAGCCTCTGCCGCGCGGAGCTGCGGGCATGGAGCCGCTTAGCCATCGGGGCCTGCCGCGCCTCTCTTGGATCGACACCCTCTACAGCAGTACGTGTGCCCATGGGTCCCTGGGCGGGGTACGGGGGGTGTAAGAGGGACACCCTGCACCCTCCGAGGGAACCCTGTTGCCCTCGGGGTCCCAGGTGCACTCAGGCACCGGCGAGTGTTAGCGTCCATGGTCTGCCAGGTGTGCAGCCAACCAGGAGGAGGAGGAGCGCTATGGAGTCCTCATAGCAGATTTAAGGGGGGAGGGTTAGACAGACCAGGGCTGGGGGAATTGTGTCACCCCTCCCACCTGTTGTGTAACCCAGCACTCTAGCGCTCCACGAGTGGGAAGCGTCCTTTTTAGGGCTCTACCTTGGCCTTCAGAATTGGCAGCTTTTCTCCTCACATTGAAGCAGGAAGGCCATTTTGGGAAAAGTCTTTGGCTCTTTATAGTTTACTACCTCAGGGGTATTCCGGGTGTGTGATTTGGGTTGATGATGGGATCAGGTTGAAAGAAAGACTGTAGGTACCGATCTCTGTGGGGGCCATTTGGATGAAAGAGCCAACCTCTTAGCTCAGCAGTCTTTTTTGCCAGCCTCATCACCACCCCCATTCTCAACACTACCAACACTACCCCCAAGAAAAGCAAATGAAGGGGGGGGGGGGACCTCCGGTACTCCACCCCCTCGCTCCCAAGTCAGCCATGATCATGTGATTGCTCTTGTACTGCCTGGGGGATGTGTAGTTGATCACTGGGACTTACTCAGATGGGAACCATTCCCACCCACTCCCGCTCCATGCCTTAGGTGGCACTGGCCATGTCGCCCTCCCCGCCCCCTCTTTAACTTATTGGCATTCTGTGGTGTAGGGAGATGATCCTGGTGGCCTCCAAGAAAGACAGTGGATTTGCTCTTACCTATGGAAATGCTGGGAACCCATACCACTACTCTTTTAGCACACCCTAGCTCTGAGGCAGGTACAGCTAGGTGGTGACTCTGAACGTTAGATGCATGAAACAAGGACATTTTGAAGGGTCAACCTGGCTTGAGTTCCTTATTAACAGTTATATTGCAAGGGTGAGAGGAGATGATGCCCTGAGCCTCGAGGCGTTGCCTTGGAGCCTCTGTATTACCCAACACCTAGGCTCTGCCCTCTGCATCCCTCTGGGGGCTGCCTCTGCCCTCCCTTTGGGCCTGTACTTTAATATCTTCTACCCAGCCTCTTTTCCCAGTTTCCTACCCCTCCTCCTCTCAGGAGCTCTCCTTGTGATGGTTCATTCTGCTTTGGGTTTTCAACATCAAAGAGGCAAATCTGGTTCCCCTGGGTGTCCATCCTGGCCAAACCCAGCCAGTCCATCTGCTCTTTTCCAGTAGAGGCCAGCATCGTTGGGTGAAGGTCAGGACTCACAGCTGTGGTGTGTGTGTGTGTACACGTGTGTCTGTGCAAATGGGAACACGCATCTGTTAAGAGGCCTGATGCAGATCAGCTCCTGACTCAAAGGACAGATTAGTGACCTCTGTTTAGCTGTGCTCTTGCAAATCAGTCATAACAATGCCTCATATTCATTTGCAGTTTGTGCTCTTGGATATTTCTGGCTCTCTACAAAACCCATTCCCACTTTCCTTATTTCCCAAAGCATAGAATTCTACGGAAAGTAATTTGTGGCTTTCTCTGTATTACTAAAGATGATTCTATAACTTGATCATCTGAGTCCCCAGCCCCAGCCTGGAGTTGAGAAGCAAAATTGCCTTGAGAATTCCTGACTAGAGGAAAGTCAGAGAAGGGAATTAGCACCCCTATTTAGGGGTGCTTTATACACCACTTTGACAGCTTGGCATTTGAGCTGTCTAACCTATTGTAAGGCCCTGGGGCAGCTGCATGGTGAGGTGGTGGGCAGGGGCACTAACTTTGCATAGTGTACGCTCACTTCTGGAGTGGCTGATTTGTGAGTCTGTAACAGAAGGCTTCCTGGGGAGGTTTTATGCAGTCATATTTGGGCTGTTAGCCATCAAGTTTTCTTTTTGACAAGAACCTAAATTAAACAAATACCCAGGCTGTCATTTGCCTGGCAGCATGATTCTGTGGTTCCCAGGGGGCAGTTCTGGGCCTCTGTGGAAGCTGTTTGCTTACCAAACTCACAGGTCCCCACAAACGCTAGATCCAGGATTGTAAATGGCAGCCAATGTGACTCCCTAGAGATGTGAAGCGATTCAGTTATAGAGGCTTAGAGTGAGTGACATTTCTGTAAGAGTAATCATAGCTTTTCCAGGTTGTTTAGAGTGTGGCAGGTACTTTCTACCTCTTATTTTCAAACTGCACAACTCTTACAGATCAGAAAAGGGAGGTTGAGTAAACTTAAAATTTAGTCAAAATCACATAGCTGATAAAGGACAGAGGAATTCAGATCATACTCTGGCCAATGGGGAGGACTTGAGTGTCTCCCAGTATGTCTGAGCTTACTCAGGGCAATGCCCGTCTATTCAGAACTCTCCTCAGTTGTTGCTCTGAAATGATCTAGCAGGGTAAGTGGTTTTCACAACTTTGACACCATCCTGTGTCTCTGTAAGACCTTGGGCCTTGTTTTGTAGTCCATGCCAGATTGGCTGAGGCTCCCTCTAACCCTAGTGGCTCTCTACTCCCGCCAGACTAACCACCAACCCCTTTCTCTTGACTTCTTGTCATTGTAGTTCTTGGTCTCTTCTTTCTGGTGTCTGCAGCTATGCCAGAAGGTGTGTGCTGATGGCAGAGTATATTGATGGTCGTCATACACGCCTTGTAAAGGTGGTAGCTATAAATCTCATCTCTTTGTAGTGGAGTCCTGAATGGCTGGGTCATGGAGATTCATCAGGCACAGGGAGAAGTGGTTGATCCCAGCTGCCCTCGTGATCTGGAACTGGTTGGGACAGGGCTCTTGGCCCCGATAGCCTGAAGTGGCAGCTGAGGGTGCAGCTACCTCAGCTTCTGCATCTTGACCTCTCATTGTCCGTGTGGTTATAATAATGGATATAAAGGTCCTTCCTCAACACTTTGTCTTGACTCTTTCACAGTGGCTGATATGAGTCTCTCTGTGGGTTTGTTTTCTTTCTCATAATTCCTCTATGTCTTTTCATCAGTCACCCTTTCTGCTAGACACTTCTGCCCTCTCTACTGTACCATGGAGGGAGTCTGGACTAAATTAAGTTCTGTGACTCAATACAAGCACAAGGACACTCTGAAACTCTGCCTGTCCCTCCCAAGTAGAGCCAGCCCTCCGAGCAGGTCTGGGCTAAGACACATGTGCACCAGGCAGGCTCATCATTTAGCTCCTCTTCAGATGGGAAATCTTTAGGTATGTGCTCTAGATTGATTTAAAAGGGAGGAGGGGCCTACGTTTCAGCTCTCCTCCTTTGCCATTTTGATCTCCTTTATCTCAAGCAATACAGTGTAGATCTCAAACATACCTACCCTCCTGAGCCAAGCAAAACCCTATGCTTTCCTGGTTCTATAGAAAACAGAGCGTGACCATCTGAAGTTTCAAGACCCCGACCTAATGGAATCAATGCCTGTTACTCCAGTAGCATTGAAGACTATCCGTTGTGATATTCTCATGCCCTGTATAGACTTAGCCTGTAAGCCAAGGGCTGTGAGAATAGGAACCCATTTCCAGGTCACCCTGACTCTGTCTCATCCTACTCCTGTGTTCTCTGTGTATCCCAGGACCACTAGCACTGGGCGTAATCAGAGTAGCTCCCTCAGCCAGGCTCCATCAGACTGCTCCTTATGTCCCAGCCAACACCTGCAGATGGGTGTTCTCTTCTGCTGAATACTAATTTATTCTTTCTCATCAGCATCAGTCCATAATTGTAATGGCAGTTGGAGTCTCAGAGGTAGGACTGACAGAATAATTAGGTCATCTGTTCAATAAAACTTTTTGTTATGACCTCTGCTGCTGTTATTTGGAACAAGGAAGGAATGATAGGAACATTCATGAAGAACTGGCTAGAAGATACGTCTTGGGGTTGATTATATAGTGGGGAAGGTGTTGCCTTTTGTCCTGGGGGCAGGGTGGGATGCTTAGGCTATTCTCTGAGGTATGATATATATCTTGGCATGAATCTGTACTGTCCTTGTGCCCACTCTCCTGTAAAGTGGTATCTCTCAGGGGTATCTTGTGGATCCATTCATTAATATCTATTAACATCTTTGAGGATAAGGTACACCATTGAACTGCCTGGCTCGTCAGCCTCATGATTGAACAGGTTCTGTGAGAACCTTGCATATGGTGAGCTCACTGATCACGACAGAGTACTGTGCTAACGTTCTATGCAGCTATACCCAGAGCTTTTAAGGAAGTACCTAGCTAGTAGCTCATGAATAAACCCTCAGTAGTTTTTGGTGGTGTGAGTCTGAGAGGGAGCGAATATTTTTTCCCCCTGTGTTTTTTGGCTCCTTTAACTCTTGACTCCACCAAAAATCCCAGAAACACATTATCTGGCCCATTCATGAGTTTCCTGACATGTGTGTTTGGTAATTGTAGTAGTGTGTAGTGAATTTTGAGACCCCCAGGGGAGTCCTCTGCTTTGCCAGAGCCTGTGATTAGAAGGCTTCTCTGCTATGTTTGTGTTGCAGCTGTTTGACTCAGCTTGAGTCTTTTGGGGCAAATCTGGAGCTAGGCTTCAAATGGCTCCAGAATAACAGATTTCCTTCACCTCAGGTGAGGTTTTGGCTATGGTGGGCTAAGATAGTATCTGGGAATATGGCCCATTATGTTCTTTCAGGGACTAAGCACTTTTCTCTGAGGGTTGCCTGGATCTCTGAGAGAAGCGTGCAAGCCTGTCTATCTCCAGGGCTGTCAAAAGGAATACAAAGTCTCACCTGTCTGAGGCTGGCCTTGATCTCTTAACCCTCCTTTCCCCAACACTTGGGATTACAGGCTTTATACAGTGCTGGAGATCTAAACCAGGGTTTCATGCATACTGTACAGGGACTCTGCTAAATAAGCTGTATCTTGAGTCCTTCTAGGTTGTTTTGCTCTGTGACTTAGCCTGACTCAACCAGTTGGAGCCTTGAGGACCCATGGTTGGTAGCAGGAGTCTTCTGTTGGTTTTGAATCTTGGGCAAAACCTTCTTTAGATTCTGTAAGGAGGGAGGAAAAGAGAAACCAGGGCAGTGGACTGACTATTTAATACCTATTTGGAAGCTGATGACAGATGCTAGATTCTGCTCCTGTGACCTCCAAGGCATTTGGAAAGAGCCCTTTAAGATGGTACTTCTAATGGTCCTATGACTTTTTATGAATGGGGCAACCAGTTGTCTAGTCCCTAAATTCTGCTTTAGTCTCCCTCAGTTTCCTGTCTCTGTGCTTAGTTGCTATCTTCTCTTCTTACTCCTCCCATCACACACTAGAACAAGAGATGAATCTGGCTTTATGGGCTGTTTAGAAAACGTCAGGGTTACCTGGCCTTTGGAGATGAGGCTAGCTGGGATAAGTTCCGCAGTGATCTAGTTGGGCAAGTCCACTTTCCTCTTTCTTGTCTCTGCCCTCACATGCCTTTATGTCCCTTTAGGCCACATGAGGAGTCATTTTGCCTGAAGTGAGCAAGGTCTGCAGAAGGGGTTGGGTACCTAGGGGAGCCTAGGGTTGATGAGGGACCTGTGGGTTTGCTTGGGGATTCTGGGGAAGGATATGGCTGTAATTATCTGCATGGGATTGAAAGGCTGATCCTGTTAGTGTGCTGGGCTAACCTCTTCCTCCTGGGTATTGCCTCCCAGGCAGCAGTAAGAGTTTAATGGATCAAGATTACACAGCATAAAGATGCTGTGTAATTAAGCTTAGTTGCCTCCCTGACTGGGGGACACCAGTACACAGCATCAATTGATTTCTTCCTTTGTGGTTACCTCGGATATTGTTGGGTATCCTTAGCATTTTTCTTCTCTGTCTCTCTGTTACTCTGTCTCTCTCTGTCTCTGTCTCTCATTGGTCTCTCCCTTGAGGGCATAATTTTAAGAAAAAAGGCCCCTTTATGAAGTTTTGATGTTAGGGTGTCAGTGTGTTCTGTGATGGCACCTAGTGGAGGCCTCTTTGGGGAAAAAGGAGTTCTGAAGAGAAACCTCGTCCTTGAGTCCCCAAATTACATCTTCCAATAAAAATAATCTGTGAGTCTTACTGGACTCAGGGACATTAGGTTTTTCCATATGAGAAAAACCTGTCTTCTAATTTTTAAAAAATTTGTTACTAAATACATGTGTGCATTTGTGTATATGGGTTCGTGTGCATGCTTGCTTATATATGGAGGTTAAAGAACCACTTATGGAGCCAGTTCTCTCTCTCCACATTTCGTATGGATTCTGGGGGTTCAACTTGTACTGGCAAGCTTGTTCAGCAAGCACTTTTACCTAATGAACCATTTTGTTAGCCTTCTGTTTTCTTTAGAAAATTTGTAAGTGGGGTTGCTGATGTAGCTCAGTGGGTAAAGTACTTGCCTAGGATTCACAAAGGCCCAGTTTAAGGCCAAAGCAACCACACAAAACTTGAGTGTGGTGACACCCTGGAGGACTGAAAGTTCAAGGATAGCTGTATAGGGAGCGTGGGCTACAAGAAACATTACCTTAGAGATGGATGCCTGTAAACCCAGCAGCTGAAGACTGAAGCATGGTTTTGAGGTTAGCCTGGGCTATATAGTGAGATCTAGGATAGCCTAGACTAGTGAGTGAAATCCAAAGAAAAAAGTAAAGAAAATGTACAATTTAATTAGTCCTATGCTGTGCCAGATATCCTAGACATTTTCTGTGGATTATCTATAAAACTCTCAGACAGCTACTTGTTGTTTATCATTTCCTGATAGAGATGAGAACATGGAGGATCTGAGAGATTCAGCTTGCATTTGACCAGGTCTCAGTGCTCTGACTCCTACAGAATACCAATACCACAGTACTGTCCAGTACCTGTTGTGTGGCAGCCCTGGCAAAGGAATGTCACACGTCATCACTGCTCTTCCAAACCTCTACTCGTGTGCAGGTGGAGATCCTCTATGTGACAGGGAGAAAACTGGAATTAGGGATTAGCTGGAAGCTGGCAAGCTGGAGGAGGCACTGGGTGTGGAACATCAGGTTAGTCTGACCCTAAAACAAGGCTCCACTTTCTACACTCGTCCCTTTCACGGTGGGTCAGTGAAGGGCCAGTAGCTGCCGTTCCACTGAACTTCATAGATCTGGCCATCTTTGGCCAGTGTGACAACTGATATCCTGGATGACCTGGAACTTGCTCTGTAGAGCAGGCAGGCCTCGAACTCAGAGATCCTCCTGCCTCTGCCTCCTGAGTTCTGGGATTCAAAGTGTGCGCCACCATTGCACTCCAACCCTTCCTTACTCTTTATTTTGAGCCAGTCTCTTTGACAAGGCTGACTTGAAACCCTTGATCGTCCTGCCTCAGCTTCCCAGATAGCTGGGATTATAGGCAAGCACTACCAAGACTTAGTCTTGTTTCTCCATGGTGTGAGTGGCTCATCTTTTAGGGATCCTTCTTGTGTCTCACCAGCTGGCTGCCTTTTCCTAGGGATAGCGCCCCACACCCGGGATATTTGGAACCCATATCCCTGCATGACCCCATTTTGGGGTTATTGGCAAGAAATGATACTTGGTAATGAGAGGGGGAAGCAGGGGAGGGAGGGAGACTGACAGGCCATGAATCTAGGCTTTGGAGGTGGGGTTGGGGTGTACTTAATGCCTTGTTTTCAGAGCACTTGGGGATAGGGGTAAAGAAGTGGGAACTGGAAGAGAGGACTTGGCAGAGCCACAGTGTGCTGGCCTTGCTCTTGGACCTTTTAAAATTCACCTCCACAGTCCCAGAAGGAGAATAAAGAGCCCTTAGCCATAAATCAGGCCACTGAGTACCAAACTTCTTTGCCCAGGCCCAGGGCCTGTTGGGTGGAGATCTGGCTGATGTCTGAATTTACCCAGTGCAGCATGTTAATTAGGGGTGATGTGACTCAGGTGTAGTAGCCTCCAGCCTCACTTTCTACATCCATAGAGGTCCCCAGGCCCAGGGAACCCCTTACTGAGATGGTGGACCTCAGGAAAAGACTGAGCCTGGTGACTCGGACCTTTGTATACCCACCTTTGGTTAAGGCCAAAAAGGCCCAATTAAGATTAAAGGCCTTATTTCACAAAGGGTTTCTGTGTGGTGAGCAGAGAGAAAAAAGGCTGAGCAGGGATCAAAGGAGGAAGGCAGAAGCGCACTGCCCTCCCCCCACCCCCATGCACATGGGTTGGGGGAAAGCTTTCCAGTTCCAGTCTCTTTCTTCCCCTTGGTACTCAAAATTTCAAGGACAGTTCACATCCTGTATTGACTCAGCAGTGTTTTTTTTAGGAACCTCTGCTTGCTGGGGTACAGGGATAGAGGGATGCTGCATCTCAGTCACATGTTTTTCTATGGGGACACAGAGAATTCCAGTTGCTCCTGGGGCCTTATTATTCCCTCCTGATTCCTCTTCTTCCACCATTCTGCAGGAGCCTCCTTCCTGGGGTCCTGTTCTGTTCCTGCCTCCTAGCCTTTCCCCCCACTCTTGATTCTAGAATGTAGCCAGCACAGAGGTTTAGCCTTGCTATGGTGCTGTCTACCCCTCAAGCACCGAGAGCTTTCTTTTGTTCTCCTGCCTTTCCCCACTACCCTCTTCATATTTTTCCGAGGGAGCAGTGTCTCTCTGGGAAGACCCCACTATAAGGCTGCCAACTCTGAAAGTGATTCGAGGTCAGGAGAGCAGGTCCTAGTAATGGAGTTCATTCCTCCAAAATACACCCTTCCTTTGGTGTGTCTCCACTGGTTGTTCTGTGAAGGTGGAAACAGTGATTGGAGGGAGCAAAGCAGGGTTGGGGAAATACCCACGATTTAGTATCCTGTGGTATTATGTGCTCATTATGTGTCAGGAGAGAAGAGCCAGGGAGTTATGGAGGTCTAGGATGTAGCATTAACAGGAATTTGCTCGTGGGTGGCCTGACCGGAAAAGCCAGCTCTATACTCTTGGGATTTTTTTTTTAAAAGGATTTAAGGGATGATAGGTTTAAAGATATATATATTTGTGTGTGTGTGTGTTGGTTGTATGTGAGGATGCACATATACCATAATGTGTGGGAGTGGCGGATGGAGGGAGGTGTCGGTGATTGTCCTGACCCTCCGCTCTGTTTGAAGCAGGGTTCTTCCTGGTTGCCACTGTGCTTTGTACTCCAGGCTAGCAGCCCCAGGACTTCCAAGGGATTCTTTTGTGTCTCCACCTCACTATAGGAGTGCTGAATTAGAAGTCATCATCTATGTCTGACTTTTAGATGGCTTCCGCAGGTCCAAACCCAGGAATCACCAGGTTTGCAGGACAAGTACTTTTCCCAGCTGAGCTATCTTCCTGACCCTCTTACCATTTTTTTTAAGTGACTTGCCAACTCTGTGGACTCTGAAGGCATTACATAAAGTATCTGTTCTCTGTGTGAGCCAGTGCACTACACAAACTGAAAAAAAAAATAAAAATTCACAGAACTGTTCATATTCTGTCACTGTCCTTCCTCTAGCAAATTCACAGTGAATTCGTATTTTTATACCCTCCTAGCCTTTTCCATTCTACCCATTTAAATAAAGAACAGAAGTGTTGGTCATGATCTACAGTGTTTAAAACAAAATAATGGCCTTGATATTAAAGGACTCTTATTAGCTGGGGAGCAATAACTCAGCCGACTGCCGTCATTAATGTACTACTGCTGTGGGTTTTGCCACATTCACTCTGGTATTACAGACTTAATGTTTTCCTTCCATTTGATTTATCGTTTTTAAGATATGACTTACTTAGGAAACAAATGAGAAATGCGGCATTTGTAATAAGTAAAAGGTTACCTTACAAATAAACATACTGAAAACTAAGTGGAGTTAAAGTGCTGGTTGCACATTGTTGCTCTTGGGAGGTTCTAATGTTGGGCCTTTTCACTTCATTGTTGAGGAGACAGAGGATAGAGACCTTAAAGACATGCTGGTTCCAAGAGGAGTTTTTTCTTCTTACAAATGTGAAAGGTTGATTTTCTTAACCTGTGATTGTCTTAACCGTGCATCATGACTGGCAAGAGGATGCTATTCAAATGACTCTCTGCATTAACTCCTACTTCCATCTAACCCCCAGTGTTTCTTGTAACCAGAACAGGAAGGAAAAGAGTTGGTTTGCCTAGGACCAAATGCCTGGCATAGCTTCTCACACTCCCATTGTGCACTGGAGCCTCCCGGGGATCATTTGAGCTCTATTTAGTAGGTCTTGGATGAGACCAGAGGTTCTGGATTCTGACAGATGTCACTGCTGGGCTACTGCTAATTCAAGGAACATAGTTCGTGTAAGAGTGTCCCAGAATCCTTTATGCCCACTCAGTGCGGACTGACTGGATTCTGAGCCAAGTCAGACCCTTTCTGTTCCTCTAGACCAGTGGTTCTCAACCTTCCTAATACTGTGACCCTTTAATGTGGTTTCTCAAACTGTGGTGATCCCCAATCATAAAATTATTCCATTGCTACTTTATAGCTATAATTTTGCTACTGTTATGAATTGTAATATAAATATCTGATATGCAGGATATCTAATATTTGACCCCCTAAATGGGTAGAGAATGGCCACTTTAGATTCTAGGCAAGTAAAAATACATCTGTAATCCTAGTGTAGGTAGGGAATTGCACAGAGTTTAAGGCTAGTTTGGATTACATAGAGAGTACCAGTCAGGGTTGCATAATGAGACCCTGTCTTTTTTTTTTTTTTTTTAAAGATTTATTTACTTATTTTATGTATATGAGTACACTGTAGCTGTCTTCAGATATACCAGACCCCATTACAGATGGTTGTGAGCCTCCATGTGGTTGCTGGGAATTGAACTCAGGACCTCTGGAAGAGCAGTTGGTGCTCTTAATCGATGAGCCATCTCTCCAGCCCAGTGAGATCCTGTCTTAAGAATTCTCCTCATCTCCCCTCAAAAAAGTAGACTTGAGCTAGCATTCTCACACTCATGATCTCTTTTAATCTGCACAGTGTGTCAGTCAGCCTGTTTTCTCTGTGACAAAAAAAACTTCACATAGATACTCCGTGTGTGTGTGTGTGTGTGTGTGTGTGTGTGTGTGTGTGTGTGTGTG
>JANHMN010000002.1:43664364-43680356 GCA_030674055.1 Rhabdomys pumilio
GTGTGTGTGTGTGTGTGTGTGTGTGTGTGTGTGTGTGTGTGTGTGTGTGTGTGTTAGGGATTGGGGGGATGGGGTGCATGTGCCGGCCATATACCCCACACTGATATTGGGTTTCTTCCTCTATGACATTTGACCTTAGTTTTTCGGACAGGTACTAGATAAGTGCCGTGTTAAGTCCATGGACTGCAAAACGTTATATAAAGCGTACATTTTACTTCATGACCAAGCTGGTCTTGAACTCACAGAGATCTGCCTGCCTCTGCTTTCTGCCTGCTGGAATTAAAAGTATACACCACACGTGCGCTGAGACAGGGTCTCTTCATGAACCTGAAGATAACTGATTGGCTGGATGGGATTGCACCAATCCCCAGGGATCCTCCTATTTCTGCTCCCCATTGCTAGGATTATATGTGCATGACACCATGGTTTGCTTTCTGAGTGGATGCTAGAGATCCGAACTCAAGTTCTCATGCTTATGTGGCAACTGCTTTATCCTCTGAGCCATCTCTCCTGTTCCTACATAAATATCTTAAAAGCTTATTTTGGTTCAAGGTTTCAGAGCTTCAGTTCATTGTCCACTTGGCTTCATGTTTCTGGATATGTGGTGATGTTGCGTTTTATGCTACTGCCTTTGCTCTGGGGCTGGCCATGCTACCAGCCCCCACCTGTCTTCCCTTTTGCTCTACTGCCTTTGCTCAGGGAAGTAGGCTGTACTACCAGCCCCCACCTGACTTCCCTTGAATCCTTGGACAAAAGACACATGCAGTTTGTTCCTTTACAACTTGCTTTCTTGGCACAGTTGCTGGGTGCTGGTCCCTCCTAGCCCCTATCAAACATCCCTGGCCACCACCTGTAATAGTGGCCGCATGCCCCAGCTCCCCTTGAGACCTCACATGGTTGCTGTGTTCTTCTCCCTCCAAAGCATGGCAGAAACCCCTCTCTCTTTCCTTGTGTCTCCTTTACCTCCTGGGACCTGGAAGTCCCACCTGTACCTTCCACCCAGCAATTGGCCCCTGGCTTTCTTTACTGACAAATCAAGAACCAGTTGGGTAACAGGACCTTAGCATCAGAACCACCCCCTTCATGGTGAGGCAGAGCACATGGTAAGAGAATATGGCAGGGAGAAGCTGAAATGAGATACACCCTGGGTGGCCCACCTCCTGCTTTTTTACCATCTCCTAAAAGCCATCAAGTTATGATCCATCAGTGGCTTACTCTGCTGTTGAATTTAGAGCCCTCATGGTCCATTCACTTCCCAGAAGCCTGTCAACCAGGAACCAAGCAAGCTTTCATTCAATACATGAGTCTGAGAGACACTTCATTCTATGGAAGGTTGTTGCCCCTTTTAAGGGTGAAAGGGGATCTGGCATTGTGATTAGTTGCTGCTGGTGACTTTTGCCTTGGGACACCCTCTGTAGGAGGCACTCAGGGTCTCCCTTCTTTCTGAGTGCCAGCCGCATAGGCATCTGGTCTTTATGAGTGTCTCTGTCTAGACATAAACCTGTGTTCTCCCACCTCCATTTCCCCCCATGATGGGCCAAGTGTGGTGTTAATGGAGCAGAAATGGTTGTTAATTTTGTAGTGCATCATTGAGAGGGTTAATGAGAGACCATCTGGTCTTCTACCCAATTGCTTAGAGCAGTCCTTCTCCCTTAATTCAGGTTGACAAGCATTTTGCAGACCCCGAGGCATCTCCTGAGTTAATGTTCCCTGTCTTGGAGGTTTGAGGGGCACCCACCTTGATAGGCAGTAGGAGCAGTGTTCTGTCCCTAGTGCGAAAACCTCGTGAGTGAAAGCAAAAGGTGACTTCTTTTGCTAGCTCCCTGGAAAGGAAGAATGGAACACAAGCTTTGTGTCAGAGCTGTTTGTGGCCTGAGGACTCTCGGTGGCTGTTTGTGGCTGGTGAGCTGCTCCCACAGCCTGGGCCTGGCAGCAGGTGCCTGCAAGCATCCTTCACCCTTTCCCTTAGGCAAAGGCTTCAGTCCTTTCCTGTTGGGTGTGCATTTGTAGACTCAACCAACTGCAGATTGTAAATATTCAAAGGAAAATGCATATCTTGAGCACATGCAGACTTTTTTTTTTCTTGTCACGATTCCCTAAACTAAAGAAAGGAATAATGAACAAAGCTCAACCCATCTGCCTCTGCTTCTCTCAGAATATTCAACGGGGCCATTCTGTTCTCACCATATCTGGTCCAAACTGTCTTTAAGATTTCCCCATGCCTAGAGACCCCCTCATTATACACTCTCGTTCCCCAGCATCTCAGCATGAGACTCCTCAGTGTCCCACAGCAAACCAGTGCTTCTAGAGAAGCACAGCATCCTGCCTCACCTCAGTCATCACCACCTCCAGGAGGCCTCCCTGGCTTGCCATAGGGAGTATTCATCTTAACAAGATGCTAACTGAGCCACATCCTTTAGCACTTCCTTATCTATTGTCTTACAGTGAAGTTGTGTTTTGTGCTAGTTCCCAGTTCTTCTTTGCCAGACTCTATCCTGAGAGGCTATATTCATAGGATGCTAGACACTGTTCTCAGCACTTCACAAACAATATCCCGTTTAAACTTCACCTACCTGCCAAAGTACCCATTGTTCTTGTTCTTTTTAAATGGAGGTGGTCATCTGCTCCTCCCCTACCATGCCTCCTTAGGTCACTGTCCAGATAGCTGAGGGTGTTCATTCTGTAGATTCCCATAGGTGAGACTTTCTGGAGAACTTATTCAGTGTTTGAAAAGCTCTACTTGCCCAGTCAGATTTGAAGATGGGGCACTTAGCTTTTTAACTCTTTTCATTGCCTTTACACTTGCTTGCTAGGTGCTGTGGCTGAGCTGCAAACGCTTGACATGAGACAGATGAGCAGGCAAAATGACTTTAATTCAGTGCCTATGCAGTGAGTCCCACAGAGGATGTGAGAGAATGCTCAGACGGCTTAAGTGTGTGTGCATATGGTTCCTCTGTCTCTATGGTTTCTACATCCGCAGATTTAAACAACTACAGACGACAAATAATCAGCAGAATGGGCAGCGTCTTTACTGTATGTCATGTAATGACAGTTTAGAGGACATAGGCTAGGGCCATGTGCCTAACTGCTAAGCTATAACTCTAGCCCTTTCCTGTGCCTTATTTACTTTTTGTTGTACTTGGGGTAAAACCCAGGGCCTTGGAAAGAGTAGGCAAGCTCTGCGTGATCAACCTACAACTCCTTCTTATGCTGTTTTATACAAAGGATTTCAGCATCCAGGGGTTTTGAGATCCCTTGGGGATCCTGAGCTCAAACCTCCCCCCACCCCCCATCCTATATTAGTACAGATTCCTGAGCTACACAAAGGAATAAAGACCTGGGACTTCTGGGTATGATGATGGCACAGGCTGGGGGATGTGGGGGGGCAGGGAGGCTTTGTTTAGTGAATCCAGGTTATTTTCTTATGTGTTAGAACGTCTGAGGTAATAAAAAATGGTCTGGACTAGCTCTCTTCCTGTCACAGATACTTTACTAACATAGATTTCCTTTGTAAATGCAAATTTATTTTAAAATGACATTTTTTTTCCAGAGCTATTTCCCCATCTGAGTTGTCTTAGAATAACTAGCTTAAAACATGCCAAAGGAGCCAGTCTGAGTTTATTCCCCAAGACCCACCACGTAGAAGGAGAGAACTGAGTCCAGCAAGTTATCTTCTGACCTTCACACACTGGTTGACACAGGGCACACCATCGTCTGTCTGTGTGTGTGCGCACACACATAACAAATAAACATAATTAAAAATTTTTTTTTAAAAAAAAAAAAAACAAAGGAATACAGTTTAGGGTGGCATATTCTTGGAAGGGGTGCTCCAAGCTGAGCAGGTGGGAGGTTTGAGATGCTTTGTGATTGGTTGGGAGTGGGGGTAAAGCAAAGAAGCATGCTGGAGACAGCGATCTGTTTTTCCTTTCGAAACCTGTTTTTCTAGCACACAAGCATCCAAGAGAACTGTGAGCAAGAAGGATGCCAGGAGGAGGGAAAGCTGGGTGCCAGGAGAGTAGAGGACAGTTGAGAAAAAATTACAGAGCTCAGGTTCATGACCCTCTTTGTCCTGGCTGTAACTCAGGGTTGGCCTTGACCGATGACCGCTGTTAATCAGCTGAGTGTCCTTGCAAGTGAGCATTCTCATTCTACACCCGCAGGTTGAGCCTCCTGTTGTGCCTTTACAGAGAGCCTCCAGGGATTCCTTGATGTCCATCCCAAGGGAGAAAGACCTAGATTCCAAAATCCATTCCTGCGCATATTTAGCCAGTGACTGACTGCCCTTTACTCCCCAGCTCCCCTTATCCTGTAGGATAGGATCTCAGCTCCTTAGAGTGACATAGGAAGCTAGCTCCATTGCTTCTTGGCCTTTCAGCTGAGATCAGGAACAAAGGCTGATGCCTGCTCATCTCTAGCACAGCCTTTCCTGGTGCCCCACCCACATTTTAGGAACCTCTCACCTTATGTATGGTTTAGACCCACTATGCATTTTGCAAATTCTACTCTTTGCCTGTAGCATGCATTTGTGTTTTTCTGGGCCAGGCCAAGTTGAGGCTGAAGGTCCCCTCAGCAGCAACTGAACTGGGGAGTGGGATCTAGACCTAGATTCCTGGCCCTAGAGAGAAGCTCTCCAGAAGTTTCTGGAGTCCATCCCTGTCCCTCTTCACAGAGGAGTCAGACATGGACCCTGGGCTTGCAGGTAGAGGTGAAATCAGGTGACTAAGTTGTCTTTCTTTGAACATTTGTTGTTTCTTGACACCTTTGAGTAAAAATAGAACCGAGAATGACTGAAGTGAAATGCTGCCTTGGAGTCCTGGAGATCAGAGGTGGAGAGGTGGGGTTTCCAGGGGAAGGTGTGTGCATGGCCCTCAGTGCAGGAGTCCTGAGCCAGAAGGGGCCTTCTGAGCTGGAGCCAGGCAGTGGGTGGGCTTTGGCCTGGGCTGGTCTGACCCTCCAGGCTCTAGAGCAGAGCTGTTCTTGCTGGCACTTTCTGTCTCCCCCGGGGAATGGTTTCAGGACCTGCTGTAGGAATTCTTCTGGGGCTTTCCGAGTTTTCTCTTGGACTTTCTGTGCTCAGGTCCTGGCCTCAGGCAGGAATGGTTTCAGAAGAGCTATGAGTACCACCCTTGGCTATTCCACTGCTGAAGACTTTCTGTTAGTCTGGTTTGGGGGACCAGTAGCTCCTGCTCTTTGTGCAGGAGTTGAGGAGCAGGCTGGGGATACAGTTCTTTGCTTCAGCCTGTCCTCTCCTCTGGAAAGGGCGGGTGCTGTTGATTCACACAGATGTAGGGCCTTGGGGACCTGCTGGGACTATTTCCTTCACTCTTTATTCCTTTGAGCATTCTTTCTTTATCTATAAAATGGTGAGGTGAAAAAAAATATATATATATAATTGGCACATTATCAAGTCCAGGAAAGGGTTGCTGAAATTTTTAGTAAATAAAAATATAAGATGCTTTCAAGTTTGAGATCTGCTTAGACCATCTACTTGCCTTTAACCAGTGTAGGAAGTTTATTGACATATTGGGATTGGGGGAAAAAGAAGAGCTGAGAGGAGAAAAGAAAGGCTAGCTCTGTAGCTCATTGGTAGAGCACTTTCCTTGCATATGCGAGGCACTGGACCTCAGCATTGCAGGGTGTTATCATCTGGTGAGCCAGTTAGTCCTAGCCATTCTGTAGGCTGGAACAGGATGATTCCTCCAGCCTGGGCAACATAATGAGATTCCTCACCCAAACAACAGTAGCAGTAGCAGCAAACAAACAAAACCTCCAAACCAAAGAACAAGCCAAAAGCACAAAAAAGCCCTACCTAGGGTGCTCAGTTATATTAGATCAGGAATTCGTTGGTTAGTTTGCAACCTGATTCAAATGGGAAACATCCAGGAAGAAGGAAACTGAATTGAGAAATACTTCTATCAGATTGGCTTCTAGGCAATCTGATGTGGAAGGACCCAGCTCACCATAGGCAGTGCCACCTCTGGGCATGTGGTCCTGGGTTATATAAAATGCAGACTGAAGTAAGTGATGGAGAGCAAGCCAGTAAGTGCATTTCTCCATGGCCTGTCCTTCGTCCGTCTCCATGTTCCTTCCTCCAGCTTTCTGCCTTGAGTTCCTGCCCTGACTTTCCTCAGTGGTGGGTATTGAAGTGTAAGCCAAATAAACTCTATCCTTCCCAAGTTGCTCGTGGTCAGAATGTTTTAGTATAGCAATAGGAAAGCAAGTTAAGACAATAATGAACGAGTTAAAGAATACTGTACCATGCAAAATGTGGGACTTATGTATATACTAAAAATCTATTTGTTATTTATCCAAAATTCACATTTAACTTGGTGTCTCACTTTTATTTTATTTTATTTTATTTTATTTTATTTTATTTTATTTTATTTTATAAGTCACAATCTCACTATGTAGTCCTGGCTTACCTGGAACTTGCTATATAGATCTGGTTGGCATTAAACTCAGCGTTCGGTCTGCCTCTGACTCCTGAATGCTGAGATTAAAGGTGTGTACTACTGTGCCCTCATCTATTATGTTTAATCTGGTGTCCCTACCACTGGATTAAATGTTATATATAACACTTTTGAGGATCCTTCTTCTATGTGCTATTCTCTCCTTATGCCCAAAGACCAAGCTGATAAAATTCTGGGAGTTGTCATAGAAATATTGAGATTGGGTTTTTTTTTTTTTGGAGAAATTGACACAAAAATAATGATGGGATTTATGGAAGGATGCCAGTGACATTTCTTGAGCAATTTAGCACTTGCTGTGAGTCCCACGTGTTTCCCAGGACTTTATGTGTATGAAGGCCTTTATTACCAATGGACCATGAAGGACACAGTGAGTAAGCAATCCTTGTTCTTGCTTTTCAGTTTGTTTTGTTCTGTCTTGTTTTGTTTTTGGTGGGCGGTACTAGGGATAGAACCTAGGGCCAAGGACTCTGGGGTGATGCCACTGAGCTAGATCCCCAGTTCTGTGTTCTTGCTCCTAACCAGGATGCTGTATCGCTCTGTCTTGTTTGCCCAACTGCAGGAGTTCAAAGACTTACATTGTTTTCCAATGTCAAGGACATGGAAACTTACAAGGGTGGGCTTCACAGAGCAGGTGATGTACAGCATACTCCAGAAGGAGATGTGACTTACTGCCTGGGTGCCCTGTGGTCTTTGTATGGAGAGAACAGCCTGGCCTAAGGAGCTGCCGTGGGAGATTATATTTTCTTGCCTAACACCCTGACTGTCATGGAGACACCTGCAGAGTGTTAACCTATCCCAGGTGCAGTAAACAGCGTATTGCTGAGTGTTTACAGAGTCTTACTGAAGTGAGAATCCCCAACAGGTTGAAGTCCAGACCTGTCTGAAATCTGTGCTGGCAAGTCCTGATGCTTGCTCCATTTCAGACTTACTAATTGACAAAGACTTGTGCCACTATATGATGCCTTCCTTCAAGAGACTCACAGTAATTCTCCAAGACAAAAAAATTTCCCTTAAAAAATGAGTTGTAGGGCTGGGGAGATAGATGGCTCAGCAGTTAAGAGCACTGGCTGTTTTCCCAGAGGTCCTGAGTTCAATTCCCAGCAACCACATGGTGGCTCACAACCATCTGTGATGGGATCCAATGCTCATTTCTGGTGTGTCTGAAGACAGTGGCAGTGTACTCACATACATTAAATAAATAAATAACCAAACAAACAAATAAATAAATCTTTAAGGAAAAATGAGTTGTAGCTGTGGATGATGGTGCACCCCTTTAATCACAGCACTGGAGGCAGAGGCAGGTGGATCCCTGTGAGTTCCAGGCCATCCTGGTCTACAAAATGAGTTCCAGGACAGGCAGGGCTATACAGAGAAATTCTGCCTCAAACAAAACAAAACAAAACAAGTAAAGGAAACAAATGAAAATAAATGAGTTTTGTGTAGGCAAGGGTGGAGACGATGAAGTACAGTACTCTTGTATTCTCAAAAAAACCAAGCGAGCATGTAGAGTAATTGAAGCCAGAGTCTCAGGTATGGCTGCACCTCTGGCCTCCCTAGCCCTGCCTCTTAGATTGCTTCTACTCCCAGTCCCTTGCCATTCTCATTTTCTCTCTGCCTTGGCCCTGGTCCCCAAGGAACTCCCCAGTAAGTGCTTGTTAGGAGATTGGGGGGGAGGGTGGCGGTTCACTCATCAGGAGACCAGGCCCTTACCTGATAACTCCCCATCCCATCTGTAAGTGTAAGCGAGGAGCACGTGGCACAGTTAGATGGGGAGTGTGGGAGCTTCTAGCAAGGACTGTGACCATTGTGTGGTTAGGACAAGGGCAGGGCCTGGCTTCCAGAGCTGCAGATAGAGGCAGTGAGCTCAGGGCTTCTAGGAAGGAGCTGTAACATACAGTGAATCCATGGCTTGTGAGGCCACAGGGAGGAACTGGGGAGAGACCAGGATGGAGGTCCAGGAAGCCAGCCTGTGTCTGGAGTAAATACACGCTGAACTTCTTCCCATCACCATGCCAGTGTAGGACACACGCACCCACC
The DNA here is from genome assembly GCA_030674055.1 of Rhabdomys pumilio. Classification (NCBI taxonomy): domain Eukaryota; kingdom Metazoa; phylum Chordata; class Mammalia; order Rodentia; family Muridae; genus Rhabdomys; species Rhabdomys pumilio. Next base: position 43,672,872 of record JANHMN010000002.1, read on the forward strand.
CACATTGCCCTGGTCTGTGTGAAAGCCGGCCAAGATGAAGACTGCACAGCTGTTACTGCACTGCTTTATCCCAGAACAAGGGATTATTGGTATTAGTGATGAGTGTTGGCTGGGTGCTCAGCTCCAGTGAATCTTAAACATCTCATTTCTGCCCGGGTGCCTATAACCTCCAAAGGATTGTAGGTAGAGGAAAGAGAAATCTCACAGCTGCAAAGCCTAGATGTAAGTCCCTGCACTCCCACTTAATGCCCAAATAGCAGTATAAAGCGAGTTAGGCAGGTACCTTCTCTCCTCCCTCTCTCTACTTCCTCCCTCCCTCCTTCCTTCTCCCTATTTCCTTCCTCCCTGTCTTCCCTCTCTCCTTCTTCCTTATCCCCTCTTCCTTATCCCTCTCTCCTTTCTCTCTCTCTCTTTCCCTCTTCCTCCTTTCCTCCCTCCCTCCCTCCCTCCCTCCCTCCCTCCCTCCCTCCCTCCCTCTGTCTGTCCATCCATCCGTCCATCCGTCTGTCTCACAGTGGGTGACTTGCCTCTACTGTCCTGAATCCTGAGATTAAAGGTGTGCACCAGCCCAAGCAAGTCTTTTAATGACTTTCTCTCATCAGTGAAATGTACACACAAGGCTGGTTTGGAGCTCAGAGTGGGATGGTACAGTCCTATCTGGTGACAGAGGCTAATTAGAGGACACAGTGAGCTTTTAGCCCAGTTCTTTAAAAGTCTTAATGTTTGGATTGTTGGGGCTTTCTGGAAAGCGCAGGTGAAGTGCTAGACAGGTAAGCTTTGTGGGCCTCAACTCTGTCCTTGAGAAGGGACACTGTGAGTCTGAAGAAGGCCAGGGCACAGCCACCTCCCGGCTCTTTTCTCGACAGCGGCACCCCCTGGAGGCTGGAAAGTAAACAACAGTGTCTTATCTAGACTGTTTCCCACCCCACATATCCAGAGATTACTGTGTACCTGATTGCCTTCTTGAAGTCCAAACCTTGTTAAGTTTCAGACATTTGAAGTGTCAGATACTATTGAGTGGGTTCTCTATGGCCTTTGCTTTTTCTATGGAGAAGAGTAACATGTTAGCAGGGGCTCCACAGGGCAGCTGTTGTCCCAGTCATCTCTTCATGCACACACGCACACACGCACACCAGTCTGGTTGGTGTTCACACCTTGTGTGCTGGTTGTGTAGACTTGGTGGCAAAGGCTGGACATTTTGCATGTTTGGTTCTGTTCTACCTGCACTTCCTGGGATAGTGTCTGAGACACAGAATTACTTCTAGAGGAAGGGAGGAGGGAGGGAGAGAGAGAAGGTGGGTGGTTCCAGATTCAGTATGTCCCTTAGAGCCAGAGAGATGTGAGTATGAATATTGATTCGATGAAGCTGTGTTCTCATAGGTAAATTTGGGCTAGTGTTTCTTGGCTAGAACAGCTCCAGGGTGACTCTGTTTAACTTTAGTTATAGCATATGTAAGTGCCAGGCCCTTGGGAGGCACCTGCTAAGCCATTTTCTGCCTTTTACATGTGACCAGAGGTGTAAAGGGCAGTGTCCAGGGCTCTGTTCTTGGCCGTGCTTGCATTTTCCCCTGTGTCTTTCCCTTTGTCTTCAATCGGGGCTCGTTGTGGCTCTCTGACCTTGTAGCCCCGAGAGCCTAAGCCCCCAGGACCACACCCCTTCCCTAGGAGTGGCTTCATCCATGGACCCTGTAGTTCATGCTCATCACCTATCCTTGATTGAGTCCAAGATCTGACCTTGGGTCAGAGATACAGAAGGATATTTCCCCCTCTTAAACTTGAGATAGGATTTCACTATGTATCTAGGCTGGCCTTGAACTCAAGATCCTTCTGCCTTAGCCGTCCCTGTGTTAGCATTATGAGCATTCACAGGCATGACTTGATCTACTCCTAATATTAATGGCAAAAATTGTCATTGGCTTTATTGTTTGATTATGGTCTACAAGTCTTATCTACTTAAGTCTTCCCAACTTATGTATGACTAGAGTAGGGTTTTATAGAACTAGTTTCCTTTGTATACTTACTATATTTTATTCACTTGTCTCCGCCCCCCCCTCCAGAGAAGAGTCTGCTTCTCTTGACAGACTGCCCCTGGTCTATGGCACAAAAGGCTCAGAGTCCTGGCTCATTGTCTAAGTCCGAGGTTCCCTGTACTTTGAGCATAATTGAGTCTTTTCAGAGCTCTGGGCCTGTGGCTTATAGCAGTGGCTCTTACTGATTGATATAGGAGGCCTAAAACATGGGTGTTATTTGTTTTGTTTTTCTGTTCTGTTTTTGAGCTGGCCCGGAACTCACAGAGATCCACCTGCCTCTGCTTCCTGAGTACTGGGATTACTTTAAAGCATGCATCACTGTACCCAGAGAAAACCTGGGTTCTTCTTATTCCACCTCAGCCACTTGCTGGCTGTGTGACCTCAGGGGGTCCTCTAAAAGCCATGAGTTAAACTACCCCCTACATGTTTTTCATTTCTATTTTATATGTGAAATGCATCATATATGTAAAAGTACATGTGACAGATCTGGTTTGGATTAATAGAGACTAACAAGATGAGTATGTGTTAAGTTTCAAGAGAACGTTACAGTCCTGAGAAAATGCTGTGTGCCTTGATGTTTTTATTTGCTAATGCAAAGCACCCCATGCTGGGTGCTCACACAGCAGGAATATGCCCTTTCTCAGTTCTGCACACCAGAAGGTCAAGATAAGGTGTCAGCAGGGTTGGTTCCTTCTGAGAGTTGAGACTCTGCTGCCTTTCTATGGCAGTTGCTGACCACATGTGTAGAAACCACCAGGATTCAGTGTCTTTGTCTTCTCCCAGCTTTCCCTGTCTGTGTTAGGATTCCTCTTTTGTAGGAGGATACAAGACACATTGGATTAAGGCCTGCCCCCAGAACCTCATGTCAACCTCATTGCCAATATAGATACCCTGTTTGCAAATCAAGTCACATTCTGAGGTGCAGGTGCCAGGACTCCAGCATCTTTTTTTCCCATAATGTTGCCCCAGTACACACTGCAGTTGAGGGACCTGCTGTCTTGATTTTTGTGTTTGTCATTCTCATCTTTATTTTACTATATAATTATATATATATAGGTTATCATATATAGTACATATTATATATAATATTACATATATAATGTTACACATATACATACATATATACACATATACATACATATATACATACATAAAACAAGGTCTCACTATGTAGCCCTGGCTAGCCTGGAATTTGCACTGTAGACCAGGCTGGCCTTGAACTCACAGAGTTCTACCTGTCTCCACTTCCTGAATGCTGGGAGTGAAGGCATTCAACCACCATGCCCAGCTATACATTCCTAAATAATATATGTAGTTTTGTTTGTAATTTATATAAGTAATATTATTATATCTTTCTGTAACTTGCCTTTTTTTTGCCATTTAAGACTTTTTGAGGTTCATCTTTGTTCCTGCCTATAGCTCTAAATTATTCATTGTCAAAGCTGCCTAGGATTCTGTAGTAGGAATGAACTACAGCATGTTTAGTGCTAATAAAGGTACTCCCACGTTTTGGGACAAAAATGCATTAGCACTCACTTGCGTATATATTCCCACATTGTGTGCATATTTAACGTGAATGGAGCAAGCTTTACAGAACAGTACCTATACACAGAAAGTAAGATACTATTTCAAAAGGGTTGATGGTATAGGCAGTTCAATGGCTAAACAATTGCCAATGATGTGTAAAGCCCTGGGTCCTGTCTCCAGTTCCATGGCGAAAGAAATTCCTTTGCAGTCCATTCCAAAAAGCAGCCTACCAGATGAATTACACAGTCCACTAATGAGCCAACCTGCTGTCTGAAAGAACTGAAGGTTGATGTACCCGTTGTGTATCATGTGTCCACCTTGATGGCTCTGTGGGTCCCTGCCTGGCAGGTAAGCCTGGTCCATGGTCCTGCTGGTCTCACCAGCTGTCTGTCTGCACACCCACTGAGGCGAGACCACATGTCTGCAGGTTTTCATCCTCCCATCTGTCACCATTGGCTTCTCACTGTTCCTTCTGTGGCCTTGGCCCTGTAATTGCTGTAGCCCAAGAGATCAACACACACACACACACACACACACACACACACACACACACACACTTACACATATCCTACTCTCCCTGGATATTTTAGCTGCATGTGCACTGTGACATTACTGGCTTAGGTTATAAGATCACATCTGGGGCTGCCTGAGGTCCTAACTTGGCCATTAGCAACTGTGTGACTTAAAAGGAGATACTTAGTCACTCTGTGCCCCAGTTTCTTCTTCTTCATAAGATGAGACAGTAATGGTGCCTATTCCTGCCTTAGCCAGAACCTGAAATGGCTCTGGCTCTTTGTTAGGTGTCTCTGGACACAATGGCTTCCTTGGACAAAGGTCAGAATGTCAAACCATGGAGGTGGAGGTAGGTAGAAGAGCAGCTTCTGGATGCAGGCTGCTGCAGTGGGATCCTGGCTCGAAGTTATCTGGCCATATTGCTTCTAGCAAGTTGCCTAGACTTTTTGTTCCTAAGCTAAGGCTTCTGCAAAGTGGGATGATGGTGAAGCTGGGCGATTAACCCTTAAGAGGATTGAGTTTGATAATGCACACAAAGCTTAAGTATAGCGTCTGGGTCTGCTTCCATAGCTTACCCAGCCACCGTCAGGGAGGTGGTGGCTTTAAAACACAGAAAGCCTCCCTTTTTTCATAGGGCTCTGTGACCCTTGTGCAGGGAGCAGTCACCTGGCCACTTTGATTCCCTTAGTAAAGGTCCAGTCCTCAGAGCTGTCCCCTTGAGCAGAGGTCTGGGCTCTTTGCCACTGGACTCTTGAGACACAGCCTTCATTCTCTGCAGGCAAATGACAGCTGTCTTCATTTAGATGTCCACAGGATTCATCGAGGATCCTGGAATTGGAGTTGAGCCAAGGGTCATCCAATCGGAGACATTCTGTGTCCCATGGTGGGCACTTCTCTACTCTCCGTGGCTAGTGTTCTGACTGCCCTGCCCTTTCTTTTCTGGGTATACCCCGTAGATGGAGTGGGAAGACGTTCGGTTTGTGCACAGTGGTCACCATCTCTCCTCAGCCTCCACGGTTAACCACAGCTGCCTATCCCCATGCTTTGCAGTTCTAGCTCTTCTGCCTCCTTAAATCAAGGGTCTACTTGGTTTTCCTCCTTGCTTAGAACCTTTAAGACCCCCTCTCTTTTGGGAGAGCCAGGCTTAGTAGTAACATGCCTGTAATTTCAGCCTTTGGGAGGTGGAGATAGGGAGACCAGAAGTTCATAGACTTTCTTAGCTACAAAACTAGCTTGAGGCCACTCTGAGCTGCCTGAGACTCTGTCTCAAAATAAAAATAGGAAAAATAAAATAATAGCAAATCCTTCCATGGCTCTCTGTTGCTCTTTGGGAGGAATCCAGCTATTCTGTATTCTTCTGAGCTTCATGAGCTTCAAGATTTATTTATTTTATATACATGAGTACACTACACTGTCACTGTCTTCTGACACACCACAAATGAGCATCGGATCCCATTACACATGTAGTTGCTGGGACTTGAACTCAGGTCCTCTAAAAGAACAGCCAGTGTTCTTAACTGCTGAGCCATCTCTCCAGCCCTCTCACCCTACATTGATACCTCAGTGTCCCCCAAACTCAGCACATCACCTTTCCATTTTGTTTGCCTGAAGACCTTCAAGCCCACGTCACCACCACTTCCCCTTCCAGCAGCTCCCTCATTGCTAGCGTGGTGACATGCTTGTATCAGTTGGGGTTGTCTAGAAGAACTCACACTCACTCTCTTTCTTTGTCTCTGTCTCTCTGTCTCTGTCTCTCTCTGTCTCTCTCTGTCTCTCTGTCTCTCTCTCTCTGTCTCTCTCTCTCTCTGTGTGTGTGTGTGTGTGTGTGTGTGATTTGAATGGCTTACAGGCTGTGGTCTACCTGATCAAACAATGGCTGCCTACCAACTGAAGGTCCAAGAATCCAATGTTTGTTCAACCCAGATGTCTCAGCTGGTCTTCAGTATGCACTGGAATCCTGAAAAAGCAGGTTGTAATGTCACTGAAGGAATGGACTTGCTAGCAAAAGAAAAATCAGGAAGGCAAAGAGAGAGCTTTCTTCTTCCATGTCCTTCATATAAGCTGCCACAGACAGTGTGGCCTGGATTAAAGGTGTAACTTCTCACCTCAGAGATCTAGATTAGAAATGGATTTTTCTACTTCAGATGATTTTGCTAAGAGAAAAAAAAATCACTCACAGGTAGGCACAGCCATTTGGGTTTTAGTTACTTCCAGATGTAGTCAAGTTGACAGCCAAGAACAGCCATTGCCATGCTCAAAGTCATGGAATAGTTCAGAACATAGAGCTAGGAGCAGGCTGTCTTGGCTATACAACTTCATAGCTCTGTGGTCTTGGGCTAATTACCAACCTTCTCTGTGCTTTTTTGCCTCATTAATGACATTGCTTGCTGGTTAGTTTTTGCCAACTTGACACAAACTAGAGTCACCTGGGAGGAAGGACCTTAAGTAAAGAAGTGCCTCCATTGTATTGGCTTGTGAGCATGTCTGTGGCATTTTTTTTTTTTTTGATTGTTGATGGGTGTGGGACAGCCCAGCCCAAAGTGAGTAGTGCAGTCCCTCGGCTGGTGGTCCTGGGAGATGTAAGAGAGGAAGCTGAACATGAGAGTCTGGAAGCAAGCCCATGGGCAGCTTTCCTCTGTGGCCCCTGCCCTTGATTCTGCTTCAGTTCTTGCCCCATCTTTGTTCTCCGTGATCCATTGTGATCAGGATGTGCAAACCAAATAAATCCTTTCCTCCCCAGGTTATTTTTGGTCATGGTGTTTATCACAGCAGTAGAACCAAACTAGGATACATGGGAACTGAGAATTAACTGAGCCACTGCCCATTGGGAGCAACTAATAAATGCATTTGGTATCTGCCCATCATGAGAACAGGGATTGAGTCTTCATTTCCCAGCGTTGTACTTGTCACCTAGCACAACCCTGGTGCAGTACGCACCAGACATCTTTTGGTGGAAGGAAGGGCCCTTCCTCTTTTTGGAGAAATACTTCTTAGATAGTTTGACCATCTCTCACTTGGATTAGGTGTCTTTCATTGTTGAGTTGCGAAATTTCTCTAGATGTTCCAGATTCAAGTTTCTTGGCTAAGGAAACAATTTCATTCCGTGGATGGTCTTTTTACTTTCTTGATGGTGTCCTTAGAAGTAGAAAAAAAATTAATTTTGATGATGTACAGTTCTATATTTTCTTTTACTGCTTTTTGTCTTAGTTACTTTTCTATTGCTGTGAAGAAGCATCATGACCAAGGCAACTTATAAAGTGTTCAGTTGGAAGCTTGCTTATAGTTTCAGAGCATAGTGGTAGGAGGGCAGGCAGCAGGGCAGGAGGGCAGGCAGCAGGGCAGGAGGGCAGGCAGGTAAGCAGGGGAATGGGAGCCATAGTTGAGAGCTCACATACTTAGACTCAACCACGAGAGA
>JANHMN010000002.1:43698006-43740526 GCA_030674055.1 Rhabdomys pumilio
TATGCAACCAAACAAAAAAAACCACACTTTCTTTTTTTTTTTTTTTTAAGATTTATTTATTTATTTTATGTATATGAGTGCACTGTAGTAGCTGTCTTCAGACACACCAGAAGAGGGCATCAGATCCCATTACAGATGGCTTTGAGCTATCATGTGGGTGCTGGGAATTGAACTCAGGATCTTTGAAAGTGTAGTCAGTGCTGAGCCATCTCTCCAGCCCCAAACCCACACTTTTTAAAGTGTACCAACCTTGGGTATCCAACTAAGTGAACATTTCCACATGTCTATATAAGTGGATCAGGATAGGAAATATTCCCATCACCCGTGAAGGTTTACTCATGCCTGTCCCAGTTAGCCTGCCTGTTTCCAGCCCTGGGTTTCACTTGTTCTTAAGCTGTGTGTGACAGTCTATGCTGTGTGCTTTCATATCTGGCTGCTTTTGCTCTACATAATATCTGTAAGATGAACCTTGCGGATGAAATGAAGTAGTGTACCCAGTGCCGCACAGTTGCGAACCACGGTGCATAAGTGTTGGTCACAGGAGCTCCTAGGGCCAGCAGGACAGCTCTCTGAAGACTTGATGTTGCTTTTGTCGGATTGATGGTTAGGCCTGTGCTTTCCTCTGTGCTTCTTCCCTGCCCCAACCACGCCCCCATTGGTTCCTAGGTAGAAAATAACTTACAGTTAGCCTTGATGTCACCCATGCTGGGATGTCAGGACCACTCTACACCTAGAATTATATCTTGTACCTGTAGGTTCTTTAAAACCTGAAGAAGAGGAAGAGAGGACCCCATCCTTTTTATCAGCATCTGCTTGGAGTTTGGAGCCCTCATTGTATCTGTCTAGCCATACCTGTTGGTCTTTGGGTCAGGCCAGCTTCAAGATAAGATTGTAAACACTGATTTCCTGCCATTTGGGCACTTGTGGTAGTAGGAATGAGGGCTAGTGAGCCATGTTGGATTGAACTTACCTCTTGCCAGCCATTTCTCTTTATTGCTTGAATTTGTGTTTGAGGGCTGGTCATCTGGCTGCTCTCAGTATACTGGCTTCATCACAGGCTGAAAGCATGGTACCCCATGTTCACGGGTGATATCTTCTCTGGATGACACAGGATTATGCCTGTGTATAACACCCAGGAGCGCATGTCAGGAGGAATTGCCGAGAGGTAGCTGTGTTATGTGACACCATGGCTGGGGTCTCTGGGCTAGCAGGCTGACTCAGCAGAGCTCCTGACCAACCTCCAGTTTGACTCAGGATCTAGTCTGTGCCCCCTTCTGTCGTGCAGTTCCCCTCACCTCCTTGCTCACTCAGTGTTCCAGCCATGGTGGCTATTTATAGGCCTGTTTCATACTTGTGCCATTGCCAAGCCTCCTCCTTGCCTAGAACTATGCTCCCGGCCCCCACCCACCTGGCAAGCACCCACACATCGTTCAAGAGTTAATTAATAATATCAACAATAGCAGCTAAGATTTATTGGGCGCTTACTATGTGGTGAGTGCTTCACACATATCATCCAGTGAGTCCTTGCAGGCCTGGAGCTTGCTCTCCCTGTCCACCGTCCACTCAGTCAATTATCTGCTCAGAAGTGGCTACCTGGTGCTTAGGCACAAAGAGGCTGAAAACTGAAAGACAATGGATAGAGTCTGTTTTCTCCATCCCTTGCTCTTATAAAGTGATAGTCCGTGGAATGTTTGGTCCCCTCACCCCTCTTTGCTTCACCATGCCTGGGAAGTTTTATTGCATGCTAGACTGTCTTCCTTTACTGGGACGTAAGGATATCGCTTAGAAATGTGTGTGTTACACATGACAGAAGCCTGATCTGCTAGGACTTTTATTTCCTACTTCGCAGGATATAAGGCACGCTGATTTCAGTTGGTTCTGTAGCTCACGACTCACACAGATATCTTTGCTCGCCTTTCACTTTTTCCTCACAGCAGCAGAATGGCTGTTGTAGCTTCTGTCATCACAGCCAAGTTCAAGGCAAGAAGTCAAATTAAGCCACAGGCCTTTCAGAATCTCACTGGTCAGAATGGCATTTAGCAGACAGTTCTTACAAGAGAGGCAGGGAAAGTAGATGTCTTTCTGAGGGCAAGGTTCGTTTCTTCTTCATATAAAACCAAGCTGATGCAAGCAGGGAAGAGGAGATAACACTAGACAGAAAACAAGCAGGGTTGCTACTGTCTGGGGAGTAGGTCACCACAGTTCATTCCTCTCAGGTTTCCAAACTATGAATGCTCAGTAATGTGTTTTCTTTTAGTTTGCTTTTGTTTTGTCCTTTGAGGCTGGGTGGGTGGGGTACACGGTTTTACTGTGTAGCCCAGGCTGACCTTGAACTCAGAATTCTCCTGCCCCAGGCTTCCAAGTGCAAGTGTTGTAGATGTGTGCCATCGCATCCAGTTTCTGTAATCATGTTACGTGCGGTCTCCCCGGCTTCTGTGTGTCCAGAACTTCCCGGTTTCTTTTTCAGATATACTACTATGCTACTGTTACTAATGTCCTCTTTCACTTATATGATGGCATATGTCGCCCACATAATGCTAGGTGATTGCATATTAGTCTGTCTTGAAGATATATCATAATTTACTCATCCAGTTCCCAATGTCTAATCATTCAGATTGTTTTAAATATATTTTTGCAGCCATAAATAGCCTTGAAAGTCTATTTTAAACAGTTTTTAAATTTTACTTGTGTGGGTGTGTTTTTTGGTTGGTTTTGGGTTTTTTGTTTATGTTGATTTTGTTTTTTTTTTTCAGACAAGGTCTCCTTATTTGCTCTGGCTGTTCTAGAATTCACTATGTAGACCAGGCTAGCCTAGAACTCACAGAAATCCACCTGCCTCTGTCTCCTGAGTGCTGAGATTGAAGGCATGTGTCACTACACTTGGTCTTGTATGGATGTTTTGCCTGAATGTGTGTCTGTGCACCATGTGCATGTCTGGTGCCTACGGAAGCCAGAAGAAGGTGTCTGATCTTTGGAACTGAAATGATTGTGATCCACCATGTGGTTTCTGGGAATCAAACCCAGGCCCTCTGGAAGAACAGTCAGCACTCTTAACCATAGATCCATCTCTCTCGCCTTATGCAAGCATATTTCCATGAGTATTTATAACCAATTGCATATTATTATCTTAGGGCACAGTTCTGAATTATGCTGGGTTCAAGCTGTGTTGACTACTAAAATTTCTTTTACCATTTACCAGATAAACTGAGCAAGGTTGTGTTAGTTAAATACACCTTCCAGGAGCTCTGAGAATGTTGCTTTACAGCTTTGGGCTTTATTAATTAATACTATCATTTTGTGGTGCTGGCCTTCACCCTCAGGGTCTCACGAATCCTAGACAAGAAGCCTACCATTATTTTTATGTTCTTGTTAATTTGATAGGAAAATTATACCAAGGGGAAAGGAAAAGTAGTTTGCATTTTCTTTGATTGTAGTGAGGTTAACCTTTAAAAAGACTATCTCTGGCCATTTGCTGTTCTATTTTAAGTTTTCTTCTTCTTTCCCTTGCTCATTAGAATATGACATAATTATCTTTTCCTCACCAGCTTATAAAAGTGCTTTATCCGGGTGCCATGTGAGGAATACATAGGAGAGCTAACTGGCTTTGAGGGCTAAAGAGGGTCTCACTGATGGACAAAGGGCTGAGGAGAGGGTTTTAGGCATCAGATCAACAGATGCAGTGGTGTGGGGAGGGGGCTTCCTTGCCATATACATTATCACAAAAGTTGGTGGCTTAAAGCCACTAAGTTATCTCACACTCTAGAAATTATAGGCCTTCATGTTGGGAAGCGCTTCCTTCAAGACTTCAGGGATCAAATTCTTGTTTGCTTCTCTCCGTGCTGGCTGCTCACATTCACAGGGCCTTCTCTATATCTTTCCTTTGGTTTCTAAACTTCAAGGGATTCACCACCTATGGTTTCATCCAAGATGATTTTATTTTGAGATCCTCAACTTGATGGTGTCTTCAAGTATCTTTTTTTTTTTTTTTTTCCAAATAAGGTCGTATTTACAGGGTTTAGGATTTGACACTTTGGCTATCTGTTCAGACAACTGAAGGAGCCTGGAGATGATCTGACACTGTAGGGCAGAAAGAGACAACCATAAAGTAGAGGCAGATTTGGACAACAGAGATTCTTCAGCTGATAAATTTAGGCTGGTTGTACCATTGAAGTTGGCGTGGAAGTATGGAGTCTTAAGCAGAGGCAAGGCATAATTGGGTTGTAGCTTGGCTGCTCTGGGGAGAAAATTGGCAAGGTGGGTATTTGAGGAGATTTCATTAAGAGTGGGAAGGAGGAGTCTGGAGAGACTTGGAAGTCTCCTGTCATTTGATATAACCACAGGTCAGAATTGGGGATTGGAAGATGTGTGTGTCCAGGAAATAATCAGAGACAGATATGCTGCCCAGACCTCTCCGTGGAGTACCTAAATAAATAAATAAATAGAGGAAGCAAATCCCAGACAACACTGTCCCCACCCCTATCATTTTATTATGAAAAATATCAGACATGAAGAAAATTTGAGAGTATTGCACACTGAACAGCCCATTTACTGTTAGCTAGAGTCTGTAATTACCAGTTTCCCACGGCTGCTCCCTTCCACATCTGTCCATCCCCCCATCCCATTCCTTCTTACATTTTATGTATTTCAGAATTGCAGATGATTCTCCTTCAGGCTGGCATATCATTAGCAGGAGTTCAGTATTTGGTGAACTGCATAAAGCTTAACTGTACTAAGATTTGGTAAATTCTGGTGAATGTGTCTGTGTATCTCAGATCTCTGCTAGGATAAGGAATGATTCCGGTGGCCTGGGAAGTTCTCTTGTGCCCATTGCTATCACCTCCTGTCCACATCCCATTCCCTGAGGCCACCAGTGTTGTGACAGTGTTTCCAAACATGGATCAGTGTTGTCTGTTCTAGAACGTTCTGCGAGCAGAAGCATTCAGGCCATGCACTCACATCTAACTTCTTTCACTTAGGGTAGTGTCTTCAAGAATCAGTTGTACAGTTTCTTACTGTTGCCTGGTGGCAGTCTGTTTTAAGAACAGCAGTTTTTGAGAGATGGGTATGAAAGATTTCACTAAGGAGACAAAAAAAGAGTCTGGCTGGTAGTGGTTCAGACAGCACAAATGTCTCTGGTCCCAGCCCCTCCTTGCTCCTCCTCTTTTATAAAAGAAGTCTGGGGGTAGATCATTCCATGATCAGAAGGAGGCTCCATTATCCTGTTACTCTATCAGTGACTCCTGCTATTCTGTTCAGCCCTCTGTCTTCAGAGGTGTCTCATGACTGCCGCAGCTCCAGCCAACAAAAGGAAGAATGGTGATTGCAGGGGTGATGTACTTCTTGTTACTATTGCTAATTTTTAATTAATTATTTATTTTTATGTATATGAGTGATCTATCTTCACACACACCAGAAGAGGGCATCAGATTCCATGACAGATGGTTGTGAGCTACCATGTCATATGGTTGCTGGAATTGAACCCAGAACCTCTGGAAGAGCAGCCAATACTGTACACCTCTGAGCCATTTTTCTAGCCCCCTATTATTATTATTAAATAATATATGTGTCACCTGTTGTATGCTTGTTAGTTTGTGTGTGTGTGTGTGTGTGTTTGTAAGTGTGTATGAGTGCATGTGCATATACACGTGCACACATGCACATGTGTGGCAGCCAGAAGTCCAGGTCAAATGCTTTTGTTTGTCACTCTCCACCTTTCAAGTTCTAAAATTTTTGTGTGTGCATTGCACACATCTGAGTGCATATATGTATATGTATAATATATACATGCCAGAAAAGAGCATCAGATCCCCTAGAGTTGGTTGTGAGCTACCGGACACAGGTATTAGGAACTGAAACTTGAGTCCTCTGGAATAGCAGTAAATATTCTTTTTCTATCTCTCCAGCTTCACTTTTAATTTTCTAAGACAGGGTATTTCACTGAACCTGAAACTCATCAATTTGGTTAGATTTACCAACCAGTGAGTCAGTGAGCTTCAGGGATCCTCCTGTCTCCACGCACTCCTTACTTACCAGCAATGGCATCACAGGTATGTGCCACCATCTCCAGCATTTTATATGAGTGATAGAAATCTGGACTTATGTCTTCATGCTTGTGTAGAAGGCACTTTACCAACTGAGCCATCTCTCCAGCCTCCGTGACCAAAAGCAATGTGGGGAGAAAAGACTGTACTTTTAGCCACTGTCTTCAAAGTCTCCATACATGTCCACCTAACACTCCCACCTCGAGACGGACTATGTTCTTCAGGCTGGCCTTTAACTTGTAATGATCCTCCTGCCCTGGCCTCCCATGTGCTGGGATTGTAGGTCCAGGACACTATACCCAGCTATTCCACTTGCTCACTAGTAAGGACTTAATCGCACACTACTAAGAAATGTAGTCTCCTAACTAGCCACCGAGCACAGTGCCGCTGCAAATGCTACCAAGAGGGGGAGTGGAGCTGGCTGTTAGCAACTTCATTGTCTCACTTCCTTTTGTGGCCAGGCCACATCCACTTAGTGTTTCCACTTGAGGCCTTCATGGACCAAAGCCTGTCTGTGCCCAGTGGGATTCCTTTTCAACCTTTCCTAGAGGGTTGCTTTCTCTTTTTTCTGTATCTCTTCTCCTAATAGAACTATTCTAGACTCCCAGGATTTTATGGAAGTCAGGAACAAGAAAGGAACTACCTAGGAATACTTGCAGAGGGCGCTGTGCCAGTCCTCATGTTTGTATCTTGTGCTCCCCTCATTGGCTAACATGTCCCATGAGGAAAGCCAAAGGCAAGGTGCTAGGATTTCTTTGGCGTGAGATTCAGAAAGGACAGGACAGTCCTTGAAGACTTAGACAGACCCAGGTTAGACAGACCACGATCTCAGGCAGATGTCTGAGGCTCAGGGACCTCTTCTGTGAGAATAGCCTTGGAGAGGTGCTTAGATGGAGCAGGAGTGCATACTGGGGGAAAGGCTGGCAGAGACCTTTCTTTCCTATGGGAGATTTGCACTAGAGGCGAGCCAGGTCATCTTCCCTTTTGATCTTTCTGTGAACCATGCCTTTGGGTAATACATTCATTTCTGTAATGCATGATACAGGTCAGTCTAGCTGATGGCTAAGCCAAGTTCCACCATAATTTATTACCCTACCCCCTTAGCTTCAGCATGACCAGGGAGACCCAGAACCCCTGGAAGAGAAAAGAGGTCTGTGGATCTTCATGTCTATGCCTTTCCTGAGGAAATACAGCCTGTGTCCCCAGTCAGCTTAATGGATATCAGCGGAGCCCTGGAAGAGGAAGTCAGCAGAAGCAGGTGCAGAGAGCCCAGGGGAAGCTTATCAACTGCCAACAGCCAGATTGGACTGAGTGTAGCCATGGCCTGGCGCCCCAGTGACCTGGTGACACCATTCTCAGGCTTCTGGCTGCCTGTTTGTCGGTGTGTTATGACAGAGAAGGAGGAGCCAGGGCCTCCACAGAGAGCTTGACTCACTGGGGCCTGCCTGGTTTAGACTTCAGGCCTGAGGTGGACAGTGCATCCCTCCACTTACTCAGTCTGCCACTTCAGCTTTTCAAGAGCCGGCTATACGTCAGGGAGGCCAGTGCTATCAGTACTATAAACTGGGTTCCCAGGGAGCATCCTGGAGGAAGTGATGTCTGAGCAGATAATGGGACAGATTCAGCCAGGCTCCTCTGACAAACTGGCCATAATCCCAAAAACTAGGAACCATATGACAAATTGCTGTTTTCAGCAAGTCCCCTGTACATCAGGACACTGACTGCCACCCATGGTTCCAAGGTTCATTCTTGGCATTCCTCTGTAAGACATGGTACCAGCTCCTTCTGGTCTTTCAGAGGCTGTACCCCTGACCTCTCCTCACTGATGACTCCCTCCCTGAGCCAGGGTTCAAGACGGAGGAGACCTTCTACCTTGCTTGCAGCAACCTGAATTCTGAGACATTCTGATAGCGGGCTAGAATGTTGGAAATAGCAACACCCAGCTCTCCAGCCAGTCACTGGCTAAGAATGATGCCTGGGTCTTAGTGAGACTGTTCTATAACTCCTGGCAAAGCCTAGAGGTACCACCCTGTTCCATGGTGGCCTACCCTACTGCCCCCAGGAGGGTGTCTGTGTGGGTGCTGGCCCTTGTGTGGTGCTAGGAACACTGAGGGGTTAATACAGCTTTACTTCCTGTCACCTTCCCTCCTGCCTGCTCTGAAGGAAGCTGTGTTGAAATTATAGACATAAATGCTGGCTTTTGAGGAGCCTGCTGCTCACCAAGTCCTTGCCAGGCCTGGGCACAACCCTCTCTCCCACGCCTGCCTGCCTTGGGCTCTGTCCTGCATGCAGGGCCGCATTCAGAGGACTGAGGGCCTCCTAGGGCCCACTTTCTGGGCCCTCCCTACCCCCAAACCTGCCCTGTTCACCCCCCACGGATTGAGCTCAGTGTACAATGGTACCCAAGGAGGAGGGACCGAGGAAGTGACATCGCTTGGCCCGCCCCCACCTCCTTATTCCCTATAAAAAGCAAAATGGTGACTCAGAGAGAAGAGTTGGAATCGTCCTGCCTCCCGCTCCCACTGTTAATTTTTAGACGTGGAATTAGGCAGGAGGCGAAGGAAACACGGCTCCACATACGCAGCTGACATGCTATTAGGCGGGTGGAGACAGCAGAACCGCTCCTCCCCGACTCCCAGCAGCCTCTGACGGACTCAGCAGAGCCTGTGCCTGCTGGAGCTCCCACCCCCCTCCCCAGGCCTGGCTGTACAGCCCCTGCCCTGGCCCAGGGTGCATGGTGCAGCAGGGGCCATGGCAGCCGGGGGCCGCCGCCGGCGCCCACTGCGCTACCAGTCCCTGGCAGCCCTGGTGGAAGACTCTCAGTGGCCTTTCTTGTTCCTTGTCTCAGACTTCAGCTACGGTGCGGAGGACTACGACGCAGAGGGGCATGAGGAGCAGAAGGGGCCCCCCGAGGGCTCGGAGACCATGCCATACATCGACGAGTCACCCACCATGTCGCCCCAGCTCAGCGCCCGCAGCCAGGGTGGTGGGGACAGCATCTCACCCACCCCACCTGAGGGGTTGGCACCTGGGGTAGGTACTCCTGTTTTCTCTTCTGGGGAGGGGAGATAAAACAAGTGCAAGAAGTGGGCCAGGGTCTGCCTAGGACAATGTTGGCAGTGAGTTGGGGGAGGGTGGATCTGGACTTCTGACGCCTGTCTTCTAGCTCCTTGTTCACTACCTGCTGCGCTCTGCTGCCCCTCACCTGCTCCCTGCTCTGCCAGCTGTTTGTTCCTCTGTTTCCTGGATGTGCTCTCTCCCTTTCAGTCACCTCAATCTCTCATAGGATGGGGAGGGGGTCTCTGGAAGGACCAGGCTTTTCTATCTGTACCTGGCTGGATATACATGACCTGTGGGACAAGTGCCCCCACAAACCCAGTACTGGTCTCAAGCTCCCTGTGGGATAAAACATTATGTTTCTGTAGTATTCCCCAGGATGAGGGCCTCCAGCTCTGTCCTGTCCCACGCACAAGGGATAAGCCTGGGTGCTTAACTTTCCTGCTACCAGGAGAGGCAGGAGCTGTCCTCTCAGAAGCCTTTTGAGAGAAATATTAACTAGGCTTTGATAGGACAGGGAGATAGGAGTGTGTGGAGGACGGTAGTACTTATAATTAGTGCTGTTCCTAGTGACAGAGATCAGCTCTGGGCCCAGCTCATGAGTGTACACATCTGAAATACATGAGCAAACCAGGCGGTGATTCCTTGGGGTTCTTTTCTGGAGTTGGGGGGAAAATGATAGCCATTTGTGTTGGTGAGGGGAACTCAGTTTCACAGGTCCTTTTTGTCCAGTTTGTCTAGGTGTGTTTTGTGGGGTTCCTTTTCCTCTCTCTGAAGTCCCTGGGGGAGCATCAGAGATGCTATGCAATGCATTTCCTTTATCTAGGGCCCAATACTCCCACCCACCTGGAGGCTGCCTGGACTCTACCATTTAGAAGAACCCCTGCTCCTTCCCACCCTCTGCAGGCTCTCACCCCCTCTTCACACACTGGGGTGGCTGTTATAGCCTTTGGCAACAAGGGCCTTGGCAACCAGCATCCCACTTGGGGGAAGCCACATTGTTGCCACGGCAACAAAGGCCTAGGCAGAGCTCAGCGATGCCAGGTGGTGCAAGTTTGAGAAGGAATGGTGGGGGGCAGGTAGGAGATGGAGGGGATGGATGTAGGTGTTGGCCAGCTTCAGGCTCCCCCACAGCCAGCATTCTTGGGTGCTGTTGCCCTGAGGAGGAGTGGTGGATTGGAGACAGCCATTTTGGCCATGTAGAAGCAGGATGTTTGAATCAATGGAGGATCGGTTGTTTTGGGACCTGGACTCAGGCCAACCTGGAACAAAAAGGAAGAGAGAACTCTGGTTCTCCATCATTGTCTTCTGGTTGTAGGTCAGTGGGGATATATCTCCCCTAAGCAATTAGCTTTTACCCCTTTGTAAGCAGGTGCAGGATGATACCCATGGAATCTCCATGCAGGGCCTGGTCTATGCAATCTCCTCTTTTGTCTCTACCGCTTGTCTCCCTTCCCTCCTTCCTCACGACTACCTTGCAGGAGTATTTATCCATAGATATTTGGATTTCCTGGTGAAAAGTCCTGCCTGTGTTCTATGTATTGCAGAGCTATATCCCTGCCTGAGGTTCTCAGCTTTGGGTAGCAGCTTCACGTTGTCCCATTGTTCTTGATGGTCAGAATGGAATAACTTGAATGGAAGATTTTGAAATGTTAAATATTTACAGAAAACTGTCAACTGAAGTACTTAGGGCTCTCAGTACCGATTTTCACACTATTGATAGATAGAGGGATTATGCATGCCAGTTGGGAATGGCTGAAACAATTCTAGCTGCAGGATGCTGCCTGCCCCCAGCTGCCTTCCCGAGCTGTAATCCCTGCCTTCCTGGAGCTAGCTGCCTTTCTGCTCTTTCTGTTGGGTTACTGGCCCCACCTAGTGGACAAGTATTGCTATTTGCAATGGGGTGCCTGGATTGTGCAAACCCTCTTTCCCAGTTCTTATGATGATCTGGTTTTGTTTTTATAAAAGAGGTGTGTGTGTGTGTGTGTGTGTGTGTGTGTGTGTGTGTGTCTCCCTGTCCGTCCATCTGTCTGTCTGTCTGTGGCTGTATATAAATGGCTTGGGGTGTGTGTGTGTCCCTGTCTGTCTGTCTGTCTGTGGCTATATATAAATGGCTTGGGGTGTGTGTGTGTCCCTGTCTGTCTGTCCGTGGCTGTGTATATATATGGCGTGTGTGTGTGTGTGTGTGTGTCTGTGTGTGTGCGTGCATGTGTGTGTGTGCGCGCACGCGCACGCGTGCGTGTGCCTGCTACTTGGCTGTGCTCATTTGTCTAGGCAGTCTTTTCCTCTGCCAGGCTTCCTGTTAGGAACTTGGGAACAGAGGGGACTTTTGGACCAAATCAGACAATTGTTCTAGATGTTCAGATACCTAACTTTTGGCACAGCCTGGCAGCTAAACTTTCCACACCCAAACATGCAGCCAAGTTGTACCTAGGAAGGAGGTCAGAATTTGGTTTATGTGTTAGAAAAACATAAAGCAAATGGTGTGTGTGCAAAACTCTGCTTTCTGGCTATAGGTAGTGAACAGGTGGAGAGCCAACGTTTAGTCCTAGTGCAAGTTCAGAGGCGTGAGAATCAGGTAAGTCAAAGGTGAAAGATTCTAGATGAAATTCAGCTCAAGAACACCTAGTGTTTCAGAGTCCAAAGTCTGGAAAAGACTAGTGTCCCAGCACTAGCAGGCATGCAGGTGGAACCCCTCTGTCTTTGTTTGAGACAGGATTCTCCTGAAATTTACTTTATTGTCCTGGCTGCCTGACACTCATAATCCTTCTGCCTGGGCTTCCTGGTGATGAGTCACACATGCACCACAATTCCTGGCTGGAAAGAGCTCCTCTTTCTTAGCCTTTTTGGTATCATGTCTTCAATAGACTGGATGAGGCAAAGCCAGCTCACCTTAGGGAGAGCATCTGCTTTGCTCAGTCTGTAGATTCAGATGTGAATCTCATTGAGAACCATCCCACAGACGTCCAGGATAATATGTAGACACCACATGACCCAGTCAGGTTAGCACATAGAATGAACTATCAGTGTCTTGTGTTAGTGGCCTAGAAACCGGAAATAACAAAAGCTTTGGAAAGTCATAAATACAGTGGAGCACCATTTCTTCAGGTCTGAATGGCTCCAGCTCCTCTGAAGGGAGGCTGTGAGGAATGGCCAGGGATTGCTCACAGGGAGCCTTATAGCATTGAATACATCCAGTCCCAGCACTCAGAAGGCAAAAGCAGGAGAGTTGTGGATTCTAGGCCAGACTGAGCTACATAGTAAGCACCTGTCTCAAAACAATTACCACAAGATGGCTGTCATGGGCTGGGACCAGGAACATTGCAAAGACTCAAATCTGGTAAATACATCCTGGGAAATGGATCTGTTTGCAGCTCACCTCCTTTCTGGATCTGTCCTCCCAAGTGTAGAAGCCTCAGCCAAGCCTCAGCACAAGCCTCAGACTGTGCTATGATACTTTTCGTCTTGGCTTGTGCCCCAGAGGTAACAGGTGAACCACAAACCCTGCTTTGCAGGTCTTTCCCAAGCATAGGCTGAGGTGGGTGCCCTGGCACAGGGCCAGGGTCACCCATTGTTAGTGGCTGAACTCAACTGGAAGTATGTAGTTTCCCTTGGGAAAGAAGGTGAGGACACTCCCATGAGGACACTCCCATTCAGCTACAACTTCCTGTCCCAGAACCACAGTCTGAACAGAAAACCTCACTGCTATAGATCAGAGTTCCTGTCTCCTCTCTGGCTGATATAGTCAAAGGGACCCCAAGACAGAGAAAAGATCTGGATTTTGTCTGTCTTCTGCTTTGAATGTGAATCATCCAAGGATGTCACCCTCTCTGAACTAATTTACTAATTGGTAAATGGAAGATCCTGAGAATCCCCTCCCCATGTGACCTGACACAAACTATCAGAAGTCTGCCATGAGATGTTGTTACATGCCGGAATGCCATGTAATTTGTAAGGTTTGTATGGGTGCAGACCAGCTGGCATGAGGATCCGGAGGTGAGAATGGAGGAGGGATGAAGTAGCCATCATTACCACTGTCTTCTCTTCAATTTCTCCCTCCCATCAGCCACTGGAAGCCCAAGGCTGATCCTCTCACATCGCTTGCTTTGTTTAAAGTCCATGATGTCTTTGCAAGATATATGCCCTGCTTTCATTTTATAGTTGGGGAAAATGAAACTCAGGGAGTTGATGTAATTCACCAGAGAATGTTGCATCCAGTGGGACCAAGGCTCCGTTTCAGGTCTTGTGAGGCTTTAACATAAGTGGTTCTGCCACCCTCTTGGACACCCTCCCAGATAAAGATCTAATAGCCCAGCTGACCCTCTCCTCAGTGGTGGTGGGGGGTGAGATACAGTTCTTGGGACTTGCATCTGTCCTTCTAGATAAGGAACACCATTCTTGGCCACCCCTTTGTACATCCACAGCTCCCGTGGTAAGCTCCCAGTCGGTCAGTCACCTCTGAGATCCTGGTTGGTATTTGGGATTTAATTGTGTAGTTATGGAGTGGAGAGTCAGGGACTAAGCTGTGCAGAGCCACTATCTGTTGTCCCTGCCCTCTCAAGCTGGGGTGTTGATTGGGGCTGTGTGGAAAGACCTGGGTGCCCTGGTGGAAGCTCAGCACCTTTGCTTCTGTTTCCCCCTGATGGGTTTTCTGTCTCCACTGCAGTGAGGACAGTAACTGTCTCCTCCTGTGCATGGTGTTGGGCCACCGCTTCCAGCTGCCGGTGGAGCTCTGTTACATACATGAAGAAACAAGGGCTTCGGGAGCTTCCAGCCTTGTCAGGTTGGGAAGGAAGAAGATAAAGCAACTTAGTGTACCACTGGCCACTTACTAGTGGGTGCTCTTTATCTTCTCCAGGCCGTGCCCCCCCTTTCACACCCCATAATAGCTTCTTTGGTGTCTTCCCCAGTAGACTGCACCTGACTGGCCTGGCCACCCTGTGGTTCTCACACCATCTCTGACCTCTCTTTTCCTACTGGCGTGCTGGCAGCACAGTTCATAAATGTGTATCTTACCTGCAAGTAAGGCTACTCCCAAAGTCATATTTATTCAATAAAGGTATGCTAATTTACAGTTGCCCAGGGCCCTGTGGGTAGGAGGGTGGGCCCAACCAGAAGAAGTCTCAGTCCTAGATATCCTGAAATTTGAAAGGAGGTAGGGAGGAAGAAAAGAGGTGTCTGGTAAAAAGAGTGATTCCAGAATGAAACAAGTGTGGTGACAGCCACCAAGTGTATCCTCAAGCTGGGTGTGGTAGCCCATTCCTGTATCAGCCCTGAGTAAGCTGAAGCAGGAGGATATTTGAGTTTGAGGCCAGCTTGGATTCATAGTGAGTTCTAGGGTAGCCTGGAACTAAACTAAACTAAATAGGAAGATAGTGTCTCCAAAAAAAAAAAAACATGTCCTTGTGGATGACAGAGGTGAGCTACTAGGGTCAGGGGCTCTGGCCTCTCTGCTTTCTCCCAGGGGCCCAGAAGGGTCCCAGAGAACCAGCAGGATCTTAACACTACATTATTGTCTGTTGTTACTGAGTTTCTCCACTGGTAGGTGCTAGCTAGGCCAGAGCAGCTTTTCTTCCTTTCCCAGAGAGGATGCTCTTATTTGCCTGCCCAGTAAGAGGCATGTGCCAGTGTGGTGGGTAACAGGAAGAGAGTAATTACTGTGAGCTAAGATTTGAGTTCAGCTACTAACTGTCCAAGTAGGCCAGTCATGGCAATGTGTGCCTGAAATCTTAGCATATAGGAAGTCGAGGTAGTGGAGTTGCCAGTTCCAGGCTGGTCTGGGTTCCTAATAAGACCCTGTCTGGGCAGTGGGGATGGGGTGGGGGAGGGCAAGAGAGAGCTATCTAGCATTTGGACAGGTAATGAGCTTCCGGTCCTTGGAAGGATCCCAGTAGAGGCTGATGACTGAGGCAGAGAAGAGATTCCTTCCTTGGTCTTTTCTTTTGGGTTGCCATTTGCACTAAGGATGCCACTTCATTGGCTGAGCTCCTTAGGAACCATTCTCTTAACCTGAGTCCCCCTTTTACCTGACTCTCGGGAGACCCAGGGCTGTGGATATGCTAAGCCAGTACTCTGATACCAAGCCACACCCCAAACACCAGATTCCCCCATGAAGGCCATCCATCCAACATCTTTAAGAAATGTACAATATCCCCAAAAGAAAGTCATGTGACCTCAAGTGAGATCTTAGAGAAGGGGTCATGGAGGAGGTAGAAGTAAGTGGATTATATAACTTGGTGTGGGAAAGTCCCTAGAGGCTTGAGAAACAGAGTGGTCTGGTGTGGCTGGGTTATTAGGTTGGAGATGAGTCTCTGGTGGGCCACCCCCTACCAGTGTGCCTTCCCACACAACATCTGCCAAGGAAAGAAGGTGAGAAGAACTGGTGTTTACTAAGTCTCAGCTCAGTTCGGGTGCTGCCCTGTGTTTGCCAGACGTTCCAGTAGCCCTAGAGATGGCACAGTACTGGTTCCTATTTGCACAACAAGGCTATTCTCATTTTAAGAATGAGGAAACCAAGGCACATTTAAATGCTTTGCCCAGTGTTACAGAGCTTTAAGAGGCAAAACTAGAATTCAAATCCAGAGTCCAATGGAGAATTCTCTCACTCCACCCTCCACTCCTTTCTGTGTGTGTGTGTGTGTGTGTGTGTGTGTGTGTGTGTGTGTGTCCGCGCGCGCACGTGCATGTACACACTTTCATAAATGTATGTACACTGCATGTGTGCAGGAGCCCATGGAGGCCAAAAGAATGTTGGGTCCCCTGGAACTGGGGTTACAAACAGTTGTGTGCCACCATGAAAGTGCTGGGAACTGAACCCAGGTCCTCTGGAAGAGCAGTAAGCACTCTTAACCATTGAAACATCTTTCCTGCCCCTGATTTTTTGTTAGTTTGTTTTTTTTTTACCATATATACAGTGTTGTCTTATACCCAATAGCTTTAAGCTATTGAGTTCTGTCTAAGTTTTGTTTTATATTGTTTGAAACAGTATCACTCTGTAGCCCAGGCTAGCCTTGAACCCATAGCACTTCTCTTGTCTCTGTCTCCCTAGTACTTGACAGGCATGAGCCAGGATACCAGACTCATGCAATCTTTTGAGTGATGCTTGCCACTATGGAAAGAGAAGGCAGAGGAGGACATAGAGTGCATGAGGGGAGAGTCCAATTCTTTCTGTGGCTCCTGTGACCCCTGCCTTGGCACCACTCCAGGGCAGCCATGCTCCCCAGAGCTTGGTGCTGGCACTCAAGCTTCTGCCAGGAGAGCTGGATGGGCATCTTCAGGCTAAGGAAGCTGCATCTGGCAGAGGTCTGGAAGCGAGAATGTACCTAGCCCTTTTAGGAGTTACTGTCAGCAGTGTGTTGGTTTGAGTCACCAGTGAGAAGCCAATGGGCCAGCTGCCCTTGTTTGTCTGACTTAGTGGCTTGCTGTTGAGCACAGATTGAGCAGTGTTTGAAAATGAGTGATGTGATACCAGATGAGGGATACACCCAGGAGTGGTCATCTGACTTGCCTAAAATCCTTCCACACCTAACCTTTGGCTATAATGGTGAAATCCAAAGGCTCCCACTCTGCCAGACTCCATCACTGAATTCTTTGCCAACCCCTGAAGCTTCCCCACTGATCTCCACCTGGAATATTAACTCCATATGATTTCCCAGCCTGTCTCCCATCTCCAGCAGTATGGCTAACCCATTCATTTTTATTTTACTTCACTGTTTTCGGTGCTTGAAGGTAAGGACTTACTTATGAGGTTGTATTCTGCTGCTGAGCCTTGTCCCCAACCCTGGGTGTTTTGAGACAGACTTTCCCTATGTAGCCCAGTTTGGTTTTGAACATGTAACCCTCTTGACTTAGCCAAGAGCTAGAGTTTCAAGTATGTATCGCCATGTTCAGCTATGGCTGATTTTTAATGTCACATCCTCCAGGGAGCCTCCTGTGACCTCTCATTTGTTACATCAGATGCACCTGCTTGTGCCCTCCCAGATTCACTGTAAATTCCCGCCATAGCACTGTGGGGGGGAGGAGCATGGTTAAACAGTCTTGAGAATGCTAAGCACTCAGTCTATGACTGAGCTACACCCCAGCCTCCACGCTTCTTTTTATAGCTTTATTTTCTCTGATTACATATTCAAAATTCTCACTCATCAGAAATACATCATCTAGATCATGAAAGCTTGCTTCTTACAGAAAACTACTGAGGTTTATTTCTCTCTGTTTTTTCCATATGAAGACTACGTATTAAAACGATTCCATACTATTGGCTAGATTGTTATTTTACCTGGTAAAGAATGAGAGATACCTTGCATATCTAGAATTAAGATCTACTGTATTCCTTTTGTGGCTGTGTGGTATTCATTTCATGTATATCAGAATTCTTTTAACCAGCTTCTCTCTCTCAGTGCTTTTTTGGTGGGGAGGGAGGCAATGCTAGGATTGAACCCAGGCCTTGCACATGCTGGCTAAATACTCTGCCACTGAATTACAACTCCAATGCTAATTAAGCCACTTTTTTGTGTTGTTTTAGTGTGTGTGTGTATGTGTGTGTGTGTGTGTGTGTGTGTGTATGTGTTAGACTACTGTATAACTCAGGCAGGCCTGGGACTCAAAATCTTCCTGCCTTTGCCTGACTGCTAGGATGTTTAGTGTACCATTCCACCATTGGAATCTAGTGTACACTGGATTCCAGTTCACTGTCAGGTGTTTGAACTCGTAGCAGCCTGTGCTGCTTTCTCACATCAGTGAACAGTTTATACATACATCTCTGTGCCCTTCTCTATGTGCCTTTTTAGACAATTCCCTAGGGTGGAATTGCTGAGTCAGAGGGTGTGGACATTTAAAAATCACAATAGCTGTTTCCAGGTTACCCTTTCTGGAGTTATACCTCAACAACATAATTCTAAAATGTGCCCCTCCCCAGTCCTGCCTTTCCTTTGGCACAGCCTTGTGAGTCAGTCATGTGGTCATTCTGTTCCTGAGACCATCAGCTCCACAAAGGGCAGTGTCCCCTGTTTGTGACTACATTTTGAATATGAGCACAATGCCTGGGTACAGCAGGCAAGTGATAAGTGCTTGTTGATTGAGTTGGTAAGAGAGTGAGAGGATGGAGATGTTAGTATAAGGAAAGGCCACACCCCCCTCTGTGTGTGTGTGTGTGTGTGTGTGTGTGTGTGTGTGTGTGTGTGTATGGAGATGTAAATATAAGGAAAGGCCACACCCCCTCTGTGTGTGTGTGTGTGTGTGTGTGTGTGTGTATGTGTGTGTGTGTGTGTATGTGTGTGTGTGTATGGAGATGTAAGTATAAGGAAAGGCCACACACTCTGTCTCTGTGTGTGTGTGTGTGTGTGTGTGTGTGAGAGAGAGAGAGAGAGAGAGAGAGAGAGAGAGAGAGAGAAAGAAAGAGAGAGAGAGAGAGGATGGAGATGTTAGTATAAGGAAAGGCCACACCCCCTCTGTGTGTGTGTGTGTGTGTGTGTGTGTGTGTATGGAGATGTAAGTATAAGGAAAGGCCACACACTCTGTCTCTCTCTCTGTGTGTGTGTGTGTGTGTGTGTGTGTGTGAGAGAGAGAGAGAGAGAGAGAGAGAGAGAGAGAGAGAGAGAGAGAGAGAGTGCGCTCACTACAGGCTTTGAGATGTGAACCTAGCAGGAGTGAGAAATTGTGATCACCTATAGGAAGTTCATGGTTCTTGTCCTTCATGCTCCTGTCCTGGCTGCCCTCTGCATACTTATCTCCTTCTGCTTTTGTCTTCTGTCTCTTTACTGCTTCCTGAGCCTTCTTAAGAAACCATCTTTAGGGCTGGGATGTAACATAGCTTATGCAAGGCCCTGGATTCCAGCTTCAGCACCATCACAAAAAAAAAAAAAAAAAAAAAAAAAAAAAAAAAAAAAAAAAAAAAAAAGAAGAAGAAGAAGAAGAAGGAGGAGGAGGAGGAGGAAGAAGAGGAAGAGGAAAAAGAAAAAGAAAAAGAAAAAGAAAAAGAAAAACCTTTGTTTTGAACATTCTTCCCTTTGCCTGGAAAGTCCTCCCTGTTTCCAGGTGCTACTCAGAAGGCCACCAGTCATATCTCAGAGCCTGCAGCCATTAACTCCCCACGAGTGCATGGCATTCTCTGTCTCTACCCTCTTACCCTCTTACTGACTTTATCAGCAGACACTCCCCAGTGAAGTTTTACCTTGGCATGAGTACCTTTGTCTACTCCATCCTATTTTTATTCATCCCTCACCCCAGTGGATTGAGAGTCCAGCAGTGGTAGGGGTTTGGTCACATATTCCAGGCCTCCTTAAGGTATAAATATGCATGTACCAGTGAGCACGTTAGCTGGACAGACAAGGTGTTGGGTAGGTGTGAGACATTGCAAGGGCTGCTTGGGTTGTGGTTTGAAAAAGAGAAAGATGGAAGAAACAAAGAATTTAGTAAAAGGGATGTATGGGGCCGTGGGCACAAAGAGCCACAAGATAACAGCCCACTGATGGAAGTGGAAAGGCCAGAAGGGGAAGCTGGGGTGGGGAAGAGGAGGGACTTACTGGTCTGGATTTGGAGAGCTGAGGGTGGTTGCTGCTCTTGACTTCCATGTGAGGAGAGCCAGCTGCTTGTGCAAGTCTCAGGCCTAGAGGTGGCAGTGGTGGCTACTGGCAGAACAGTAAGATGGGGTGAGTTTTCCGAAGGCTGGGAGCACAGGGCAGTGGGACAGAGCTTTGAGCCATGAGGCAGGAGGAAGGATCAGCCAAAACTCACTCACTGTGTACCCAGCCGCCTGAGAGATTTGAAAAAGGTCAAAGGACAGTGGCCATATTGGCTGTTTCTCTGGAGAGGAAAGTCTGGAATCGGGCTGAGCAGGCAGAGTAAGGAGGAAACCCAGGTTCAGGGCCGCCTTGAACTATTGAGAGGGAAAGGGAGGGAGCACCCTGGGGATTTGTGAGTCACTTCCCCTCCAGAGGGAGGACTGAGGGCCTCTGAGTGGATGGAGCTTCTGTGTCCACTCACTGGAATTTCCAACCAGTTGGAGTGGGTGGGGCAGTTTATGCCTTAAATGTTTGGGGAGCAGCTTCTGTGGGGTTCACAGAAAGACCCTTGGTGACAGTCTTCAGCTGCCTGCTGGTCTGACCCATGTGAGCCCCCATGCTGTGCACATAGAGCTGGCAGGGTAGAAGACAGAAGAACTGTAGCACATTGCCCTGAGCTGGCACACTGTGCCCTAGGGAATGCCGAGCCTGGCTGTTCCCAAGCCATGGAGCAGCCTTCCCCCACCCAAACCAAATGAGGACTTGAGGCTTGAGAGGGCCTTCAGATGTGTCTCGGCTATTTATAACTCTGCTAGAGCAAAGCTGGACTGAGAAAAAGTAGTGGATTATGGGTTGGAGATATCTGCAGGATCCCAGTGGGACAGATCCTTGACCAGGCCTTAGAGAGCCCATCACACCTTTCTCCTTCTGTTTCATTTTTGGTGACAGGATAGAGCCTGCACCTGGTGAGGGGGCAGGTTTTCTATTATTGACAGAAGGGCAATAGCTTCTCCAGACCTCAG
This sequence comes from Rhabdomys pumilio, assembly GCA_030674055.1. Taxonomy (NCBI): domain Eukaryota; kingdom Metazoa; phylum Chordata; class Mammalia; order Rodentia; family Muridae; genus Rhabdomys; species Rhabdomys pumilio. The sequence goes on from JANHMN010000002.1 coordinate 43,718,626, forward strand.
AGTCCCAGAAAATGTTTAAGGAGTAGGATAAGAAACTACACTCATTACTTTTAGTCTCCCCCACCCCTTGGCCTTCTAAATGCTTCTCAGCTAAGGTGCCCAGTGGAGTAAAGAGGAGTTGTCACTGCGTTCCCAGTGTGGATAGTTTGCCTTCCTTTGACAGTGGCCTCAACAGTTTGATTCTGCCCTGTGGCCATACAGTTGCCACTGACAAGTGAATGTGATGTCTTATGAAAGTCTGGTGTGACTTCCAACTAAACCAACTAAACGCTTGGTTTAGGGAATGGCACTATTAGGAGGTGTGGCCTTGTTGGAGTAGGTGTGTCACTGTGGATGTGGGCTATATGACCCTCATCCTAGCTGCCTGGAAATCAGTTTTCTGCTAACAGCCTTCAGATGAAGATGTAGAACTCTCAGCTCTGCCTGAACCATGCCTGCCTGGACTCTGTCATGCTCCCGCCTTGATGATAATGGACTGAACCTCTGACCTGTACGCCAGCCCCAATTAAATGTTGTCCTTTATAAGACTTGCATTGGTCATGGTGTCTGTTCACAGCAGTAAAACCCTAACTAAGACAGCTGGTCATAAAAATCACATGAAGTTTTGATGGACATATGCAGACACTGCACCACCTGGTTTGTGGTACCTGTTACACCAGTTTACAGAGATAAAGTGGTAGGCTGGTAGATGAAGCTGAATTTTATTCCAAGCTGCCAGATCTTCTAAAGAGATGGGGCACAGGGCACACACTAAGGGGAAACTCCTCCCACATAACCACAGCTAACAACCAGTTTCAAGAATAAAGGCAGTGTGGCCACCCTTAAGCCTAGCTCAGAGCAAAGGCAGTGTGGCCACCCTTAAGTCTAGCTCTGAGCAAAGGCAGTGTGGCCACCCTTAAGTCTAGCTCAGAGCAAGGATGTGGTTCAGAATGTGTTGTGCTTTTTAAAAATGTAAATTACTTGCTTTCATTTTAAAGTCAGGAAATTTTATTTAAGCATTAATAGTTTCCCTTGGGCATGGTGACAAAGGTAGACAGATCTCAGAGTTGCAGGCCAGCCTGATTTACATAGCTGGTTCCAAGATGGCTAGGGCCACACAGAAAGACCCTCTCTCAAAAACAATTACAGGGAGCTGGAGAGACTGCTCAGCAGTTAAGAACACTTGCTGCAGCCAGGTGGTGGCAGTGCATACCTTAATCCCAGCACTGCAGAGGCAGAAGCAGGATCTCTGAGTTCCAGGACAGCCAGGGTTACAGAGAAAAAACCAAATCCCTCCCTTCCCCCTCCCTGCAAAGAGCACTTCTTGTTCTTGTAGAGAACCTGGGTTTAGTTCCTAGCACCTTCACTACTACTGTTACAGGGGATCTGCTGTTTTCTGACCGATGCAAGCATGAGACACATGTGATACACACAGAAGAAAAATAATCATAAATCATACATGTACAATAACATAAATCTAAAAAACGACAAAAAGAGCAAACAAGTCTGTCTTGGTTACATCCAGAGATCCTGTCACAAAATAAAAACTAAAAACATAAAGAATACAGATTTTGCAAACTTGAGCTGTGTTTCCTTTGGGGGACATTAATTAGCTGGAGCCCCGGTAGTTTCTTCAGCTCACTTAGAACTTTTGTGCTTGCCTTACCTGAACTTTGAATGAGTGCTAAAGATGTGCCACACTTGGCTTCAATGTTGGCTTGTAAAAGAGTTCCTGCAGCAGGCCCTAGACTCCTCCTCCCCCATGGCAGTATGAGTGTGTCTACTTAGGGACCAGGATGTGAGCCTCATCTTCTGCAATGAATTTAGGTTCTGGAGCATGGAAGACGCTTGAGGAAAGAATGAGAGTGAAGCGCAATGGGAGCCGGCAGGGTGGATAATACTACCTGTTCTAGATTGTATGTACTGGCCGTGTAGGCGGGCTCTCTCTCCTTGGGCTTTGCAGAAGCTACTCCAAGGAAGAAGCATTGCCAGCAGCACCTGACCGTGATGTGGCTCTCGGGTGGTACATGGTGCCCAGTGACACATGCTCAGGAACCTTTCTGGCACTATGCTTCAGCTGGACATGGGGCAGGCCATTCCTCTCCTGTATAAATACAAAGCCTTGTTCACTCTACCGTGGTGGTGCAATGGCAACTGCGGTTTCTCACCGGCAGTGGGCCTCCCCTCCGAAAAGGTGCTGGATGGAGCCTGAGGCCGAGGTGCGAAGGGGGCTCTATCTTATGACGATCCCACGGGGATGTGGACTAAGTGGGTGAAGGGTGGCTTCTCGGGGAAGCCGCTCTCCTGCTCCCCCTTGCCCGAGGGCTCCGGCAGAAGTTGTAAATAAAGCTTGTCTCTGGGAAGCAGACCTCCCCCCGCGCCCGCCCGGCCTGTCTGCGGCCTCCTCCCTCCCTCCTCCTTCGCTCCAGAAGCCTCCGCCAGCCGCTCGCCCGCCCGGTGACCACAGAAGGAACGAGCAGCTCCACCTCGCAAGTCAAGACGTGCGTTTCCTGTGCATTTGGAGCAATCGGGCCTCCGGGTCCAGAAAGGGCGGGCTCTGTGGTGCCAGCAGCGCAGCACCGGGACGCCCGGACGAGTCTGGCACCAGGCCTGGGGCGAGCGGAGTGGCCGAGGAAGGAACGGACCGCGGAGGGCGCTGGCTGCCGCCCCTGCCCGGCGTTTTTCCCGCGAGCCGCTGCCCGGAGGCCCCGCTTCCCCTTTCTCAGGGTGGGGACGCTCGGGAGGCGGGCCCGGCGCGCAGGACGGCTGGAAAGCGGCAGCAGGAAAAGGTTCATAATGGAGCCTTTCATCGCGAGCCGGTGGCCAGGTGCCAGGACCGACTCCGCGGAGGCCAGCATGCTGGTGTAGGCCTGCCCTGCGCTCTTCCCCGCCCGCCTGTCCCCTGCCTGCCTCCCTGCTGGGGCGCGCGGCAGCCGCCGCTGCTGCTGCTGCTGTTGCTGCTGCCGCTGTGTGGACCCTGCTTCCTGTTTGCCCTCTGCGGCTCTGGCTGCCATGGAAGAGGAAGAGGAGGCAATAGGCTTTTTGGACAAGGTTCTGGAGGATGAAGATGTGTTTCTCCTGGAGGAGTGTGAACTGGGAACCCCGACCAGCCCTGGCTCAGGGTCCCCCTTCTTGGTGGCTGTGAAGGTGGGAATGTGACACGCCCTGGATGCTTGTGGGGAGGGGGCAGGGATGGCTCTTGACTGATGCTGAAGCCGTGTTTAGAGAGAAATGGCTGATGTGTGCACAAGCCTCATGGCTTGAGTGGAAGAGCCTAACTCAGCATGAGATGGGCTGGTACGTTCCTGCCAGAGGATTGAGGGCTCTGCTCTCTCAACAGCTGTTCTTGAGGGAGTGAGGTGGAGTGCCTGCCTGCCCTGCACCAGTTGTCCTTAGGGGCAGGGACTGTTGGCTTTCCCCTCAGTCAGCTGTGTTAAGGGATCTTTTTGGCAGTGACATGAGTCACCTGGTGGCCTGTCACTGATGTGAGCCTATTGCCCCCAGAAGAGCTGGCTGACTTGAAACTAGTGGGCAGTAATTTATTGTTTCCATGGCAACCAGAGGATAAGGGCATTTGTGAAGTGTGGCCAAGGGAGCTACCTCTTTTCCAAGGAGGAGACTGGTGACTTGGTGCATCTTGACTAATGCAAGTGAGCCTTTAGGAAGATCAAGAATTTGAGGTCACTTGGGCTTTCTTTTAGGAAAATAACCGAATCAGCTGGAGAGGAGGGTGGAAACAGCTGTCCGGTAGGTAAGCATTTTTCCCAAGGTGGGCATAGGCAGGAGTAGCCCACTTGTTCCAGGTCTGTAGACTTGAAGCAAAGCTCCCAGAGAGGCAGGTTAGGAAGGAATGGGCAGTTGGGAGTGCCAACTCTGGTGTGGAGAGATAACCTCTCTTGCCTATACCTACCTTTAAGAACTCTAGCCACGGCTTCTCTTTTCTGTGCCTGGAGGGAGGGCCTCTGAGGACTGTGGCAGGGAGTATGCACACTGCAAAGCCAGGCTACCTGACCACATGGGCCCTGGAGGGTGTGGTGGTCGGTGCCTTGCCAGGCTAGGTGTCTGAGACTCTCTGAGTCTTCCCCTTCCATAAGATGATCACAGTTCTGCTCCACCCACACCATGATGTGGCTCCAAGAAGAGCCAATGGAGACTAAAAATAGACTGCAGACCTAGGTTAGGTAGGTGGCAAATATGCAGGCTTGGGGTGGAGAGATGACTGCAGGCTTGGGTGGGAGCTGCAATGGGATCCTGGCACCTCCTCTCTATTCGGTAATCTGATTTGGAGCACCAGAGTAAGTCAGTCCGTCATTGGGCCCACAGACACCTCTGAACTTAGGTTGTGGCCAGCCTTCCCACCAGCCTCTTTGTAATTCAAGGAGCATACTGGGAGTTTAGCAGTCAAGGGATGGCCAATCTATGAGGTTCCTGATGAACCTCCTCTCAGGAGCCCTCCCAGCACTGGTACATAATAACACCACTCCTGCTGCATCTTGGGCATATCTTTTCTCTGGGTCATGGTGTATAACTAACTCCAGCATATTCTGCTGACCACTGAGTGGTACTGGCTGTATGGCTGGGACCCGTGAGAACTTTTGGAATGACTGAGTTTGTTGAGACACACAGAAGCTATATCAGATTCCTGGCCTTGTTTCATATTAGAAGTGTTCTCAGGGAGTGGCACGCGGTTGCCAGTGGGATCCTGGACACTTAGCATGCCTAAAATCATCCTTCCTCTCAGGTCCCCATGATGTCAGAATAGAGCTCTCCCTCTGCTTCTCTCCCCTCCCTCCTCCCCTGCTTCGGTGTTTCTGGAGTTAGCATCAGCCTGGGAGCTTCTTGCTTATCTGTTATAACCTCTCCAACACCTGTTTCCTCTGTCAGGTTTGGCCTTAGATTGCCCAGGGTTGCAGAGAAGTGGAAAGCACACCCATCAGTTCATGGAAGGGCTGTCAGGCTGTGTGTTAAGTGTTCATCAAGATATCATGGAGGAGACAATAAACACAGCATGGTCCTTTCTCACCAAGTAAAGGATCAAGATCACAGGGAACAGAGAAGTGGAGTGAGAAAGCAAGCAGGCCATGAGAAGCATCAAAGAATACCAGAATCCAGGTGTGGCTGTGAATGCTGCAATACTACCCTTCAGGAGGTTGAGGCAGGAGAAGTACCCAGGAGTTCAAGGCCAGCCTGAAAACATAGTGAGTTCCAAGTCAGTATGGGCTGTGAATGAGACCCTGTTTCAGAAACATGAACAGCGATAACAAAGGCCCCTAGATTCAGAGGAGGAGGGAACCACTTCTAATCGAGTCAGGGCTGGACTGCATACACGGTTCCACACGCACATGTGCAGGGACCAAGGAGCCAAGGTGGTGCTCTTAACGTCCTGGCTGCAGATGGTCTTGGCTCCTTCCTCTATGGCAGCTGGTAGGAATCCAAGGCAATTTACTCTTTGCTATTACTTTACTTCAGGAGTACTTACCTTAAACAGTAGTCGTGTTGCCGTGCGTTTGCCCAAATGCCAGCCCTATAAATCAATCCTGGTTTCACTGTAATTTCCAAGGTGCTTCGTCTTCCTAGGGGACAGATGCAAAACTGGCTGGCCGTTTTCTCCAGAGCCATAGCTGGAGCTTGCTACATCTCACAACCCAGCTAGCTTTCTTTGAGGAGTTAACGATTTGTAAACTCATAATGCAGATACTGATGGCAACCTCGCATCCCATCTGTAAAACGGTGTATAGTTTTCCAAAAATTTTTCACACAGTTCTATTTAAAGGTAGTTAGGGCTGACGAATGGAGCCTTGTAGATGCTGCTATTTCAAGGAACTCATTTGTCAGGAATAAAAAGCCCTTTTGTATCATATTAACTCTTCAAGTATCAGTGCTTGGGGAGAATGACTTGTCTGAAATGGCTATATTCCTGTTTGACTACTCAGGTCTCTCCTCTCTGCAGTGATGGTGTTATCCATCACCCCACTGGTGTTTCCAAAGGTATGGGCTACATAATTGGTGAGAGATGATTTTAGGTGACACATTGATATATGTTTTATAGTTAGATATATGTTTTAATGTATATGAGGAAAAACAGGACTCATATATCATTTCTATGATTTGCTATCAAGCTTAGGATAAGACTGTATTTTTTTTTTAAAGTCAGTATTGGCCAAAGAATGGTAGAGCATGTCTTTACTCCCAGTACTTGGGTGGTAGAGGCAGGAGGATCTCTGTGAGTTCAAGGCCAGCCTAGTCTACATAGTTAAAACTTGTATTATGCTATGGTGGGAAGGCTATACTGGTGGGGTATGAGCAACTGAGATTCTTCAACGTATATAGAGTATATGAATCTGGCCAAGGCTTCAGACAGCACGAGGGTAGAACATGAAGATCTACCACCTAGAGAAGGAGTTCTTTGGGGGAGGAGAGACTCCATGCACTGAACTCTCTTTGGTATGAAAGGGCCCAGCTGTCCTGAGGCTATGGTTTAGCATCAGTACCTGATGTGAGTCCAACCCCACACAGCATCTACTCTAATCCTGAGTGTTCCTTGCAGGCTGGTGTGGCCTGTGGGCTAAATTATGCTGACTGCATAGTCTCAGACCCTTGACAGTTAGCTTGTGGCTTAAAGCACAGCCAGAGCTGAGCCTGCCTGCTCAGTCCTCTCTGTTGCCTTGGAGAAGATAAAGGGCCATGGAAAGATTGTTTCTTGACTTGGCTTAGAACCAAACCTTAGGAGGCTTTATTTAGCCCTAAGCTCTGCGGAAGGACAGGCCAGAGCTGGCCACAGCTTATCAATAGATACTACCACAGTGACCTGGTGTGTTGATTTAGGTGCCTCAAGATGACAAACTTGCAGTCTAACAGATTATGTAAATTGCCAGGGATGGCAGATGCCCATGTAGGATCTGGTTTATAAGCTGTGATTGGAGAGAAGGGAGTGACAGCTTTCCTGTGTTAGGGAAGGGCTAGCTGTGTGGCAGAGCATTTGCCCAGGGGGTTCAATGCATGTGGTCATCTCTGGAAAACATGCTGAGAACAACCATCTCCTCATTCGTATTACTAGTGTCCAGCAAGTGTAGTAGAGAAGAAACAAATGAATTTTGAGTACTAGTATTTTATGAAACAAACAAATCTGACACAAGGACTGAAGAAACAGTCATAAATTTCTAAGTTTTGTTTAGTTTTTAAGTTTATTGAGTATGCTGCAAGAGGGTAGCCGCCAGGCAAATAACTCAAGAACCAGGTGTAGGGTTGGAGAGATGGCTTAGCGGTTAAGAGCACTGACTGCTCTTCCAGAGGTCCTGAGTTCAATTCCCAGCAACCACATGGTGGCTCACAACCATCTGTAATGGAATCTGATGCCCTCTTCCGGTGTGTCTGAAAACAGCCACAGTGTACTCATATACATAAATAAATAATTAAAAAAAAAAAAAAAAAGAACCAGGTGCAACCATCTCCAGATTGTCCCAAAGCAGAAACATACATGATCTTGAGAAAGCCATCCCTGCCCAAAGATGGAAGGCTCTTCAGTGCTAGCTGAGCAATAGGCTTGCTGTTAGTAAAATTCACAGAGCATAATTTCATATCATTAAATTCTCAGCTACCTACACCCCATCCTAGCTTGAATTTTAGGAGTATAGCCCAGAATGGGGACTCTTGGAAATGACTGATTATTGCCTTTTAAGGTTGGGATAGGCTTATGAGGCAAGGGTCTTGTTAAAATGCATGGTTACAGGGCAGGGGGTCTTGCTCCACAGAAGAGGAAGGCTTCTTCAGATCACCAGCTCTCTAAAGGCTAAGAGCACTGCAGTCAAGCCCACCTGTTTACAAAGTGTTTGCCAGATACTCCAGCTTGGAAGGCAAAGTGCAGGTCAGGTTTGGGAAGCAGGCAGCTGGCAGGCCATTGTGGATCTGACTTTGAGAGCTGGAGCCCTGCCTCCCTGGACTCCAGGGTGTGTTGGAGGCTGGGTTGTCTCCAAGCAGCTGCCCATTTGCACCGTCTATGCCTCAGGGCCCTAATGTTTTATTATACCTACCAGATTGTGAGATGTCAGTGAAGAGCACTTAGCACAGTTCCTGGTACTTGTGAAACCATCAATAAATAACTCTGTCCTTCCATAATGTAGGGTTTGTGCTGGGTTCCTAATGCCACTGAAACGGATTGCCACAAGCTTATGACCAAAAACAACCCTGATTTAGTTTCTTGCATAGCTTCTGGAAGCTCTCAAGAAGTAAATTTATTTCACCGTTTCCCTATATCCCTTGGCTGCAGGTCCCATTCTCTAGCCTCAAAGCCAGCAATTTAGCCTTTACCCCCCACCTCATTGTTACAAGTGACTATTGAGGGCCCACTTAGGTAATCCAGGAATTTCCTCAAATTCCAGAGAAGTCCCTTAGTGGACCTCTCTGCAGGGCGATTATTGTCTTTGCTCCAGGGAGAGATAACATTTCAGAGTTGGGGGGCAACAGCCTTCAGACATTTGCACCACTTAGGAAAAGATGGGAGGAATACTCCCTTGGAAAGTCTTCAGGGACACTTGGATGGGTTTTCTCTGTGGCTTGAGAGATTTTGGTGGCTCACATTAAGGATGTGCATTTGATGCCCAGAAAGGAGCCGTTTGAGACAACAGGTCTATAAGTACAAGCTGGGGAAGGGTGTAGGAGAGGGAGGAAATCATCCCACAGATAAAAGGAAGATGAGGTAGTATTGGAGGACTTGGGGTGGTTCCCAGCTCTGCCTCTCAAGTCTCATTTATTTCTGTTGTATAAGAGAGAATACAGAACTCACTTCAGGGTGGGTGTCTGAGGGCCAGAAAGCAAGTATGCAAGTATGGAAAGGACTTAAAGCCTTTCCCGGTGAAAGTCAGGTAAGACACAGGATTGAGGCTTGTCTTGGGGAGGAAGAGTGAAATGCAGTTGTCAAAAAGGCCTGAGGGACATCTCACACTAGCCAGGCAGGTAACCTCAAGGCCATGCAGGCCTTAGATGCTAAGGCTGGAGGGAGAAATGATAGAACAGCTGTCCTGTGAAGAAGAGGTGTCACTCAGCTAAGGGAAGAGCTCAGAAGGCAGCATCAACAGGAGAGCCCAGCTTCAGGGCAAGGTATGACTAGCTTTGTTGGAAAGGCAGAACTGGCTAGGACTTGGCCCTAGGAGAGACTGGGAGGTAGGGAAGGCCCTGAGGCCACTACAGGTATTTAAGTAAGATATGCTGCAGCCCAAGTTACAATTTCTGGCCCTCCTTATTTATTACCTTTGTCTGTTTCAGTGTTTTCTTCTCCTAGATTATAAACCAGGTGATGGCAGGGCCTTCTTGCTTCTTATTGTCGTTAGAGGGGCTGCTGAGCTTTCTGAAAATATTTGTTGAATAAATAGATACATGAACCTATCTTTCCCAATTGAATTTTACAGTATTTATATTAAATCCTTGACCAGAAGGTGTTCTTGGAAGATTGATTTTACTGCAGGAGAGAGGGAGGATTCAGAGGTTAGATAGGAGAACTTAGGTGGAAGGAATCAATTCCTGGAGATAGTCAAGGAAGCCTCCAGACATGGCAGAGGGGAGGGAAGTGGACTGAGGATCCTGCCTGGTGAGCATTACATGCTTCTCACTGACAGTAAAATTCTAATGCTTTCTCTGTGCCACTGTGCCAGTTGGTGGCATCCATGCTTAAACAGGGCATGATCTTCCATCACAGGGGAACAGAAATTCAAGAGGGAGGGAAACCTAGCATGAGTCTGTGCCTTACACCATGAGGGATGGCTGAGGTAAGCGTGGGTGGCTCACAGCTGACACCTGTTAATAGTGTTGAGCCCCTAGGACAGGAAGACCTTAGCACAAGTGACCGCGAGGCCAGGGCTCCCATACCCATTTCCGCCCCATTCTCTCCAACCCTGCCTCAGTTTATATGTCACTTCCTCTGGGGGGGCCCTGTCTGTCCTTAGCTGTTCTGTCTCACATAACCAAGCTCAACCTCGGTGATGAAAGAATGTCTTTATCCTCTCTTCCCTCTTAAGACCAGATGTAAAGCGGGTCCTTGCTGACCCTAGTTAATGTTACAAAGTTACTAAGTAAAAAATGGTTGAGAGCAGAAACTCTGAGAGCAGAAGAGCCAGCAAAGGATGGGAGAGAAGCAACACCGGCTGGTAGCAGGACTACGGGTGGTTGCTTTTTCTTTTACGTTTTACTGTTGTCCAAAATTTCTATAATATAACATCTGGCATTAGGCAGAGCATAGAGGTTCGTGAATATAATTTCAGCATTTGAGTGGTTGAAGCAGGGGTATTGCTGTGAGCTCCAGACCAGCTCAGGCTACAGAATGGGATTCTGTGTGAAAACAAACAGTGATGTTAATAACGTGGCTTTTTATCACCTTTGAATGTGTTGGTTAAAAGAAGAGGGAAAAAAAGCAAAGAAATGGAGATCATGAGCTGTGGCCCTTTCTCACCGGCTGTGGCTTTTGGCTTGCTTTCTTGCAGGTGGAGGCAGGGAAGGGCCTGGAGATGAGGAAGCTGGTTCTCTCTGGGTTTCTGGCCAGCGAAGAGATCTACATTAACCAGCTGGAAGCTCTGTTACTGGTGAGTACCTGGGTTGGGCGTGCAGTGGCTCCCTGTCAGCCAATGTCCTGCTTTAAAACTGTTCTTGGAGTTGGAGAGGACTCATAGAGGACAGACACCAGTGTTCCTCTGTTCACAGCTGGGCATCTGGAGAACTGGGTCAGTCAGTGCTGTGTGCGTGCGTCTCCATGATCCTACTGTGACTGGCGGGAAAAGATACTTAGGTGTGGGAGGATAAGCACTCTTATCCTCTCATCCACCTTGATGACTGTGACGTTGTATTGCGAGTTGATACAGTGCTACATACCAGTGGGCACCTGGCTACTTCCCCAGCTCTGCACTGGGTAGTGTGTATCAGTCAATCAGGCAAAGACCCTTTCGTCACCCTTGGTCCACGTCTTTCCTCTTCCCCGGGAAAGGAGATTATTACCACCAAACTGAAGGCTCTCTGGAAAGTGTGAGATGGAGGATGTCTGTTTTTAAACGTGCTATTGCTCTGAAGCGTTAGATCAGCCTGAGCTCTCAGTAAAGATGAGGGTGGAGTTGCATGAATCAGATCGGGTGGTGACTATTAAAACGTTCTCCAGAGATAAAAGCACCACCACACAGATGCGTTAGCCTTTGAAGAAAGTGCTTATTAGATGCGTCTGAGTATTATGCAGAGTGATCGTGTGGTGTAAATTCTTTTCTCTGGGTGTTGTACAGTCAGATGGCATAAAAAAACTGTTTAAAAAAAAAAATCTGAGGCAGGAGGATCAACGTGACTTTGAAGCCAGTATGGGCTACCTAGTGAATTTCAGGCCAGTCTGAGATCTTGTCTCAAAAAACTAAAACGACAAACCAAGCAAGCAAATAAAAACCCCAGAGAATCAGAGATAAATGTAGATCAGTAGAGGATGGTCCTCATAAGGAGGACGCATGTTTGTTTGCTTGTTGTTGTCAGTGTCCCAGAGGCATTGATGTTTATTACCCAAGGAGTGACTATTGAACTGTAAGGCTGCTGTTTGGGGAGTCGGGGGAGCTCTGTGCTGGCTTGTCTCAGGGTCTCCTTGGGAGTTTATTGGTAAGCCCAGAGATGGTTTCCAAATGGGAGACAGTGGCCAACAGGAATCTAGTCTGAATCTGGAGGCAGGAGCAGGACTCAGCCTTACCCTGCTGTTAGTAGCAGGCATAGTGCAGTTTCCAACTCCATCTCAGCCCCTTGATGGGTTGTGAAAGTGTAGAGGTTTGAAGCAGTATTTTAAAACGAATTGAAAAAGAGTGTCAGTGAACGCTGTAAGCAGTAGAGGGCAGGTGCTATCAGAATGTGTGTACAGATGATATACAGGGGCACTTGATCTTTTTCTTTTATCCACCTCCGCGCTTCTCTCCCTACCCCCGTCTCTTTCTCATGTAGCCCAAACTGGCCTTGAGCTCACTCTGAGTTCTGACTTTGATCCTTTTCCTCCACCTCTCAGGTGCGAGGGTCATACTAATGTGCAGGCCCACTACATTATCTCTTACATGTTTTGTGGATTCAAAACCCACTGCTTTGTTAGATGTGAGAGTGTGTGTTTGTGATCCCAATACTCTGTAGGCTGAGGCTAGACCGTCATGAGTTAGATAGAGGCCAGCCTGAGCTAGATAATGAGACCTTGTCTCAAAACAAATAAGACAACTGTCTGAAAAGTTGTGCGCAAACTCTCCGGTCCTTAGCTTTCTTATTTGAAGATGATATAGATTCTCTCCCTTCTGTGGAGACCCATAATGGATGCCTGCAAAACCTTGTATAGTACTGAATCCTAGATATACTGTGTATTTTTTTATGAATACAAACTTATAGACAAATCAGGTGCAATAAGATATTAGCAATAATTAATGAACATGAACGATGGTTGCCATATACCGTGATGAAAGTTGTGTAGCAAAGTCATGTAACATGGCCTCTGTCTTGAATGCAGACACAGTTTTCAGAGCATGGGTGACCACAGGTGACTGATGAATTGACACTTCTTTCCCCTCTGGGTTGATCCTTTAGGACCTAGTACTGTAGTGGCTACTAAAGATAAAAGGCAGACAGACCCAGGGTTGCTGTACCTAAAACTGCATCAGAATGCAGATCTGAAAGGGACCAGATGTCTGGCTGAGAGCCCCTCTTCACACCTTACCTTCATGCAGTGAAAAGATCATGCCATGCCTCATTTTTTCCATCTGCAGTCTGGGCTCACATGTAGTACTCTCTGCATGAGACTGTAGTGAAGACAGTGAATTATATTCAGCTCTTGGGAAGGGCCTCAGTGTTATCTGGCATTGTTACTGTTTCCTACTGAGCTGAGCAGAGACAGAGTCAGGCCCCTGTGTTCCTTTTGGTTTTGTTTTGAGACAGGGTCTTGCTATGTAGATTAGGCTGAGCCCAAACTTGGAACTGTCTTTCTGCTTTTGCCTCCTGTGTTCTAGGTGGCAGTGGGTTTGAAAATCAGTATCTTGCCAAGTTTAATGGTGTATGCCTATAATTCCAGCAGCAAGCTTCAAGCTTTTGTGTTCTTGTCAGTACCCCTCCCCCAGGTACCCCAAAGAAGGAGGAGGAGGTACCCCTGAGCGGCATGCTTCTCACATTCCAGTTTTCTTCATACGATGTTCTTATCTGGGCAGAGATTTAGGAGCCTGGACAGAGCCTCCCTGACATGCCTTCCTAAAGCGTTCCCACCCCAAAGGCACAGCTGTGTGATCGATCCCACACCCCACCGCTCCCAACTTGTTTGCTCTGGCCTCTCCAGAGGAGGAGAGACAAGTGGGAAGAAGGTTTGTTGCTGGAAGGCATAGGGAGTGGGTGGGGCTGGACCCTCCCCAGCCTCTGGCTCAGAGGATAAAGCTCAAAGATAAGGACTCAATCCCTCGCTCCACTAATCAGGAGGCCTCCCCTTTCAGCCACCAAGGAGCTCAACTCTGCCTTTCCTGGGTGGTCCAGCTTAGAGGTGAAACTGTTTCCTTGGCTTTCTCTCCCCCTTCTCAAAACACCAGATCCCTTATCCCCAAGGGAGTGACTTAAAAGTGGAAATTGACTTCTCAGTGCAAAGTGTCTCTTTTCCCCTCAGTACTTCCTGGTATGCAAAGGACTAGGCCTGTGTACTTAAGACTGTACACACTGGCAGAAACAACACACAGACAGGAAAGCCACATAGGGGCCTCTGTTCCCCAGCCAGCATTCAGGGGCCAGGTTTAGTAATCTGGAAGTCTTTGTTCCTGGTGAGCTTCTGTAACTCCTGGGGTCTGAGAGAGAGAGAGCTCAGGTTTAGGGGCTGGGGCTGTAAAAGAAAGACGAGAAAACTAAATGGGTTATAGTTCTGCACATGTCCTGTGTAGGAGTAGACTGTGGCCTACAGTCCATCCCGCCTTGAGGTCATAGTTTGCCACAGCTAGCCCACTTGCTGCCTTCTCTTAGCCTTTCATTTTGGCTGTTTCTATTGGAGTTCATAGTCCTAGGGCATCTCAGCTTGCTTAATTATGTGATAGGTTAACTACACTTCCTCTGTGAGCTCCAAGAAGCAACCAAAGCTATGTTAGTAAATGTGGCTGGCAGGGCCAAGCCTTCAGGGGTAGGAGGTAGAGGAAGTGGGCAGATTTCTTTCCCCGGTTTCGAAAGGCTACTTGCTAAGAGGACATAGCAGACTTGACTATATGAGGTCAGAACTGGCTAACTCACATCTTCAAGTGAATTTCCCAGGGTGGGAGTTGAGGCAACCCAGGCGTTCTCTCTAAGAATTCTTTTGACAGCCTCTGTCTTATCCTTGCCATATAGCTGGACCAGGGAAGATGTGCTAACTCCCTGGTCCTAACAGCAATGTTGGGTCAAGCTCAGTGAGAGGGGACTGGACTTTGAGCCCCTCTGGTCCAGAGGCCTGTATGTGAGTCTTCAGGTAAAAATAACTGACTGAGGACCAGCCAGACTTTCCGCTTCACCATGGAGAATGGGGATGAGAGCAAAAGTCAGTCCTTCATCTGGTGAGAAAGTTGCATGCATCCAGTGCAGGCTAGCCCATGTGACTGGCCCTGGTGAGAGCCCTTTTCTTCCCCTTTCACAGTGGGAAGTTTAGGAGGAAGCAGAGCTGTCGGGCCTGTCTAGGCGTAGGAGGTGGACAAGTGCGTGCTTCCCCAGCAGCAGCTTCTGAGAAGTCTTGGCCTTCCCAGGACTGCTCTCCTGTTTCTTTTATTCCCTCCACCTGGGGATTGTGCCAAGGCACAGGATGAATGGCTTTGGGGCTCTGTGACAATTTGTACTTGTCTGTTGGGTTAGATAGAGATGTTATGTCACGTCTGAAGGGAAGTCCCCTTGTATCCTTCTACCCGGGCATAGGAGCACCCTGTGCCTTTCTCCTAGTTCCTCCTGCTCCCTTGCCTGTGTGTCCCTGCAGCTCTCCTCCTGCTCAGATCTCACCAACTTCAGAGGTCCCATTACTTAAACTTGTACCTCCCCCACAAAGCCTTTCCTTAGCTGCTCTAGTATATCCAAGTTGGGGAAATGTCCTGCCTCATGCTGGCCACCAAAATGCTTGATTTGTTTCAGTCCATTTTTCAAAGAGTCTGATGCTCTCAAGAAAGGAGATCATGGATCACCAAAATGATCTCCTTCGTATTGGGCTTCTGTCACTCGTGTCTCTGCAGAATGCTGGGTCCTTGCACGGCCAGTCATACTGTCAAAGCCATACTCCCCTCTGCATAAACACACTCTTGTGCTCCATCCAGCCCTGCTCAGCCCTCCTCCTCCTGTATATGTACACTGTATATAGGCTTGGTGACCTTCAGCCCTTGTCTCTCCAAGACTGATTCTGACTCCAGTTCAGTCTTCAAGGAAATCTTGATGGGTACAATTCCCTCTGGCCCCATGTTTCTATCTCAGAGTAAGGGTCCCTCCCCTCCTTGGAGGAGCCTTCTCACCACCCTGCCTTAGGTAGTCCTCTCCTTATTGTCTTCATCGCACTTACTGGTATGTATAATTTCATGTCTGATCATTTACTCGTGTTTCCTCTGTCTCCTCTGCTATATTGGAAAGCCCATGAGGACTGGGGTTGTATGTGTTCCAGACACACCACTGGGTGTTGGGGATTGGTCTTATGTTTGGCACTTGGTTCATTATTCATAGGATGAATAATAATATTGGTTGCCTTCTAGATGCCAAGTATGTACTAGATACTTTATTCTTTTTTAAAGATTTATTTACTATCTTTATGTGTATGCGTCTGCATGGGTTTATGTGCACTGCATGCATGCACAAACTAGAGGCAAGAAGAGGGCATCAGATCCTCTAGAACAGGAGTTACAGGTGATTGTGAGCCACCATGTGGGTGCTGAGGACTGATTCCAGGTCCTCTGCATGAGCAGGAAGCAGTCTTAACCACTGAGTCATCTCTCCAGCACCTAGAGTGATACTTTATGTAATGTATGACTTTTGAGATTCGACCTTCCTATTGGTTCTTTTGTGAAGGTAATACCGCTTCAGTCCCACACATGAGCCTGCTAATGAAGTGATGATACACCCAGAAACGGGGAATGACTTGCTCTCTACTAGTAATTGGCTGCGTCTGGCTGCAGCTCACACTGGTTGGTCTGACCCAGATCAAATCCCATCCTGTTTTTTAGCAAGGACTTGGTACTAAAGATTACTTGGTTCTAGTGCCAAGAGGGTCAGCCAGTCTCCTTGGGCCCAGCTTTGTCTTGTTTCTGGACTTTGTAGAGTGTGGAGGACAAAGAAAGTCAACAGTCAGACATTATCTGGATATATGAGACGTCCTCTTGTGGACACATTTGGGCTTAGCCACTGTCAGAAGGAAGATGGAGTACAGTTGGGCTGGAAGGCTGGCTTCTGTGACCAACCCAAGTTGGCTGTCATAGCACTGAAGGAGCCAGTGGTAGCTCTGTTTCCCTTGGTGTAGGTGATCCCACGACCCAGCACCTCAGCTGTTGACTCTCCCACTCTCTCCAAGAGTGCTTCTCTTGTTAGTTGGCTCACGACCTCATCCTGTGAGTCGCCATCCATGCTGACTCTGTCATCTCCCCACTGCTCCCAGGGCTGCAGGGAAACAGGCTATTGGAGAGCCCTTTCCATATTGCCTTCTGGTAATAGTAATCATAGCTAATGTAGGCTGCTCTCCTTCGGGTATTGTGTCCTTCCTGCCCATATTTCTACAGTTTGATTCCTGCTGGGCCATTGCAGTATAGTCTTAGCATCTTCTGAGAGTTTTTCTGAAAAATTAATGTTTATTATTGTATGTGACTTATTTATATGACTTTTTCTTTATATTTTTGTTTTGTTTTTGAGACAGGGTCTCTCTGTATATCCTTGGCTGTTCTGGAACTCACTTTGTAGACCAGGATGAACTCAAACTCACAGAAATCCCCTCTGCCTTGCGAGTGTTGGGATTAAAGGTGTACACTACCACTATACTCAGCTATTTATGTTAATTTTATTTGTGTATTCACTTTTAAAAATTCGAGATGGGATTTCTTTTTGTTTTCCAGGCTGTTATCAAACACCAGGGGTTATAAAATCCTCTTGCCTCAGCCTCCTCAGCAACTGGAACCACAGGCATGCACCATGGTGCTCAACCTCATTGTGGGTAATTTAGAAAATAATAAAGGCTCTTTCTAAAGAGCCTTTACCCCAGGCAGTGCTTAGAATGGTGCTGACTTACCATCAGTCACTGCCCCTTCCACTGAGGGCCTTACTGATCTTGGTATAGATGAGCCAGGATGACTGGTTGCTTTCATTTTCATGTCAACAGGCATTGAGAAAGAGTCTTGAGACCAGAACCACACTCAGTGGGAAAGATCATCATGCTCGCTTAGTAATGTCTGCATGTCTGCCACGGATGTGGGAAGTGGGAAGTAGGAGGGTGGCGCGTGTGTACCTGCTCCTCTCTGAGTTAGCATTGGTTTCTTTTTGAGACTGGCTTTCATTGTGTTGCCTGGTCTGGTCTGAAATTCTCCTGCCTCAGCCTCTGGAATGCTCCCAGTACAGACCTGGCTTAAGATAGTCTTGAGTCTCCTTTTGGTTTTACCTCCTGAGTACTAGAACGGCCTTCCGTTTCTTGAAAGAAAGCAGCTTAAGGAGCTGACCTCCCAGGCAACACTCTCTTCCACTGAAACATGACAAAGAGGCTTATGACTGGGGCATGAGGCCATTGTGGAAGAGAATAGGGACTTGTTCAATAGACCAATGAATACATATGAGCCAGGGGTTGTGAGTTAAGGTTGGGGAAGGGATGTGCTGTGACAGATTGCTGCTGTCAGGTTCCCTCTCTCTGCCTATGGCTTGTTGGGACCTGTGACAACAGTTCTGAGAAATCATGTTTCAGGTACTCTGTCTTCAGCGGCCCTGTCTAGGCAGGACTTGGACACCACTGCCTGTTAATCAGCGCTACAATCTGCCCGGGACCTGCCAACACTGTTCCATTCATCACCACCCTTGCACTGTGTTCCTCTTCCTCTTCAGCCCATGAAACCCCTGAAGGCCACAGCCACCACCTCCCAGCCTGTGCTCACCATCCAGCAGATTGAGACCATCTTCTACAAGATCCAGGACATCTACGAGATCCACAAGGAGTTCTACGACAACCTCTGCCCCAAGGTGCAGCAGTGGGACAGCCAGGTCACCATGGGCCATCTTTTCCAGAAACTGGTGAGTCTCCATGACAGACTGGTGTTAGAACTGGTCACTCTAGCCTGAGGCCTGGGTCATCTCCAAGCCCTTGAGGCCAGTTTGGGCCTGGGTTCTTTCGGGCAACTGGACTTGGATCCTCAACCTCAGCCCCATCCTAATGGATCCCTGAAAGTGCTTCTAGGGGTAGCAGTGGAGCCAGGTCCTGTGTGTGAATGTTTCTGGGGAGTGCTGCATGGGGGTCCTTTGAGCACTGGAATGGAGCTTCCTCTGCCAAGATGCAGGCTCCTCTGTTACTCCGAGGACAGAGAAGTGTGTGACAGGCTGCAGGAGGATGATGCTCACCTGAGACCTTGTGAGGCCATTGCATCACAGTGCTGCCTTTACAAAGTGAAGCATTTGGACAGTTGTGGTCCTATCAATTGATTCCAGAGCAGAGAGTACCAGCAGCCAATGTTACCTGCTACTGCTCATAGAAGTGTTGTGAGAACAAGAGCCAGGTCCTAGCTGGGTTTGAATCTTGGCTTTGTCACAGATGGTCCTGTGATAGCTTAACCTCCTGTTCTCAGCATCCTCTTCCATGAAGGGGGGTACCAATAGCCAACTGGATTATTGCAGGAGTGAGTTAATTCCTGAAAACGGCTGCTGCTGTTGCTGTTCTCATTACTGCTGTTTTAGGAAGAGGTTCTCAAGAGACGTTGTTTCCCAGAATGCCATAGTTCTGGTAGTTGGGGACCCAGCTGCTTCCTCTGGTGCAGAGATGGTAAATATCTAGTGATCTTTCCCTGTCCGTGGAAGTCTGAGGTGATTGACATGGGGGCTGCCTCTACTCAGCTCAGATACAGAGCACTAGCTCTAGTGAGAGGACAGGTGGACAGAGCAGAATGAACGAGCTCTCCCGTTTGATTATTTCTGTGGCTTTTGGTGCAGGGTCTCTATAACCCAGGCTGACCTTGAACTTGAAGCAGTTCTTCCGTCTGAGCCTCCCAAGTGCTGGATTATGGGTATGCGCCTACATAGCTTTATCAGTGTGTCTGTATCGTTCTCTGACTCGGAGTCCCCTTGGTCTCAGATCTGGTTAGGAATCTGCTTCCCAACCCCCGCCCCTCCCAGCATCATGAACTGCTGTCTGCCACCCTGAGGCTGCCTGCTCTGTGAGGGCTGGGTGGACCCAGGGCAAGCCAGGCATCTGGAGGCAGTTTATTTCGGCTGAAGTCTCTGGGTATTTGATTATCCATTACCAAGAGAGGAGAATTAGCATCTCTGCTGTTTGTTTTATGAGATCATTCCAGTGCCAAACTCCTGTTTCCAAGCAACCTGCGCTTCCCAGTAAATGACCCTGGCAGGCTGGGCCTCTGGCCTTCCAGCCTCGGGTAACTATGGAGATGAAAGTACCTGGCATGGCCCTTGACCACCTCACACAGGTGGCTTCTGGATCACAAGAGGGTAGCAACACAGGTATTCATGCTTTGTCTTTCTCATGGTAACAGAGGAGACGACTGAGTGTTTGTCAGCTACTTGGGTGTTTGCCTAGCTTGCAGAAAGCCCAGAGTTCAGTCCGTTGCTCTAAATAAAACTGGGCGTGGTTAGCCACACCTGTAATCCTAGTACTTTGGAAGCAAAAGGCAGGAGGATCAGAAGTTCATGCTTAACCTTGACTAGGTAGTGAGTTTGAGGCCAGATACAGGAGACCCTGTTTCAAAGAAGGAAAAGATAAAGAAGTGAGAACTGAGGGTACGAGAGCCCTTCCTGGAAGACTGTGATTTGTGCTGGTTTTTGGAAGTGTCTGGGACATCTCTGTGCCTTAGTGCACTTATGGTTAAGGGTTTCCTAGAGGAAAGTGCACTTTGACCCCTCTGCTCCTTTCCCAGGAGCTTTGGGCTTGCTTCTCCCCAGCACCCTAGTTCACACCCTCCTCTCTGGCTTCCTGGTCCCAAGGGCAGCCTCACCAGCTTCTGTCTCCTCCCTGGGTGGTTCCGGGGACCTGCTCCTGGCCCCTGCCCAGCCTTTGTGTCCTGAAGGAACATGGGTTCGTTAGGGAACCAGTTGGTCTTAAAGGGGCACAGGAGCAGTGTACTTTGCTTGGTTGGAAGGAGAAGCCCCCAAGGAAGCCTGCAGCAGCTGTGTTCTCTTGCTACTTTATTGGGAAAAGACTTAAAGCAGAAAATCTAGAGGATAATGTATTAGACAGCTGGGTCTGCAGCTCTCAGCGTAACAGATGAGAGTCGTCAGAGAAATACCAAACCTTTCCTTTTCTCCATTACTTTTCTAATTCATCCTCTTCTTCCTCCTCCCCCTCCCTCTCTCTTTAAAGCTATCAGCAGCAGCTGTGTATGTATGGATACTGTGTATATAGGGTGAGCTGGGATGAATTTATAGAATCTCTTCTCATTCTACCATTACATGGACCCTGAGGATCAGATTCACGTTACCAGGCTTGTGTGGCACAGGCACCTTTGCCTGACAAGTCATCTTGCCAGCCCCTCCTCTAGTAAAACTTTCTAATAAAAAAAAATTAAGTTTTAGCCAGGAGGCTGAGGCAGGAGAATTGCAAGTTCAAGGCCAGATGTTGTCTCAGAATGGAAAGAAAAAAGGAGCCAGGTGTAGGCCTGGTGCTGCGCATATGTTAATGCCAGCACTTGGGAGGTGGGAACAGAAAGATCAGGAGCTCAAGGTCATCTCAGGCTACATAGGGAATTTGAGACTAGCCTGGGCTACATGAGACCGTCTCTCATAAACAAGGAGTGAAACAAAAAATGCAAAGTATTACAAATGAAGGAGAGTCTGCTCTTCCTTGACCCTTTTCTCTTGAAGCAGCTTGGTGGGAATTTGATGTGGAGCCGTGTAGTATGCAGTTTGTATTTTTTGATACTTTCATATTCTCATGGTACTGCATGCACTTTTAAAATGTGCGAGTGTGTATGTGTGTACATTTTGCACTCTGGTCACACTTGCTCTGATGTGTGTGTTCATTCATCTGAACTGTGTTTTACCGAGTTCCTGTACTTGAAAACATCTGTTCACCTCTCCTACTGTGAGGAATAAGCTGGGAGCCATGAGCATCCTTGCTCAGATCTCCTGGGGCACAGGCATGTCCAGGTTTCTCAAGAGCAGCACTAGCCAATGGAAATAGATTGTAGGCCACATACAGTTTTTAGTTATTTCATTAATTATTATGTGTGTGAGAGAGTGTAGATGGAGGTGTGTGGCCATGGTGCATGTGTAGAGGTCAGAGGGCAACTTTCAGGAGTTGATCCTTTGGGTTCAGGAACTGAACTCAATGCAATAAGCTACTTTACCACTGAACTGTCTTGCTGGCCCCACATATATAATTTGAAATGTCCTAGTAACATGGTTTGTTTGTTTGTTTGTTTGTTTGTTTTTAAAGCAGTGCTGGAGTTTGAACCCAGGGCCTCACACATATAGGGAAACTCTAGCATGGAGCTGTGTTCGCAATCAGGAACCACAGTTTTTAAAAGTAAAGACTGGAAGTAGCCCTATGGTAACGTGGTTGCTTCCCATGCCCAACGTTCTGGGTTTGATCTCCAGGAACCCAGAAAACAAACAAATACAAGGTGGGTGTGGCAGTGCCTGCTTGTTCTCCTGCTACTAGGAAGACTAAGCTGAAGGATCACTGGAACCCATTTGAGGCTATCTGGACAGTACCATAAAACCTGAGAGAAAGCAGGGAGAGAGAGAGAGAGAGAGAGAGAGAGAGAGAGAGAGAGAGAGAGAGAGA
>JANHMN010000002.1:43740536-43868036 GCA_030674055.1 Rhabdomys pumilio
AGAGAGAGAGAGAGAGAGAGAGAGAGAGAGAGAGAGAGAGAGAGAGACACAGACAGACAGACAGAGCTAGGGAGGTAACTCAGTGGTTACTAGCTGATTGCCTGAGTTCAAGCCCTGGATGACACAATAGTAGATATAACTGACTCCTGATTAGTGTTCATGTATGAGCGTCTGCCTGAATGTATGTTTGTCCACCACACATCTGTCAGCTGAAGCCAGAAGAGGGTTTTAGATCCCCTAGGACCAGAGACAGTTGTGAGCCGCCATGTGGGTGCTAGGAATTGAATCTGGGTCCTTTGGGAGAGCACCCAGTGCTCTTAACTACTGAGCCATTTCTCCAGCCCCTGGAAGTCGTTTTCAGTGCTGTCTGCTGCAGCACATGGGTACATGCACACACTCCTATCATAATATACAGATAATAAAATTTTTCAAAGGGTTGGGGTGATGGCTGAACGGTTAAGAGTGCTTCCTGTTCATCTAGAGAACTCAGATTTGGTTTCTAGTTCCCATGTTGTATGGCTTACAATTGCCTGTAACATGGTACACAGACATACTTGCAGGTAAAACATTCACACATACAAAATAAAGTAAATTAAAAAAATAATTGCTGGGGAGGCTAGGTATCATGATGTACACTCTAATCAGCACTTAGAAGGTTGGTCGGCAGTTTAAGGTCACACTTAGCTACATAGCAAGGCTGAGGTCAGCCTGGAATACTCCTGCTTCAAAAAAAATGAAAAGGGTACGTATATGTAGGGGATAATGTATGTCCTCTTTTATATACTGGGTCTTTGGAATCCAATGTGGATTTGTTGTTGGTTGTTTGTTTGTTTTGTTGAGACAGGTTCTCACTGTGTATTCTTGGCTGGAGAAGTAGCTATGTAAACCATATTGGCTTGAGACCCATCCACCTCTGCTCCAGTGTGGAGTTTATACATGTGGCATATGTCAGTTGGCAGTGTCCACGTTGTCCATGTTCAGTATTCGTATGTGACTCATGACCTCTGTATTAAACAATATGATGTTGTGGTTTGTGCTAATGGTAGATTTGCTAATCCATAGGCTGAAGGTGTACCTATGTTCAGTTTGATTAGTTATTGACAGATTAATTGTATCAACTTACACTATAGTCTGAGTGCTGGAACCAAAGCTCAGTGTTATTAGACTCTAAATTTTGACTCTTCAGGTGGGCTTGGCATCACACATTATAGCTTTAATTTGCATGCCTACTCTCTTTGCTCTCTCTGGAAAAATACTTTTACCCAACCCAGAGAAGGCTTGTCACAAATACTGAAGTAATTAAGTTAACAAGCCTCAGTTTTCCTTTTAGAAAAAAAGGGTGATGGGCCCACCCTTGCATATAGGGGCAGCAAGGCTTTTGCCTGTTGGGACGAGTGTTAGAGTCCAGCTGGCATTAGGTGTATAGTGAGCAGGGGTCTGGCTCCCTGGAGGCTGAGAAGGTGGGGACAGAACCTTAGGGACTCAGTGTGGAGAAGGGGCTGAGCAAGCTCCTCATGTTCACCCTGAGCTCACCCTGCTGCTTTGTCTCCCTTGCTCTCTTTAATTATACGATGTGGAAGAGGTGTAAGGCATTGAGAGGCTTCAAGCCCTGGGAGACCTTGATGGTGCTAAAGGGAAAACTAACAAAACACAAAACAAAACAAACAAAAAAACCAGTACATTAAACCAAGTGTTGGGATACGTTGAATTTCTGGCATGCTAACAAAGCCCTGCCCTGCCCTCCCCACTCCCAGTACCACCTTGTTACCCTTATTGGCTGAGCCAGTTTCCATGGAAACTGTCAAGTTCTAAGGGATACTGTAATATGTTCATCTCTGCCTTTCCCTGGTTTCCAGCAAGCCCTTTGGAGCTGAGTTAGAGGTTCTGAGTGCTAAGGGGGCTCCAGGAGCTCAGGTTAAGCTTTCAGCCATTCACTAACTCTCCCTCCACCCCCTACTCCTCATCTCCTCTGTCTCCTCCCTGCAGGCCAGCCAGCTTGGCGTGTACAAAGCATTTGTGGATAACTATAAAGTCGCTCTGGAGACAGCTGAGAAGTGCAGCCAGTCCAACAACCAGTTCCAGAAGATCTCTGAGGTAGGCAGTTCTCCCCTCAGCACCCCATCCATCCTGGGCTCTGGTAACCATCTGAGAAGCCTCTGAGTCTATGGATCTCCTCCCTTTCTTGCCCCAGCTGTTCACCACAGTAATGCTCACCCTGACATTTGCTTTCTTGCAACTGACATTTTTTCTCTTAATATAAGAATATCGATTGGTTTGACTTACTTTTTCAGATTAGAAACTGGAACAGAGGAGGGAAAAAATAAAGGGGGGGGGGACACAGCATTCCCCATGACTTTCCCAAGTGACTTCCCGACCTTTGACCTTTGTTTCCTCTCCTGTGGAATGAGCTGTCTGGACTGGCCCTGCTTATCTCAAAACTTGATGGGGCAAGGTGGAAAGATGATGGTCTGGCAATTAAAAGCTCCTACTGTTCTTGCACAAGACCTAAGTTGTGTTCCTGGCACCCACGTTGGGTGCCCACTTGTAATCCCAGCTGCAGATCTGATCCTCTGGCCTCCTCAGGCACCTGTAGTCAGGTGGACATATGCACACACAGCTATACATGTATACACATAATTTTAAAAAAGAAATCACCAGGGCCAGTATTTAATATGCCGATGTCCAGGCTTTTCCTTTCTTGGAGAGCTCACTCCTTTTCTCCTCTCTTCTCCTTGAGTATCACCCTCACCCTCACCCTATCCCTCTACCCCCACCACCCATCCCCACCACCCTATCTCACTCTCACTCTGTGCAGCTCAGACCAGTCTTCCTTCCTCAGTCTCCTGAGTTCTGGGACTACAGGCGTGTGCCCTGATGGTTTGGATCTTCTGATTCAAGAGGGGAGAGCAGATCAGGAGCAGGAGTTTATATTCTAACAGGTTCTTGATTTACCGTCAGAAAGGGAAGTGTGAGGAACTATGGACTGAGTAGTTTGGGAAGGTACTAAGCATATGAGACTGCAGTCTCACAGAGTCAACCAGGGTCAGTTAAGAACAGAAGCCCTAGACCCCTTTGGCCAGAAACATGCCTGTCCCTACTCCACAGCTAAGTCTTCCCCGCCTGCGCATACATGTGTGGTAGAGGTATGAAATCACCTGCCATTGGCACTTCTTGTGTTGCTGTTATTATTTCATTTTGTTTTTGAGACAAGGTCTTACCATATAGCCTTGCCTGGCCTGGAACTCACTATTTAGCCCAGGCTGGCCTCCTGCCTCTGCCTCCTGGCTGCTAGGGTAATAGGTGTGCATCTCCATGCCCCACGTGGCTTTGGCGCTTCTGTCCAGGAAGTGGCAGGGAGAGGCTGGTAGTCTAAGGTCCTTCCGTTCAGCTCATTCTATATCCAGCGGCTCCCATGACAGTCAAGCCACTGGCTTTGGAGGCAGCACCCAGCTCAGAACAAGAGAGCCTCTGCTTTAGAAGGAGCTAGGGGTAGGGGGTACTTTGTAGTTTTGGAAGTCCTGCCTTGAAGCACCCCTTTCCCTGACTTTGGTGCTAGAAAAGGGAGACACATAATTCCTCGAAACTGCTGGAACTCCAGGTCATACCTAAGCTGATCTAGAGATCACACAGCAGTTGGGAAGGTGGAGATGAAAATGTGATTATGAATGCCTCTCAATCCCAGTACTCAGGAGGCAGAGGCAAGTGGATCTCCGAGTTCAAGGCTAGTCTGGTCCATATAGCCACTTCCAGGCCAGCCAGGGCTATATAGGTAGTGAGTCCCTGTCTTAAGACAGAGAGAGGAAGGAAGGAGGAAGAGAGGAGAGAGAGAGAGTGTGTGTGTGTGTTCCTAAATAGGTAAATAAAAGTCAATTTTAAAAAGAAAAAGGGAAACTGTGACAGTTTGATTATTAGAAAAAGCGACTGGGAACTTAAGATTTGGTGTGCAGGCGCATGGAGCTGATGCCTCACTCTGGAAACACGAGTTCCTTTCAGTTTCCAGATGGATGGATGGGAAGTGTCTAGAGAAGGCTTGTGCTCAGCTTCTTCTCTCAGACCCCTGGATCAGATAGCTGTGGCACCCTGTGGGAAGACAGGCGAGACAAGAGTGGGGACATCCCTCTTGGTAAAATCATGAGTCCGGAGAATTGATGCTACCTCTCAGCATCCAGCCCTCTCTGAAAATGAACTGGATTCTCTGATGTGTGTTCACAGTAGCTCTGCTATGGCCCCAGGTACCCAGAGGATCCAGAGACTATGCGGTACACTTTTAGCCTGGCTGACTGCTTATTCTCTGTGCATCTATACATCCACTCTGCTTCATCCATGCATTGAGCTCCCCCACCCTGACACCCAAAGCCTGTTCCAGAGGACATAGCCAGACCCATGGCCCTCTGCCAGGTGGCTGCTCATCTTGAATCACTCAGTAAGATGATGCTGATGCTTCCTGCTGGCGCTGCCACTTAATTACTGCAATTAGGCCCTTCTCCTCTGCAGCAGCAGTGATTTCATACCTCTAGGCTGCACTGGAGGGGGTGTGGACCAAAATCCCTTAAAGCAGGGAATCCAGGCACCAGTGAGAGACAGACTCAGCATAGAGAGAAGCTGAGTCCCTCCCCCAAACCCCCACGTGCCAAGCTCAGTTCCTGGGGGTTTTCTCTGTCTAGAAACAGTTGGAGACAGAGCGGGAAATGAGCTTCTACTGTGTGGACCTTGCCTTCCCCCAGGCAGAGCAGGCAGTACCACCTGGGCATTTGACCTTGTCCTCACCTTGCCCCCTTGTCTCTCAGGAGGACATGGCTCTTCTAGGCTCTGGTTCAAACTGCCCAGTAAGGATTGCATTTCAGCTCCAGTTGCAGCCACTGTCCTGTTGGCAAAGGCTGGGGTGTCTCTTCCTCTAAAGCAGATGGAAGAGGTTTTGATCTGATGATCAAAGTCTTTCCAGCACTCACTCCTGGGTCACCTGTCATAGGTACCAGAGGTAGTGAGGAGTGTGAACAGCTCTGGGGGCTGGGTTAGTCCTTGTCTGGGGAGGGTATGGCTTGGCTACCCTGTGGACTCCAAGCCCATCTCCTCTCTGTTTATTGTGCAGGGATGCAGACCCTGCCACAGCTCAGGGGTGTTCATTCCCAAAGGTCAGCTGGCATACCTAGTGTATACTGACTTCAGTCCTGTCTTCCCAGGGCTGGTGTGTACCCATCCCTGAGGGGTGGTTGGCAGTGGGAGAGTCTTTGCTCTTGGCTACACTCACCCTCCAGGGGCAAGGGCATCAGAGGGCAGGTCTTAGGAGGTTTGGTTTATTTTTTTATTTTGATTATTTATTCATTTATTTATTTGCCACAGTGCTGTAGCAATCAGTCCTGACTCTGGTTCTTGGAGTCTGCCTTCTTGCCTCTTGTTACTTATGCCCAGGGCTTCAGAGCCCCTCTCCTCACCGAGCTCTGCTGTAAGAGAGAGAAGCTAGGGAACAGAACAGATAGTGATTTTTCTCCTCCCTCTCACAGGAACTCAAAGTGAAAGGGCCCAAGGACTCTAAGGACAGCCATACATCAGTCACCATGGAAGGTACTTTGGGGAGTGGTCTGGATTACAGTTCTCTTCCTTTGTTTTAGTGAACTGTGAGCTGTGTGAACGTGGCAGCCTCTCTCTCTCTCTCTCTCTCTCTCTCTCTCTCTCTCTCTATCTATCTCTCTCTCTCTCTGTGTGTGTGTGTGTGTGTGTGTGTGTGTGTGTGTGTGTGTGTGTGTGTGTGTCTGCTTCTCCTCCCTAGGCATCAGGCCAGCTACAAACGTGCTTCTCCTTAGGATGCCAGCAAGCTTTTGGTCCCTCCTCCCTCCTCCCCTCCCTTCCTCCTCCTGCCTCTCCACGCTCCTGCCCTCCCCCTTGTTGGATGAGCACTCGGAAGGAAGCGGCTGCTTGATTCTGGAGGTTGTGCAGCAGCAGCCAGCAAGGTGGCCGAGTGGCTGGCCTGCTGAGGAGAGCCAGGAGCCTGGAGCAATGGCTGCAGGTCCCTGCTGCAAGGAGAGAGGCTGCCATGGAAATCCTACTCATCATTCGCTTCTGCTGTAACTGCACCTATGGTAACCCAGGCGCCCCTCCATGGGAAGTGGCATGCCTTAAGCCATCTGGGGGCTGGCTAGAATGGACTTCAATACGGTCAGCAGGACTTAGGGGCTGCAGGGAAGGGAGGACGGTCATGTTGTTGAACCCACTTGCATTTGCTTTGTGGTCAGGCTGGAGTTGAAATCCAGAAGCTATACTGAGTAGCTTTGAAATGGAAGGACCAGGCTAGAAAGGTCCAGGTCCTCCTGGGGCAGTGTGTGGAACTGGTAGCTTAGCATGTGCGTGCATGAGAGGCATTGAGCAACTTCCTGAAGAGGCTAAGGAAAGTGACAGGCTGTTCCCTCAGGCCTGAGGTGGGGGCAAAGAGCAGATGGGAGCAGGCAGAGAGTGACAGAGAGTTTGGACAGCTGTACCTCAAGGCAAGAGGGTGCCAGCCTGGGCAGGAGGGAGAAGTTGGGAGTTTCTTTGTTTCGTGAGCTCGGAGGATGCTGAGCATCAAGGGTATTGTGTGCTCAGCACACATGCTGCCTCCTCTCTGATGGCTTTGGGAGAGCAGGGAGGAGCTGGTTGGTTTGGGGAGCAGCATTTCCAGCCCCTGAAACCCCCCCCAAGCCCAGGTCCCAGCACTCAGTGCAAAAGGTCTGCTTGAGAGGGGGTGTGGCCGGCTGCTGCTTTGTGAAGGTCACACACCCACTTCAGTGGAGGGGACCTGGAGCATCCTCTGTGCCACTCCTTCATCTGGGGAGAGGAGGTGTCCTGGGACAGGCGCGTGCTGTCAGTCAAGCTCCTTGCTCATAGGATACCAAAGCAGGTGCATGCAGGGAGTTATCCAGACCTGGTGGCCCTACTTTCTAAGGCAAGAAGTGCCTTAGGGGTGACCTAAAGTCATCTCTGGCAGGGTATGAGGGGCTCATATAAGCCCATGTGTGTCAAAGAGGCAACTAGCTGGTTAAGGACCTTTCCTATTCCCTCCTACCATGTGCTTTGTCTTTACCCTTCTCAGTCGCTTTGCTTGCCTATCTCCGTGGTAACCTGGGGCTCCTGTTACAGGAACCGAGTGGGGGGTGGCAGTTTGCTGGAGGAAAGATGATAAATGAGCTTTCTAGTTCTTTCCTAGAGGCCTGTATGTTAGGGAGCTGTTTAGGACCACTCTCCCCCTCACCTTCCATGGCTTGTTCAGTGTCTGGTGCTCATGGTGGAAACAGTCTTTGTGTTACCTGTCAGCTAAATCTAACAGGCTGGGGGCCAGGGAACAGTGGGGCTTGGTGGCCTGTCAGAGGTCAGGGAAGAAATGCAGGGCCTGGTTGAGTGGCCAGTTAAGTGTCTGTGCTGGTTTTCTAACAAGGAGAAAGGATTGGCTCTCTGCTCTCCATTCCCTCCCCAGAAGGAAAAAGTCCTGATGAAGCAGACCTGAGACCTGGAGTCCAGGGTCTCTTTGGTCCCTACAATTCCATAGTCTTTGAAGTCTGCTTCAAAGTAGGGAGTAGGGTGAGGAGCTAGCTACTCTTTTCCAAAGAATGCAGTCCAACTTCAGGCAAGTAACTTGGAGTTTCTGCACCATAAAATTGAACTGCTGAAAATTGTGTCCCCTTTTAGTGACAGGAAACAATGTATATAAGGCAGTACCATGACACACGGTAAGAGACCAGCTTGTTCATGTTGGTGGTCTGACTTTTGGTGTTTATAGAGGTATGTATGGTCAGGGAAGGCTTCCTGGAGGAGGGAGAAAGATGAGCAAGACAACGTAGCCTTTGATGGCACCTATCCCAGGAAGAGTGGGGGAAGCATGATACAGGAGTAGAGAATGGGCAGCCCTGCAGAACCCAGGAACAGGGCAGGGGCGGGGGCCTGTGGAGCAAAGAGGAACACTTAGAAGTTCCCCCAGTGCCGGGGGAACAAAGGCACTGGGGGTACCCTCCTTGCCTGATTTCCTTCTACATACATGATCCCCTTGGCCATTGAACACCAAGACTGCAGGATTCATTCCATGCCCCTGTCAGATGGACTCTTGAGGTGACTTCAGGCATATTAATAGCCCCCTGAAACCTGATCCACCATTTCTGCAGACTTCTGAGTTCAGTCAAAAACCTCTTTCTCCTGGGACCCAGAGAGGGCTGCAGAAGCTGCTATTTCAGTGTCATCTTTCCTGGGGGAGGGACTGTGGGCCCACCCCAGCCTGTGTCTGTTGACCTTGTGCCTGCCTTGAGGTCTCAGTGTTTCTAGTATGAGTTCTCCCACCACAGTGCAGATGCCTGAGCTACAGGTGGATAGAGTGCCTTAGATCCTCAGAGATGAGATGCATGTACACACCCATGCTTTATTCTCACTGTCCCAGTACACCCCAAACCTATGGGTCCATCCATTCCATCCCTCATCAGAGGGCTTGCTAGAAATGGCTGGTTAAGAAAGAACTGCAAAAAAAGTAACAGCATTTTTCAGCTGCTAATATATATCCATCTCAGCAAAATAGCTCTTTTCTCCTTTGGAGATCTTGGTTTAGTCAATGAAGTGTAGAGGGGACATCTGTTTCTTTTAAGAGCTTGCGTATGATCCTAATGGGCAACCAAGCAAACAAAGGCTACAGATAGGGCACTCAGCAGATATTGTCAGAGCACCAAGGTGTTCCCTGAAGTGATTGCTTAACACTTCACAAGGTATCTAGGGCTTTGGGAGACTGGTTTGGGGACTGTCCAAGTGTGAGGAATTTAGGATCTGGCCAGGTTCTTTGGAACATTCAGTTAGAGTCCTTTTTCTTCAACCAACATCCTGCCTTTTAGAGTACCTATGACAGGAAGCCAAAAGTCATGGTTCCAGGATTTGAAGATCCAGGTGTAGGACCAGCCCTGGGTTGAGAAGAGCAGTTCATAGAAAATGGCTGCTGGTTGCAGCCTCTTACCAGTCCCTGATGAATCTAAGTAATCATCATTCAATGTCTGGGTCACAGAAGAGTGGAACCTGCCTGGCCTTGCATTTTTCCAGCTTCTTTGGGGCTTCTGTAGCAAGACTGTACCCAAATTCCTTTAGAAAGTCTTTGCTCCTCAGTTGGCCACTGGCTTGAGGATGGAATGTTTGGGTGGTGATCTGTCTTGCCTTTTGGCCCCTCGGCTTATCCTGTTTTGTCAGTGGGCTTGAGGACATAAAGAGTCTTTTCTCACAGAGCTGAGGCCAAGTGTATGAATGGGAATGAATGAAGCATGTGGCATCCAGCTGGAAGTGTCAGTCTTGAGACTGGAAGTGCCTGAGAGTGACTGACAGGTGGGGCATATCCTTCTGGAAAAGTAGCAAGTACCGTTGGTCATCCTGGAGTCCTAGAGGCACCACAGTGTGCTGAAGGGTTTCTCTGGGTATGTCTGTGTGGCTGTTAGAGCCTAGTCAGCACAGGACTGGGTGAGGAGAAGGCTCAGGTTGGGAGGGAGCCTGAGTGGACAGAGCTGTGTGTGTTTGTTTTATTTGGCTTCTCCATGGAGTGAAAATGGAGGTATGAGTTGCCACAGAAGCCACTTGGCGTCCAAGTGGCTGTTCATTTGGAGAAACAGGACAGGTTAGAAGTAAAAAGCCCAGCTTCATGGTCCAGAGTTTCTCCTTCATCATCCTGTCTTTCTTGGCCTTCCTACAGCTCTGCTCTACAAACCTATTGACCGAGTCACTCGGAGCACCCTGGTCCTGCACGTGAGTGTCGTGTCCCACTGTGGCCAGAGGTGGGTTAGGAGTTTTGTGTGAAGGCATTGAAATCACTGAGACTCCATTTGGGGAACAAGGCAGAGGGTCCCTGGGCCCTGACTTTGCCAGCCTGGCCTATGGTAACCATGCCAACGGGGCTGTGTCCTAAATATAGCTTGGCTACTAAGCTTGATACTTGGCCAAATACTCCTTAGGAGGCAGACACTTGCTCCTGCTTTGTTCCCTGCCTCATGGTCATCAGGGCCCTGGAGCAGCTGTACAGTGGGTAGAGGAGGGTTCCCCAGCTGTTTGGTGAGGTATGGCTTCACTCGGCCGCAGACCCTTGGGAAAAGAGTCACTTGAGTACAGCAGAAATCAGAGAAGCACTGACTGCCTTCACCACTGTTCCCTGGACCCAGGTTCCGTTCTGATTTCACAGGAATGGCTGGGTAGAGTGTGGGTCCTGGGAGAACCCCTCAGAATTCTTTGGAGGATTGCATGTTTCCACTGTCTTCTCATTGAACCTGAACCATTTCCTCTCAGCTCATTCCCCTCCCCCACCCTTTCCCAGGATCTGTTGAAGCACACACCTGTGGACCACCCAGACTACCCGCTGCTTCAGGATGCCCTCCGAATCTCCCAGAATTTTCTGTCTAGCATTAATGAGGACATCGATCCTCGCCGGACTGCAGTCACAACCCCCAAGGGGGAGGTGAGTTCCGGGCCCTGCACAGTTTCACACCTAGACTGAGGAGTAGACACTTGGCCAACCTGCTGTCCTTGGCCACCATGATTAACTATAGCATGCTGGGTCCTAGGTTAAGAACTTTATGACTGGCTGGGCGGTCCATGGTGGTGGACACCTTTAATCCCAACACTTGGGAGGCAGAGAGGCAGGAGGATCTCTGAGTTCAAGGCCAGCTTGATCTATGGAGCAAGTTCCAGGGCAAGGCTACACAGAGCAACCTTGTATTGAAAAAGCCAATTCGCCCCACCCAAAAAAGAACTTTAAGACTATTGTCTGATAGGTTCCTATAATAACCTGTTAAGACAATCTCTGAGCCTGGTACAGGGATCCCCAGATAAAAGTGTCAAAACTGGATTCTTAACTGGGCTGACAAACTCCATACATTGCCCCAGCTAGCAGCTGGGCCTCTGGAGACCTCATTCTTGGTACACATCCTTGCTCTGATTGGAATGATGCTCTCTGGGAGCCCCTAGGAGACAGACACTTAATGAACACACTAGGTAGGCCAGAGCTAGACAATGAGCCCAACAACAGAAAAACGCTAGTACTGGACATGGTTAGTGCTAGACATGGTTAGTCCTGGACGTGGTTAGTCCTGGACGTGGTTAGTCCTGGACGTGGTTAGTCCTGGACGTGGTTAGTCCTGGATGTGGTTAGTCCTGGACGTGGTTAGTACTGGATATGATTTAGCCACCCAGGCTGATGATATGTCCTCGGAAACACCTAGATGTGGCGTTGCATCTCCCCTGGGGTGGAGTGAGAAGCTTCCTGATGGAAGAGTGGGAAAGCATTGTGACGAACTGGGGATACGGTGACCCTCAGTGGTCAACAGACTGGCCCAGATACAGTGCCTTTAGTCTAATTGAGGTAATTAAGTAGCATTTAGGGGGGAAGGTTGACTGGGTTTATGCTCCTTTGTTTCATTTATGAGTCTCCCATGTCTGCTGGGAAAGGAAGTAATGAGGGACAGGGTCTGGGGCATGGCTAATGGGGCATGGAGCTGTCTGTACGCAGTTCCCAACCCTGGTGTGCAGCATCCCGGAAAATGGCACTGGTTCATTTTACTCTGAGGATGTCTGAAAAAAGTCTCTAGAAGGCAGAGAGTGCTATCAGTTTCAGGTTGTCTAAATCATATCCTTTCAGCATGCTCACCCACAGACGATATTGTATGTAGGTCACACAGCGTATAGTGCACACAGAGAAGGCTGGAATAGATGATGACAGCTCTGAAGAAGCCCACTAGCTCTGAGGGTGGCAGGGAGGAAACGATACATGTCTCATGAGCACTGAAATGCTTCTGGATGTCCCAATCACTGTAGCTCCCCTTGGGGAAATCCCAGGGTCCTTCATCCATAGTTGAAGAATCCACTGAGAAGGTAGCATGGGCGAACCTGAGTGGGTTGGCTGAGCAGGATAAGCTGAAAGTAGATCAAACTCTCCGTTGGGAGAAGATGTGAGATTGGAGGTGTTCACAGCCAAAGATGGAGAGACCATGTCATTCCAGAGAGTTTTTATTAATCCAGGGGAAGCTGCTGAGAGCTGTGGGAAGGGTGCCCCTTCTGAGTGTCAATCACATATGTGTGCCCCTGCACTGTGTGTATGGTGTGCCCCTGCACTGTGCTAGTCACACTGTGTACTGCTTCAGGAGACAGACACCATTCCCTTAGCTGCGTAGATGGTAGATCTGAGATTAGAGGAGAGCGCAGCTGAGAAAGGTTTGAGTCTGGATTCCAACCAAGACTCCAAAGCCAGTGCAAGCCGGCCGGGCCCTCTAAGCTCTCCTCCCTCTGAGCAGGTGGGTGTGTGTGCTCTCTCCCTCAGACTCGGCAGCTGGTGAAGGACGGCTTCCTGGTGGAAATGTCTGAGAGCTCCCGGAAGCTGCGGCACGTCTTTCTCTTCACAGATGTTCTACTGTGTGCCAAGCTAAAGAAGACCTCTGCAGGGTGAGGATATGGGTTTGGGGTCACAGTCACGGACAACTGGCTTGAGCAAAGAGTTTCTTCTTCTTTTTGCCCTTTTTTTAAAAAAAAAGGCATATTAGCCAGGAGCGGTGGCTTATTATCTGTAGAGATGCTAACACAGAAAGATCACAGCAAATTTAAGGCTTCCAGGGTTACAGTTTCACCACATATATTCAATTCAGTTTTACTATGTAGTCTTTCCTAAAAAGAAATCATGCTATTACTATTATTGTTGTTGTTATTGTAATATATTACAGGAAAACAATAATCTCCCTGAACATGAGCATAAGTCTTCTGTGACTTTATTTCTTTCCCATTTTTAAAAATGGTTTTGTGGTTTTTTTTCTTATAGTTGTACTGACAGAGAATGCCTGATTTGGGGCTCTGCTTTTTATTTTTGACATTTACATTATTATATATTAGATAGGTCTCACTATGTAGCCCTGGCTGTCCTGGAACACTCTATGTAGACCAGGCTAGCCTTGAACTCAGAGATCTTCCTGCCTCTACCTCCTGGGTGCTGGTCCATCAGAGGCATGCACCACCAGCTTGGGTTTTTCCTGTTCCGTGCTAGCATTTTTCTGGCTGTTACAAACACCACCTTACTTTTCTGCATGATATTAAGTAGATATGTCATAATTTACTCAAGTATTCTCTCCTTACTAAACAAAGTTTTTGCTAACTACAGTTCCATGGGTATTCATTACATCTGCTGCCATTTGTTGACATCTTCCACAACTCCAGGTGCCATGACAAATGGCACCTAGTCTTCCTATCACCTTCACAAAGCGTTTGTTATTTTCCCTATTTCATAGTCAGAAGCTAACGAGAAGACAAGTAAGTTACTCAAGGTCACATGGCTAGAAATGGAGGAGATGGGATTTGAACTCTTAGCTCTGAAGCTCCTTTTCAACTCCTTTTCAGTAGAGTGGATAGATTCTGTCATTTATAACCTATTATATGCTAGACATGTTGCCTCATACTAGAGAGGGAGAGCTTTGTGCCTACTGGAACATAAGGAACCAGAACTGAGAACAGTCTAATTAGCAGAGGAATTGGAAGAAGAGAGGAGGTCACTGTGGGCTTCAGTTGAGGACATAACTCCCGGGAACTAGACCACAGAGATGCCAGTAGTGAGCTGTGTACGGGGAGTCTGCTCCTGTGCTGCATTTATGAGTCCCCAGTGTCTGCTAGGAAGGGAAGTGATGAGGGGCATGGTCTGCAACATGACTGACAAGAATGGAGCGCCCTCTGCCTTCAGCTTTTCTCCACAGCAGATATTAATAATCAATCATCGCACCCTTTCCCACTAAGCTTAAATATTGAGTGAGTGAGTGAGTGAGTGAGTGACTGACTGACTGACTGACTGAAATGGAGTCTTGCTATGTAGCCTTGCCTGTCATGGAACTGTGTATGTAGACCAGGTTGGTCTTGAATTTATAGAGATCTCTGCCTCTGCCTCTACCTCTGAATGCTGGATTAAAGTCATATGCCGCCACACCCAGCTTGGATATAGTTTTATGACTCTTAGCCCAGGGCTTTGTATGCTCCCTATGGATTGGAACTGGCATTCAGAATCAAATCTATAGCCTATCTCCACTCTAAAGGACAGTGATTGGGAGCTTCCATGTGGATAGAGTAGCAGAGATGGCAGGGTGTGAGGCAAGAGATGAGAAGACATGAGCACAGCCGAGAAGGCTTCATTCCTGATACACAGTGATTTGGAATAGTTAAAAGCACCAGTCCCATTGGGGTGAAAGACTGGGCTTCACTGCTGGCTGACTGAGACCTGGCTCTCTGTGTTCCTGCCACAAATGTGTGCCTAAGATTCTTCGAGAGCAGGGAGTGTTCCTCTCTCCCGTGCATCTCAGCAGACCCCTTCGTGGCTAGTTTTTTGCTCTAGGCAAGCAGTTCTGCATTGAAGAGGCTACTTTGCCTAGCTTACATCTCCCACTGCTTGCTTACAGAAAGCACCAGCAGTATGACTGTAAGTGGTACATCCCCCTGGCTGACTTAGTGTTCCCATCCCCTGAGGAGTCAGAGGCCAGTCCCCAGGTGCACCCCTTCCCAGACCATGAGCTCGAGGACATGAAAATGAAGATCTCTGCCCTCAAGAGTGAGATCCAGAAGGAGGTAAGCCATGGCCTGGGGCTGTTCTAAGGGAGGTGTGTGGTGGTGGGGGGAGCTGCAGGCTTACGGGCGGGATAGGGGAGTCAGGATGCAAGAATGGGAATCCCTGCTTGTGTAAGTGCTGAAGGAGGGCCAAGGGCCAGTGCTAGTGGGTTCAGTTATGGATCGTTTCCTCAGTAACCCCATGTGTTGCACACTGTAGAACGAGGAAGCAAGAGAGGAGGAGCGAGAGGCTTTCTTGAGAAAAAGCACAGGCAGCCTCGTGAGAAACTGACACCTCTAGAGGGAACTCGATAGGGAGAGGGGACCCGCGTACAACTGGCCAAAGCATGTGCTGAGAAGGAAATCAGATTCTTGTCACACACAGAACATCCACAAACCGTTCTATGCTGGTCCACAAAGTGAGTCTCTAATCTTTTGAAAAGCTCGATAGCCTGTGGGTCGTATCCACAGACTTCACTGTAGAAAATTATACAAAGTTAACTAGGAAGTTAGTAGTTTAAGGAGGAGGACTCAAAATAAAAACGGAAAATGATTTAGAAGTGCATAAAAAGTGAAAAGTACTGCAGACCAAAACCCATGGGATGAGGCCGAAGCACTGTCTGGAGGAGAATGTGTAGCCTTACATTTGTGT
The DNA here is from genome assembly GCA_030674055.1 of Rhabdomys pumilio. NCBI lineage: Eukaryota > Metazoa > Chordata > Mammalia > Rodentia > Muridae > Rhabdomys > Rhabdomys pumilio. The sequence goes on from JANHMN010000002.1 coordinate 43,755,730, forward strand.
ATTCAAAAGCAGTGGCCTGGGGAAGGTGAGGTGTCGCTGTGAGTAAAAGCACTTGCCACCAAAACCAAGGACCTGAGTTCAGTCCCCAGGTCTACAAGATGAAAGAGAAAGAATCACCTCCCTCAGTTTACCCACTCAACCATCTTGCTGGTCATACTGATAATGTTTAAAACTCATTTTTTCTAGTCATCAATGTAATAGATGCTTACAATGTTAGGAGATAGTGTAAAAATATTTTCCTACATTGTTAACAACTTAAAGTGTGTGTGTGTGTGTGTGTGTGTGTGTGTGTGTGTGTGTGTGTGTGTAAAACCAGACCACATGCCCTATTCTGGTACTTTTTAGTCTTCTCACAGAACTACGCCTGGAATTCTGGAATTCTGGGTTGTCAGATTCCCTTTAGCAGCTATATTCTTCTCCACTGCCAAACATGTTCTTGGGTATTTGGATTGTTCCTGGTTCGTTTCCTGTAGGAAGCAGGTTTATAGTCCACATTACTTCCCTGTGTCTCTCTATAAGTGACATGGATAAGCAGCTGTGTACATTCAGTTAGAGCTGCCTCTGAGAAACGTGTTCCCTTCTTCTAACAGGATGTGAGAGCCACTGCCACAGAGCTGGCTGTGAGACTTGCTAGAGTTTGCCAGACTAACATGTTAGGGCTAGGGAGATGGCTCAGTGGTTAAAGTACTTGCCACACAAATAAGAAACCACAGATCAGATAAAAAGAACCCATGTAAATACTGCCTGGGTGGGGTGGCCGTCCTGTAATTCCAGCACTCGGAACCCCAGACTAAGCTGGCTATTGAGACTAGCCCTGTCAGTGAGCTCTAGGTTTGATTGAGAGGCCCTACCTCAAAAACTAAGAACTGGAAGAGGGATCAGGGAAGATTCTATCATCATCTGTGGGCCTACACTTGAGTGCACACACACACATGAACACATAATGCACTCCACACACATCCACGAAGGGGAAAAGATGAGGTTAATCCAAATTAAAGAGCATGGGGAATCCAGTAACGCTGAAGTTTGAGGCATAGGAAGCTTTCTTGACAAACTAAAAAGATGGAAAGTTGGAGAAAGCTCCTTGTACAGTGTGGGACAGACTTGTTGGTGAGCAAGGCAAGCTTGGCAGCATATGGGACCACAGGCCAGGCTCTGATACCCTGCATTAGATCAGTAACTGGGGCTCCATGCTGAAAGGTATCTGACGGTTTCTAATAGAGGTGATTGAGTGAAGGAGAAGCCTTACTACCTTACCCATGACTGCCTGAAAGCCTCAGGACTTGCCAGGTCATTGGGGTTTCTACGGTAAAGCAGAACAGAGGAAGTGCTTAGGACTGGGGTAGTTCCAGTACTATTGGCGGGTGGGGCCCTGGATTTGGGGTGGTCTAGTTGTCTGGCCTGACTGTGGATGTCTATAAAGGGGGGGTCCAGGCTGGGGCTTTGGGTTAGTTGCATGTGAATGGTAGGCTCATAGGAGAGTTAGGAATTATCTGGCTCTTGGGAGGTACAAACCTGGGCCCTAGATATCAATACCTCATGTACTATAGCAAATAAGAACCTGATTAGCATACAAGAGAATGTTGTGTTTAGCACAGCTGAGTGAGATACGAACTTCATATGAGGGAAAACACCCATGTCTCATCTCCTGCAGAAAGCCAACAAAGGACAGAGCCGAGCCATTGAGCGCCTCAAAAAGAAGATGTTTGAGAATGAGTTCTTACTGCTGCTCAATTCCCCGACGATCCCATTCCGGATACACAATCGGAATGGAAAGGTCAGGAGGAGCAGGGTGGAGGGTCACCTGTTCCCTTAGTGCAGGGTTGCCCACTCCTTGTGGCTTCTGCCACTGACCTATGGGAATCAGGAGCAGGGACTGCAAACCCCATTTCCCAGTCCTCAGCTCCAGTCCTGGATAGGCTCTCCCAACTGCAGTAAGCTACTGCCCTCTGCTGGCCATCATTGGCACTGCCACGGCCACTTGTTACTTGGCTTCCTAAAAAGAACAGCCCCGCCCTAGCTGTCCCCTCCTTCAGTTTCAGAGGGCCTGATTAGGCTTTAATGGGGCACCTAGAGGGTGGGGATGCACCTTTCCAGTTGTGGCCACTGCACTGAACTCTTGCCTCTCCCTCCAGAGTTACCTGTTTCTTCTGTCTTCTGATTATGAGAGGTCGGAGTGGAGAGAAGCAATTCAGAAGCTACAGAAGAAGGGTAAAGTCCTGCCTGGTTTCATACTGCTCTGAAGGTGTCCTTGGCAGCACAGGGCCTTGTGTCTTTCCAAGCCTGTTACCTCCAATGTCTCTCTTAAGCCCTCGTAGTCACCTTAAGATGCCAGGGAGGTGGCACTCTCCCTAGGATCCTCCTCCTCTTGCTTCCACTCACACACATGAGCTTCTTTATATATTGCTCTGGCCTCTGATGGCACCCACAGCTGTGCTCATGTGGATACCTGCAGGACTTTCCCTTCGCCCAAAGAACTAACTCCAGCACTAGAAACTAAGCTGATTTCCTGAAGCATCTGCAAGGAAGAGCAGTAGGTTCTCGTGGACCTATAATGAAGCCCCCTTTCCTCTTGGCTTCTCCCACAGATCTCCAGGCCTTTGTCCTGAGCTCTGTGGAGCTCCAGGTGCTCACGGGATCCTGTTTCAAGCTTAGGACTGTGCACAACATTCCTGTCACCAGCAATAAAGATGGTAAGATTTGAAACTCCAGGCTGCCTAGCCAGCAAGTCCAGCCTCCCAGGGCATTACCAGGGGTCTTCGACAGGGACCAAGGAGGCTAGGCATGACTGCTAGTGACTGATCTCACTGCCCAATGTGGCTGAAACTGTCCTCTTGTCAGGTATACAGAGAGTGTAAATGGGACGTACTCTCTCCAAAGCTCAGGCTTTGGCCCCCTCCAGTTTGAGTGGAGATGGTGCTGGAACTCACGCCACCAGAACAGAAGAAGGCTTCAGGAGAGGCAGGGGTTTGTGAGGGAGGGATGAGACAGTAGGTAGACTAGAGAAGGATATGAGAGATCAGGACAGGTGTTTCAGGAAGTATATTTGGAAGGCTTTAAATGCCAAGCAAGGGAGTTTAGAGGTGGTGCTTTAATTTCAGGGGCCTACAGGAGGCTTCTGAGCTGGAGAGCTGTGGCGAGGCTAGAAACTGGCCTGGAGTCTGCTCCCCTGGTGCAGGATGGCATCTGCTGTGGGACCTCCTAATCTTCCTGTCTCTGTCTTTTCAGTAGCGCTGGGATTACAGCATGCACCACCATCCAGGGCATGAAAGGAGTTTTGAAGGCTAGATTTCTTCAGGCTCACTTGGGGACCTTTGTGTCCCAAACAAAGGGCCAAGCCTTCCCTTGGAGCCTTGCCTTTTCTATTAGAACAAAGTGACTCAAATTAGTCCATTTCCATTTTGAAGGGTTAGGCAGAGGAGGGCAGCCTTGGGATAAGCCATGATCAAAGAGAGGAAGATACTAAATGCACGCCTAAGACTTTTGCTCTAGCTCCCGGTCCAAACAGCAAGGACTCCTCTTTATTAGAGCTCCACTCACTGAAGAGTGAGCATTGGACTTGTTTCCCAGCTGGCCAGCAGGTGGTGCTGTGGACCACAGCCCCTGTCTGCCTTCCCACCAGCCCAGCGGAAGAGCTGGTGAGTCTCCTACACCTCTAGCCTCCTCTTTGCTCTCTTGCAGACGATGAGTCTCCAGGACTGTACGGCTTCCTTCATGTCATCGTCCACTCTGCCAAGGGCTTTAAACAATCAGCCAGTAAGTGCCCCCTCGGCCCTAAGAAGAAGTTGTGTGGCCACTGTCCACCTTTCATAGCAAGTCCCTGAAGTCGCACTATGCAGGACTCTTTACCTCAACTGCTCCGCTCTGATCTCCCCATGCTGAGGCCTGCCATCATGCCTGGAGTTGTGAGACTTTCCCTCGAAGGCTAGAGGCCAACTCCTCTCGGCAGGGAAGTCCCCTTTGCCATTTGTGCTTCAAGCCTTTCTTTTAGATCTATAGACACTGAAACTCAAACTTACGTCTTGTGATTACAAACTCTGTGATCCTGGGCAAGTTTCCTAATCTTTCTAAGGCTCAGCTTCCTTCTCTATAAAAGGCAGCCATGGGCCTGGAGGAAGTGCTCAGTGGTTAACAGTGCTTATTGCTCCTGCAGAGGACCTGGGTTCAGTTCCCAATACCCATGTGGTGGGTCACAACCATCTGTCTCCAGTTCGAGGGATCCAGTGCTCTCTTCTGGTCTCCACAAGCACTGGGTGCACACATGCACAGATGCACATGCAAACAAAACACTTACACATGTAAAATAATCTAAAACCTCTCTCTCTCTCTCTGTCTCTCTCTCTCTCTTTCTCTCTCTAATTTTGTTTGAGACAAAATTGAGTCTCTCTATTTAACCCTTGTTGTCTTAGAATTTCCTCTGTAGACCAGGTTGGCTTCAAACTCACAGAGATCTACTTACTTCTGCCTTCTGAGCACTGGAATTAAAGGAATACACTGCTATGCCTCAAAAAAAAATTATGACAATCACATTTGTTATTATTGACCTAAAAGTGGGCTTAAATAATACTGTGTATGTGTGCAGCGCATGGGGCACTGTGGTGGGTCCTCACTCCTTGCATGTACTAGGCAAGTGCTTTACCTCTGAGCAATACTCATTTCAATTAAACATTTTTTTTTTAAAAGACAAGGGCACACTATGCAGCTCTTGCTGGCCTTTAACTCTCTATGTAGATCAAGCTGTCCCCAAACTCACAGAGCTCTACCATGCTCTGCCTCCCAAGTGCTGGGATTAAAGGTGTGCGCCACCAAACCTGCCTCCAGTTAAACTTATTTATATTTTATGCATATGAGCACACGGTTGCTCTCTTCAGACACGCCAGAAGAGGGCATCAGATCCCATTATGTTGTGAGCCACCATGTGGTTGCTGGGATTGAACTCAGGACCTCTGGAAGAACAGTCAGTTCTCCTAACACCTGAGCCATCTCTTCAGCCCTCAATTAAACTTCTTATTCTACTTCTTGTCTAGTGAGTTTATAGTTCCTAACTGTTTGCCAGATGACGAAACTGAGTCACAGAGATGTGAAATGACTTAATATAACACACAGGCTGAGAAACTCAGGGCTCCTGGCTCCTACCTCTTCACACCAAGCTATTGGCCCCTCAACAGCCATTCAGTCAGTCAGCATTGCTTCTGGGTTGAACAGACCTCCACCTGGTGTCCCCAACACCATGGTGCCTGCCATGGTGTTGTATCACTTACAGTTTGCCTCTCCTGCTGTGAGCACTTCAGAGACAGGAAGCAGGACTCGTTTGTCCCTGGATGGTTAGGAGCTCAAAAGGGTTGTGTGACACTGAATTTACAGAACACCAACAGCATACCCAGAGAATAATGAGAAAAATGCAGTGCCATGCATATTCGAGGCCTTTGCAGTCTCATTATCTGCGCTGGTCTTGTAGCATCTCCCTGTGGTCACTAATTTCTGCTTTGTACACAGGAAGCTGAGGCTCCAGGGATTTGCCCAGACTGCATAGTCAGTAGAGATGTCATAGGATCCATGTACCCTTGATGCTGAAGCTCAGGTTCTGCCCCTCAGAGCCTGTACCCCTTCCTTTCTGAGCCCTTGACTACCTGTGCCCTGGCCTCACTTGAGATGTCTGTCCTTCCTCCCTACAGATCTTTACTGTACTCTGGAGGTGGATTCCTTTGGCTATTTTGTCAGCAAAGCCAAAACCAGGGTGTTTCGGGACACGACAGAGCCCAAGTGGGATGAGGTAAGTAGAGGAGGTTCGTCTCCCCGTTTGCCATTGAGCGTGGTGCTCTGCTGAGGGTGACTACATCACTGGCTGGACCAGCTGTATCTCCCTAATCCCTCACTTTCACTAGTCATCTGCCTGCAGACCAGTGTCTAGGTTGATGAATCCTGGGGTTTCAGCTAAGGTCCCCAACCCCACTCCACCAGTCACATAGAGGCCTCCAGGAACTCCAGAAAGTATCAGTGCCTCGCTTTGTCTTGTGATATGATCCTCCTGGGTCCTGCCTACCTCATCCTTGCAAACTCATGACCCACACTTTCTGGGAAGCTGAGAAGCCACAAGTCTCACCTTCAGAAGCTCAGGGCCTCTGTTCCTTCTATCTCTTACTCAGGAGTTTGAGATTGAGCTGGAGGGTTCACAGTCCCTGAGGATCCTGTGTTATGAGAAGTGCTACGACAAGACCAAGGTCAACAAAGACAACAATGAAATTGTGGACAAGATCATGGGCAAGGGGCAGATCCAGGTAAGGAGCCCGGGTGAGACCTGGAGCTGTGGGCCAGGTTGTATAATTAAAAAGCCCTTTTCATTTGTTGTTTGGGTTTTTTTTTTTTTTTTTTTGAGACAGGGTTTCTCTGTGTAGTTCTGGCTGTCCTGGAACTCATTCTGTAGACCAGGCTGGCCTCGAACTCAGAAATCCACCTGCCTCTGCCTCCCAAGTGCTGGGATTAAAGGCGTGCACCCGGCTGTTTGGTCTTTTCTGACTGGCTCAAATCTAGGACAAGTTTCCCCAAGTTGGCTCCTTGCTGTGTCTCAGCTGTCCATAGATCCTGGGTCCCCAGGCAACCATACCTGGCCCAGGTAGACAACCGTGTTTCTCAAGGTGGACAGATATCATGGAGTAGCTGCCTTTGTTGACACAGTCACTTTGAGTCTGTTGGTGGTTTTTGTGTGATGCTATGTTGGGAAACATCCTGAGGCTGTCATAAGCAGGAAGAGATGTCGATGGTTGTAATGAGCCGTGTCTGCTCTGGGAGTGAGACAGAAGGGAGTCACATGTTTGCCAGTAGTTGCCATTCTACCACAAGGGTTTAGGATCAGCAGGGCTGCTGGGCTCCGAGTTCCTGTACTATCCTCACCTGTGATGGGAGTCACTGTCTTGGAGGTGGGGTGGGGAGGGGGAGGATCTCAACAGAGTCAGAGCCTCAATGAGTGCATGTATTTCAGTTGTGTTTCTTGGTGCCCGGAAAATGGAAATGAGGAAAAGGTGGACTCGCGTCGCACTTGCGTCTCTGAGGCCTTGTGCCAGTTTTGAAGAAGGCTGTTATGTACTTATCTTCTCAAGAAAGCTTGAGGGATAATGTTTAGCATGGAGCCGTTCACACTGCTACCTGGCACCTTGTGTGGCCTCACGCCTAAGACACAATGTCTGTGGATTCTGTGACCATGGCATCAAAGGAGATGATGGCAAGGCTGGGCGTCAGGCACGGTGCTCTGGGTTTCTTAACTCTTGACCCCAACAGGCATACCATCTTAGTCCTGGGTAGGGAGTGTCTCTGTCTCTGTCTCTGTGTGTGTCTCTCTCTTTCTCTCTCTCGCTCTCTCTTTTTAAGATTTATTTATTTATTTAATGTATATGAGTACACTGTTGCTCTTTTTAGACACAGACAGAAGAGGGCACCAGATCCCATTACAGATGGTTGTAAGCCATCATGTGGTTGCTGGGAATTGAACTCAGGACCTCTGGAAGAGCAACCAGTGTTCTTAACCTCTGAGTCATCTCTTCAGCCCCAGAGTGTCACTTTTTTTAACACTTGTTTTTATTTTATGTTTATGGGGATTTTGCCTGCATACATGTATATTCACAGTGTGTGTGTGTGTGTGTGTGTGTGTGTGTGTGTCTGTCTGTCTGTCTGTCTGTCTGTGTGTCTGTCTGTGTGTGTCTGTGTGTGTGACTGGTGCAGGCAGAACCAGAGGAGGGTGTTAGATCCCCTAAAATTAGAGTTAAGAATGGTTGTGAGCTTCCATGTGGGTGCTGGAAACAGAACCTGGGTCCTCTAAGAGGTCGTAACCATTGTGCTATCTTAGTGTTCTTTTTGCAGAAAATGATTGTTCTCTGGTACATGAGGTTGAAGTTTTATGTGGTGCCACTGGGAGGTGTGTGGGATAGTATCCTCCATCCCCCACCTGTCTTGGGTTCAGTATCTGAATAGAGGGGTGGTATCCTCCAATAGAGGCCCAGCCATCTGCCTCATCTTTTTAAGCACAGCTTTCCTGATGCTGAGGGACCTGTACCCTGCTCCTTGGTGCTGTCGCCAGGGAGACGGTGCTGCTAGGCAACCATGTGCCAGCCCTTCATTGTTTCTGAAATAAGATTGACATAAAGCTCTCTAAGTCCAATTCCTGTCACATGTCCTCTTAAGTAGCAAAACCCTCATCTCTACACCCTTGGGCAAGGCTCAAGCAACAGGCAGGGGATGAGTTCCAGGCTGGCCTGGCCAGCCTTAGCAGACATGCAGCCAAGAGATGTAAGAAGCTGCCAATGCAGTCTCAAAAAAAAAAAAAAACCAAAAAAGAAGCTGCCAATGCCTGGGCCATTGATGGCTGTGAAATAGAAGAGTGACCAGGGCAGTCAGCTCGGTGAGCACTGGGTCCCATAGCCCCTCTCCACTCAGATACTAAGGCCAGGAGTCCCCCACTGCATGGCAGCCCCGATCCTTCTGCTCTCACTTGCTGCTCAGGGCCAGAGGAAACACCATAAATCTTGGAGACAGGAGCAGATGGAGGTCGTGGGGGAGGGGAGGCTGCCAGGTTGTATTTGGCAAAGCCGAAAGCACATTCTGCTAAGGAAAATGTTTCTGGTTTTAGCTTCGAAGAATGTTAGATGCCTGGGAGTTGATATTAAAAGAAACACAAACGTTCCTGCTGCCAGCTGACCAGGCCAGTGAGTGGGCAGCTCAGAGCCTAGGGCCTCAGGAGGCCTTTGAAGTTCTCTAGCTCTCAGCCTCCTGAGCACAACGCTGGGCTCTGAGTCATGGATTCACCTCACCATCTCCTGTGCAGTGGGGAGCGGGTATCGTGGCTCTTAAAGTCTTGTACTGTAGCTACCTCAGAGCCACTGAGATAGGCAGGCTGGATGGATAGTCTGCACTGGACAGTCCCACATGGCCAGGCCCCACAGAGCCGTAGGACAGCCTGTTCCCATAGCTGCCACGTGTGTAAGGTATCTAGAGTTCCACCTAACTCTGGAACCCGGGTTGCTTCCCTTCAGTGCGTCAGTCCTGAGAGCTTGGTGGGAGAGGAGGTAGAACCTAAGGAATGCTTGATGGGAAGAGGGAGAGAAATCCCTCCACTCAGACCAGCCAGGGATCAGTGAGGGGACCCTGTCTGAACTCTAGGCATTTGCTTCTATCATGGGTTTGCTCCCTCGTAGCCATGATGTAGCAGAGCATCTGGAGCTGGAGGCTGGGCTGTGTGTAATATTCAGTGCAGACAAATGGTAGCACTGGTCACTGCCATGTGCTCTTAGAAACTCATACCCAAGTGCTGTCTGATGTGATCGCGCTACAGCTCTGCATGAAAGGTGCCCTCCTTGTCCCGCTTCACAGGCAGCACTGAGCCCAAAGTGCCTCTGCTGACAGTATGCAGGGAAAGCTACACTGTCTCCTTGGGCTTGTGTCTCTGCATCTTAGGCCTTCATCAAGAAGTCTTGCAGCCTAGGTGGAAGACCTTGGTGTGGTTAATGGTCTGGTGATGGAGCTGGAGTGGTGTTCTGCTGTCTGGCATAACAAGAGCCTCAGATTGCCATTGGTTGGAGTAGTGTCACCTCTGGGCACAAAAAACATCTCTGCATAGTGCACCTAGAAAGATGTAGACTGTATGGTAAAGAGCCAGGCAGATTATACATTGGGGGGGGGGGAGGGTGTTTACAGTGCCTCGGCAGTGAGTACCCAGAAGTGTAGGGTACCCTGTCAGATTGTAGGACAAGTATTCCACTACAGGCTACCAGAGAGTAGTACAAGACGCTAGCACAATACTAAGAGCACAGCACTGCACATGCCCTCAGCTATGCTCACAGGGGGTCTCCACAGTATCCTGTGGGCAGGAAGGGTCACAAAGATAAGCACACTGAGGCAGTGAGAGCAAGTAACCTGTCCAAGGTCCAGGAGTGAAGTCAAGAGAAACAGCAGCCTAACTTAGAGCTAGCCTCTGCCACCGACTCCAGCACTCCATTGCATTGGAGCCCATTGCTCCAAAGCGGCCCCACTGCTCTGGGTAAGGACTGTGGTGGAAATTAACAGGGAAGGTCATGTGGCTGGAGGTAGGGAGGCTTCAAGAAGGATGTGGGGCCAGAGGGATCTGAGAGTGCTGGATCTTTAATCCCAAAAGCAGGATTTGTTTGTATTAAAAATTGGAGTCATTGTGAAGAGACTTGACAGTCACTAGCCCTCTCATCAAGTCCCACAGCTCTTTATTATGTAATTCTGTGCTTTTTTCTCTCCCTTGGGTTTGTACACTATTATGTAGGCTTAATCATAGTGTGTGTTTTGTGTATTTGCTCTATTTTCATGGCATTGTATCATAAACTCTCGTTTAGGCCTGTATATAGTCTTTAGATATACATTTTAAAGGCACATTATTAAAGTACTTTTAATTAGTTTATATAGTAGCAGGCATGTAATTGCTCTCTTAAGGGTCTGTTACTTTAGCGAGTGGGCGGGCTCTGGATCAGCAGAAATGAGGCAGGAGTTTGGGGGAGGGACCCTCATGTGAGCTCAGAGGAGCAGGAATGTGCAGGGAGTAGGCCAGGAAATTAAGGCACCCAGCTTGTCCTGAACAGGAGGGGCTGTGAGCCAGGCAGGTGGGTGGGAGGTGAAGGAATGAGTAAACGAAGATGGTCTGTAGGGTTTAAGGTCATCCCTTCCTGTCTTGAGGAGGAGACCGAGGCCACAAAGGTGAATGACAGGCCTGCCTTCACATAGGTTTCTGTGGTTCAGGGACCTCCATCCAAAGTCGGCAAAGCTTTTGATTGGCTGCTGGTTGGACAAGTAAATGACAATATTCATAGGTAGAATGGAGACTGTGTGACTTCAAGGCAACTGCCTTTTGCCAGTTGAAACACCCTACCAGCTTGTTCCATCTCTCTTGCAGGCTGACCCCTTTCTTTCCAGACCCTTCAGAGTCATTACTTGTCGATTTTCTGTACAGCCACCAACCACACTATCTACCTCTCCTGCTGGCCTGCCCATAGCTCAGCTCAGCCTGAAGCATCCTCCATTAGCTTTCTCTGCTTCCCTGCTCCCAGGGGGGACTCCTCTATGTTTATCCTGGTCTATTTCTAACTACACCATTCCAGACTCCAGATGTGATCTCCCCAACTGTTGTCTGATTAGCATATTCCCAGGGTCTAACCAGTCAAAGCTGGCTGGGTCTGAAGGGGAAAAGGCAAGCAAGGGTGATTTTATAACCAGGCCATTTAAAGAGATCAGAGCTCTTATAAATGGAGTTAGTCACAAAGGCCAGTCTCCACCTCTAGTGCCCAAATCGGCAAATCTGACAGTATTTAAACACTCTTAAATCTCTGCCTCCACCATACAGGAGCTCACATAGCCTAATCTGGCCTCAGATTCTCTGTGTAGCCAAGGCCAGCTTTGAACCTCTGATCTCTTGCATCTTGGGTCTATCTCCTAGGAATGTGCCACTGTGCCCTACTTAGCCCTCTGTATTATTTTACACTTATTTCTTTTGTGGGAAAAGAAGGGTAGGAGGGAGTGCTTATGCCAGAGCACACCTGGATAGGTCAGAGGACAGCCTGTGGGGATCTGTCCACACATTTCCTTGTATCCATCTCCACCATTTGGCTTTGGAACAGTTTACCTTCTTCTCTGGCTGCTTTATACCCATTAAACACTAACTGCCTTCTCCCCTCCCCGAGCCTTTGGCAACCACCATTCTCCTCTCTGTATTTGACTACTTATTATAATGCCTTCAGGGTTCATGCATTTGTCCCATTTGTCTTTCCCTTACTTTCCTTTTGAGAGCTCAATAATATTCCACTATTATGGATATACCATATGTTGTTTATCCATTTATCCATCTGTGGATATTGGTATTTGCTCCACCTTTAGACTCTATAGTTTTAAGTGGGGGAAAAAAAAAGACAATGCCTAGTCTTTGGAGCTGGAGATTTCAAAGTCTCCTTTCCTAGCTTCATGTATGCCTTTTACTTCCAGCTGCAAAAAGACAGCAGAGCCCTGTGACCCCAGGTCACAGCTAGGAGCTTGGTGTGGTTAAGCCGGCTCTGATATTCCAGCCCCTAGGGAGGGAGCAGTCTGGCCCCTTTCCTTTCTTCCCTCAGCTCTCCTGCCCAGCCTCCCTTAGGCAGTTACTGAATGTGGTATCCAGTGACTTGAGACTGTGGGAAGAGCCCTGGGCTGTGGGTCAGAGAAATAATTCCTGGTTCCTTGGCCTCTTGGCCCCTTGGTTTCTTCATCAGTTAAGTGGGAATTATTCTCACTCTTCACTGCCATCTTGTAAGTTGCAGGTTATGGAATGCACCTGGAAGAGCAGGTCAGAGCTCTGCATGCACATCCATTCATGTTTTATCTGCATTTGTCTGCTGGGCAAATGACAAGCACTGAGCAGAGACCCCAAGAGAACAGGACTTCCAATGTAGTAAAGAAACCATGAAAGGATTTGCTCCTTTAGCCTGCCTTGAAGGGGCTTTGAGGCCAGACAAATCAAAGGTCTGTCTTGCTCCTTCTGTTCATTTTTCGGGAGAATGGGGTGAGTTGCTCCATCTGTCCTAGCCTCAGTCTCTTTACCTGTAAATTGGGTTGTGATGAGAGTCCATGAGGCTCTTGGGACAGAGCCTATAACAAACTTGGGGGATGAGGAGGGCCTTTTGTTCTAAGCTGGCAGGCTCAGCTCCCCATTCCAGGAATTCTGGGTATACCGTGTCAAGAAGTCCCCTCCTAAGGCTGCTACCTGCAAGTGTCCTTTGTGTTTGAGCTGGGGTGCCACATCAGGATCTGTTGTCCTGAGGTGACAGAGTTAGAACAGCTGTGGTGAAGGATCTGAGGTGGCCCTGCCCCACACAGAGCAGCTGGGCTCTTCTCCTAGAGCTGCTCTCAGCTGGCTCAGGGCACCGTGTGAGGAGCCCTGGAACAAGGGACCTTTGTCAGCTACAGGAGAGCTGCTTCTGGTCTCAATTACTGTGTAGAGTGAGAGAGCTTGGGGGGAGTCTAGGTCAGGAGCCTGCTGGAGTAAGAGTGAAGGCTTCCCCTACCAGTCTCCTACGCTCCAGTGGCCCCACTAACTCTCTCAATGGCCCTGTGCGCCAGTTCTTGTCCTGGTAGCCTAGTTCTGGGGCATTGACCAAGGTGACCTATAGTCTTTCTCTGAGTAGATGACAAGGCTGTTAAATGGAACTCCTTGACTCTTTGTCCTGTTTGTCCACTGGGCCTTGTTTATTAACTCAGTGACCACAGCCAGTTCCCTGTTCTCTGGTAGAGGGCATGTTTTTAACTAATGGAAGTTGGTGGGGGGTTGGGAGAATTGGCCAGTGACACATACCCTGCCATTTTTTTGTTTTTGCTTTTTAGTTTTTCCAGGCAGGGTTTCTCTGTTTAGCCTTGGCCATCTGAGAACTCCCTCTGTAGACCAGGCTGGCCTGGAACTCACAGAGATCTACCTGCCTGCCTCTACCTCCGAGTGTTGGCATTAAAGACACACCACCACCACTGCCTGGCCCTTTCTTTCCTTTTTATCCCAATATCCCAGCTCTCCAAGCCTCATCCTGGTAAACATCACAGCCTCTGGCTGTTCCCTGCTCTAGGACACAGGGGTGGCCTCTCTGAAAGATAGAATCCCCTTACCTCCAGCCTGTGCCAGATGTGGTTGTCCAGGGGTTGGTGTCTATGAACGTCTGCCCCAAGTTCATGTTTTGTGGCCCTTGCAGTCAGCTGCTCTCAGTGCTGCCCCAGGTGGGGTGCTTTTCTTTGCCATGGTCACCACTACTTGACACATGTCCTAGAGTCACATGGGGGAGAGGAGGCTATGGAAGAGGCATGGTTTTGTTCATTGCCTCAGACCCCATCTCCTCCAGTGGTCTAGGAGACTGGAACCATTATCCTGCCAAGGGTTCATTCTGCTTCAGCTGTTGCAGATTCTTTCCCAGTGTATCTGTTGTCACTTTTTCTTGTTTATCCAGGGTTTTTATTTTGTTTTGTTTTGTTTTGTTTTGTTTATTTGTTTGAGATAGTATTTTTCTGTGTAACAGCCCTAGCTGTCCTGGAACTCTATTTGTAGACCAGGCTGGCCTTGAACTCACAGAGATATCTCTGCCTCTGCCTCCCAAGTTCAAGGTTAAAAGCGTGTGCTACCATACCACACTTGGCCACTGTCACTCAAGGCTGGTCCTGATGCCAGGCATGGAGAGTAAGCAGAGGCACATTTGTCTTGGGGGCACCGGAAGACCTGTGAAAGTGCAAGCATCAGCTGAGCTGCCACCATTGCCCAGGTGTTGCTGATTTGGGGAACCTGGACCCTACCAGGGTATCCTGGAGACAGGAAAGACAAGATGCATTTGACAGGAAGTAGATGGAAGCCCCCTTCCTCCCTGTTCCTTTCTATTTGGGAATTCCACCTTGGCATGCAGGATTGATGCCTCTCCTCTATCCCACGCTGAAGGTAGGAGACACACTGGGAAGCCGATCCAGAAAGTATCTTGCTACCTGCTCCCTTTAGGCCCTGGGAACACCCTGGCAAACCCTGAGAAGGATGCTATCCTCTCAGCTCTGGCTTCTGGGCCCTGAGGCTCAGAGGCAGAAGACAGGTTTGATGCCAGCAGCTGGCCTTGGATAACTCCCACAGCATGTCTTCTCAAACCTGGATGAACATCAAGAGCCTGCCCTTCAGGTGGGGGCTGCTGCTTTGCTTTCCTAGAAGTCAAAGTAGCTGCTCTGATGCCTTCTTTAATTTGTTCCAAAAGCTTTAAGAAAAAGACTCATATAAATTCCACGGAATTCTCTCGAGTTATAGCTGAGGCTGCCTCTGAGTGACAATACCAGGTATCCATCGAGTGGGATCTGCTGCCTTCCCAGTGGGAATGAGGATGTGGATACTGTACTTGCTCTTGGGCTAGTCCTCGTGCTGGGAAATCTAATACCTGGTTGCATGCCTGCACCACATGCAGCCTGCTGTACCTTGAGTTAATTGCTGAGCTGCAGTAGCTTCAGGGCAGACCCCAGAGTGACTTAAGTATCCACAATGGCCTAGAAAACACCAGTCTGAATGAATGGATGGGGTAAGTGTTGGGCTCACTGGAAGACCCTGTGAGGTAAGAGGCACTTATAGTTTTCCCAAAACAAAGCTAAGAGTTGACTTCTGAATCAAATATTCTACTTAAGAATAAAAGCCCCTAGTCTGGACAGGGCATGGTGGTGCTGACCTGTTATCCCAATGCTCAGGAGACAGTAGCAAACAAATCTCTGTGACTTCAAGGCCAGTCTGGTTTACATAGTGAGTCCCAGGGTAGCCAGAGCTACAGAGTGAGATTCTGTGTCCAAAAAGAAGGGGAATTAAAGTTCCCAATCTCTGAAATTCTCCACCTCCCCTACCTTGAGGGGACTGAGGGCCAGTAGCTGCTGTCAAAGGAGACTGCATTTCTCCTGAGAACTGTTGTCTCTGCTCAGCTTTGGACCATAGACACTGGAAGGGAGACCTGGGGCCTCTGGATCAGCCTGTAGAGCTTGGGAAGTTACAGCAGGGATGAGCATGGCCCTGAGATGGGTGAGGACTAGAGGACAGAGCCATGGGTTCCCTGTCTGGTCTCAGCCAGACTCACCACTATGCTTACTTTTTTATTTGATTGGGAGGTAGGGGGACTGGAGCACAAAATTTCATTTGATGGCTGGAGGCAGCTCAGTAGTTAGGAGCTCTTACTACTCTTGCCAAGGATCCTGGTTCAGTTCCCAACACCCATGTGGTAACTCACAACTGTCTGTAACTCCAGTTCTAGAATGTCCTCTACTATAGTGTGGCCTGGGAGGCCCCATGTGTCCAAAGCACACCTCTGGAATTTTCTAACACTGACAAGGAGCAGGCAAGTGGCCCAGGGGCAGAGGAGACTTGTCTTTGCATGCTTCTGGCTGCTGCCTGTGTCCTGTCCTGGAGTCAGGATGGAGTAGGTGGGAATGTAGGGCTAAAGTAGGTGGTTTTCCAACCCTGTCCCTGGGTGGATTTAGTTCTGAATGATCCAAATGTTCCCAAAGGCTCAAGCGGATTTTCCACCCTTTCCACGGTCAAATGTGCCGTGAGAAACACAAGGGATTGCCAGGGACATGCTGTCCATCCAGTCTTTCTACAGCACATAAGCTCTTAGGCTATTTCAGCCTCTCCTGGCCACTGACAGCCACTGGGAACCCTGGGAACAGCCACCTGAGGTGGTAAGGCAGAGTGAAGAGGGCCTGCATGGGAGTCAGTGTTTTGGACCATCCACAAACCAGGAACCAGTACAGGCTTCTGAGGAGGGCAGGCCACCTTGGGTGGGCTGGGTAGGTTTTTCATCTTAACTACAGTGTGTATTTTAAACTTGGGCCCATCCTGGCACCTGCTCCCAACCCCTTTACCCTGGACATCTATAATTACCCATACCTGCTTAGGAACAAAGAGTTGAGCTGAAACTGCTACAACCCCTTCCGTGGATGATTATCAGGCATAAGAAGGGCTCTTGAGGACCTTTGGAGCCTGGGAAGGAGCAGACTCCCTACAGAGCCCTGATTGCTTCTATTGTGTCAGGGCAGTGGGTAGTCACTGGGGAGGGGGCAGGTTGCTGTTAGGCTGATTTCTGCTTTGAGCTCTAAGGCCTCTGCCCAGCAGGTAGTCGGCATCTATTCAGTGGTGAGTGAGTAAATGAGCCAAAAGGTAGCTTCTTAGCTTAGCTCTGTTATTGGCTCCTTGTTGACTTTGAGCTAGGAGTTCCCATTGTTGGGCCTAGTGAAGGCCTGAACAGAGAAGATACTGAGGACTTACTTTCAGTATGTGTGTTTAGCTAGGATGGTGTCTTAGTTAGGGTTACTTATCGCTGTGATAAAACACCATGACCAAAAACAATTTGGGAAAATTGTTTGGCATACACTTTCAAATCGCTGTTCATCATTAAAGGAAGTCAGGACAGGAGTTCACACAGGGCAGGAACCTGGAGGCAGGAGCTGGTACAGAGGCCGTGGAGGGCTACTGCTTACTGGCTTGCTCATCATGGCTTGCTCAGCTATAGAGCCCAGGACCTCCAGCCCAGGGATGTACTACCCTTAATAGGCTGGGCCCCGCCCCAGCAATCACTGATTAAGAAAATGCTCTACAGGTTTGCCTGTAGCTGGATCTTATGGAGGTATTTTCTCAATTGAGGTTCCCTCTCCTCAAGTGACTTTAGCTTGTGTCAAGTTGACATAAAGCTATCCAGCACAGATGGATACCTATCAAGATAAAAGCACACAGGAATGTGGGGCCAGCAAAGCCATCCATGTTGAAAGGCCAGGACCCTCTCCTGGTCCCCCCTGTTTTCCCTTGTGATATGCCATGTCACACATACAACACACACACACACACACACACACACACACACTGGCATGGCCTCTTCATAGACCAGGTTTCTGTGGACCTAATGCTTGTCTTCAGTCCTCTTCTGTACAGTAATCTTAGCCTCCCTTGCCTCCATCAGCATCTGCCTTCCAGTTCCTTTGGTCCTCTGCCATGCTGCTCTCTTCTGAGATTCAGAGGTTCCCTCCCTACCCTTGTTCCCCCAGGCTCCTGTGTTCTACCTAAGATTCTCAGAGTAGTCTACTTGGGGGAGGCCCCCCACCCCCATCACACTCTTGAGTAGAGGAAGCTGGCATCTGAGCTGTAAGACAAAGGCAAGGATTCTAGTCAGGGCTGGGGGGAGATGAAAGTTGTTCTGAGAAAACAGGTTACTGTAGAGAGGCAGCCTCCACATTCTGAGGTTCTGAGAAAGAACCATCCTCCTGTGTTCATGGGGGACGCAGAAGCTTGCCTGAAGCTATCCATGGCATAACTCTTGGCAGGGTAATGCTGTGGGAGACCCTGCGTCTCTGTGGGAGTCCCAGCCAGTGTTTCAGGCTGGGCATTATCCTCGTTGACTTCTTTTCCCTCAGAAATGCCACTGCCGACCACTTAACCCAGTTTTGCCTCAGTCACATCTGTGCCGACTAGAGGGGTCTCCCTCTCTACATATAGCCAGGGACCTACCCACCCTCCCCCCCTCCAGGGACAGCTACTCTTTGCTTTGGCCAAGAGCCAAGGGAAGGAATGAGGGAGAATGTGACTGTCCACCAGAGATGTTTTTAATTCCAAAGGCAGTGACATCTGTTCATTCGTGAGGGCCTTACCACCCAGGCTCTGTTTATCCAGACACAGGGGCCCTGCGTGTCCTCAGAGGCGGCTTGCCCAGGTGTGGCTGAATGGATAGGGAGGGCACAGCAGGAGGGGATGTGATTACTTCCTGGGTGGCCAGGCTGGTGTGAGCCTTGCCTAACTAGAGCAGAGATGAGGACCATCTGATTGTCTGCAGAAACCACACTATTCAGACTACTGTTTTTGAGGAACTTGCTGGGACATCATCTTGCAAAGCTCTTCCTCTATCCTGCTCCTAGGCCACAGGTTTCAGGAAGGAATGAGTCAGGCTTGAAGAAGAGAAGGCAAATCTGTGCTGTTCCCCAGAGGAAGGCTCCAGTCCTTGAGGAGGAAAGGAAAGCTGAATGTCTCCGGGGAAGAGGTTCCCAACTCAATCATCCATCTGCTAAGTACTTTGATCACCATGGAGACCAGCTGGCCAATGCTCATCCAATCTGAGCTTGCTTTACCCAGACAAGTGTTGAGCCTGGGGTTCTTTAGACAGACAAGTGTAGGACTTTGGGAACAGGATTTATCCTGCCCTCTTTCTCCCACACACCAGTGGTGAGGAGCGGTACACCGTTCCCCAGACTGCACTCTGTCATGTGACCCAGCTAGAGGAAAGAGAACCTTAGGAAGTCAGTGTCAGCTGTTCTGAAGTTAACCAGCCAGCACCAGATACCAGCTGTGTCTGCATCAGGTGAATGAGGTGAGCAGTTCAGTTGGTGCCTTCTCAGCTAGTTACACAACCAGTCATTGCACCTTGGAGAAGGGATGCTGAGCAAAGCAGGGATCTGTGGGAGGGATGACTTTAGCCATGCTTATAGTGCCTCAGCTCCACAAAGCATCCCTCATTCCTCCAGTTAAAATTGATCTTTCTCTCCACTTCTATGGCACTTCATCCTCACTGTCCTGGTGGTATAACCCTGGGTTTCTGGAAAGCGGAGAGAGGAACTTCTCTCCTCATACGCTACATAGTAGGTCCACAAAGGCTCTTCTGCTTCTTGTCTACAGTTAAGTTCCATTTCCTCCCTGCCTACTCTAGGCTGGCAGTTTGTCACCACTGGCTTTTGGTTCATCTGATTCCTCAGCCCCTACTCTAGAGTCAAGCACTTAACCAGTCCCTCCTCATGGCTCTAAGTATCATTCCTTCTAAGTGAGGAGGGCAAAGGCCCTGCACTAACCTCAGTCTTCTCTAGTGACTCCGTTTCCCCAGATGTGAAGTGGGAGCCTTTGTTCTTCATATGGTTAGAGGGACGTTTTTAGTCCATACAGAGAGAAGAGAGGGTCAGTGTGGTGCTGACCACTCAAAATAGCAGTCTTTATCTTCTCAGTTCTTGGCTGGCCCTGCAGTGAAACTGTTCCTTTCCCAGAAAGGTACCAGAGGCAGAAACAGAAAATGTCAAGGACTGTCAATGGTTGAGACCCAGCAGGGGTATTCAGAGAGCCAGGAGTGATTCCTGTACCCAAGTCCTTCACTTTCCCCTGAATCCTGAGAACTGTCCACACTTTAGCCAGGCAGTGACTGTGACTGACCCACAGGGGCTGTGGAGGACTCTCACTGCCCCTTCTGAGCTGCAGCTGTGTGACCTCAGGCCAGAATGCTACTTCTCTGTGAGCTCTGGTTCTCCCAACTCTGAAATGGAAAAATGACCTGCATATAAGTAAGTGCAGTGTGAAAGCCCTGCGCGGGGTACTTGGCTCATGGTTGGCACAGTGCAGATCCTGGTTTGCTTCCTGCATATGCCCAGCTTTGCAGTGGTGGGATGTCCAGGATAACTGAGTTGTATATACCCTAGCCATGTAGGTTTTTTACATTCTAGCTTTTCTCTTGTCTCTAAGTATCACACTCTTTAAGTTGCATGGTTAGCTTGAGAAAGGATTCATTTCTCATTCTTCAGTTACAACAAGAGCTTGCTGGACGTGATGCCACACACCGTTTAGGGAGGCCAATGCAGGTAGATCTCTGAGTTTGAGGCCAGCATGGTCTACATAGCCAGTGCTACATTAAGAGACCCTTTCTCAGAAATAAACAAAAGAACAACAACAAACCCCAAGCACTTTCGAGTTTTCTTCCAAGGTACTGCAGTTGCTCCTGTGTTGTTGGACATCCTCTGCCCCTTATAGCAAAAGTCTTTGTTGGTGAGGTGTCCAGGGCTATAGCTACAAACAGCAGTAGGGGTGCACCTCCATGTTAGTGAAGGAGCACCTCCAGGTCAGACATCCTTGACCAGAGTCACATTTGCTTTCACAAAGTCCTTGGTGAGCATCACATGGAGCAGCCAGAGACGGTTGCCTCTTTATTCTGTACATTTATCATAGGAAACTTGTGAGCATAAACAAGTGGCTGGCCCTGCCACCAAGTTGGGACTGAGGAACATGCCTTAGGGCAGGAATTGAGTGGGTAGGAAAGTGGAACTCCAAAGCAGTCCTTTGCAAGGGAGATGGGCCGCTCTTCATGGTCAGATGCAGCTTTTACCCAAAACAGTGGCCCCTGGAAGTTGCCACGGGCTTGGCCTCAAGCCTTCTTGATACTACCCAAGTGCCAGGAACAGCCTGGTGGTGAAGGAGTTAAAAGTAACTGGCTTATTGTTAGCTTCCCGACAAACTTTATTTAGTAGAGACTAGAAGGAGAGATAGAGGGTGGGTGAGAAGAAGCCCCAGCTTGCCAAGAGTTAAACCCTGGGCCTGCATAGTTTTGGAGGGGGCAGCTCCAGAGCCCTTTTTGAGTCACTTCCTTCAGTGGGGCGGTAATGTGCGCACTGCCTGCAGCCGCCTGTGGTGCTCTCCCAGTTCACGCTCTGTGTCCCAGGATCTGCAGCTCAGGAGAAGGCAGCAGGCTGCCTGCCGGAAGGCACTGGGCCCTAGTGGTGCCTCAGACTCTGCTGCTTCCCGGCTGCAGTCTCCAGGGAGGGGGAAGGAGGAGAAGGAGGAAGACGCAGAGGGAGGGGAGGAGAAACCGGAGGCCCACACCCGCTGCTTTGGGACTGCTCCACTAACAGTCCGGCTAAGCACTTAGGCACAGACAGCAGCTCTCTCCAGAGCCGCTTGTGCGCCTCTCCGCTTTTCTGCCTGGATCTGGCCCGGCAGGCTGGCCGCTGGAATGACGGACATCCTGCCTCAGCCCGACTGCAGCCTGAAAGCAGTGTGTGAATCCCTTGAGCACTGCTGCCTGGATCAGTTGGAGGAGCCGGGGAGTAAGCGAATGCCCAATACTGGCGCCCGACTCTGGGGCCGAGTGCGCAGTAAGCTGCTTCGCCACAAGGTGCTAGCAGGGGCAGGTTGGGTGGTGGAGGATTAGAGTGGCTGCGGGAGGTCTAGGGGCTTCTGGGGACTCTGTCTACCTCTGCATTACTGCTCCAGCTGGATCCCAGAAGTCCCAAGACAGAGGGTGGAATATGGGTATGTTTTAAGTGGCTTGAACTTAGTGATGAATGCTAGTGGCAGCCCCCACCCTAACCCTGGATGCCTTTTCTGCATCTGTCCCTGGCTCAGCAGAAGGAGGTTTGTCTCCTGTGCAAGTGGACTCTGCTTGGCTTCCTTCTGAATATAAACTGGCAGAAATAGATGTAGATAGGCAGCCTCACTGGATCTCATTGTCCACCCAACAGCCCAGCACAGGCTACCCCAGCCATCTTTTGTGGATATCAGTTCTCTATCCCTTGGCTGAGGAGTTCCTCAACATGGTCTACCATATAAGCTTTATTTGTGCAAACTGAAAGGATCATTGCCACCAGGGAGGAAGGACTGGTGGTGGAGAGGGAATAATGTGCTAAGTCTGGGGGCTGTAGACTGCTTCTTCAGGGACCACCCAGACAACTACTGGACTAATGCCAACTGGGCATCCAACAACTCACACAGCATGCCAGGGGGTTCCTGACCAAGCTATGCCAGGGCAAGCTGCCTGCAGCCCCAGACCTGAGTTAGGATCAAAGTCTGAGATTAAAGCTGACTGTCCTACATCTGGGCAGGCTGCCTTGGAGCTGCTTTAGGTCCTGGCATCAGGCAGCCAAGGAAAAGCCAGACCCAGTGCCTAGCACACAGTAAGTGCTTGATAATGCCACAGATTGGATCAACTGCCTGAATTGTTACAGGGTGCTGATCCTGGCTGACATGGAGTCTGTAATGGGACTTACAAGTCTTCCTGAAGCTCAGAGGAAGACCCTTGGCCAAGATCTGTGCCAGCCAGCACATGCTAAGAGGGGTACTCTTGGGCCCATTGGCTCCTGTTTGGTTTGATCTTTGGCTAGTGAGGCATAGTTGACCCTGTAGAGGTGACATCAGTTCTGGAAAGCACTGGGTAGGGAAGCAATTTGAGCTATCCTGCTTGGGCCCCTGTGTCACCTTCAGTCTCCCTGGGGACCAAGCAAGCAGAACCCTACTGGCCCTGGCATTTACCAGAGCCCCTCTGTGCTGAGGCAGCTGTTTGTTGCAGGCAGCTTGGAGCCATCCCCATCCCCTCTCCTAGGTCTTGCTGAGGCCAGCAGACACCAGCCCAGAACACATCATTCCCAGACCTCAAGGTTGGCAAGAAACTGCCATAGCAGGTTTCTGACCTAAAACTAGCCAGAGTTTTACAGCCTACCTGCCACCCTGGGTACCAGGCAGGTAGGGTTAACATTCTAAACCTTGAAACCCACACTTCAGTTCTCCTTTCATTTGTGGCTGGCAAAACAGAGCCTCTTTAGGAACTCATTGGCTGGCTTGGCTTCAGTGGTATCTTAACAGTTTCTGCTTCTCATGTGATCTCTGGCTGACGGGTAGCAGGCCAGCCAGGTGCTGGACTGCTGAGTGTGTTGGCATCAATGCAACTGCAGTGGCTGTGGTGCAGGGCTGTGCTCTGTAGTTGGTGATTCAGTCCCCTAGCACATGCTGTGTGATAAAGTGTGTCCATGTCATGGACCCTGCAGGTGACAGAGGGACATCACCCTCCTGAGCCTGCCTCACTGCATAGGCCAGAAAGTGGGGGCGAGGCCTGTTCTTCCCTTCCTCCTGCAGCCTACTTATTTCAAAGTGGCTATGGGTGCTGAGATTAGGTAGGACTTTAGGTGGGGTGGGGGACATATGGCAGGAGGGACCACCTTATTATCTCGCTAACTGTACCTTAAGGATTTGATGTCATGAATGCTGAGATACCTGTGGCCTTCCTGTTCCCCTCTATCCGAAGCCATTAAAAGCCAGAGGAGGGGTGACTCATCTGGGACCCCACACTGGGGCTGAAGAGTGTTCTCATAGAAAGGTCCTGGTATTAAAATGGAGCTTTTGAAATGGTGTGAAACCTGTTTGCTGGAGGAGCAGAGGCGGAGGTGCAGGGCTGGAATAGGTTACTTTTGTCCCCGAGATCAGTTCTGAGGCAGAAGCCTCATTCTAGGCCCTGGCTTGGCAGTTGGTTTGTTGTGCAAGCATTTAGCAGGGGACACACGTGGCATTTGGCTTTGTGGGTTCTGCCAGGGCGTGCAGTATTTAACTTGCATTTCAATTTGCCTTCTTCTCTCACCCCCCCCCCCCGCCCCTTCTCCAATCATATTCAAGTAGAGTAAGCTGGGGGGCGGAGGTTACCCTTCTTTCTATCCTGCCTGGGTCTAAATTCTTTGGTTGAACCTGTGAGGGGAAGGGATTGAAGGAAGAATTCCATTCCTAATCCTGGAACAGCCAAAGTTTTTAATAGGGCCCCTTGTGGGAATCATAGAGGCGAAGTAAGAGGCCCAAAGCAAGGCCAGGCCAGAGACATTTGTCTAGTGAGGAAATCAAGACTCTTACTGTTTCTCTGCACCCAAGACAAAGATGCGTCTCATTCAGGCCAAGCCAGATGCTGGCCAGAAGTGGAGATTCAGGCTGAATGAAGATACAAGGGAGCTAGGGAAAGCTTCTGGACCTTTATCTCTGCCTCAAAGAATGGTCGTGTGGGCCTGAGAAGTCCAGGCTTTCAAAGAGCTTCTCTTGACAAGACAGAGGCTGATGTTGCTAAATGTACCTGCCCTTTGGTGGCCATTACCTCACCCTGCTTGCATAAAGGGTCAGAGGTGGTACCTGAGAAAGGATGAGATATGGGGTACCTTGAGGTCACTTGTCTGGGGGACCTTAGAACCTAGGAGGACAATAGAAGAGGGTTCCATTGTCAGCTTGATTGGTCTTGCAGAACAGCTCCTCGTCCCCTCTGGAGGGTCATTTAGCTCAACAGATATTTCCAGCAGAGGTTTGCATACAATATGTATATCCCAACACATTTACTTGGCTGTTTACTGACTGTTCCTGCCATTGAGGGCTCGGGTACTAGGTATAAGATACACATGTGTCCTGGGCTCATTCATTTATTATGGCTCTGAACATCAAAAAAGACCTTAACGCTGTGTGTGGTGGCACCAGCCTATAATCTTAGTTTTCAAGGCTGAAACAGTAAGACCACCACATGTTTGAATCTAGCCTGAGCTACATAATAAGCTACATAGTAAGACCCTTTGTGAAAAAGGAGAAAAGATAGTAAAAGCTTCTGCACTAGAAATGCCCTGGCTGTGGCTGTCTGATGCTCTACCTTGCTGCCATCCTCCCTGAGTCCTTATTAGCAAAGAGAAGAAACTTGCATTGTATGTCTCCACCATTCATGGACCCAAACACATCCCTGTAGTATTCCTTCAGCAGTAGACAAAAGAACAAGAGCACTGCCCCCAAGGACTAGAGACCCCTGCCACAACCCTCTTTCTCCTAGACCTTTGTGGACAGGACCATGGTCAGACCAGCAGGTAGGAAGCAGGGTTTTTGTATTCACACAGCACTGCACTTGCACGTCTGGGAGTGAGAAACCCTGACTTCTGGGACCATGTGAATAGTCTTTCAACTCCACTTCTCCCATCTTTCCACTGAGCAGCCTCCCCAAAGCAGGAGTCCTTGATTCTGCATATTTGATGTTCCGTAGCCCCACCCAGGTGTAGAGCCACCCTGTATACAATGTGCTGTCTTACAGGATCCATGCACCCAGAAGTGGGAGCCCTTGTTCGGGTGAACTTGTCAGAGTTCTTGGCACCTGGGATATTTTAGCTCTGGGAACTGTATGAGATAAGTGCCAGGCCACTATGGTTCCCTCAAGCATCTCTGATCCCATACACAGGTTGACCAGTTGGCCTGGTTGGGCTTAGTGCCCTACATTTAGATGGCCTTGGACCAGAGATTGCTGAGCCTGCCAACCTAACTGATTCCTCAAAGGCCAGAACTCCTGGCACCCAGGGCTGTAGTAGCGTCCAGGATAGTGATGCCCCACATTCAGGAGGTCAGAGCTATGGAGGGCTTTAAGAAGGATCTCAGAAACATCTACAGGTACTGTCTGGAGGTGTTGCCACATTGTTGGTAAAGGGCACTCTTGTGCAAGGACTCAGCCCTCTGCCAAGTACCCCCTCTGCTGAGCTGGCAAGGGACTATTTGTCTTCCTTTCTTCTGTCACAGCATGCTGGGGACAAGAAAGAGGCAGTTTTGTTTTGTCAGCTCCCTAGTGAACACACAATCGCCGCCCCCTGATCCTGGTACCTGCCCAATGCTCAGAAGAAAGCCACTGTCCGTTTGGATTCTAGGATCTTTAGACCAGCTGTTTTATCCTTGGACCCACCGGAGTGCCATAAGACCTGTTCCTGGGCTTCTGCAGGGGGTTGGTTGGGAGGGGCCCCGGCTTAGCTTGAAACATGCCCTGAGACAGAACCTAGAAGCGTCTCTATCCTGGACAGTGACCCTTACTACAGCCGGTGCATCAAATACATACAGCCAGTGCAGTGGTACCCACAATGCCCATTCCTATCAGGTGCTTGAGTGCTATCCTGCCCTCCATGAAGCCTCCTGGGAGTACCCCAGACTCGTGACACAGGCTTCTAGAGAAGAAAGGGCTCTAGGCTGGTAGGAGCTGAGGGACTTCATTTGTTCAGTCCTGGAAAGACGATTTAACTTGCTGTAAGACCTCGAATAAATCTCTGCTGTATCTCCTATGTTCCAGGCCAAGGAATATGGAGGAGCCCAGGCAGGGGGGCCTGATCTAAAAAAGTCAGTCAATAAGTAGGGTCATTCCAGGCTGGGTGATTTATGAAGAAAAGAAAACGGGGTAACAGATTAGAGAGGAATGGTTGGAAGGCTTAGCTGGAGGTTTTATTTTTGGGGGGGGAGGGGAGGCGTGGCTTAAGACAGGGTTTCTGTGTAACAGCCCTGGCAGTCCTGAGACTAGACCAGTTTGGCTTCAAACTCAAGAGATCTACATGACTCTGACTCCCAAGTGCTGGGATTAAAGGCATGAACCACTACTCCCAGCTAGATAATTTAAATGATGAACTTTCATGGGTTTGACCACAAAAGATCTGTGGATAGTGAAGTCCAGACAAAGGAGCCTAGTGAGAGAAGCTCTAGGAGAGTTATGTTCAAAAGCAGAAGGCCATGCAGAGTGGAGAGGACAAAGTTGAAGGCATAAGCACTTGTCAGCATCAAGAAAGAAGCCGCTAGAGCCTTTGAGCAGTTTAATAGTGTTGCTGTGTCTTGAGCATGACCTGGGTACCAGGCATCAGTCTGTGAGGTGATTGCTTGTGTTATCCATGCCATTTTATATACAAGGGAATGGAGGCTTAGAGAATGACCCAAGTGATGTTATATGGTGCTTAGCAGAGGAGCTAGTTCTTAAATCTAAACAGCTTGGCCCCTATATATAGCTCTCACTCTACCAGCTGCCTTATGTGGCCTCCAAGGAGGAAACCCAAGCACTTGCTCAGACCTCGAGGCTGTTTCTCAGAAGTCCAGTTGTCAGGGTTGTGTGGTCAGTAGATAACCTAGATAGGAACTTGTGGAGGCACAAGTTTCCTACCCACCTGCCTTGTGGATAGATAGGGTGTGCCGCCTGGCCCAGTATGCTGTGTCTCAAATGGTACAGGGATGCTGTTGATAACGTGTGTGGACATGAGACTCAGAACAAATGTGAGGCTTGGGGGTGAGTCTGCTCAGAGCTACACAGAAAATTGCCACTGTCCCCATTTTCACTAGCAGTGGGATCTGTACCTAGAAAGTCTTCCTGGCCAGGGTGGGAGGTAAAGTCAGTTTCAGAAAAGGATTTTATAATTCTTATCAAACCATTGCAAGTCAAGGCCTTTGAGCCCATGGTGGTCTTCCAGACACTTCACATTCCAACAGCAGCCAGCATGGACGGATCCTGGAGTGCCTACTGCTTCAGGCAGCTGAGGTCTGCCTCTGTTGCTTTGGCCTTGACCATCTCCAGACCAGGCTGTTGCCTCTGCACTTGCTGCCCTGCTGACCCCAGCATGGCCCTGGGCAAGGGCAGAGTAAAATACTTGCTTTTCACTTGCAGCTTGGCCCTATGGTAAAATTCTCAGGCTGGTTGTGAATAGGGAAGGCCACAGAGCCGCAGGGCTGGGGAGAGATGAAAGCAGAGGCAGTCCAGTTTTGAATTTTGTCTGTCTCTCCTTAAAGTTCAGCCATGCCCAGCTAGAGCCCAAGAGTGTGGTCTACACAGAATAGGCTGAGACCCTGGATGGAGTGCTAGAAAAGGCAGGTTGCTGAGGGATTAAGAAGCTAACCTGGCTTCAATAAAAGCCTCATTCAGAGCTGCTAAACCCCTTCCATATGTGGGCCTTGGGAACTTGAGAGTTCTTGAGAGGGGGAGGGGAAGGGAGCAGAGGCAAAGGGGCCTCACCCGGGTGTCTTAGAATAGGGAGTCAGCCTAGCCCATCTGTGGCTGGTTTGGGAGGAGAGGGGCAAACTGCGGCCACAGAGCACCTTCAGGGCAGCCTGGCTGACCCTGCTGTACCTGTTCCAGGGGCAGAGGGCTAGAAAGTCAGAACTGGCTGGGCTTTACAGTGAGGCTGCCAGGCCACTGGAAAGATGAGGTGACAATTTCCTGAGCCTAACCCTAGTCTTTTCTGACCCAGTTGCTGAGCTGGAAGGCAGGATGGAGATCTGTTCCTCTGCCCTTCCCTGAGCTCAGCAGCCACGTTGACAGAATCTTAAGTGCCCTGCTGCAGGAAGGCGAGGCAGTCTCTTGGCAGATCTCTTTCAGACTGCCTGCCCTGCTGTGCCTCTCACGCCTGTGGTATGTCCCAATGACAGGCTGGCTTACTTTCCCAGAGGATCCAGCCCTAAGCCTGTGACTACTTGGGAAGACAAGGTATAGTAGCCCAAGACCACCACTATGGCCCTTGGTATCAGACTCATAGGAATCAGATGCACAGCACACATGGTACCTAACTGGGTTAAGAAGCTCCAGAAACATCCAGATTCCAGGCTCCCTTTTGTTTGGTACCTACCAGCAGTCTGTTATATTGAGGCTCTTGCATCATGTGATGCTCCTGTGCTGCCTCTTAGCACAGCAGCCTTAGCAAGCTGGATTTACTGCCCTTATTAAAGGACATTTCACTTTTATAAATCTCTAAAACAAGCTGTAGACTTTGAGGAGAGTCTGTTCCTTTCCAGAAAAGGGCAATGGTGGCTCTCGGTCTCAGCAGGCCAAAGACAGAGTAGACTAGGAATGGTAGGCTGGTAGGAGCCATCTGCAGGGAGCAAGAGGTCAGGGGCTTGTACAGGAGGCTGAGCTCCTCACAACCTCTGCTCTCCAGTGCTGTGGCAATGGTAGAGGCTGGTATCCTAAGAAAGGGGGTTTTACTTTCAGAGGTGGGGGCCTGGAGCCCTGCTGAACATTGTCATGGGGGTATGCGTCATCCACTGAGCCACTGGGTGTGTTCCAGGGCACTGCCTGCTGAAGACTGCTCTTACCTCTGTCTCTGTCTCCCCTGAGACCAGAGGTAGCTGGTTTTGACTTTCTCTTTGTCCCCAGCTGCTCCTAGGCAGGCCTCTTAGTGAAGATTAAACAGTCCACATGAAGGTTTGTCCAGAAGCTGAAGCAACTGCAGTCATCGTTCCCAGAACTCTGGAGTGCTAGCTGTCTGGTAGAGGACATGTGTCATAGTAGAATGTGGCCCAGCAGTCAAGAGGACACAGGCTTGAAAATGGCTTTGTCAGCTGAGAGAGAGTAGAAAGAGTTGCCAGTGACAAGAATAGTCCACACTTGCTTCGTGCCACCTAAATGCAAAGCACAGGGAAGTGGCAGAGAAGTGATGGGTTACCTGCCTGGGCTGGTGAAAGCTGGGCCTGGGGAGGAAGGACTTCCACACCTGAGAATGTTCACAAAACTCACACTGAGTGTCCTTCTCTGTGCTTGGAGCTTTCCCCTTATATGACCATGTTGGTGTTTCCTGTCCTAAATATGGGGTCACTTTGGTCTAAAAGAGTGACGGCTAACTGGGATTCTAGCAGAGCCCCTTGTTCATAGCGTGGTGCACTCTTGGACAATAATCCGAAGGCCTCCACTTTTTTTAGGGAGAGAGCAGAATACATGGCCACGATGGGCCTAAAGCTAAACATAGATGACTGAGTTGCTGTTTGTCAGTGTTTGACCACTGCTTAACAACTCCCTCTAAGGTGTTTTGGGACCTGTTTCTCTCTTCCCTGAGCCCCACCCTGGAGGAGCCTCACTGAAGGTATGTTACCTGTGGTCCTCCCCCATCCAGCCCTTCACAAGCCCCATCTGCCCTTCTCCTTCAGGTGGTCTGATACCTTTTACTAAGTGCCTGTTCCTAGGACCCACAGATGGCACCTGTCTTCTGGGAAGTTGTCCCCTCTTGACTGACATCCCAGAGGCTGGCTCCTGCACCCTGAGCACTAATCTAATCAGGAAATAGCAGAGTCCACAGTTCCCAGGGGTTATAAATAGTCACAGCAACTCAGGCAGCATCGTTTCTCTGGAAAATGTGCCATGTCCCTCTTGGCTCCCCACCCTCCCTTCTCTGTATTTAAATGACATCCTCAAATAGACTTGGTTTCTCAAGGCTGCTGGCCTCCTGGGAATCTGAGCATCATCGTCAGGGCACTGAGAAGCTGGGCAGGTCTTTTTAAGTGGATACTAGGGGCACCTGTGGCAGGAACCAAGGACATGGCAGTGGCAGGAACCCACAGGAAACAAGAAGAGCGTCTTACCCATAGCTGTCCTGAGAAAGGCTGGAGCATGTGAACACACAGCAAGGGGCACCCAGCAGGTGGTAGACAGGGTGGACGGACCATAGAGTGTATTGAGTCCTGTGGTTCTCTATGAGGGCTTTCTGGAAGAGGGAGCTAGCACTAGCAGTGGCCTCTACCTGTTTTAAAAGCTCCCAGGGAAACAGACTCGTGGGTAGAAAACAGAGCAAACAGGAAGTTTGTGTTAAAAGCAGCGAGACAGACTCCACACCAAGAAGCCTGGTGTCTCTTTCCTGAGTGAATCACAGGCCAGCAACCACCACTGTAAAGCGCAGGTGCCAGGTTAGATGCGTTACATAGTATCCTACGGATTTAGTAAAGAGAGTAGTAAGTCAGGGAGATGTGACTACACCCAGCGCACATTCCCTAGATCTGGACACTGCATAGATTCCTTGCACTATTTAAGTTTCTGTGTCCTCATCTTCAGAATGGGGAGAGCTACGAAGGCTTAAACAACACTGGTGGATTATGTTGATTCACTGAGATGTGTATACAAAGGGTTTGTCAAAGTGTCAGACTTACACAGAATGCTCAAACTGTCAGGCAGCCCCGTGAGTAAGCCAAGGCTTGTCAGTAACCCACCCAAAATCAGGAGATAGAACAGGAGACTCAGGCTAGTCTGACTACTAATCCCTAACATTTGCAAACACAGGCTCTGTTCAGATGGCACTCCAGGAGTCGGGAACCATTGGGTCTCTCGAGAAGAAGTGCGAGGTTATAGGGTGCTGAGATAGGGGTGTGAGGTGAGTCTGGCTAGGTGTAAGGACTATGAAACAGATGGAGCTTCGCTGGTGCCTAGAAAGACTTACTTTTGAAAGGATTGGTCATAAGCCAGGCATGATTATGTGCATCTGAAATCCCAGCACTCAGAGGCTGAGGCAGGAGTTTTGAGAGTTCCAGGGTAGCCAGGGTGACATAGGAAGACCCTATCTCAAACATCTCCAAAACCGGGATGCATCTGTTTCAGTCAGCTGAGGAAGGGCACTTGAGGCCTGCGTGGGCACCTTGGAGGCAGGCAGGGAGGCAGAACCAGAGCAGACAGAGGCCCTGTCTCTAAGACTGAGCAGTCTAGATGCAGTTAAGGACCTGTGAAAAGGCAGGCTGTGCTGTAAGTCAGGCTTTGGGGACAAACGTGGAGAGAGAGGGAGGTTCAGAAAACTAAGGCCAAAGTTGGGGCTTCTGCTGAGATGAATAGAATCCTCAGCCTCAAGCCTTCTGAATGAGAGGGCCTAGCAGCAGTCACACTGGTGGCTGTCTTTGTTGAAGGCCATCCTGTCGGCAGGGGCTCTGCCCAGGGAAGATGTGTGTATGTGCTTGGTTCTCCCCGTGCTACATTTTCTTTATATTCTCAATTCCGTTCCTCCTCTGTGACAAGGAAGTGACTGCTGAACACAGGGCTTGAGTCTCTGTAGACTGGATGCAGGCCCAGAGCCAGCCAGGTATAGCCCCAGACCCCATCAGATGTGACAGACACAGGAAACACCTGGGCTCACCCACATGCAGCTTTTTGTCTGTGAGGACAGTAGTCTGGTTAGAGGCACATGTGTCCCTGAAGGTGCAGAGACTTGCTGAGGATCAAGGTGGCAAGGGAGAGTTGAATCAGCTCTGATCAGCGAGCGGGCACCTTCTGTGAGACACTGTGCCCGTCACTCTGTGCTGGCTCCTGACTACTGCATTGTCAGATGGGCCTTGTCACTTCAAAAGATGAGCTCACTCTTGTGTTTAAGTGGATGATGGTGGGTGTTGAATCACTATGGTAATTAGATTCCACTGCATATACTTAAAGATGATGTCACCACTTTACGATGTCAATATTTACATTATTCTAGAAATGATCTTCACAGCTACTTAAACTTGCTATAGAAATGTTGAGATGTTGACTTTAAAATGTGCTGGGGTTGGGGGCTGGCAGGGGTACGTCGGTGATGTGGGCACAGCACGTTTTGAGTGTCTCATTCTTCTGTCTAGTAGGTGCCAAGGGCTAGAGGCCCTCAAGGAAATCAGGAAGCGCTGGTGTGCCCCTCCCCTTCTCCAAGTGTGTGCTGTGCGTGGTGCTCACTTGTGTGCAGTTGTTGTGTCTGTAAAATTAGGTGACAAGGCTCATCTGACTATGTGGTAGTCAGCAGCCAGCACAGTATGAGGGACACAGAGTCTCACTGGAGGTGTCCCTCCTCTTTAGAGAACCAGAAGTCCTTCCCTAGGGAATGGGGGCTGTGGCTGAAGCCACTTTTTAACAGGTTGATTTCAGGATAAGCATCTAGGCCTCTGCCTTTCTGATTCTTTACCTTTCTTGTAAGTGATTGCTGACCCACAGGAAAAGCTGGCCTCTGACTTGCCTTCTCTCCTTCCCTCACTTTCTCTCTCTCTCTCTCTCTCTCTCTCTCTCTCTCTCTCTGCAGCTGGATCCACAGACAGTTGAAAGCAAGAACTGGCATACGGATGTGATTGAAATGAATGGGGTAAGGACATCTGAACCACATGCCATCCCTCCTGCCATCCTCCCCTGGGTGTTAGGCTGCCTGTGCCTCCCTCAGACCAGTGTTCTCCTCTCTTTGGCCACATCCTTCCCCATCCCAGCCGCAGGTGCGCATGGAGCCCTGCCAGATTGGGGTAGCCCTGTTTGGGGAGAGAGACCTTGTGTTTGGTGATACTCATTCCCTGGGGGATTTGTACCTACTCAACCCCCTGACCAGATCAAAGTGGAATTCTCCATGAAATTTACCAGCCGTGACATGAGCCTGAAGAGGACCCCATCCAAAAAGCAGACAGGCGTTTTCGGAGTGAAGATCAGCGTGGTGACCAAGTAGGTGCTATCTTGGAGACCAAATAGCTTCAGTACCCAGGTGCCAGCCACTTTCCACCTCTCAGCCCCTGCCCCCTGCCCATGCCAGCAGCTTAATCAATCAGTACCACAGGCAGCCAGTTTGGAGACCAGGAACGGCTCCCAGGATACTTTAGAAATAAGCAGGTCAGCTGGGCAGTGGTGGCGCACACCTTTAATCCCAGCACTTGGGAGGCAGAGGCAGGTGGATTTTTGAGTTCGAGGCCAGCCTGGTCTACAGAGTGAGTATCAGGATAGCCAGGGCTACACAGAGAAACCCTGTCTTGGAAAAAAAAAAAAGATGGAAATGGTGAACAGTTCCAGGGGAAGCCAGAGGTCTGTTTCCTGCAGTAAACAAGAAGTGACAGACTGTGGGCCCACATTTGGGCTTGGCAGCAGTAAGCTAGAGTCAGAGGATGGCTGGCTGGGAAAGGCCCACACCCTTTTAGGTCACCCTGCCCCTTTGGGCGCTTTGTTCCCAGGTCCTGCCCTACCCTGGTCATGCAGACTCGCTGTTTAGCCTCCTGTGAGCATTTTTGTTTGTTTGTTGCTTTTCCTTTCCCCTTGAGCATTTTTATTTATTCCATCACCAGGGCTTGGTCCCAGGATCTCTGAGTTGTTACTGAAGTGCTCTGCCATGGGCTACCCCCACTCATAAGCATTTTAATCCAGTGGGATGTCCTTTGCCCAGTCTTTGAACCTTCTCCCACCCATGCTGTACCTCAGCAAGTAGGCTTTAAGGAACAGGATAGCCTCTTCCCCGGTCCTTCCTTGCCTCGACTCCTGACTCCAAGGGGCTAAAGCTGACCAAGGCCAAGGTAACCTGTAGAGGAAGGAGCTAGAGGGTGCAGCCAGTGTGAGACACTCCCTCCATACCCTCTGCACCTGTGTCCTGCAGGCGGGAGCGCTCCAAGGTGCCCTACATCGTCCGGCAGTGCATAGAAGAGGTGGAGAAGAGGGGCATCGAGGAAGTTGGCATCTACAGGATATCAGGGGTGGCCACGGACATCCAGGCCCTGAAGGCCGTCTTTGATGCCAGTGAGTAGGGAGTCCCAGTGGGTAGGGGTGGTACCTGAGCAGCTGGTGGAGAGCAAAGAAGTCTTGGCCAATGCCCTATAGTTTATTGTAACATGAAGGAGGCTGTTTCTGAGTCCCCTGGCAAGTTACGTGTTCTGGGTCTTGTCACTTAGGTTTCCCTCACTCACGTTTCTTAACCACTGCTACAATAAGGATGGCGTTCCGAGAGGTCAGGTCACTTGTTCTGGGTTACCCAGCTTGTATGTTTTTGTACCTGAACTTAAATTGAGACCTTTTGACTCCAGAGTATATATTGCTGACTCAGGCTCCTTCCTCCCTACTGTCTTCAGGCCCTGTTACCATGTGGCAGAGCTTGTAGGTACCCTGTTACCTGTGGTGGGCCCTGGCCCTCAATTTCTTTTCCATTGGGCTGGGTTGGGCTAAGGCACTGGTAGTATATCCAGTGCTCAGGATGCCTGAACTAGGCAGGCAGCCATGAGTCCAGGTAGGGTAAGGATAGGCTAGGGGCCAAGAGCATGATGGTACATGGCTCCCCAAAACATGTGATTAGGTGTGTGCTGTGTGCTGTGGATATAACTCTGATACTCTGAGTGACTAGTTATGTCCCTTCTCTCTTCTGAGAAGTCATAGCCAATAGACCCCAGCCTGTCCCTTGCTGCCTTTTCCCACAGATAACAGCTGCACTGACATATTGCAGAGCTCGTAGGCACCATCTATGCCCTACCTTCCTAGGAGGAGCAGAGTGGGCAGAGGTTTGAGGGACAGATCTGAGCTACTGAAACAGTACTGAGGGCTGCCACTGAGATGTCTCGGAGATCAGTGTGGCCTCTGACCGTGCTCCCTCCTGTACAGATAACAAGGACATCCTGCTGATGCTGAGCGACATGGACATCAATGCCATTGCTGGTACCCTCAAGCTCTACTTTCGGGAGCTGCCTGAGCCCCTCCTTACAGACCGACTTTACCCAGCCTTCATGGAGGGCATTGGTGAGGCTTCTGCGGTCGTGAGGGTGGTTGGGTGAAGTCTCCTAGACTGGTAAAATGAAAAGCAGAAAGAAATGCCCCAGGCATTCCTGCCACTGGCTTGTCCAGAGTAGTCTCCGTCCTTGCGACTGAAGGACCTGAGAATGGGGTGCCGCCTGCTGAAGCTGGGCCCTTTTTCGCCCGTCCCTCTCTCTGCCAGGTGTCCCTTTTGTGACTCCCCCTTACACACTGATCTGCTTCCTGGAAACGCAGGCACTTATGGAAGAAGGCCCTGAGCTGGCAGGGCCTAGGGCTAGAGAGGAAGCTAGTTTAAGCTGTATACTGGAGACAGCTGTCCTGAGCCCCGCAGAGTGGCTCTCTTCATTGCTAGGTACTAGCCAGTGGAGCTCCTATGACCACCTACAGGGGCCACTTCCAGGCCTAGCACAGTGTTCCCTTCTCCTGAGGCAGATAAGACTTCAGACCCTCTTGAGAATGTGAAGCCTAGGGGAGGCTGTTCATTCTAGTCACCAGCTTCAGAGCTGTTTGACAGAAAGCATCCCCATCCCAGTAATAATGTGCAACTAGTAGATTAAACTAGCATAGAGTATGGGTCGGGTGGACTGGGGTAATGGCCAGCGAGAAGGGAAGGAAGAGGCTGCTCCCTCAGCCTACCTTCTAGCCATGTTATGAGTCATGATGGGCATCCTAGGGGAGCCCACTGTTGACAGGCCACACACAGGTCAGGCCCTCCCTCTGGTCCAGGCTTCTAGCCTTCCAGGCTGGCCCTGCCCTAGCCCTTTCTCCTCCTGCAGCCCTGTCAGACCCTGCTGCCAAGGAGAACTGCATGATGCACCTACTCCGCTCCCTGCCCGACCCCAACCTCATCACCTTCCTTTTCCTGCTGGAACACTTGAAAAGGTAAGAAGAAGAAGCAGGGCCCAGCCCAGAGCAGTCGCCTTTCCCACCAGACCCATTGTCTCAGCTCCACCTCCCGGGTACTGGCCTGTGCTAGGTTCCCCCCCCCCCAACACTCCCCCAGCATCCTGAGCGGTTCGGTTGCTGCTCCCCCTCCTGAGCTCACACTCCGTTGTTGGGAAACTGGCTCCTAATTGCAGCATAAAATAATTGGCCATGGTACCATAGCACATGCCTGTGGTCAGGATGCTAAAGCAGGGGGATTGCTTGAACAATCAAGAACTAGCTTGGGTGGGAAACATAAGGAGACCAGTGGAGTGAACTAGTGGAGTGAACTAGCTAGTGGGGTGAACTACAGGGTCTCAGGTGGGTTTAATCTGTGGGCCCCAAAAGCAGCCATTTAGTTAGTGTAACTTTTTTGTTTTGTTTATATTTATTTATTGTGTGCATTACACTTATTTATTGTGTGCATGTGTATGTGTGTGTGGTTTTGCATGTGGAGGACAATTTGTAGAAGTCGACTCTCTCTCTATTATGCAGCTTCTGAGGGCTGGACTCGGGGCGTCAGAATTGGCAACAAGGACCCTTAGCCACTGAGCCATCACGCTAGGCCAGTGTAGCCTTTTTTAAGTGAAACAGAAAGGGCAGCAGGGTGTGCTCCAGACCAAAGGACTACTTTATTCCATTACCTGTAGATGTGTCCTGGGTTGTTACATCATTCAATGTGTTCATTATGAGTCAGTTAAGAATTTGAAGCCCATACATTAAGAACAGGGAAACTGAGACCCTAAGCCCAGCAGGGACTTGCTTGGCTTAGCAGTAAAATTGCACTTAATACCCACATCTTCCTAAACTAAGGCCCTGCTCACCTTCCCTTACCCCTCCTATGGTCAGGGCAAAGCAGAGCTGTTAAGCTGACATCACTGTTTAGTACTGAACTTAGTAACAGCCTGTCCTCATCACTCACTTTTTAGCCCAGGACTTATTACAGACACCAGTCAGAAGGAGGTCACTTGGTGTTCCTTAAATCCACTTGCTACCTTGGACCAGCATCCCCTCATCTGGGTGCTGGCTGTGGTTCAGGCAGGCCAGGCTCTGGAGGCCCAGTGGGGACCTAGTCACAGCTGGCGCTGGTGCTTTGCTTTTCCCATGGTGAGACAATGTTCCTCCCTCTGGTTTGGCCAGGACCAGTTCCCAACTAGTTTGGTGAACATTGTGAGAGGACACGCTGAGAAGGAATGGGAAAGGAAAATTCATTAGGTTTTTCCATCCTGGGAACTGGGCCCACATCTGGGTGTGTGTGTGTGTGTGTGTGTGTGTGTGTGTGTGTGTGTGTGTGTGTAGGGGCTAGCCAGCTGCGCAGCTGTCTGCTGGCACTACATTTGCCTGTTTCCAAAGCAGTCAGCAGGCACATTTGTGACTCCTGCCCAGAGGGTGGGAACATGCTGGAGAACAGGATGAGAGGGCCGATCCAGAGTTTGTGTATGTTGAGGCTCCAGAAACATTTCCTAGTATGGAGTTGGGGGAGGTCCAGAATTTCTTGGTGTGTTTGGTGATCTCCCTTGACAGTAGCCACAGCTACTGTCACACAACAGCTTCCACGGTCACTCAAGGGACATATCAACCTAGTCTATTACATAATAGGAGGGGAGATCTGGAAAGAGTCAGAGCAGGCCCATGAGCAGGCCCTTCAGAGACAATGGGGAATTCAGCCCCCAGACTTGGTTTAGACGCTTCTGCTAACAATACAGTCTGCATTACTGGGCTCAGCTAGCAGCTGCCTCTGGGCAGCAGGTCCTCCCTGCTGTGCCCTGTCCACTGCTGACTTCCCATATCTGTACTACTGTTGGGCTCTAAAGAAAAAGCAAAAAAAAAAAAAAAAAAAAAGAGTGCCTCTTGGGGAGACTTCTCGTCGCTCAGAAACCAGCTCGAGCACCTATGCTGTGTGACTGTGGGGAAGTCACTAAACCTCTCTTATTTTGTTTCCTTACCTCTACAGAGGGGATGATAATGATACCTCAAAATGACTGACAACATACAGTATTACAGGAAGAGTTCTTAGAACTGTAGTATTCTCCATCTTATTGTAAGGTTTTTATCTAGTCCAAGAGGGATGCCATTGGTAATTGTTAGTCCTTAGGCTTAGCAGTTTTCCATCAGCTTGGCACATAGCTTAGGAGCTAGGCGTATGTTACAGCAATTTACTGGGACGAAGCTGGGACCTCAGTCCCTTAGCCTAATGTCCTTCCCACCTATAGGAAGGGAGGCTAGGTGACTTCCACCTTGATGTCCCTGATGGAGCTACTACAAGTACCATTAGTTTCCCGCCATCCTGGGGCTCCTGAGGAGTGACTCTGTTCTCCTTCCTTTCTCTCAGGGTTGCCGAGAAGGAGCCCATCAACAAGATGTCGCTTCATAACCTTGCCACGGTGTTTGGCCCCACGTTACTGAGACCCTCAGAAGTAGAGAGCAAAGCACATCTCACATCAGCTGCAGACATCTGGTCCCATGACGTCATGGCCCAGGTACTACCAGCACTGTGTAGGCCTGTGGACAGTTCAGAGGCCCTAGCTCCCCTCCTAGGCAGCTCTATTAGTGGTATAGAGGCTGCCCAAGCACTTGGCTATAGAGCCTCCTCCTGCTCAAGGCAAGATAAAAAGGGTTGCTGTCTGTCCCAGGTGCTAGCTGCTTTCTTTCCTGAGTGCTTCAGTCTTAGAGACAGAAAATTAGGGGCTGGAAACTGACCTCATGTGTGAAAGCCCTGGGGTTGCTTTCAGGGTCACTCAGGCCCATGCTGAAAGCTTTTGACCTCGACAAGGAGGTGGCTCCCTGACCCTTGACCCTGCAGCACCCCCTAGAGCTGTAAATGAGCCGAGGGATCTGGGCTTCCAGTAAAGGGGAGGAGCCAAAGTGAGCCTGGGGAGTGACATGGCTGTAGTCGGCAATCTTTCCTTTTCAGCTTAGCAGGTGAGGAGGGTCTGGAACACGAGAACCCCAACTTCAGTCTTCCTGTCTCCTCACAGGTCCAGGTCCTACTCTACTACCTGCAGCACCCCCCCATTTCCTTCGCAGAACTGAAGCGGAACACACTGTACTTCTCCACAGACGTGTAGCCTGGGGTGGCAGCTGTGGGGGTGGCCAGAGCCAGCCCTCCAGCCAGGACCCCACATAGACTTGAAAAACTGCAACAGAAACTCCCCAGCCTAGCACTCTAGAGTCCAAGGGAAGCCACCTCCAAGAACTGGAACATGTGCATCTTTTGTGCCACCTTGTACAAAGCCAGCTGACCAGCCCCGCCTCCTCACCACACCCCAGCTCCTACCCTCGTACCTGAGTGTGTCTGATGCTCCGTGCTGTCCGGGAATTGTTTTATGTACATTTGTCATTGCAGAAAAGGTAGTGGCCGAGCTGGTATGAGCACAGACAGCTTGCTTTGTTCTTTCATTTCTCCCAACACTCACTTTCTGCCTGAGTCCAGTCCAAGGACTTTTACTTTGCGCTGTGTAACTGCTGCCAGCTTCTCCTCTCCTGGCCCTGCTCCCAGATTGCAGCCTCCCTGCAGTGTCTGCCCTCTCCACCTCCCAGCCTGCTGCATGCATGTGCAGCATGGGCTTTTGCTCCATCACTGCAAAGTTCTGCAGGGGCCCTGGGCAGTGCTGGCCTGTCTGACGTGCTGCCCTTGGCCTCCTTGCTCTCCACATGTGGAAGGACATTTGCTTTCCTTGCTGTCTGTGCAAATGTTGAACAAGGAGACAGACACACACTAATCCTCAGCACAGAGCTGGAGAGCTCATTTCTGGAATGTTCTATTTGAGAATTGCCATTTCTGGGGTTTGTCTGTTCTATCTCCTGCCTACCGGTATGGCATCTTCAGCTGTTTCTTCTATTGCTGAATTTTCTGTTCCTTTCCTCTGGTGTTCTATTTTCTTTCAGTGTAATGACCCACAAGTGTCCTGCCATCAAGAGAGGTCAGGATTGCACCTGAAGGGTATGGTGGGCAACCAGGCTGTGAAAGAACAAGATGGGTGGAACAGCCAGCAGTGGCAAGTCAAGGGAAGCCAGTCTCCACTTTAAGGACCCACAGAGGCTATCCTAGTGTACAGCCTCCTGGAGGGCAGCTTCTGTGGCTGAATCAGGTGTCCAGGTGAAAACAGGCTCTGTCCTGGAACCTGGAACCACACATACCTCGTGGTACTTTTGCCTTAGATTTTACACTCAACAGCCAAGCACTGCCACGGGGCAGCCACATTGCCATGCGTGCTCCAGAGCCTAGGAACAGCAGATAGAACCCAGTTGGAATGACTCTACCTTGGCTTCTAAATTCAGGCCTGTGGGTAATCTCAAGTATACAAGAAATTGTGGGGTGGGCTAGCTGTCTTGTGAATGAGTTCTGCTGGGGCTGTAGAGCATTGGGTCAGCAGGTGTCACTCCCAGCTCTGTGACCTACTGCTTGGTACTAAAAAGGAGTTTTACTCCCAAAGCACCGTTTCCAGTCTGAGTAGGAGCTAGCAGCCTGTGGCAATTAGCAGGGAAAGAAAGGTGCTCCTGTCACAGGGGCTTGAGCTACCATACAGCTTCCTAGATCTTCTATATGGCAGAGGTCATTCTTGGCCCTCAGGATTGGGGAGACCAGCTCTCATCGTGTGTGCTCAGGGCTAAGTCTAAATAAGGGTTTGCTGGCCCCCCAGGCTGTTGTTTGCTAGGTGAGGTTAAGTAGGGCTCTTCTGGGCCTGTTCTTACCTATTACCTTTGACAGAACGGTACAGGTTGTTTATGCAGGAGGAAGGATGCCAACTTCCCAGCTGCCTATTCGCAGTTTAACAAGGAGCCTTGCTGTCTCAAACAGGTGAAAGAAAATGCCGTGCATGTAAAGATCACATCTGCCACTGTCTTGGCGCTCAGGTGCTGGTATGTGGCATTCTTGCTTCCAAAGGATTGACAGTAACAAATTATCAAAGCTTGACTGGAACTGGCCTCCTGCCTCTTTAGAACAGGGAGTGTAGGCTGCTCAGCGTCAGCTCCTGCAGCCCCAGCTTGCTTAGGCAGTGTAACAGGGAACCTGGAAGAGCTGAGAACTACTAAAAGTTCCTATTATTTATAAATTTCACCCAAAGTAGACAGAGTCAGGTGCCAAACCTGAACTGAGGTACACCAAGAAGTATCTGGTGGTTCTCCTGAGACGGGCCGTGCAGCCCAGAACCCCCTCACTGCCAGCAGGGCACCAGGAGACAGGGTCCAGGAATCCAGGTATGCCTGTACTTGCTTGGGCAACGACTGAGGGCTGCTCTGCTGATGAGGTAGGATGGGACTCCCAATAAGTTGGTATGGATATATTTTTTTTGTCTCTGTTCTGTTTAAACTTATGTAGATTATTATAAATTGATGTAAACCATGTGAGAGGGAAATGTTAATAAAAAAAATTGCAAAGCCTCAACATTTGCACAAAACTCAGCCCCGTAGTGTGGTTGTTTGTGTTCTTAGTAGTCCAGGAAAGACCACCAATCTAAATATTTAAATCCTTCCAGCTGCACCCAGATGTGTTTCCAGGAACCTGTTTATCTGTCTAACCTTACACCTCCCCTCTGACTTCTGGGGACTGTGGCAGTTGAGGGAGAAAGCTGCCTTCTCTCTCTGTGCACATTTCTAAGTCATTGTTGCAGTAGCTCACTTCATGGGATACTCACTATGGGCCCGGTCACCAGCAGGCCTGGAAAAGATGACAGAGGTAGCCCACTGGCCTTCTACTACTTATGTTTTCCTCAGAATTAGCATGTCTCTTATGGCAGCCTTCTGTTGAAGTTGCTTGTCCGAGACCTGTGTCTTCCCCCCACCCCCAAGAGCCCACACTCCTTGAGGAGACCCAATAGGATCTGTGTGAGACTTACACCAGCTGAAGCCATTGGACACTGTTTATTCTAGAGATCAAGAACAGATGTGTCTGCAAATTGCTGTTTGGTTTATGAGCTCACACTGACCCCCAGCCATCTAAAACAGGAAGCTATTCATCTCCTCTTGATTGAATGGTCCACATGGACAAGGGTTGGGTTGTTCAACTGATGGCTACTGACAGCTGAGGCTCCTCTTTGCCAAGGTAGTTGTGATAGCAGCATTTCTTGTACTAGGGCTCATGTGAAAGAGCAGCTGGTAAAAGACCTCAGGCACCTGAGCACTTACTTTGACAGGTACCAGGTAGAGTCCATCCTTGCATCACAGTGTTCCTAGGTGAAGGATTTACAGACAATATAGGAAGCACTCCTAAGCTTGTTTCCAGAGCTCTGAGGTAGGCTCCACGGAAGCCTTGTGCTTATGAAATAGGGCAGGCATCATACAGAATTCACTGCAGACTGGATAGGGAGATTGACTAATTGAGTACTTGCCTAACCGTGCATAGAGCCTTGGAGTCTTTCCTCCGCAAATGAATGAAAAGGATTCAGCAAAGAGCACGAGCCCCGTGTACTAACTCACGCCCGTTCTAAGGAGACAGCAAAAGGTGTTATTCTGGACCCGATACTATTATTCGCATACAAATACATACCCAGATGACTAATGTTGAAGTTGAGTCTTTGAATTCTGCTTAAGGTTGAGTGGAAATGAGGAAGAAAACAAAGCAAAGGTGGAAGGGTTACTATATAGCAGACTGAATGCTGGCTGAAGGCAGCCAGGTACAGGCCTTGGGTGAGCCTCCTACACAGCTGACAGGAGGTAAGGACTGAGCCCATTAGTTCCACCTTCACCACACACTAAACAATGTGGTGGCACAGCCCAAACATAAAAGGCTCGTTTCCTGCCATGGCATAATTAGGCTGAACTGTTGAACAACAGGCAGCAACAAAAAAACCACCAAAAGCCAAAGAAAAGCTTAATGGAGAACAAGGGTGGTGGTGGACAGGCCTTCACCATCTGATCTGAGCTAGTAGCTACAGTGTGACTCGGCTGGCAGGATGACCACAGCAAGACACTCATGGACCTTTCGCCTGGGCTGGGCTGGGGCCCGAGACCCAGGGTTCAGTAAGCTGTAGCATGACCATCAGCCAACCCAACGCCTTTGAGGAGACAGAGGAGTTACCAGCCTGTTGCAATATATCCAGGAACACGGCTAGACTTTCTAGGAAGAGGCCCAGCTGATGGAATGGTTGTGGTAACAAAGATACAGTTTCCACAGACACTAAGAGCAACACTCCCAGAGTTCCTTACAGGTTTCCTAATCTTTCCACTGGACTTGTCACTCTTTGGGCCAGCTGACATCTTTTGTTGGAGGTGTGAAATCTGAAAAACTAGCTCCTTATAATAGTACATAGGCTTTTTTTTTTTTTTTTAATTGGGTATTTTTGCCTGCATGTATATATGTCTGTGTACCACTCAGGAGCCTGGTGCCCTCAAAGGTCAGAAAATGACCTTAGATCCCTGGAACTAGAGTTAAAGATGATTGTAAGCCACAATGTAGATGCTGGGAACCAAACCTGGGACCTCTGGTATAGCAGCCAGTGCTATTAACCATTGAGCCATCTCACCAGCCTCCATATACATATTTTTAACAAGGACAGCAAAGATACTAACTCAAATTACATAACTGCCGTGATGGCATAAGTTTACTTTGCCCTGCCCTGGAACTCATGATGTATGCCTGCACAGTCTGGAGGAAAAAGAGCTTCCTGGCTCTGGGCAAACACTGCCACCTCCCTGTTGACAGCTGGAGAGCTGAGCGAGGTCAGAGCTGAGCCTGGTTCGAGCTTAATTCTTTAACAGTCCACACACGGCCTCCTGATCTGTGTACTGCAAGGACACCACCTGCCATAGCATCTCCCCTGAAAAACCTGCTTGGAATTCAGAAGTAGGAAAGTATGGCTGCCCCAATGTCTGGAGAGAGAGCAGCCAAGGTGGGTCCTTCACTACCAACAATCGGCTTCACCCCTGAAACAATGCCAAGTGTGTAGAAACTGCTCCAAAGAACAGCTCTGAAGGTGGCCGGTGTCCTCCTTCCTTTCAGGCTGTTTCTTTCACCGTAGGTAATAATCGATTGCAGCAGAGAAAGCAGCGAAACCTCCACAGCCTATGGCCCCGGCCTTTACTCCAGCTGCAAAGCAAACACAAGCAGTGTTACCACTGTAATGAGTGCTGTGTTGGG
Organism: Rhabdomys pumilio; assembly: GCA_030674055.1. Taxonomy (NCBI): domain Eukaryota; kingdom Metazoa; phylum Chordata; class Mammalia; order Rodentia; family Muridae; genus Rhabdomys; species Rhabdomys pumilio. The sequence continues at coordinate 43,799,803 of JANHMN010000002.1, forward strand.
ACTGTACTTGTAAGTTTGTACCACAGATACAAAGAAACCAATTTAAGCACATCAAATCTTCCAAATTATAATGCTCATTAAGATTTCAATGAAGTGGGTCTGGAGAGATGGTTCAAGCAGTTAAGAGCACTGGCTACTCTTTCCAAGGACCTGGGCTCAATACCCAGCACCTAGATGGCAGTTCATAACTGTCTGTAGGTCCAGTTCCAGGACATCTGGCACCCTCACACAGACATACATGCAGACAAAACACTAATGCATATGAAATAAAAATAAATCATAAGAAAGATCTCAATGAAGCAACATATCCCACCCAAACCAGTGCGCTTCATCTAACTATATACATTGCTTAGCTTTCCTCATTCCAAACAGTTACTGTTTCCAGTCATATGGAACTAGCCCTCAGTCAGGAAAGTGGTTAAGGGAAGCAGTCCTTGGATTCAAATGAAAGCATATGGCCTTATACCCTGATCTGTTTATGGAATAAATTCCTGGGAAGGTGATCAAAGCAATCCTGGGGGGAGCTGAGCTCACAGCCTTGATGAAGCTCCACTATGGAAGACCAAAAGAGAGACGTCTCTGCCAACCAGACATGGCTGTGAGGAGCTGGTGCGGCTTTGCTCTGGGTAGGTCAAGCTGTGAGTGATGGAGAGTAGCCCAGCAATACATACTGCTTCTAGGGCTGTCAAGTGCTTGAGGCCAGTGCTACACACTTCAACAGGGACAGGTTGGGGGATGGTTTGTTTCTAGCTGATAACCTAACAATTCTAAGATGTCTGAGTCTACCTTTCTTCTGTCTCATCCTCCTTTTTTATTTATATTTTTTTGATTTTCTTTGGTTATTTGAGATAGGGTTTCTCTATGTAGCCCTGGCTGTTCTGGAACTCGATCTATAGACTATACTGGCCTCAAAACCCACAGAGATCTGCTTGCCTCTGCCTCCCGAGTGTGGGAGCAAAGGCGTGCACCGCCACTGTCCATTATTTTATATGTATGTGTGTACACATGGGTGCCTGAGGAGGCCAGAAAAGGGTGTTAGGTCCTCGAAGCTGCAGTTACGGGTGGCTGTGAAGGGTTCTGGGAACTGACTCTGCAAGAGTAGTATATGCTCTTAACCTCTGGGCTGAACCACCTCTCCAACCTGCTGCATTGACTGTTTTGAGACAAGGTCTCTTGACTCCCCCTGAGCACTGGGCTTACATGTATATGCCACCAATTCCAGTGTGCACTCAGGTTTCAATGAATAGAAATCTAAGAGTCCCCAACGACAGAAAGACACAACTGAAAATTCATATACAGAATTAAAACCAGGCTGGGGCTGTAGCTAGGTATTAGAACTCATGCTTGTTTATAAGGACCTGGGTCTGGTCTGCAGAACTGTAACACAAACAAAACCCCCAACAACTGTATAAAATCAAGAAAAAAAGATATTCAGAACACTTGAAATGCCATGAAACGAATCTCAGCACAGTCTGCAAGTGTGGACAGATAGAATGTTCAGGGCAGAGTGACCTGGCTAGGCCTCTGTACTATCCTATATGCCAACACAGTACTTACAGTGAAAGCGTCATCTCACACACTCAATCGAAAGCTCTTTTTTTCTAGGAAAGATCTGGCTCTATGGTTAAGTATGGGTAATTTCCCCATCCTAGGGGGCTTCTGACACAGCAGGAAACACTTTTAGTTGTCCGATCTGAAGATGCTATGAGCATCTGGCCAAATGCACATGACTCCATTCCACACACCAGCAAAGACTTATCTGGGGTGGGGGGTGAGGAGTGGCTGGAGAGATGGCTCAGCAGTTAAAAGGGCACCTGTTCCTCTCTCAGAGGACCCAGGCTTGGTTCCCACCAGCCATATGGCTTACAAGTGTCTGTAGTTCCAGTCAAGGGGATCTGATACCCTCCTCTGGTGCCAGACACATATGTGAGGCACAGACATATATACAGGCAAAACACCCATTACAAAATAAAGTTTTCTTAAAAAAAAAAAAAAAAAAAAAAAAAAAAAAAAAAAAAAAAAAAAAAGATTTTATGTGGTCCAAAATCTCTAGAGGCCAAGGATGAGAAAGCCTAGCAAGGATGGAGATACTAGCAAGTTTTCAGAACCGAGTTTACACAGAAGCAGCAGCTGGGATTTATTTGTCAGAGGGAAGAATATCAAGTATCCTTAGAACACTCATGTTGGGAAATGTCAACATCTCCACGTTGTCCCAGACCACAAAAGAAAACCACTCAAGAGCTGTTTACTAACCTCTGAAGCCGATGGCTCCACCAGTGATGCAGCCACTAATGACGCTGTTCTTCCAGTCCGACTTTCCCCGGTACTGTGGGTGGAGAAATGCTGTTTAGAGCCAGGGAATTGAGCCAGGCAAGATAACTGAGGAAGAAAACACAGGGCTCCCAGCTGCCCACTTTAGTCCTACTCAAACCATGATTTCAAAAGGCCATTCCTAAAAGTTGTATGTGCTTATACATGGTTCCTGCAGGGGGCACCAGAGAGCTGAAGTCTAGTCAAGTCTGCCATTTGGGAAGTAAAATTTCATATGTTCTCCAGTATAATTTTAAATCGTTAATTACAATGACCTGGATTGAGGATGTGGTTCAGTGGTCGAGCACCTGCCTACTATGCATAAAGCCCCAAGTTCAATCCCCAGTACCAAATAAATAAGAAACAACAACAACAACAACAAAACCCTACTTGTCTACAGAAGATTTTTTAAAAAGCGCAAAACCCAAATTATAAATATGTAAAAAGTTCACATTTGGGGCTATTTCTTGACATTTTTAATGTCTGTGCTAAGGGAAAGTCTTCCTATCTAGCCTAAGCTGGCCCAAGCCTCATGATCCTTTGCTTCTGTTCCTGAAGCTGAAGCTGCAAACACGGACCACATCTAAGGCTTGACATTTCTGATCTGCATTCTGAAGGAACACTGACAACACTGCTCTTTTAAAAGTTGTGCCATGGGCTGGGCATGGTGGCAATACCTTTAATCCCTGTGCTCAGGAGACAGAGACAGGGGGATTTCTGTGAGTTCTAGACTTACCTGGTCTATACAGTGAGTTCCAGGCCATCCAGGGTTATACTGTAAGACCCTGTCTCAAAAAAGGACGGTGTTTGGGTGGAGAGATGGCTTGGTAGTTAAGAGCATTGGTTCTCTTCCAGAAAGACCCTGGCTCAATTCTCTAGGTTTACATGGCAGTTAACAACTGTCTATAACTCCAATCCCAAGAGACCAGATCCGCTCTTCTGGCATCCTCAGGCCCAAGGCATACACACGGTGCACATACATACATGCAGGCAAACATTCACACACACACACACAAAGACGTTTGAACCCGACTTTTTTTGTTGGTTTTTTGTTTTGTTTTTGTGCAGCCCTGGCTGTCTTGGAACTCACTCTGTAGACCAGGCTGGCCTCAACTCAGAAATCCACCTGCCTCTGCCTCTCAAGTGCTGGGATTAAAGGCGTGCGCCACCACCACTCGGCAGAACCTGATTTTTTAAGAAAAGATAATTAAAACGTGTACAATGGCAACAGAAAGGGCTTTCTTAAAAAGCCAGAGGCACTTACAGATTCTACCAGACACTCAGTACATGAAAACATGGCGCCCACAATGGCAAAATTTTTGGCATAGGACATTCCTCTCTGTCCCATGTCTTTCAGGACTTCTTTTGCAGTTGGTGTCCGGTAAGGGTCCTTGGGGTCAAAGCCTACGTTGGTATCAATGCCAGCAGTAAAGATGCCAAACGCGCCTCCCAAGACAAACCCTAGAGACAAGCAGAGATAAGAGTTCTTTTGCACATTCTCTGGATTACTGTTTTGGGACAACTGAAGATGGCCTCTCTGGTCTCTTGGTCTCAGTCCCCATCCTGCTTCCCCCACAGCACACAGTGGAGTCTATCCGCCCCCATCTCCTCTAGGTTCCCCTCCTTTCATTCTTCTGCCTTTCAGTTGTAACAGTTCTTCAGCTACCAGTGTTGTACATCATCCCTTGACAGTGACAACATTCATGCAGTCCAGCAGTAAACAAGCATCCTGCACCAGATTCTGGAATACTCCTTATTTTTCACAATAACTTGTGAGGCAGATGTTATTATCTCCCCTTTCTGGCTTTTTTGTTTGAGACAGGGCCTCACTATGCCATACTGGCTGGCCTGGAACTTGCTATTGTAGAACAGGCTAGTTCCAACTAAAGAGATACAACTGCCTCTGCCTCCCAAGTGCTGGGATTAAAGGCGTGCGCCACCACTGCCTGGCTTAAATGTGGAATCTTATATTACTGTCAACAAATGACTTGTCTGAGCCTTGGACAATTCTTTGTGTGTATGTGGATGTAGGCCAGAGGTCAATCCTGGGTTGTCATTCCTCAGGAACTATCCACCAATTTCTTTTTGTTGTTTTTGTTTTTTTCAAGACAGGGTCTCTCTGTGTAACAGCCCTGGCTGTCCCGGAACTTGATATGCAGATCAGGCAGGCCTCAAACTCAGAGATTCATTCGCCTGCCTCTTCCTCTCCAGTGCTGGGTTAGAGGCCTTGGCCACCTCACCCAGCCATACCTGGCTGTTTTACATAGATACTGGGTAGTGAATGCAGACCTTCATGCTTGCAGACAAGCACTTTACCAACTGAGCTTTCTCCACATCCATCTCTGTATGATTTCTTCTCAAGATGATTGCCTCAAGACCAATGAAACTCCATGAAGCTAGACACCTCCTCTCCTAGTATTTCTTGCTTTCCAATCACTCCAGTTCCAAAACTTTATCTCTTTTTTTTTTTCTACAACATTTTTAAAAGTTTGTTTTGTTTGCTTGTTTGTTTGGAGGGATTTTTGCTTGCTTGTTTTGATTTTTTGAGTTAGCGTCTCTATTATGTAGCCCTGGCTCTCCTGGAATTCACTATACAGACTAGGCTGACCTGGAACTCTTGAGATCTGACTGCCTCTTCATCCCCGATTTTTAAGATTTGAACTCCTGCTATTAGAATTTTTAAAATGTTTTTCGTTCTTAGTGAAATTTAAACTCATCTACAAATATACTTAACCTTTTCACCTGCACACTATAAGTATGCTATACATTCTCAAATCCTCAAAGGTTAGTGTGTGTGTGGGGGGGGGTTGTTAATGTCCATCCCAGCCCCACCCCAACTGTCTAATCACACTGACTTTCATTGTTTTTTTCTTGTTGTTGTTGTTTTATTTTGAGACAAGGTGTCTCTATGTAGCCCTGTCTGTCTGTCTCTGTCTCCCCGTCCCCCCCCCCACTGTCCCTCCACCCTTCAGTGCTGGGGTTAAAGGCCTGGACCACCACCACCCAGCAATAATTTCCAAGCTCCAAACTTCTGCCTTGAGGACCTTTGCATTTGCAACTCCCTAAGCGTTTGCAGCATTCTTCTCTCTGGGTCCTAATATTGTCCTTCAGGGTTGCTGTCGCTTTCATCCACATTCCCACTGCCTGGCACATGACGGTTAGATAGTAACTAACAACTTATTGAATGAATGAATGAATGAATGAGCGAAAGAAAGAAAGGAACTACTTAGGAACCTGCAGACCTTGACTGTGAATGTTAACTCCAGGATCAAGAGAGGTATCTCCGGGTTTAAGGAGCCAGTCTGGGTGAAATCAAGGTCGAGACCTACAGGTTCCTGGCCTCCCAAGCGCATGATCTTAGCGAGGAACCCTAAGGCTCTCCAAGCCCTCAACCCCTCGAGAGTCCCACGAGGCTCGCCTCACCTCCCACACAGGCCAGCACAGCCTTGAAGGCGCAACTTTCCATTGCCCTCTCGATCATCTTCTGCTCCTCGCTTTTGGCAGGACTCGGGATCCCGCCCAGGCTGCCAGGCTCCAGAAGCCGGGGCTGACGCTTGTCGCCCACCAAGTACTGAAGAAGAAGGCTATATTGCAACGGAGCTTCGGCGGAACCCGCCGCCTCAGGAGCTGAAGCCCCGGCCTTGGGGGCGGTAGCCGCCATGACCACAAGGGACCTAGTACCTTTCACGTTGTATTTCCCACAGCCGATTCCACACGCTTACCTAGGAGTCCAGCCAGCGTGACGACAACGGCAGATTCGCCACAGTGAAGAAGATGTAGAATCGAGAGTCGGCCTGTGCATCAGCGTAGAGGACACTATCATATTTCCTTAAAGCATCTTTAAATAGTAAGCCAAGTTTGTAAGGCATTGCTAAAAGCACTGACAAGATTCAGTATCTCAAGAGCAACCCTCAACTAGGGGCTCCATTGAGGTGCGTGCCGGGATTTGTAGTTCTAACTCGAATGTCCAACTACATTTCCCAGAAAGCTGTGTGCGCTGATGGCCTTGCTATTTCCTTTGAAAGCTCTTTTGAGAAGCGGTCGAAGAGTAGGCAGCCTCCTGTTAGGCTGCAGTTTGTTAAACTTGCAGCAGGGGACGCGCGTGTCCGCTTTGTTGCCAGGCCATGCAGCAGTGATCCAGCTACCTCAATCACTAGAACCACAGGCTAGTTGGTATTCTCGGTCGCGCTTTGTAAGTAAGTGTTAAAACATGGCATAAATATGTTCGAAAGATATTTTATTACACAGTTATTAAGCCTTTAAGGATAAAGAAGGGGGCCAACAAATGAACTGAGTGGTGGTCTGGCACATCTTAAATCCTAGCACTCAGAAGGCAGAGGCAGACAAGATCTCTGAGTTTAAGGCCAGCCTGGTCTACAGAGTGAATTCCAGGGCAGCCAGGGCTACACAGAGAAACCATGCTTAAGAAAAATAAGAGACTCCGGGCAGTGGTGGCGCACGCCTTTAATCCCAGCACTTGGGAGGCAGAGGCAGATGGATTTCTGAGTTCGAGGCCAGCCTGGTCTACAGAGTGAGTTCCAGGACAGCCAAGGCTATACAGAGAAACCTTGTCTCGAAAAAAAAAAAAAAAAAAAAAAAAAGAAAAGAAAAGAAAAATAAGAGACGGTGGGGGCGGAGAGCAAGCTGAGCACAGAGTGTTGCATAGGGTACTAGTTGCATACGGCCATGAGGAAAATGTCAAAGCCCTATGGCTGGTAGAAGGTATGTGCTGTAGAGTGAAAAATTATAAAGACCATTTTATAAAATATATACAGGCTTATTAGTTCCAGGAAGGCGGAACTGAATGTAGGATTTCAGGCCTTCACTGCCCCATACATTCCTCAAGCCTCAGGGAAGAAAATCCACCTGTGGGTGGGGTAGGCCCAAAGCAGGAAGACAGATTCCTGGCCACAAAGAAAAATAAAAAGGCATGCCCAGACAAGTCCTAACTAGCCATCCTGCTGCCTCTGCAAGTTGCTGATATTTGAAATAACCAATCGTGTGTAACCGCGCCAAACTTTCCCGTCTTTCCCTACCCCTACCCATAAATAGCTCCCGCCTCTGGGGTTCGGGGTCGAAATCCCTTGTCTCCTGCGTGGGACAGGTTTCAACCCAAGGGCCCTTGTTATTAAACTACCTTATGCAAATGCATCAAGGAGGTCTGTCGTGTGTCCATGGGTGAGCGCCGGTCCAGACTTGAGATAGGGTCCCCTATCTCAGTGCCAACAGATATTGCTTAGCTGACTGAATTATTGTACACAGTGGGTGTTGGACAAGTGACTTTATTTTTAGATTTTATTTATTTTAAATTAATTCAAACGAGTCTTTATTTGAATGTATGTCTGTGCACCAAGTGCATGTAGTACCTAGGAGGCCAGAAGATGGCATTAGATCTCTTGGGACTGGAGTTAACACATGGTGTATGGGTACTGAGAATTGAACTCTGGAAGAAGAGCCAGTGCTCTCGACTGCTGATCCATTTCTCCAGATCCTGGACAGATGACTTTGCAATTAAGGGGCTTTGATTAATGTCCTCCAACAGCAGAGGGTAACTAGAAGCTACAGGTGAAGTTAGAACTTCTTTTGCCCCTCCCCCCACCATAAGTGCACTTTCTGTTTCCTGTCTGGGTGAATCACTCTCTGGCTTACACAAACACCTGTCTTTTGAGCCCATCCCTTTGCTCTGATGCTCACTGCCATGAAAGTTGTGCTATTCCCCATCATTTCTCAGGCATTAGACCAGTAACTAATCCCTTGCCTCCTGCCCAACTCTTCAAATCCTCCACAGAAACATCTTTGAGCACCCAAGTGAAATGCATCTTCTGCTTCAGATCCTTTGCTGTGCCAGGACACAAACTCTAGATCTGTGAATTGCCAGGAAGACATTTATGCTTCACTCCAAGCTCAGCTCTTCCTATGCCATTCTCATCCTCACGATTTGCTTTCCATATTCTTATTTAGACTCAGAAGTGATGTGTCAGAATCATTCTTGCTTTGGGAGAGGAGTGTCCCAGTACTGGGGAAGCAGAGGCAGGCAGGTCTCTGGCTTTAAGACCAACCTGTGTACTGCATGTGTGAAGGTTCCCTCTGAGGTCAGAAGAATGGTCCACTGGAACCGGAGTTACAGGTGGTTGTGGGTCACCTGATGTGAGTTCTGGGAACTGCGCTCAGTTCCTTTAGAAGAGCAATCACTGCTTTTAACCACTGAGCCGCTGCCTGCCTCAACCATCTTCAGGGATTTGTTTGTTTATTTTTGTTCTGTTTTTGAGACAAAGTCTCACTATATATATATATATATGACCTGGCTGGTTTGTAACTCCTATCTAGACCACACTGGCCCCCTTGGAGAGATCTGCCTGCCTCCAGAGCACTGGGATCAAAGGCATGGGCCACTATGCCAGGCAACTTGGAATCGTTAATGCTTTGTGTTCTTTAGTGTTAGAGAGCTAAGTTTGAACTCTTTGAAACTAATTTCTTTCTAGATACCATCCCGTTTGTTTGTTTGTTTGTTTGTTTTTGTTTGTTTAAAGCAGGGTTTCTCTGTGTAGCCCTGGCTGCACACTGTAAACTGGGCTGGCCTCAAACTCAGAGATCTGCCTGGCTCTGCCTCTCCAGAGCTGGGATAAAAGGCGTGCATCACCACCCTGCTTCTAGATGCCATTCTTGTAACTCAGTCAATGACCAACTGTTAGAAAATCTTGCTCCTATTACATATTATTATTGACACTGGCCTTAGCAGTGGATCTGTGGTTTCCTCATTAAGAAGAAAGATTTCCTGGGCTGCTCAGTGACAGATCCTTAGATTCTATCCTGTTTCTGGTGGGTGGTCTAATATTCCTGGACCATATTTCCTATGTGCCAGAATTGCTGGGCTTTTTAAAATTTATGTATGTATGTATGTATGTATGTATGTATGTATGTTCACATACATGGCTGCGCAAGTATGGGTGCCTGTGAAGGGCAGAAGAGGGCACTGGTTGTGGTACATACCCCTTAATCCTAGCACTCGGCAGGCAGATGCCAGCAGATAGATCTCTCTTAGTTAGAGGTTAGTCTGGTCCACTTGTCAAGTTCCAGACTAGCCAAGGCTGCATAGCAAGACTTTGCCTCAATAAAAAAACAAACAAACAAAACAAGTATATAGTTATTTTTTCCTGTTTAAAGTCTCTTCCATTCCATAACAGAATATTGATTGTCCAAATTAAAATATTTTTAAGACTTAATTACTCTACTTTATACGTATGAGTGTTTTGCCCACATGTATGTCTGTGGACCATGTGCATGCCTGGTGTCTGAGGAGATCAGAAGAAGGTATCATTCACATCAGGTAGAATCAAAAGTTTGTTGTCATCTTTTTTTTCCTTCGATATTTTATTTATTTACATTTCAGATGTCATCCTCTTTCCTCATCCCCCCCCCAATTAACCCCCTATCCCATTCCCTCCTCCACCTTTTTTGCTTTTATTCCATTTAAATTACATGTAAGTATTAAGGTCAGTTCTAGGTTGAGGAACTAGCAATACAATAGATGCAAATAGTCAAGGAACAAGCAAGACAATAAACCCAGATAGTCAAAGAACAAGCAGGACAATAAACCAGAGTCCCATGAGCACTCCTGTGATCACTATTTCTAAGGGCTTATCAGGATGACCAAAATATCTGAGCCTACTTCCCTGTCCTAGCCCAAAGTCATTTTCATGCCTGAAGCCTACTTCTTAGTTCTAGCTTGAGATTTAGATTCCTGTCTGTAATTACTTCTTTGTTCTAGCCTAGGATTTAGATTCCTGCCTGAAATTACTTCTTTGTTGTAGCCTAATGTCAGATTCCTGCCTGCAGTCCATTTTCTTGTCCTTGACCAATGCCAGATTCCTTACAAGCAGCCCATTTCCCTGTCTTTGGCCAATGTCAGCTTCCTGCCAGGCAGCCACCAAAAGCTCTGTATATCTCTCCATTTTTTATTGCATAAACCAGACTGAGCCTGTCTTAGGTGGTTCTGACAAAAATGCCTTCCTTATCCATCATAGAATATGCATTATCAAAAACAATGCACTTCTGTCTTAGGTTGGTAAGGCTCTGCAGCCATCCTTGGCTTGCCAGCCTGTTAAATTAATAACTCTGTCTAGGGGTCCATTTTCAGTTTTAAGTCATGTACTTTGGCTGCCAACATGTTGATATTATTAAAGACAAGCTTTAACATGATGGGCAGGAGTAAAAGTATTCCCAGAACAAAAAGGGCTAACATGATCAAGCTATATATGCCATTCTTGAGGTTTGACCAAAATGGAAATACTGACCTCAAGCCATAGATAATTTTATCAGAATTATCTTCAGCATCAAAGCTCAGCAGAGCAGCATTCTTTAAATTCATAATCTCACTATGCAAAATTAAAACATCCAGAGAGGTGTTAGAATTATGCCAAATACCCTACAATTGTCTTTAAACTTTTTTTCTGATCATAATGACTATCATTATAAATTTTAGAAGTAACACAACTCCAATGGTATTTGGCATGACACTCGAGATGGCTCCTAACTCTTAACCCCTGAACCTCCTTCTGATAATTTGAATAGGATATAGAGTATCAATCCACTGTTCCACACACCTATATAAATCATCTTGTATACTCAACACATTAGTAACATTTTTTTGCTAAATGATTAACAAAAGTAGCTGTCATAACTTCCATGTCAAAGCAATTGCAGAAGCAGTGGTGCTAACAATGTAATTAAAGCTATTATACCAGCAATAATCAAGCCCACTGCCCTCTTGCTTCTGCTTAAAGCCTAACTCACTTCTTCCAGCACTTGCAAGCTTTTTTCAGAAAATCAAAGTTTTCTAATACTGAGGGCAGTAAGACAAAAGCTGGTTGATGGACCCCCATAATAGACATGCCAGGTTTCAACACACTAACACATTAGTAAGTATACAGTCAATGCAACTTACAATAAATACTGTAGAAGAGACAAAAGTAATTTTAACTTGACAATTAAAAGAGCCTTAACACAAGCACTAATACTTGTTTGAAATCCAGATCCTGTCCCACCTTTATCTCTTGTTATCATACATCATAGAGAATTGCAGCTAACTTCCAAATATGTTTCTGAAAATGTCCAGATCCAACCTTCCAAATGAAGACTGTTGTTTCCAGTATTGGATTGATTTCTAGACTAGTACATGACTGAGTCTGAATCACCTTTAAGAAAAATACAAGAGTCATTATAACTTCTCTTTTTGATTCTCTGTCCCACAAGATCTAAAAACTTGAGGCAAGTTGTCCCATCTGGGATATAGGCAAGCAAAGGTAGGTCAGGAACATATGTCCAATACAGCTTCCTCTTTATCCTTGTCAGGGCACTCAGCAAGCTCACAGGTCAGCATCATTCTTTGTCTCAGCAACAGCATGTCTCACCAATCATTCTGGCAGCCACCATGCTCCTTCAGCATCCTGAAGAAAAAACACAAACATGCCCTCTTCCCCATATTAGATACCTGATCAGGATCATGCCATATGCCTGTAAGGGATCCTTCCTTTTCACCTAGGTATAAGTATGCCTAGTTGTAGGGTGCCATAGACACTTAGCAGAAAGTTCCTTGGCATCCAATTTAAAAAAAAAAAAAGAAAACTTAAAATAAAAAGAGCGTGATTTGAATAAATTTATGGTGTACAAGACATACCTCCCCCTCTTTTTATTTTATGAAGATATTGTTTTAAAGTTCCATGGGCCCCTTCCACAATACCTTGTCCTTGAGGATTATAAGGAATCCCCATAATACATTGTTGACAAAAAGTCTCAACTGCTCGACTACAATTGCCAATTCCATTATCTAAGATCCTGGGGGTCAGAGCCCCTGGGAGCCCTGCCTCCTTTGGGTTTTGTGGGATTGGGTGAAGAGCTGAAGCTCAAGATCTGCTCAGTGCTTGGACTGGAAGGCTGTTGTCATCTCTATTTGATGCTTAAGTCTGGTTTAAGGAAGACACATGTTGGTGCACGATGACAAAGGGCAGACTCCTGATGTTTAATTGTATGAGTCATTTGAGTCGTAATCGGCTCACTGGTTCAGCTTGACTCTGGGTATTGCTGCGAAGGTCTCTTGGATCAGATTAATATGTAGCCAGGCAGTGGTGGCCCATGCCTTTAATCCCAGCACTTGGGAGGCAGAGGCAGGCGGATTTCTGAGTTCGAGGCCAGCCTGGTCTACATAGTAAGTTCCAGGACAGCCAGGGCTACAGAGAAACCCTGTCTCGAAAAAAACCAAAAAACCAAAAACCAAAACAAAACAAAAAACCAGATTAATATATGAATTGGATTGGAGGACTGATTAAAGCTAGTAGCCTCCCTGCTGTGGGTGTGTCTCATTCATCCCTGTGGAAGCCTGGATGGGACAAAAAGGCAAAGAAAGGGAAGTTGTTCTTTTGATATTTTGGACCTGGTAGCTGGAGGTCTACATGTATGTAGACTTGAAGTCTGAAGTATTTACATCATTGGCTAGATTGGTCTCCGTCTGGCTGGCCGCAGATCTTCTACAGACCACACACACACACACACACACACACACACACACAGAGAGAGAGAGAGAGAGAGAGAGAGAGAGATCATTGTGCACATGTGTTAGCATACCTAAAAGCCAAGAACTATGATATGTAAATCATTTAAAACATTTTTTGAGCTAGATGTGGTGGTGCATGCCTTTAATTTCAGCAGCACTTGGAAGGCAGAGGAAGGTGGAAGGAAGGTGGATCTCTGTGAGTTCAAGGCCAACATGGTCTATAAATTGAGTAAGTTCTGGGACAGCCAGGGCCACACAGAGAAACTCTTTGTCTTGAAAAAAAGATTTTTTTTTTTAAAGGAGATGTTCCTGGCCCTGAACTCAGGATGCTTCTGCTTTGGAAGCTCCTCCTAAATGCTGGTTTTATAGGTGTGACACCATGCTGATTTATGGATTTTCAGTTTTTCAAAAATTATTTTATGTGTATTTTGCCTGTATGCATATCTGTGTACCACATGTGTGCCTGGTATCAGGCCAGAATAGGGCATCAGATCCCTTGGAAATGGAGTTATAGACATTGTGTGAATGCTGGGTCCTCTAGAAGAGCAGTAAGTACCTTAAACTGCTTAGTCATCTCTCCAGACCCAGATTGTTTGTTTGTTTGTTTGTTTGTTTGTTTTGGTTTTGGGTTTTCGAGACAGGGTTTCTCTGTATAGCCCTGGCTGTCCTGGAACTCACTCTGCAGACCAGGCTGGCCTCGAACTCAGAAATCTGCCTGCCTCTGCCTCCCAAGTGCTGGGATTAAAGGGGTGTGCCACCACTGCCCAACAGACCCAGATTTTTAATTTTAAAAAAAGCGTGTGTGTGTGTGTGTGTGTGTGTGTGTGTGTGTGTGTGTGTGTGTGATGTGTGTGAATGCAGCATGCATGTGGAGGTCAGAAGACAGCTTTGTGGTAGCCATTCTCTCCTTCCAGTATTACATAAGTTCCAGGGACCAAACTCAGGCATCTAGCTAGGCTCACATGGTGGACTGGCTAATTTTATGGCAACTATGTTAGAGCACGTGGGAAGAGGCATTCTTAACAGAAAATGCCTCCATAAAACTGGTCTGTTGGTGCTTGGAAAGCAGAGGCAGGGATATCTCTGAATTTGAGACCAGCTTGTTCTACAGCTTGAATTTCAGGACAGCAAGGCCTACACAGAAAAACCCTGTTTTGGGAAGGAAAGAAAGAAGGAAACAAAGAATCAAAGAAAGAACCAAAGAAGACAGATCAAAAAAAACAGAACAACTGGTCTTAGACAAATCCATAGTACAGTTTCTTAATTAGGGATTGACGTGGGAAGGACTTCCCTATTGTAGGTAGTGCCATCCCTAGGCTGGTGGTCTTAGGTAATCTATAAGGCTAGGGGCTGGAGAGATGGCTCAGTGGTTAAGAGCACTGACTGCTCTTCCAGAGGTCCTGAGTTCAATTCCCAGCAACCACATGGTTTACAACCATCTCTAATGGGATACATAAAATAAATAAATAAATTTAAAAAAAAAAAAAGGCTGAATAGCAAGCCAGGAAACAGCACCCCTCCATGGCCTCTGCAGGAAACAGCACCCCTCCATGGCCTCTGCAGGAAACAGCGCCCCTCCATGGCCTCTGCAGCAGCTCCTGCTCTCTCTGAGTTGTTGTTTGTTTAACTTCCTTTGATGTATGGGAGTGTAAAGAGTACAAACCCATTCCTTTCCATGGAAGTGTAAAGAAAATAAACCCATTCTTTTCAAAATTGCTTTTGGTTTTGGTGTTTTATCACAGCAATAGAAAGTCTAAGACATGTGGCAAGAACCTTTACCTGCTGACCCATCTTGCCAGCCCTGATTTATGAATTTGTCTTCATCTTCATAGTACTAGGCAATTGAACTTAGGGCCTCTAGCACGCTATGCTGTTACTCTACCACCGAGCTACCCCTTGATAGCTTGATGAATCTTAAAGATGGCAAACATATATTTGTTCTGTGTGTATTTTGAATGATACTATGTGACTCTAACTGTAATTTTTCAAAAGAAAGTAGTATACATTTCTTATAAAATTAGGCATGTTGTGGTTATTTAACACAAAATTTAAGACATGTAACATAATTAAATCCTGGATGGAGCAGCTCCTTTAAGTGGGTCTCTTACCTCATACAGACCAAAGAACATTGACTAATTCTTTACAGGAAGCCAAATGAGTCTTGTTGGGCTTCTAGCAACAGACACCCACTGGAATTATGAGTTTAGAATCATTTCCATTGCAAACCCCTTCTTCCACACCACGTTGAAAGGCAGCTGCAAACTTTGGCTTCTCACCAAGCCATGCTGCACCAACAATTCTCCAAATTGTATTTATATTTCACGTGCAGTATGTTCGGACTCTCACTTTCCCAGGTGCCAGATGCCGGCTTGGACACACTCCAGTGGAAATTGCTTTCCTGTAAAGTAATGAAAGGAAGATGCTAAGCACATGATCTCTGCACGCCACACTTGCACCTAGCTTACCAACTCAAGAATGACTTCGCTATTTCCCCAATTCACAATCCCCGAGCCTCTCCTCACCGATTTCTGCTCCTGATAGTCTATTCTTTGGCTTGAAGAAGATGCAGATGCTGATAGTCCTTTCACTTTTTTTGTGAACTGAGAGAAGTCTTATCACATACCCCTGGCTGGCCTGGAATTTGCTATATAAACCAGGCTGGCCTTGAACTCACAGAGATCTGCCTGACTCTGCCTCCTGAGTGCTGAGACTAAAGGCACATCTGGCCATCATGCCTGGCCTCCTTCCACATATGTTTAGAATTTGTCTGATGATGTCTGACTGTAGATATCTATCTGTCTGACATGCTTTTAGACGTGGGAAACCAGATACCCACTCAGGGACATTTCAAATGTGATTCAGGTGGGAAGATAAAACATCTTAATTTACTTGTAGAGTTTATTTTGAAATGTAACCTCCCTCTGTAGTACAGGCTGGCCTGGAATTTAGGATCCTCTTGCTTTCACCCTCCTAACGGTTGGGATTACAGGAACGCACCACCACATCCATACATTCAAGGCTTTAAAAACAGGATGCAAGGGTTGCTGGAGAGATGGTTCAGCATGGTTCAGAGCTCTAGGGATTTCATGTTTGAACCTCTACATTTACATGGGGTGGCTCACAATGCCCTGTAAGACCAGATGAATACACACACACACACACACACACACACACACACACACACACACGAACAATACAATTTATTTAGTGTTTTGAAGCAGAGTGTCATTGTGTAAGCCTGGCTATTGTAGACCAGGCTGGCCTCAAACTCACAAAGATGTGTCTCCTGGGTACTGGGATTAAAGGCATGAACCACCATTTATGGTACCTGAAAACTTACACAATTCTTCTGTCTACCTTAAACACATTGAAAACTCCAGGGCATTTTTACTAGATACATAAGGTTATATTCTAAAGTTTAAATGGTTTTGTGTCATATACTTTGTGCTTGTGCTCTCTCCTCTCTCTCTCTCTCTCTCTCTCTCTCTCTCTCTCTCTCTCTCTCTCGGTATGTGTGTGTGTGTGTGACAGTAGAGGAAGCCTGTGTAATTAAAGCATTCAGCTGCGTTCACTAGTTAATCTTTTGCACCTTATGTGTTGGTAAAAGTTCTCTTTCATTCTTCCATTAGATGGCGGCAGATGCGAAAGAAATAACCTCCTAAGCCATGAAGAATGGTCAGTGGTTGGGTTTCCTTTTAAAATGTCACTGTTCTTAGTAGCTGAGCTGATACACATAAATCGTCCTCTTTTTTTTTTTTTAATGTGTGTGTGCATGTGTGTGTAATAGTATACATTTTGTCTTGTGTTCGTGCCTAGGAGACTTGCCACAGACCATTTATTTAATCAGGGTTCTTTCCTAAGCCTTGGAAAGCATCTTTCAAGATGGGGTAAAAAAAAAAAAAAAAAAAATCTTAGAATTTTCTCAACTACCAGCAGACCTGAGATAAGCTATGAAGTCAGGAGAGCAGCCAACCCTGATTTGGAAACGCCGCGCCATCTGTTGCATACATTTACAGAAATGGAAGAGAGCCATTTCCCATCGGGGAATGATTCCAGCGACCTGTGGACTGGAATCCCACACTGTGACTTGTAATCAGCCCACAAGTATTTATGAATTCTCTCTCTTGTGCCTGGCATCAGAAACAGAGAGGTGGCGCCCACCAGTCTTATAGTAGCAAGCACGAAACACACATGACTACTGAACAAGACCTGGCCTGATACAGTGACATTGGGCGGTGATGATATTAAAACCCTACAAGTTTTATACGAGGTCATTGGGGTTCAAAATGTCTTAAGGCTTAGTATTGGAAAGGGAGAAGGAGGGACTGGAAAAGAACAAGAACGGGTGCAGAACTCCAGTGTGGAGAGGATTTAGAAGTGGAAGGTGAGAGGAATTAGGAGTAGGGACGCGGCTTAACAACGGTTTGCAGCCTCAGAAAGCGCCAGTTCAGGGGGGACCGTTCTCCTGCCTTAAGTCCAGGGATTCTGGTCCTGGTGTAGAACTCGGGTCAGGTTTCTTACTTTAGCCACGTACGGGAGGCCCTCGCCAAGACGCCAGCTGCTACGGACCTGCCTGCACAGCGCGGGCCAGCCACCGAGGGGGCGTGGCTACGGAGGGGAGTGGCTGGGCGCCCCGGTGGGCGGGGCTCCCCTCTCAGCCTCCGCTGCCGCCGCTGCCTCCGCCCGCCGCGCGGACCAGCGAGCCGGGTAGCTGTCGCGAGCCCACCCGCCCGCCCGCGTGCCGGGGCTGCGGTGGGCCAGGATGTCGGTCTTTCTGGAGGAGCTGCTGGGAGACAAGCTAGTGACGGGCGGTGGCGAGGAGGTGGACGTGCACTCGCTGGGCGCCCGCGGCATCGCGCTGCTGGGGCTCTACTTCGGGTGCAGCCTGAGCGCCCCCTGCGCGCAGCTCAGCGCCAGCCTGGCCGCCTTCTACGGCCGCCTGCGAGGGGACGCGGCGGCCGGGCCGGGGGCCGGGGCGGGGGCAGGCGCGGCCGCGGAGCCAGAGCCCCGGCACCGCCTGGAGATCGTCTTCGTGTCCTCCGACCAGGACCAGCGGCAGTGGCAGGACTTCGTGCGGGACATGCCATGGCTGGCGCTGCCCTACAAGGAGAAGCACCGGAAGGTGAGTAGCGCGGGCCCCGCGGCGCCCCCGGCCTGCAGGCGCGGTCCACCTTCTGGGAGCCAGCTGCTCGCCGCCCTCACCGGCTGTCCATAGGCCTGCCATCTCTATCTTGGCCGGCTCCTTCCTCTTGCCCCATCCAAGATCCTGTCGGGTTGGGGCGCTCGCGGCAACTCCCGGGTGCCAGTACCCAGCTGAGCCCACGCTGGGAAGTTTGACACCCCTCGGATCCACGCGGTGGGAATCGCGTAGGAGTGGCCGTGCTCTGCCTCCCCACTCTATGACCCCTATCATCCTTCTCTAGCCACTTGACTTCCCGCAGATACCTGTGGTGTGTGGGGGAGGGTACTAGCCCCCTTCCCATAATGCCCACACCAGGAAGTTTCCTTTCTTTCCCAGAGAAATCTTGCCTTCCTGGGGCCCCCTCCTCTGTGGCCCGGGACCCGGGGGCGGCTGCTGATCGGAGCTTCAGGAGAGAGGGGAGCTCACTCCTCTCCCCCTTTCTTTCCTTGCCCCCGCCCCGCCCCCTGGGCTGAGTTAGTGGCCACCGAGGAGCTTTTCATTGTCTGGCTGTCCAGCAATCTTCCCAGGCCCAGAACAGCTCGCGGTCCTTGTAGATGCCGTAGTTTGGTGGTGGGCTGACTTGGCATACTTCGAATTAGATGTAGAACTGATCCCATCGGTGCAGATGAATGACAGCAAACGGCCCACCAGTTTGCTGATGAAATTAGTTCGGGTTTCTAAGTGTATCTGTTGGGTGAAGGCGTCTGTTTCAATAAAACAAATTCAAGATATTTTGTAATGAGTGGTAACAGGAAAAGTTTTGGCGTGCCCTTGCTTAATTCGCGTGGCTAATGCAACGTATGAGTCTAGCTCTTTCGTTTTTTCGAGGAGCATCTTAGTTTATGGGGCGCACGGGAGAAAGGCTATTCCCGGGCATTTAGGTTCCTCCAGGGAGGGTGGTAACATATGCCACGTGTTCCTTTTATGTGTACAGAATCATGTTGAGACGCATGATTTAGACTTAGAGCAAAAGGCTTATAATTTGATCCAAAAATGTCTTGCGTAAATCATTCGTCCCAAAGTGGTGTAAGGCACAGATGTGAGACTTAAAGTTTGAAATATAGTTTAAGAAATACCGTTGGTAAATTTAACATTGGGAAAACGTCGGCCTGCTAACCACACAGAAGCAAGACTTTACATCTTAGCTATTTTTCAAGTTATTATGTCCCTATTTGATTTATATGTCTGCTAGGATATGAATATGCATGACTAGTACTTTTTTGCTTAAAAATATGGGAATCCTTTGTTTTCTTTTTGGTGGTTGTTTTGATGATCCTTTTGGGAAGGAATAATGTTAAGAAGTCACTTATTGAAAAAATATTTCATCGTCATGGCCTTTTTCTGTTGTAGACTAAAATCTGTTTAAAATAATATCCTTATTGGGCAATACAAATGATTTCTAGCTTTTGAATATATACAACAAATGGCAGAATGTTCCAGACTTATGGTCTATTGTAGTTTTTACAGAAGGGAAGATAAAATTGCTGGGCAATAAAAACAGGGAGGAAACTGAGATGTTTTAGAAACATCTGATGTCTTTTGCCCACCAAATAGGAGTGTATTTGGTATGACAAATGGCTTCTTCTATCTTGACTAACCCCTTTGCATGAAAGAACGTGTTCTGTAGCCCTAGCCTGCTCCGGCTGGTCCCACTCAAATGAACATCTGGATGACACAGGCCAGCAGGCTCTTATTTGAAAATACAGTTCAGAATGTTGGATGTACCTAAATCAGAAGCCAGCATCTTAAACATTTATTTTGGTTTTATTCATTCATTTATGTATGTATTCATTTATTTATATATCTTTGTGGTGCTAGGCATGAGATCTTTGCACATGCTAAGTGCCTTCCACCACTGAACTGCACGTCCCTCGCTTCCCAGATTTTTTGTGCCATTTTCCTGTAACACCCATAGTTTATTTGTTTCTTTAGAAGTTTCAGAAGCTCTCCTGTGGTGGAGAGTAGGCGATTTAGTGTCTGACCCCAGAAATTGTCTCTGTTTTGTGGTGACATGTCAGGTAAAAAGGCTACGATGGGTTTCTTATAGAAAACATACTTGGAAATGGAAAAGAAGTGTCCTCACTGTGAAAGGGACCATTTCCCACCTTGAAACCAAAGAGGTGTAAAACACATTCTCTTCTGTAACTGAGTTTTTGTCTTCTGCAGCTTGAAATTGGGGTGCATAGAAGTCGGCGAGTTCTCAATACCAATTTCACCCCAAGAAAAGTGAAAAGAGAGGGTGTCCCAGTTCAAGCCACTGTGGGGGGACTTGTGTGGATGGATCTGGCTAGGCTGTTTCCCCAACTGTAAAAATAAATTTAAAGAAGGGCATTTTGTTCTATACGGAAGGGAAGCCGAAGTTCCAGATTACATTTTTTTTTAAGTTTTCATTAACATTTGGTCTTTAAAAGCATTTTGTGTGTTTCTTCCCGTTGGGAAAACAAAGGATATGGTTCTAATTAGTTATTGGCTGGCATTTCTCTACAGAAAATTGAAAAATTATGGTGGGGAAAGAAAATGCTGTGTGGTATTTCTCTTTCTCTTCTTTTATTAATTTCTCCTTTATATAGTAAGAAAGTCTGGGAATGACCATATATGTTCAGCCTGCATTTTTGCCCAGCTCTCTCACCTCCATTGGAGCTGTGAGAAACCATGAGGTAAAGTCCAGTGGTGTTTCCCCCTCCTCTTTAATTCTTTATGGAACATCATCTTCTCTGTTTCTGTTTCTTTTAGTGGTAGGTCTAAAGTAATTGAAGCTTTTCTTCTTCCTTCCAGAACACACACATTATTATATAGCTGTATAGAAATTGTAATTAGATGATAATCAAACTTTGAGTGGATCTATGGGAGTGGCTCAGTCAGGAAGCCTGTAATCCTGACGTTAAGACGGTTGGGCTTGTTTTAATAAGTAGGCTAGTGGACGTTTTTCAGATTTCTGAAGAGAGAGAATGTGATGAGCAGTTGGAAATTGGTGATGATTTAGACTTTCGGATTTGAGCTGTCTCTTTCGATGAATAAACGTTCATTGTTGAAACTGGAGAATCTGGCTCCAGGATCAACTTAACTGTGGCGAAGAGAGTGAACACCAGTTTTGGTTTTAAAGCTACAGGCCTTGGCTTTGCCTGGGCAGGGCGTCTAGTGGAAAATGGTTGCTCATGGGTGCTCTGACATCAGGGGGTGCAAACCACTGACCACCCTCCACACAGGTGTATTGGGCTTTCACTTGGTCTGTAATGTTCTGAAGTCAGGATGGGAAAGCATTAGGATTGGGTGACGACTCTGGCCCAGCTCTTTGGTTGCTTGTTTTGGACAGGTAAATGGAGTCTCTCTGCAGCTGGCCTGTGTGGGCTGCTTGCTCTGGCTGTTCTGGATGGTTCTTTTGGTATAGACTAAATCAGAGTCATGGTCTGGACTTCTCTTGAATCACTTGGACACTTTGGAGGTGACAAGATCTGATACCAACCCAATCTTCAAGGCCTCTGGTCTTCCTCTTTCTCTGCTAGGCTGTGAGAGAACACTGACATATGATTCTGGCCTTGCTTCTTATTCCCTTCAAGACAGTGAGTGCAAGATGCCAAAAAGGATACAGCTTTCAATATTGGAGGCTTTTGCCTTGTTCCTAAAGACTCTCAACCAGCCAGGACAGGCTCTCATTGGGGACTGTGTTTCCATTTGAATGGGTCTAATAAAAGATAACAGTCCAGTAAAAGCAATCAGAGCTGTATTCTGGAGAGGCTTTTCCCGTCTTTCATTATTTATAGTGTGTGTTTTAATCTTATCTTCTCGGAGTAATGAAATAGTCTAGTGACTAAAAATCAAAGCTCTTTTGTCTTTTTTTTTTTTTTTTTTTTTTTTTGCCTGCGATCTGCCATCTTTTGCTGTGTGTCCTGTGCAGGATACTCTACAGCTCTGCGCCGTAAGTCCCTCATTGTAAAATTGGGATAGCAGCACCTGCCTCATAGGATTGTTGTAGGGTCTGTGTAATATGCATGTGCCCGACATAATGGTACATACTTGATAAATCATTTGTTAATAAATTGTTACAACATTGAGTAATCCATTATACAGCCTGCCTCTGCCACCCCTTTGGAATGTATCTCATCGAATAACTACAAACCTGTAGTAAAGGCTTTTTTCTTCCTCTTTTTCCTTTCCCCCCCCCCCCCCCCGAGACAAGGTTTCTCTGTGTAACCCTGGCTGTCTTGGAACTCCCTCAGTAGATCAGTAGATCAGGATAGCCTTGAACCCACAGAGATCTGCCTTCCTCTGCCTCTCGAGTGGCCACCACCACCTGACATTTCCTTTCTTCCTTTCTTAGGATCTCACTGTTGTCCAGAAGGGTCTTGAACTCACCTCCTGGTTGAAAAGGACTTGGAAGTTCTCACCCTCATGTCTTGGCCTCATGGTGCTGGGATTGCAGGCGCTCACTACCAGCCCTGTCTATGTGGTGCTAGAGAAACTTGAGGCTTACTGCATGCTAGGCAAACTCTCTATGCTAGGCAAACTCTCTGCCAATCATCACCTTTGATGTATTTTTTAAACTTTTCAAAACTACCACTTATACCATGTAAGGGGGTACAGTGAAGGAATTTAAGGAACTGCCCTCTAAGAGCTAACAAGTAAGGAGAGCGATTTGGATGAATGCAGCTGCAGAAGCAAATGAGGGCTCCATTACACTGAAGAGACCCGTACTCACTTGTCTGCCCTTCTATACCTGCCAGCAACTGGGATTGATCCTCACAGCCCAAGCTTGGCAAAGCCTGTCACTCAAAGATGATCAGGCACCATTCTGGAAGAAAACATGACTGTTCTGATTGTTTTGTGATTTGCCAAAGCTTTCTGGCTGACTCTAGTCACAGAGTCTGGCAGTGTGGGGATGCTCTGTCAAGTGGGAAATGGACAGTGGGCCTCTGAGTTGTAGACACTCACCCCTTCTGGGGTTGTGTCCCTTCCCTGTTCTGGAATGCTGTAGGAGAGGTTTGCCCATTGTCCTCTCTGTGGCTGGATTAACCCCGTCTTGCAGGTAATGGCTGTGCACACTCTGTTCATTGGTTTGTCTTCCCGTTTGGGTTGAAGTGTGAACCAGAGCACAGAGCAAGGTAGTGGATGTTGAAGTTAGGACCGCCGGTTTTGTTCTTCCTGGTTTCTCTTCAACCTTCCGTCTCACGCTTCCTTTTGTTTGGAGACCTGTTTTAATATTTGCACAATTGATAGAAGAATGCTCTGTGCTGTTTATGGCTGGAGCAGGGATGAGAAGGCCCCTCGGGTATCTTTTTTTTTTCCTTCTAATTGAACTTGAGGATTCTGGGACTCCAGCTGCTCCTGTTCTGAGGTAGGTGTGGCTCCTAGACACTGCTGCATTTGGGAGAGAGTGTAGACTTGGCCTAAGCTGTGTTTTCTTTCTTCACAGTCTGAATTCCCAGTGGTGCCCAGTGTTAACCACCAGGGTGCTTAGTTTTCTGCATCTCATTAATTTGTCATTATGCATATTCAAAGACACTCAGGGAAAATGGCTCTGAGTTTAGACTCCTGCGAATCCTCAAGTTCTCTCGTACTCTTGTATCTTGCCATGATTTTCAAAGTTGTGGGGAGTTTTTGAATGCCCAGGGCCATGCTCTGTTATCTTCTACAACTCCCCAAAGGTGCTGGGTCTAGCTAGCCTGACCTGTTGAGTAGCTGGGAGCTCCAACCCCTTCTCTCCATCCCTGGATCACTGGGTCCTGAGTTAACATTTTCTGTCGACTATTGCCTACCAGCTGCCTTCTCCAGGGCTTCCTGGATCTAGTCTCAAATCATTTTCCAGATTAGAATGTTTTCATCCATTTTCAGTCATCTATCCACTGGTACATTGCCCTGAGTCACACAATGTATGGTGGTGCTGTCCTGTTTAGCCAGATGAGATCTTGGACCACCAGCGTGTGTGCACTGCTGCTTTTCTGAGGTGTCATAATATCTCTAAATGTCAGCTCACTGTTTCTGTGCTCCGCCTCTTTACGGACCAGAGGCGAACAACTCTCGGATGAGCCTGTGCCAGTCCTCAGCCACCATCTCCAGCAGAACCTCTCTAAGCCTTGCCAGAATGGAACGGCAAGTTCAGAAATACAGTTATGGGCTGGAACTGCTTATCTAACATCCAAGAAGCCCTGGGCTCAACCCCCAGGGCCCCTATATTTGCTGAAAAGCTGAAAAACGAAACAGCTTCCCAATCCTGAATCTCATGGATGAAGAATCCTCTGGCTCTTGGAAGCTCCTGCAGTCAACTCCAAAGCCTGACTGCTCATCTCTTCTCTCACTCCGTGGGGATACAGGACTCTCTGTCTTTTGCATTTCTAAGCTCTGCCAAGTTCTTCTCCCACCTGCTTGGGTTTGGAGCTTCCTGGTATCCCTGCCTTTAGAAGCTTTCCTATCTCTATCAACTTATGTTAACTATCTTTTGGTACACCTTGTGGCATGTGGAAAGCAACTTGCGCCAGTAGGTTCTTGCCTCCTGACCTGTGGGACCTGGGGCCTCAGATTGGCAGGCTTGTGGTGACAGCCGTTACCCTCTGAGACATCTTGCCAGCCTTATTGTGTTTCATGCTTTATTTTTGTGTTTGCCAGCCTTATTGTGTTGTCTCTTATCAGTTTCTTTAAGGTTGTCATTTTCAGTCAATGAGTTTTACAGGTCTCTTCATCACTTCCCTCAGTAACTCACTTAAAATCCCACATGAAAGACCCTCACCGCATGTATGCGAGCCCCAGCTTTTCTGTGAATGCCTCATTACTTTCACACGTGTCTCCAGAAACATGTAGCAGCAGCACATGTCTGTGGGTGTAGTGTGGTATTTTCTGTCACTTTTTCCTCTAGGTAGACTGCTCTGTGAGTTCCTATGCTTCGTTTGTTTGTTTGTTTGTTTGTTTATTCATTTTGAGACGGGTCTCTCACCGTAGCTCTGGCTGTTCTGGAACTTGCTCTGAAGACCAGGCTGGCCTTGCACTCACAGGGATTCTCCCGCCTCTGCTTCCTGAGTGAGGTGAGTAAAGGCGTGTGCTACCCTTGCCTGGATGCTCCCACAGATCTTACGCACAGTTTTGGAAGATTTCCCAGTGTTTTCCAGTAGACTATAAGCTCCCTGAGGACGGAATACAGATGAAGGAGGGGAGGAGATCCGTGGCTGGTGCTGGAAAACAGGATGAAGTCATAGAAAGCAGGTGTGTGGCTTTCAGATTGCTAACTCAAGGTGGTTTTCAGATCACGTGAACTAAAATAATGCGCTTTTGCCAGGTGTAGTGGCACATGCTTTTAATCCCAGCAGAGGCAGGCAGAGCTCTGAGTTCAAGGCCAGCCTGGTCTACAGAGCAAGTTCCAGAACAGCTAGAGCCACACATAGAATATATTCTGTACAGTTTGTGAGGTTTTTGTTTTGTTTGTTTTGTTTTCTTTTGTTTTGTTTATATTTTTTTGAATTTTTGTTTCTTTCTTTTTTTAAAGGAAAGGGCTCACCCAGGCTGGCTTTGAACTCTGGATTCTCTTGCCTCTGCCTCTTGGATGCTAGAATTTCCATCTTATTCTTTTTGTTTGTTTGTTTTTGAGACAGGTTCTTACTGTGTAGCCCCAAACTGGCCTAGAACCTACTATGCAGACCAGTATGGCTTTGAACTCACAAAGATCAGCCTGCCTCTGCATGTGTGTAAGAGACCAGAGGTCAAACCTAGGGCCTTGCTCAGTCTAAACAAATAGTACCTCTGAGCTTAATAAGGAGAGTCGGTAGCTTCTTGTGCCCTGTAATTCTGTGTTCAAAAATAGGAAAAAGCATGACTCTCCCTTTTTGAATGTTGACTTAGTGCATTAAAATAGTCTCATACGCAGAACTGTCATTTGAAGCTTCTCTGTTTCGTAAATGCATTGCATTTCTGTATCACCCTTCTTCCCAGGAACTCAAAAGAGTGTCTCCCTCCGTCAGCTACTAGTAATCAGTGTGGTTGACTTTAACTTTAAACATTTCCAAGTACGTTAAGAAAACCTGAAGTAAAGAGAACCAGTGATGAGTTCGGGGATCTCCGTGCTGGAGTTCCGGGATCTCCATGCTGGGTGAAAGTTTAACTAACCTCTCTTAAATTTGAGTCTTTCCTTTCTGTTCGTGAAAATGTATCTTGAAAACCATTTACATCAAACCTGCTTTGTGGCGCAGGAGGAGGCAGGCTCGTGTCTTCCATGTGAGTTCACTCTGAGATGAGACAGCCCCAGTCTAACTACTTAACACATTTGCTATTGGTTGGCAAGGCAGGAGAGCCCAGATGTCTTCTGCCCTTTACATTGTAGTGATTTCTAAGCCCCTTCCTTCCCCTTCTCTTTTTAATGATTTCAGTTTTTTTTTTTTTTTTTTTTTTTTTTTAGTTCAGCTAGTGACAAGCCCCCAGCTCCCCTTCATCCTATGCAAAGCCTGCAGGGCTGCTGTCATGCTTTTGTTCAGTGACAAAATTGAACTTCAGGTATCCTGTGGAGATCTGGGACTAAATCAGTCCTCCCCTTTATGAAGCTTTCAGTAACGGCTGCTCCAACTTCCAGTGAAATTTCAAACATGTGCTCTTCGCTTTATGACAAGGGAGAGGTAGAGTAATTACACGTTGCCCTCCACGGTTCTGCTGCAGGGAAACCCTGCAATGGAGATGTTTGTTCTGGGACATCTGTGATTAGAAGCAAATTGTAAATATTCGGCTTCTCACTAGTCTTAACTCTCGGACCAGAGAGACGGTATATTTTTTTCTTTTTTGTATGAGCTTATACATCAGAAAAATCCCTTTTCAGAAACAATTTAAACTTAGCATTCGGCTTCCCTTTCTACCGACTCTGTCACCTACTCTCCCTGCTCCTTACTCGACTTTCTATAGAGATGCCAATTACAGATAAATCTAAGCAGCATTTCCACGGCACGGTTGCTTTCATCCTGGATTGGTCCTGAAGAGTCACAAAGTGGGGTGCGAGGCTGCAGGACTGCGGGAAGACTCTTTGCTCTCTTTGGAGAATTTTCCCCAGGTCTACTTCACTCTACAGATTTTATTTTGGGGAGGGGAGGGATCAATATTTCTGTCATAAAAATCTGAATGGATCTTGTCTGCTCAGAATCCCAGAGATGTTGCCTTCTTTCCCTTAAACACAATTAAGTCAAGAGAGTTTTCATCGGATCAGGCTCCCCGTTCTGTTACTCATTTTTCAGGGTTTGGTGTGAAATCTAAAGATTGGGCTGAACAACTCACTGCAGGGGTGGAAGGGACCTGAGATGTGGGTGTGGGCGTGGATGTGGGTGTGGACATGGGTGTGAGTGTGGACGTGAGTGTGGGCATGGGCGCGTTTCTCAGCTCCAGGCATTATATGCCTGTAACTTCCAAATTCATTCACACCCATGGACTTTGAGAATGGGTCCCATCATTATAAGTGAGTATTTAAAATATAGTACTTAGTTGGGCGGTGGTGGCGCATGCCTTTAATCCCAGCACTTGGGAGGCAGAGGCAGGCAGATTTCTGAGTTCGAGGCCAGCCTGGTCTACAGAGTGAGTCCCAGAACAGCCAGGGCTACACAGAGAAACCCTGTCTCGAAAAACCAGAAAAAAAAAAATATATATATATATATATATATATATCTTAGCAAGTGAAGGAAGAGCATACTCACCGGTCCTTAAATCTGTGCCCAGCTTCCACTTGCTAGCTCAGTGACTTCAGAGCAGGTTACATGGTTTCTATGTCTCAGGTTTCCTGATCACATGCAGTTATCTGTATCCATTGGGTACATTGGGGTTGTTTCTGAAGCTGAGGTGAATCAATGTGCAAAGGTGGTGGGAACAGTGGCTAGCAGCGTGGAGTGGGTGCCACGTAAGAGTTTGTCCCAAGCACTTGATAGCTCATTCTACCCTCTATGCTTATTCTGATCCTAGGAGGGAGGGGTTCTCAGCCATTGTATTTCTTTACACACCCTTCCTCCTTCCTCTGCACCTAGTGGTCTCTCATATTCCCTAGTTTCTCTTTGGTTTCTTCCTAGGACAGTGACCATACTTGTTGATTGTTGTTTTGATGACATACTGATATTTTTGAGTGTATGTGGAGACTGGACTCAGGGCCTCATGTGTGTTGAGGACAGACTATATACCTGCCCTCTATTCTTATTTTAAAAGAAGATGTATTTAATTTTTGTTTATGTGTATGTATGTCTGTGAGCATATGGCTCGTGAGTGCAGTTGCACTCAGAGGCCAGAAGAGGGCATTGGATCTCCTTGGAGCTAGAGTATAGGCAGTTCTAAGCCTGTTGATGGTCTAGGAACCAAACTCCAGTCCTCTGGGAGGGCCACAAGTGCTCTTAACTGCTGAGCCATCTAGCTAGTACTGCATATTTATATCCCAGATTTTGAATGTGACTGTATTTCCAGACCATGCCTATGATAATTCAATCAAATACTCAGTTCTACTGAGTGGGTCTTATTTTCTCTTTTACACTGGGAGTGAGTAGAAGAGGGTCTGGCACATAGCTCTTGTTACCTATCTGTAAACATTTTATCATAGCAGTCTTTACACATCACGTAGGTAAGAGAAAGTGGGTCTAGAGAGATGGGGAGGTACTTACCTCATATGCACAAGGACTGGAGCTCCTTAGCAGCCCTTCCCAAAGCTGGGGCTGTGGGCCTGGCCTGTATTCCCTGTGCCAGGAAGGTGGTGTGCACGCCACCAATTAGCAGAATTTGCAATTCCCAGATTCAATGAGAAACTCTCTCTCAAAAAAAAAAAATGTGTTGAATAATTGGAAGGGTACTGAGTGTTGACCGCTAGCTCCCACATACACAAAATAGGACAGGGAATTGTCATGTCAAAAAAAAAAAAGCTGTGGGGCCTGAGGGATGGCTCAGTGGTTAAGAGCACTGGCTGCTCTTCCAGAGGTCCTGAATTTAGTTCCCAGCACCTATGTGGTGGCTCACAGCCATCTGTAATGTGATCTGGTGCTCTCTTCTGGTGTGTCTGAAGACAGCTACAGTGTATTCACGTAAAATAAGTAAATAAATCCCCCCCCTTCCCTTCTTCCTCTTGCTCCGGTCTGCTCGCTTGGGGCCCATAAATAAATCTTAAAAGAAATAAAAGTTGTGGAAGTTTTCATTGTGCATACTCAGTGTCCGTGGTATTTGTTGTGCTGTGTAAGGAGGCTTCACACACTCATCACAGCCCCACCCTCCCATCTCTCCCTCCCCTTCTGTTAGTCCCTATTGTATAAGCCATTGTGCTTACACGACAACACTCATACCCACGGGGCAATCTCCTCAGCTCTTGCATTGACTCTTCTGATAATCACGTCACACTGGTGACCCTTTAGTCACCCAGGATTCCAGAGTCTTCTCTAGCAGTCAGATGCCTGGACAAATGAGGATGGGGTCCAGATTCTCAGAGCTCCATTTTCAAAAGTCAGTTTAGATGTGGTCAGTTTCTATAGTCTGTTGAGATCATTGTGTTTGTTGATATGCCCACTACAATAACCAGAGCCCCTTCCCAGATTTGAATTATGTATGATCCACCTGACCGATAGCCTGGGTGATAGACTCCTGGGGCACAGAGACCCTCCTCCAGGATAACTGTGGTCTGACTCCCCCTCATTTAGCATGTCCACCCATGGGAGAGCTTGGGAGTTCTTTACCATTTCTCTCTTCAGGAAAGTTGGTGTGAAAGGGCTTGTACTTGGTAAACTCACATTTGTTCCTAAGTGAACACCACTCCCACAGGGGCTGTGAGTAAGCTGTAGTGAACCTGCTGAAGGGTGGATGTCAAGTTCACCAGCCTGTGGTTTGCAGGGTCTGCCCCCTGGAAAGTTCGTGTGCCTTCCCTCTGTTGGTTTCAGGTCACAACACAACAGTGGCTGCCATCTCACTGCTCCTTTTCCTTCCTCTGCTCTAAGTCCCACCTCGTTGGAGCTGCGTTACTCGGCCTGAGGGCCATGCAGGCCATGCTAGGACATTCATTTCCTGTAGAGGACTTTGCACCCAAGTCTGTGTGTATTTGGTAGTGGCATGCATTGAGGGCGCTTCATTGTCAAGGAGGCCCAGAGTCTGAGCTTTCTGAGGGCCATGTGGCAACACAGAATGCCTTATCCCAACCACAGAACCCAGCTTCCTCTGCTCATTAGAGCGCTAAAGAGCTGAAGGAGTCTTTTTCTCACTCCTCCTCCCCAGGATGAGAATCCCACTGGCTAATTAAGTGTGGCGTTTACTTTCAGAATGAGCGAGCAGTAGATGCCAGGACTCAACAAAGAGATCTGGGGCCCTGTTGTAGAAAGACTTGTTTTTCTTAATATTTGACTTTTTAGGACAAATTAGTCCATTTATTTTGAGACTTTTTATCTCATTTTGAAACGGATTTGTTTTCTCCCTAACTATATTTGCCCACATAATCCCAGTATTTGGGAAATGGAGGCGGAAGGAACAAGAGTTCAAGGCCACTGTGAGCTACTTAACAAAACGTTTTTTCGATAAAACAAAACCAACAGAAAAAGATTACACAGGACTCTCTCAGATCCGGTAGAGTTTGGCACCAAAGACTCCTGACTGCTCACATTAGACCAGGGATGACTTGGAATTAAGTGCCCCAAAGGACTTTCCAGGGAAATGAAATTTCCTCAGTTTGCACAAGGCCCCCAGATCCTACCCTTGGACGCATTGATCTAAGCTTGTACAAATGTTCTTAAGAGTAAAGTACTCCTTAATACCACTTGGACGTACTGCTTTTCTTTAGGACTTAGGGAAAGCATGTGTCTGCAGAGACCGGCAGAACGCTGGCTCGCAGCAATTCCGCTCCTGGCATCATCCAGTGCACTCTGCCGCAGAGCCAAGACTCCATAATTCCAGGCCAATTCTTGATCTCTCTAGGACCAAGACCTAGTTTGCTTTCATGAGGAAGATAGGGCTTATCCACCTGTATCTAGCACAAATAACAAGCTTTCTGCTGACTGTGAACATTAAAAGTCACTTATATCCCTTCATTTAGCATAGCAACTTCTTTCCATTGGCAAGGGAGAGTGAGCCTTCCAGTTTTTAATCATAAGATCAGACTCTTCCCCAAAACAGGCAACAACGATAGATAGTGTTTTGTACTCTTCCAGAAAAAAATTACACATACATGCTATGCATAGGCATGTGTGTGCTTATTGCTTATTGCACAATGGATTGCGTTTGGCATCGGTCTGTTTTCTTGAAGGGAACTACATTAAAACATTCTGGTCTTGGGATGTGACTCTCTGGTAGGCTACTTGGCAGGTATACCCCCAGCCCTGAATTCACTGAACCCTCAGAAGCACACAAACAATAACGATGATGGTGGCACATAAACTCTGCATGAAATACAACAATGGCACTAATCACAGTCCAAATAAAAGGAAAGGCAGGCATGCAGGGAAAGATCTCAACTGTCACTGTTGACCACAGTCTGCCTCCCCAGCGACCATTACCACAATCAATAGGTCTCTTCAGTGGCATTTTGGACATCTGCAAGCAAGTGTATGTGCACACAGCTTTCCCATACATATTTTTGAGCAGTTCTCATATACTATCATTTATTTATTAAGCTACAGGGTCTCATTATGTATCCTTCACTGGCCTAGAACTTACTATGTAGTACCAGGCTGTCCTTGAACTCACAAAGACCCACCTGCCTCTGCCTCCCAAGTGCTGGGATTAGAGGTGTTCACTAGCACACCCTGCTATTATAATTTTTCCCCCTTCTTTTTTCTTTGGAGACAAGGTTTCTTGTGGTAACAGCCCTGGAGTTCCCGGAGCTCACTCTGTAGACCAGGCTACCCTCAAACTCAGAAACCCACTTGCCTCTGCCACCTGAGTACTGGGATCAAAGTGCACCATCTCTGCTCAGCGCTGTTATAACCTTTGATTGAAATCAAAGGTGGTCAACAGAGACAAAAAGCGAGTCCTATGTAACTCTGATGGCTGCCTTGGCACAGACCCACACACGAACCAAAGCACAGACCCCCAGGACCACCACCAAGATTAGCAAGACACCTAGCGTGGCATGCTCCACCGGTACAATGGCTGGAGGGAGTACTTGGAAGACAGTTTTCCACTTCTCCACGAGAGCCTCTCCCAGACTGACACAAAGCAGTGAAACTCTCACTGCCTATTTGGGTGAATTCAGAAGTTCACTTTCTAAAGCCGGCAGTCTTCCCTTCTTGGAAGCATTCAGATTTACCCAAGAACAAAAGATTTCCCCATGCTGGCCGCTCTCATTGTGCCTGGCCTTCTGTGGCAACTGGTATCAGGTAGCCTGTATTTAATCCATATTTGATGTGCTAAAGTGTACTGTGTTTTCAGAAAAACCAACACCCTTCAAATCTGAAGTTATGAAAGAGGAAAATGAAGGGCCACATCTTTCCATTATTGAGGGCTCTTGGTTTTAGGGTCTGGTGCTCATAGTGTAATTTCTTCTGCCCAGAGCCCCTCTCCCCTACCGTCTTAGGAATGTATCTGTTGCTTTGAGAAAAATGTACAAGGATTACATCAAAGTCTTCTCACGGAAGATTGAACATCTCCCCCTTTCCCTGGAACATTCCTCATTCTCTTCTGCATGAAGTAGCTGAGAAAAGCTAAAATTAATTTTCTTATGGGTCATGGAGCCAGGTTGCTTATGAAAGAATGAAAGGGTTGCCCTGGGAATGTTTATTAAACAGACAGAGAAGAGCAGTTATGAAAGGTGGACTTTGCAAACACCCAGTGAATCGTAAAACGGGACGTGCACAGCAAGCCCAAGAATCTGAATTCATATCCCCAGCACCCCTTAACTGCTGGGTTTGGTGGCCCATGCCTGCTGGCTTAAGGATGGTAAGAGTCTGTTTAGGTTTAGCCCTGAGTATAGATTCAGTGTGCAGCCCATAGGACAGAACAAAATGGTGATGGCGCTCACATCAGCCTGATCTATCTCTAGAACAGTGTTCCTCTGTAGACAACAGTAAGACACGGGAAACACTCCAAATGATCACCAGCCAGAGTAGCTCATGCACCACACCTCAGAATGGTGTGGAACAGCCATTAAGAGCAGAGGCTTTGCAGGATTGCGGCCTTCTGTGTTGTGCAGAAAGGCAAGATTCTAGATCGCATATATAACACAATTCCAGCATGGTATTAAATCGATACTTAAAAAAAAAAAAAAAGATCGAAGTAACTATACCAGACGGCATGTTGTCAAGATGGTGGCATCTATGGTTGGTAAGTCTCTGATTTCCAGATGTTCTGAATAGAATTTGTTTTATGATAAAAATCCATGTATGTGAAGAAAATTAAGTGTTCCTTGCCAGAAAAGGCTTGCATCTCGCTTGCGGAGCTTGGCTGTAGTAGTTTACTCTTTCCCATATAGTTAGGGCTGAGTAGCTATGCTCATCCTTGCCGCTTACAAAGCAAAGGATCATGGGGGGCACTGGGATGGAGGATCAGCTTGAAGCCACAGACTTCAAGAAAACCTTTTGGAAAGAATAGCTTGAAAGTGACCTTTTCAAACGAGGGGGCGGGTAGTCAGTGGATTAAGAAAGAAAGATGTTCCCGATATAAATAACTACGTGGGAACAGAGGGGAAAGCTGAGAAGAGAGGGTTCATCTGATCCTGGTAGACAACGTCCATACACGGTGGAGGAGGTGATGTGAGCTCACAGACTGCTGAGGGACACAGGGACAGTTTTACCTCCTTAAGGAAGCATTAGCTCTTTTGCCAGAGCTTCTAGGAGCTTCAAGTCTGTGGGGAGGTGTGATTTTTGTGGGTGAGGAGTCTCTGAAGCAATGGTCCTCGCTCAAGGCCTGTCTCAGGCTTAGTTTTGGGCTTGGGATAAGAAAAGTCTACATTGCAGACATGTCCCAGAATAAGACACAGATGCTTTTTGGACCAAGAAGACCATACTCAATGGCTCAGTGGATAAAGTGAAAACCTCAGTCCAGGTCCCCAGCACTGTGCTAATGCGGGTTTAATGGCGTAGACCCGCACCTTCATTGTTGTTGGCAGAGACAGGCAGATTTCTGGAACTCTGTGGTAAGTCAGTGGCCCCGCCCCAACCCCTACACACACACAAAGGGAGAGACCTAACTTAAACCAGTGAACCTTGATCTGGCTTGATCTGGGCCAGATTGCAGGAATGCGTTTTTAATAACTTCCTTAGAGTGCAATGAAGGAACTGTGTTAGTGAATTCCATTTATTAAATAAAGCAAAGGAAATACTTTTAAAAATTGGTGCATGGTTGTGTGTGTGTGTGTGTGTGTGTGTGTGTGTGTGTGTGTGAGAGAGAGAGAGAGAGAGAGAGAGAGAGAGCGAGAGAGAGAGAGCTCTGTGTCATGCTGTGTCATGCTCTTGAAGGTTAGAGGACAGCTCTGAGCAGTCCCTTACCCTCTTCCACCTTATGTAGATAGTGTTGTCATAGGCACTTAGAAATATTTACATACGTATACATGTGCTTTATATATAAAATATATTTCTTATTAGTGTTTTTCTATCAGTTCAAATAGAGGTGTGGTTGACAATGGAAGCCAGCATCACCTGAGAAGCCGCCTTCTCTTAGATCTCACCTGCGTCTCCTCCTTTCTAGCTTTCGGAGCTCAGTCAAGGTTTTCATTCATAGTTCCTGCCATGCTGGGTTGCTGTGGAGGTGTGAGCCGATGAAAGATACAAAAAGACTGTCACACTGTGCTTGCCACCACAGCGCTTGGTCAGGTGATGGTGACTATTGCTTTGTTCTTATAGACTAGGAAGTGTCCTGAGAGTGGGGACCCAGCTCCTCCTCGTTTTGTACTTATTTGACTCATTTGTGGTCCTGTCCTGCCCCCTCCCATCACCACTCTCCCATAAACCCCACCCCCACCTCTCCCCATACCTCCCACCACCACCACCTCAGAGGATGGCACTGCGTAACCCTTGCTGGCCTGAAACTCTGTAGAGACCAGGCTGGCCTTGAACTCCCGGAGATCCATCTGCCTCTGTCCCCACATGCTTGGATTAGAGATGTTTGCTACCAGGAAAGCCATCATCTCTTATTAATAAATATTTGTCACAAGTGCTTGTTAAAATAAAGAATAAAGGTCTTTGGTTGGCGTTTAGAGGACCAGCATGGCTGGAGTGGAAACAAGGATGGGCCTCTCATAGCTGAGTGTGGTGTGTGAGTCTGTAGTCCTAGCTACTTAGAAAGCTGAGGCAGGAGCACTACTTGAGTCTGTGTTTTGAGACCTGAGCAACATACAACGTAGACTTCATCCTAGGAGTGGGGAGTGAGTCTCAAAGTTGAATGACATAGACATAGATTTGTCTGATAGTTTGTGTTTAATCATAATTAAACAAATGTGCAGTGTTGGGCAATGCTGCCACTGAATGCTACCCTAGAAGTGTGTTGAGAGCTGTGTAGCAATCCTTTATTTTAATTAATTAATTAATTTAAATTTTTTGAGACAGGTTTCCCCTGGATAGCCCTAGGCCTGGACTCACTGGCTCTGCCTTCCTCTGCCTCCTGAGGGTTGGGACTAAAGGTGTGTGTCAATACTCCCTCACAACACTCTGCTTTTACCATCGAGGAAACAGGCTCAGATAGTAGCTGGCGGCCGCCTGGCTGAGGTTCTAGCTCTTCTTATTGTCTGCTCAGTGGTGTTGCTTAGCGTCTATCCTAATAGCCCTTAAAAAAAAAAAAATCCACCCAGTATCTGTGAGCCATTGCCAGAAGTTATTTTGTTCACAGGCTAGAGAGATAAGCGCACTGAAAGGAGGGGAGCAGCATAGGGCTCTTTCCCGTGTGAGTTTATGTGTCCTGGTCTCTAGAAAACGGGACACTTTCCTGGTCCCAGGAGCCTGTTCCTGAGAGCGCAGCGGCCTTCCTGTGGCAAGGCCAGGGTCATGCTGGGGACACAGGTCAGACCTCCTACGTGGAATGCCTCAAGTGGCTGTAACTCACGCAGAGAAAACAAACACTTTTCCGCTCTGTACAACAGCACAGAGTTCTTCAGGACAGAGCCCAGGCTGTGAAATGTAAAAAGAGCTAGGTGCTTCACTGTGGGTCTAATGCATGGGAGATAAGAAATTCCACACAGATGGCCCAGTGGCCAAGGTATTTTTTCCTGTCAGCCCATCAGGAAGGGAGAGGATATGCTCTCCTGCTGCCTGTCAGGCAGTTTGCACTCTTCCCGTGTTGTGTTGAGAGATATCTGTGACCCAAGAGAGCCCTTGGCACTGGTCCCTGGGCCTGAGGTCACGGGAACTTGGCCTGTTGCTTTCAGGAGGTCTTTCCAACCTGAGCAGGAACATAGGAAAACAGGAATTTAACACATCATTGGCCTGAACTGAGGCCTTTGAAAAGGGGG
Organism: Rhabdomys pumilio; assembly: GCA_030674055.1. Lineage (NCBI taxonomy): Eukaryota > Metazoa > Chordata > Mammalia > Rodentia > Muridae > Rhabdomys > Rhabdomys pumilio. The sequence goes on from JANHMN010000002.1 coordinate 43,836,181, forward strand.
CTGTGGGGTCACACTTGTGACTTTATGGGGCATGAAGGATATAGATGTTCTGAAACTTAGGAGTTCAAATCCATTCCAAAGCCAATTCTTATTATTTTATTTGTACAGAGGGTCTTATATAATCCAGGCTGGCCTCAAACTTGCCTTATAGTTGAGTGTAACCTGGGACTCCTATTACTTTGCCTCTGCATCCCAAGCACTGGGGTTACAGATTTGTGCTGTTATCCCCCGGTTTACGCAGTGCTAGGAGTTGAACTCTGAGCTTCACGTATGCCAGGCAAGCACTCTGTCAACTGAGTTTCACCCCTGCCTCTCTATAGCTAGTTCTTGGTTTCTATTTTTTAAAAAAAATTGGGTGGAGGGCTAGGCATGCTTTAATTCCAGTACTTGGGAGTCAGATCTCTGAGTTCAAGGCCAGCCTGGCCAACATAACGAGTTTCAGGACATCCAGGCTGTGGTAGAGAGACCTGTTCTCAACCCCCTACCCCAATTTGTGTCTATGTTTCTGTGTGTGTGTGTGTGTGTGTGTGTGTGTGTGTGTGTGTGCGCTCTCTCTCTCTCTCTTTCTCGCAGGTTATGTCTACATGAGTATTTATTCCTGCAGAGGCCAAAGATGTCAAATTCTCTTGATTGGAATTGCAGGTGGTTGTAAGCTACCCTGTGTGGGTGCTGGGAACCAAATTTGGGTCCTCTGGAAGAGTAGTGAAACACTCTCAATCCCTGAGCCATCTCTCCAGCCCCTGCAGAGAGTTCTTGTTTATTAATTATCTTGGTATAGTTTCATATACTCAATGAAACCCTAACACATCTCCTTGGAGTGTGCGTAGCAGTTTGCTGTACAAAGAGGAAATAATCTGAAGCTACAAGGCTACTTGAGGCTGTGGTCGTCTCCCAGCCACAATAATCTCCCACCAGGAGATTATTATGTTGGCAAAGTCATCTTTCTCTATTTTGGATTCTTTAGCATGGGCACTGATTCCTTTTGAAGTAGTAACTACAATCGGCTGGTTTATAGATTGCCATCCACACAGGTTAACAACGTTATGTAGTGTTCAGCTGGAGAGTTCTAACAGGTTTACTGCTGGGTGGCTGAAGCATAAAAGCTGATACTTGTCATACACTCAGGAGAGATGGTAACCAAGGAGGTGTGGGAAGAGGCTGGTGAGCTGCATTTGAGATAACTTGTTCTGCTCATGGTGTCGGTGAGACAGTCCTGGTCCAGAACGTCTCCTGAGCTGGAGGGTGCTGTTATCGTTAGCGTTATTCCTCACTGAACTCCTACTAGGTTCCAAGGACCCATTCCGAGGTGCCCCTTGCATATTATCTCATTGGTTCTTTCTAATAGTCCATGAAGTAGGTACAGGAATTCTTCCTTAGCCACAGTTCTGCCTTGCATGGTTTCAGTTACCCATGGTCAGCTGTGGTCTGAAAATACTAAATGGAAAATTTCACAGATAGACAATTTGTTAGTTTTAAATTACATGCTAGGGGGCTAGGTATATAGCTTAGTGGTAGAGCACTTGCCAAGCATGCATGAAACCCTAGGTTCAATCCCTACTAAACAAAACAGAAATTACATGCTGTGAGCTGTGAAATGCATGATAAGATAAAATCTTGCACTGTCCCCCTCTACCCAGAACGAGAATCATCCTATTGCAGTGTATCCATATCCTTTGAACACTGTATCCATATCCTTTGCACAGTGTCTCCATATCCTTTGTGTAGTATATCCATGTCCTTTGTGCAGCGTATCCATCTCTTTTGCCCAGTGTATCCATGCTGTATATGCTGCCTGCCTGTTAGTAGCCTTCTCAGTTATTCTAGGTTAAATTGAACTGCTGTTTCGCTACTTCAGTTTTGTATTCAAGTAACTCTTATTTTATAATGCCCCGGGAGCACAGGAGTAGTGGTGCAAGGAAGGGTCAGAACAGCCCACATAATATACATAATATAAATGTTAGGATTGAGGACTATCTGTGACTTCAGGCTAGAGTCTCCAAATCTACAGAAACACATATAAAACAGGTTATATATCTACCAATTGGTGACAGCATTGTGAATAGAGCTCCCAGGACCCCAACCCTGAGCACCCTCTAGGAGCAATGCTTCAACATTTGCTTATTTTTCTGTTGCAATGGCTTTTCAAACTTGGGTATTGGGCCCAAAACGTAGGTGACTGACTAGAGTGTAGTACTAGATTTTTACCCATGGCTGTCACCTCCAAAGCCAGCCCACCAGTGTCTCTGCACCCCACAGTGTGTTGCATTCTGCAGCTGTGCTGTAGGCATTCCTACAACCAGGCCTTCAGACAGAGGCCTGCTTGTGGATCCCTTTGTCCCCACAGACCCAGGCTCAGCATTCCACCCAAACTGTATCGATTTCCTTTTCTTTCTGTTTTTCTGTGGCTTCCCACATTCTGATCTGTGAAACCAGGGTACAGTTGGCTGTTGTTGGTCATGGTATTTCTGTTTGTGTAAAGTCCTTGTAAACAGTGACTTAGCTTACTCCTAGGGAATGCTTGCTTAGGATTCTGGGAGCATAACTTTGCTTCATGTGTGCTTCTGTTTGGACGCTTTGGTCTCCCATCTATATATTTCACTAAAATAAAAATTAACTAGCATACATTTTATATTCATACTTTATGTAAATTATTCATGTGTATATAATTTATTAATATTGAGATGATGAGCTCATAGCCAACAGCACGATAGCTCATGATTGAGCAAAAGTTATCTATGGGGCCAGTGAGATGGCTCAAACATAGAGGTGCTTACTCTGCATCCTCGCTGCCTAAATTTAACCCTGGAATCCCTGTGAAGGTAGAAGGAGAGAACCAACTTCACAGGGATTTTCTTTGATCTTCACATGTGTACTGTGTAGCACATTCACCTGCACACACATACTATACATGTACACATATACAGTACCAACTAAAGTCATTATTGGATAATTAAAATATTGGCTAATAAATATTAATTAATGGCTAGATGGGTAAGATGTGGGTGGGAGGGATGGGGTTAAGGGATATTGGGGCTTGGGCCCTCTTAAGGGCTGCTGCTGAGACTGGATAGGTAGTAGCAGTGGAGCACACAAGACTGGGGCCACACCATCCGGTACATTAGCTACAAGCCAAGTGTGGCTCTCGAGTACTTTACAAGGCTCGTTGTGATTGGGGTGTGCCGTGATAATTGCATACCAGACATCAAAGACTCAGTGTGAGAATAAGAATATAAAACAACTCATTAATAGTTTTTATATTAATTACATGTTGGAACGATAGTCTTGTGAAATATTGGGATATTGGGTTAAGTAAGTCCCAGCTCTAAGACAGGCTTCCTTCCATTTCTATATTTTTTTCTTTTCCTTTTTAAATGAGACAGAATTTCGCTGTGTAGACCAGGCTGGCTTTGAACTCCTTATTCTCCCGTCTCAGCCTTCTGAGTGCTGGGATTACAGACATGTACCACTATTCCTGAATACTTTCTAGCTTTCAGTGTGGCTACAAATAGAATTTTAGGTTGCACAGAGTTCTTGTGGGCAGCTCTGGATAGAGAGGAAAGAGGACACGCTCAACACTGCCCCAGAACAGGCGAGGAGGGCTTGGCAAGAGGCAGTGGGTTTGAGAACCGTTGGGGCATATGATGGGGACTGTATCCTGCTTTGCTGGGGGCAGTGAGATGTGGCACTAATGTCCCCAGCTGAGGGGGTTTGTGGGGCAGCTATGGCAAGGTCTACAGGGAGGTGAGAATGGTGAGTCTTCAGCGAGTGGAACCCTGAGTTGGCCTGAGAGTTGCAGAGAGGGGGACTTGAGGGAAGACTGCTAGAGAATAGAAGCAGAGCCCTGGGAGCAGGAGTCTGGTGCTCCACAGTGCTCTCTGGTCTGAATGTGGACTTTAGCAAAGCTCGAAGACATTGCTTCTGTTTCTCAGTGTAAGCAAGGTGGCAGAAATCATGGAGCAAGTTGGTTGCTTTTTGTTTTGTTTTGTTTTTTGAATCTCATGTAGCCCTTCATGGCCTTTAGCTGAAGACGATCTTGAACTTATGATCCTTCTCCCTCCGCTGCTGAGGATACAGGTATGGGCTACCACACCTGCTTCGTGTAGTGGTGGGGAGCAGAATCCACAACCTGGTGCACGGGAAGCAAATATTCTACCAACTGAGCTATAGTCCCAGCTTCCTAGAGAGCAGCCTTTATTGTTTGTTTGTTTGTTTGTTTGTTTGTTTGTTTGAGACAGGGTTTCTCTGTGTAGCCCTGGCTGTCCTGAAGCTCACTCTGTAGACCAGGCTGGCCTCGAACTCAGAGATCTGCCTGCCTCTGCCTCCTGGGACTAAAGGCGTGCGCCACCACCGCCCGGCTATACTTTATTCTTGTTAATAAACATCTGACACTATACTGTTTCTACTTTGAGTCCACACATCTCTAAAGCCTCACAGGATAGGTACTTCCTCACGCTTTCCCGTTTTCATCAAGTACCTTGCTCAGAGTCACCTATCAGTAACACTTGTGGGGCTCTTAACTTGTATCTACTGCAGCCTGGCAGCTTGACTTAAACTTTCTGGCAAGCCCGAGACGTGCCCTGGCAAGAAGTAACTGCCTCGAGTTTCTCAGACCACAGAAACAAAACAAACCAGAAGCTACCCTTCTTAGAGCTGGCCTTGAGGGAGTTCTGGTGATGGATGGTGAGTTGTGGAAGATTCTGCATTCCAGGGGGCTGAGGTCAGTGCGCGTGCGCGTGTGAGCTGCTGGGCCCTGACTTCCAGGGCTGCCTAGGTTTAGACCCTCTGCGTTTTGGGCACCTTCCTGTGCGAGTGTTCTGTGCCCAAGTTTTCCTGCTTTTTATCTTTTTCTGCCCTTGCAGCCTTTCAACGGAAGAGTCCTCAGTTCCCCCAAGCAAGGGAACCCTGTTGCCAACCCTTCTGGTTCTGTTCAGGTCCTGCTGGAAGAAACACCACCCCCCCCCTCGCCCCCACCTTAAGCCTGTCCAGACTCCTGCCTGAGGTTTTACGGTGTGCGTCCACTTCCATACAAGGAAGTAGCTCGCCAGCTTGCAGAAGAGCCTGCAGCAGGAGGCTGTTTCCCTACAGCTGACAACCACTCGGCTTACATTTTAAAAATGTATTGATCTTAAAAGGCCCCAGCTCTCACCGCACGCACGTGTCTGAACTCTACTATCTCACAGAGAGCAGGCTCTAAGCACTGCAGGTTAGGCCCGAATGCTGAACTTGCTGACCAACTGTTAGGGGCTCTAGAAAGATCTGCTGATGTGAGAGGCCTTTTGGAAGGAATAGACTCTGTGTGTGTGTGTCTGTGTGTGTGTGTGTGTGCGCGTGCGCGCGCGATCTTGCGCCTGTATTGTTACCATGCATACATACACTTGTTTTTCTCCAGTGTTGGGGTGGAGCCCAGGGCCCCCCCACATGCTATGCTGGGCCAGTGCTGCACCACTGAGGAACAGCTCTACTCCATTGGTGCCCTTTTGTTTTTCGATTTGATAAAAAGGAAAGAGTGTCGTGTGGGATGAAATGAAATGGTTAAGCCAACCCAGACCCAGGCCCAAGTTTTCGTGTATGTAGACCATGAAATCGCCAAGAAGTCCCTTTTTTGTTTGAGCGTTCGTTTTCTCTCGGCATTGCTTTCTGAAATACACAGAACTAGGATTTATCTTGAGTTTTGTTTGCCTTTGGTCCCCAAGCGATCAAAGATGGGATGGACCTTGTAGAACCCGAAAGTGGTAGAAAGCAGTATTTTACAGCAAGAGATTTTAAAGTGGCATCGTGGAGGGACGGGGTGGGGTGGGGGGAGAGGGTTTGCGCACCACCACGATGACGACTCAGCCTGAGTGCCAAATATATATAGCAGCATTAAGGGGGCTATGGATGGGGATAAGTTTGAGGGTAGCTGGGCTATATTCTAAGACGCCCCACTCCACCCCATCTTTAAAAAGAAAAAAAAAGAAAAAAATGATGTTGATTTCCTATGCTGCCATCTTCACTGGTGTGGAACCGGGTGCGACCCCTCATGGCCGATTGTTCACCAGGCCATCTGGTTCTTTCTCCTGCTGCCATGTTGGGTTCAGCCCTTTCACTTCATTTTCTGTTTAGTGGCTCAGAGCTAGTTAATGATGATCTCTGCGCTTCATTAGAGTGGAATCTGAATTATTTAAAAGCCATCATTCAAGACTGTAACATTCTGGAAGTACAAGGCTGAACTCTTTTCTTGGGGGGGGGTGAGACCCCCCACTAGCCTGATGGTTCTTTTACTGGACTCAGACACCAGCCACAGTTTCTGCCTTCGATAAGATCTTGAAAAAAAAAATCACACTATACCTGCTAGGCTTTTTCCATTGTGATTTATTGAGCTTAAAATAGCAAACCTTAAACTCTACCTCTGTGCCCACCCCCTTCCCCCCAGTGGACCCTCTCTTTAATTGTATAAAAAGATTTTGAAATTCTTACTTGATTCTTCCTGCCTCAGGGGAAAAGGTGAAGCTACCAGCTTTACTGTGGGACGTTGATCTGAATTCCTCTTCCTGTTCTCTCTCTCTCTCTCTCTCTCTCTCTCTCTCTCTCTCTCTCTCTCTAGTTAAAAGATTCCCCATGGTGACAGGTGTGGATTGAGGGCCTTGGATTTGTAAGGTGATGGGCCTACCTACTGAGTTAAAAGGCTTCTTTTCAGCGATCTCTGTTTATTTATTTATTTTCATTTTTTAAAAAATGGAAATGACTCCTGACACCCCAGGCCGTCGTCAACCTGCTGATTGTGTTGACTGTAAGCGGGGCCGCCGATACTTGGGGCAGATTACTTCTGGCTCTTGAGGCTCGGCATTCACCCCACCACAGAAGCTGCAGGCCAAGTGGCCATGATCACAGGGTATGTGGCCTGGTTGCCACAGTTAAAGGACGAATGATGTCTGCATGTCAGAACCCTGGTAGCCACAACCAGGCTGAGTACCGAGCCTGGAGGCTGGCCAGGGAGTTGGAGGCCCTGCTGGGCAGCTCTGCTTCAAATTCACTGAGGGAAGTGGGATCCTGGCCAAAGAAGGCCAGTGGAAGGAAGACGAGGCTCCCCCCCACCCCCAACATACACATTTGCTGTTTCTCCTATCGTCAAGGTGTGGCTTCAGCACTTCTGTGGGAAAGGAATGCTCCTTTCAGCCACAGAGCCCTGCAGGTAGGAGAGGTAGGGAGCCAGGTTGGGACCCTGCTCTGTTTACCTTAATTAAGTGCCTGTTCCAAAGGAAATATCCATTGTTGATTTCCACCCTGACTGAGAGTCAGTGCACCCTGGGGAGCTGTTAAAATATGCATTCCCAGGCTGCTGGCTCATTGTTACTTGCCCAGCTTAGAGCACAGTTCCTGGCGTCTCTGAGTTTCAGGCACAAGTAGAGCAAAGCCATTAGAGTCTGCTGATGGTGCTTAGGTGCAGTCTCTTAGCCAGTCTAATGCAGCGGAGTCTCATCCTTGTACCCAGGAGGTACCTTCACACACGGGAGGTAGCTCAGCCGTCCTGGTGATTCCCTGTGTTAATGTGTTTCTAACAGGCTCTGGTACTTTCTGATCTAGAACACACCAGTGAGGGGTTGCTGAGAGTAAGGATGTAAATGAGTGTGAGCCAGGGGCTCTGCCTTTCCTTGACTAGGGAATCCTTGCTCAGGCCAATGCCTCATATGTACTATCAGTGTGCACACAGCCTCGGAGTGAACCAATGTCAGGTGGATTATTTTTGCTGTCATTCTGGCAAGTGTTGGAGCCAGGATTTGAACTCTGGCCCTGAAGCTGTGCTGAACTGTCTAATTGACTAAGGGTGTCATTAAAAGAGGCCTCTTCTGTGTGCTAGGCACTGGGTCACAAGGTACTTTACATACCCGATCTTACTTATCCCAAGGATCCTAGTAAAGTTAGCATCGGCCCATTTTATGAGGAGGAAAATTTAGGCTCAAAGAGATGAAGAGGTACGCTCACTGAGCTAGTGCATGGTGGAATCACAGGGTTGTGGACCTTCCCTCTACATCTTGTTCTTTTTTTTTTTTCCCTAGGCAATACCATGTCTGGTGGGGAGCGTGGTAGAGATATATTCAAGAAGCCAATATAGGAGCTAGAGAGATGGCCACGTGGTTGGAAGCTCTACCAGGGGACCTGAGTTCAGTTCCTTCCACCCATGTTGGGCTTGTGACTCATAACACCTAGAGCTACAGCTCCAGGAAATCTGATGCCCTCTTCTGACCTCTGTGGGTGTATCTGCATCATGTTCACACATGATGATACAGAGACACATACATGTAATTAGAATTCTTTAAATCTTTGAAAGAAAAAGAGAGAAAAAGAAAAAAAAACCCTGTGCTTTGGCAGGGGTTTCTTGCCTACTGTGTAGTGGGAGCAGTGGAGAAGGGTAAAGTGTGTTCCAGGGCCTGAGCATACCAGCCAGACTCTTGCCCAAGGGACTTTAGGAAAGTGGCTCAAAACCTCAGCTCCCTAAAGATGGCTGCTATGTGGTCTGGATGTTCCCTCAAGGCTCCTGTGCTGGTGATATTATGCACAACGTAGTGCAGTTAGGCAGTGGTAGAAGCTTTCCGAGGCAGTTCCCAGGGTAAGGCAAAGAGACACAGGACTGATGCTCAGGGCAGGGATTACTGATCGTCTCCTGGGAGTGAGAGTGGATTGTTATAAGGTGAGACCACGGCATGCATCTGGCCACTTTTCCACGTGGCTGTTTCCTTTGCTGCCTCTCACTATGACTGGATGTGGGGTGTCATCAGAGTATGCATCTGCCTGATCTTGGTCTGTAAATCTTTTCTTTGTAAAGAACTCAGTCTCAGGTATTTTGTTATGGCAACAGAAATTGTACTAATACAACGGCCTTCTGAACGTTCAAGCTCCCAGAATCCATCAGCTCCTTGTCTTTTACTTAGACCAGCTCCCTCAGCACATACCTTCTCTCCCTGCCCTAGGGAGTGTCCCTAGCAGCAAAGAAAGAGCCCTTTGAGCAGCCACCAGGGTGAAAACAACCAAGGTCCCAGGACCCCAAGGACATTTCCAGGCTGTGGTTTGCTGGCCTGATGTAAAGGGCTCCCGATCGGCCGCTCGTTGCCCAAAGGTTAAGGTTTCTCTACAAAGGCGGAACTGCCAAGATTCAGGTGGGAGAGAGTTGCCCCTGACCCTATGGGAAGAGGTCCGGGAATGGCTGCATGCTGTTGCCACCATGGTCGCCTGGACCCAACCATTAGGTGGGGCTTAAAGGGATGGAAACCTCCACCCTTGATATGCACTCCTGTTTTAAAAGATTTACCTACCACCACTACTACCACCACCACCATCTCTCCTCCCCCTCCTCCTCTTCTTCCTCCTCCTCTTCCTTTTCTTCTTCCTCCTTCTCTTCTTCCTCCTCCTCTTCTCCTCTTCTTTTTAAAGACAGAGCTTCATGTGTGCCAGGCTGGCCTCAAATTGCTGCAAAGCAGAAGATGACCTTACACTTCTGACCCTCTTGCCACCTTGGTCTATGTAATGCTGGAGATGGAGCCCTGGCATGTTACACAAGCACCCCATTCACATCCCAGCCCAAGGGTTTAACTTGGAAAGACACTCTTGTCTGTTCTACAGGATTTCTTTAAAGGCCCTCTGGTACTACAAGGCCAATTATACAGGGCACTGTGCTTCAGACAGAGTTACCCCAATGCATGAACCCTGTGGTCATGCTGGCACAGGTCTTTCTATTCATGTTTTTTTTTTTTTTGTTTTGTTTTGTTTTTTGTTTTTTTCTGGAAGCAAGCATTCTTTTTGGTGAATCTTCTGTTGTCTAACCTTTGAGAGCAACCCAGGAATAAAGAGCAGGTCACTTGTTTAACTCTTCTGGCAAACTCATTGATTGGTATGTCAGGAGCTGCTGCTGGGGAGTGTGGGGCTAGGGCAGACTGATGGGAGGGTCTGTCATCCCTGGGAGAAGCTTACACTAATGCAGGTGTGGACTGGTGCAGTCTTCTGAGATGCTTTCTTTTTTTTTTTTTCCTACGTATTTGTGTGTGCGTATGTAAGCATCTGTGTTTGTGGATGCCAGTGTGCAATGAACAGCTTCGGGTGCTATTCCTCCTTATTTGAGGCAGGATTTCTGGGGTGTTATTGTTGTTGTTTTTCTGTTGTCTTTGCCAGACTGATGGGGGTGTGAGCTTCTAGGATTCTTCTGACTCCCTTACTATTTTCCCAAGGTGTTTTGGGATTATAACTGTTAATTCTATGCATCTAGCCTTTCTAGGACCTGGGGATTTGAACTCACTCAGTCAGTTTTCATGGCAAGTGCTTTTTCGCTGACCAACCCCCTGCAGTCCTCTGAGGGAAATTCGCATGAGATGTGAAATCTTATTTCTATGTGCAGACAGCCAGTTCCCCTTTCAGACAGAGTGTTCACCAAATAGTTTAAGGTCCCAGCTTGTTCCTTGGGTGGCCCAATTGTGGTTGTACCCTTAAGCCCTACTTCTGAGTTTGTACCCAGTAATCTGAGTGCCTGTGGAGATCTGCACAGGAAGGCAGAAGCACATCCTGGAGTCGGGTGGTGCTTTCTGGGAGTTTCTGGATTTGCTTATAGAGAGAAGGCTCTATCTAGTTGGGAGATACTAAAGAAAGAGTAGATGGCTTTGAGCTGGGCAAGACAGTCTAGAAAGAGGCATAGGGAAACTCTTGCCCCTCAGGGCAGCAGAAAGGGAAAGATGTTCTAGAGAGATTCTCAGTGTGAGCTCACAAGTGGCCTTATCTGCACTGTGGCTAGGGCTTGACTATTCTCAGAGGTCCCCCCTTCCCCAGGTGTTTAAATGATGCTTTGCACAGAGGGAATTCTGTAGAGAAGCTGAGGTTCTAGTACCCCAGAACCCGAACCCACAACAAAGGCTTTACACAGCTTCTTCTGCCAGATTCTCCAAACAATCTTATAAAGTAGATGATGCTGATCTCTTCACCAGTCTGGTAGCTGAGGATCTAAGGAATGAAGGGACTTACCAAAGCCATGAAATTAGCAAGCAATGGAAGTGAGGTTTAGTCCCAGCTTTGTCTTAAAGCTCAGCAAACTTCTGTCATAAAAGCTCAACAGACCACCAAGCTTTCCTGTTTAGTCCCAGGACCCAAATGCAGGTCCCAAGAAGTTATTGTCAGAGGTAGAGAAATAGAAGAACACATGGAAGTGAGGACAGAGGCTCGGAAAGAGGCCATTGGTCCTGCATGTGGGTGGCGTAAGCAGCTTGAGGGCCTCGAATGCAGGGTCTGAGGTGATGACTGTGAGTGTCAGGGACATCGCTGCAGTTCTGTCACAGGAATCAGACTGTTTGGGGAGGAGAGGGTGGTCTTACCACAGGATGAGACCACAGGCTTGAAAGACAGTTTAAAGAGACACACTTGCTCTTCTCCCTGCAGCTAGATCAACACGTCTTTTGCTGTGTGTCGAGACAGCAGTTCTTAGTGTTCTCCTCTGGTGAGTTTTTGGACATCTGTCACCATTTTGGAAAAATCTGTTTTGTTTCTTTCTTTAAAAATATATAATGTTCTTATTCTTTGAGATTTTTTCTTTTTGATTTTTAAAAGTTATTTTTAAAAGCTGGGTGTGGTGGTGCATACCTTTAATCCTAGCATTCAGGAAGTTGAAGCAGGCAGATATCTGTGAGTTCAAGGCCAGCTTGGTCTACAGAGTGAGTCCAGAACAGCCAGGGCTCTGTTATACAGAGAAACCCTGTCTCTTTAAAGCATATGCATATACATATATGTATACGTATGCATATGTGTATACATATACATTCCTTTTAATTGGGACTGCAGAGATGGCTCAGTGGTTAAGAGCACTTGTTCTTCCAGAGGACCTGGTTTTGGTTCCCAGCATCCATATGGTAGTTCACAGCCACCTATAAGTCCAGTTCCAGAGAATCCAACGCTGTCTTCTGACTTCTGACTTCTGCAGGGGTCCTGACGTGTTGAGAAGACACTTTAGCTTCAATTCTTCCCAACTCAGGCTCTTTATAATTTTTGTGCCCTCTCTCTCGAAGTCCTTTAGCCTTTGGGTGTGATATAGACATCCCATTTGTGGCTGACCACCCCACCGACTCCTTGTTTATTTATTTAAACTGTAGCATCTTTATCACAATTTTTAAGGACTCTCTTCAATAGCTTCCTGTCTGGACTGTTTCTCCTTTTGGAGGTGGGGAGAGGTTGTCACAGAAGCTTTCAATGTCTCTCATTCTCAATTATGAGCCGGCAGTCATCGGTACCACTGTAAAAGAAGCTTCCTTGCCCATAGCAGCTGGTAGCAGCATGGACCACAGACATCTGCACAGCCAACAGCAGCAGCAGGGACCACGGAACTCAACACGGTTTCCATCAGCAACACAGACCATGGACATCAACATGACCTCGGGTAGTAACAGGGATCAGGGATACTAGCAGGGTTCTCAGCTTCAGAACGGACCATGGAAATCTTTTGAGAAGGCTTAATCCAGAAAATGAACTGTTTTTCACGTGATTGCACCACTGGGCAACGGTGTTCCGGGTAGAGCCTGCAAGAGCTGCATGTTGTTGCATCTCACCCTCTTGACCCTACGTGGAGACTGCTTCTTTGTCCACAGCAGCCTCACTCCCATACCTGTGGCTGCCACGCTTCTCTCGCTCCGCTTCTTTCTGCTTAGCGCACTCACTGCTCTGTTCTGCCATCTTTTCCACCTCTCTATCCCACATTCATTTACTAAAGTGACACCGGGAACTGCTGTGTGTATGTACGAGCACCACATGCATGCCTTTTGCCACAGAGGCTACAAGAGTCTGTTGGACTCCCTCTGACTACAGTTACAGATGACTGTGAGCCACCTCGTGGGTGCTGGGAATGGAACTCGGGTCTTCTGCAAGAGCACCAAGTGCTCTCCGACTCTGAGCCATCTCTTCAGCCACCACCACCCCTTTAAAATTTTATTTTTTAGACTGTGAGTGCTAGTGCCTGCAAAAGCAAAAGTGGAGGCATGGGGTCTCCCTAGAGCTGGAGTTATAGGAGTTGTCTGACGAGGTTGCTGGGAACCAAACTTGGGGCCTCTGGAAATACAGCGAGAGCAAGCCATCTCCACAGCCCTGCTTCTGAATTCTTTGCGCATGCGCCGGGTGGGGGTGGGCGGAATGAACCAAAACAGTTGTTAAGGATGCTCTTTTGAGGAACAAGCTTGGACTTAGTGACAAGGTGTGATCGCCAGTGTCTGAACACTGGAAGGCAGCGTGGAAAGTGTATCCTGGAGGAGAAGAGGCTTGCAGGGAGGGCGGTGGCTACTCTGGACCCTGTCTTCATTGGGCGCTCAGGAACCCCTGGCAAGCATGTCTCTGTGGAACCTCCCTTTCCCTGTCTGTGACTTCTCTTGGAAGTCTTTAGAATCAGGTAGTTAATACAGTTGTTCAGTGGGTCCCTTCACACAGGACAAATGACTCAGTTGAGAGACTTAAAAATCTACAAACATTTTAGTCAAGAGAGAATTATGGTGCCCAAGGAGAAGCTAACCTTAATATTTACCTTTAGAAATTGACAATTTATTTTAAAGCAGTGAAGTGTTTGGTTCAGGGTAGGGATGGGGTTGGAGCTGCTAACCTCGGAGTAAGTCCCAGGGTGGGGTGGACATGCAGTGGATTTACAGCCCTACCCTAAGTCCTGTTTAAGGTTCTGAAGAGCCTTCAGGGGGTTGTCAAGTGAGGCAGACAAGGGGCCCATCCCACGTAGGGACGGTGATTGGTCCAGGTACATCTTCACAAGGAAAGCTGCCTCTGATTTGTATCCAATTTATTTTCCATAGACCTGTTACATTTTAAAGTAATCCCAATCTCTTTTCCTCTTTTTCATTTTTTTAAATAAAAACATTTATTAGGTCATTTTTCTGAAAACATAAACAATAACAACAAAACGACTTAACATTGGTATAACTAACACAACACTGACTGTTAAACCCAGTACTTGGGAGACAGAGGCAGGAGGATCTCTATGAGTTTGTGGTAAGCTTATATATCTAGTTCCAGGCCATGTGAGACCCTGTCTCAATTAAAAAAAAAAAAAGGCACTAACATTGGATCATTGAGAAATACTGAAACTCATGCATGTTACAAATACTGAAACACATGCTTACATACGAACTGTAGACCTTGTTAGAGGTAAAGCACCCTCAGCTTTTCTTTACATACGTGACCACATGTATTTTACAGATTCAGAGTGTCCTTTGATTCTATCTTCTTCTGAAAGGTGCTCTCTGATGGCTACAAGGTCTTTCACCTCATAAGCACAAAATGGTTTCTTCAGTATTTTTCCATGAAGGAAAACTAACGCTGCTTCCTACTTTACTGTTGTCACTGGGAAAGTTACAAACCTCTGGGCATACTTTGTGAATGTCTTCAGTTCCGAGGGTTTGATTCCCAGCTCTGGGGAGAAAGGATTCTGATGCTGCTTTCCTTCCTGTTTCTCTCTCATTTTCTATACATTTCATCTTTTTTGTTATTGTTGTTTTAAATCTGCCCCTCCCCCAACACGGTTAACACTGTTATTCCCTGTAGTGTTGAGTCTCCTATGGCTTTATTACTGTTGCTGCCTGGTGAATGCTAGGCAGGCATTCTGTCTGAGTTACATTCCAGCCTCAACTGTGTTTTTATTGGTTTATTTACCGTTAGTCCCTTAATTTTATTTTATCTGGCTTAAAAACATTTTTTTTTAGCATACAAGCAAACATACTTTTTTTTCTGGTGATCTGCTCTTTGTATCCTCTGTGCCTCATTTTTTTTTTCCCGTTTGTTTCCGAAGCTTCAGACTCCTCAGTGTTTTTTTTTTTTCTTGAACGGAGAAAGTTTTGTTAGGTCCCAGGTTTGCCCAAAGGCAGGGCATGCCTCTTCCTCCTCCCCTTCTGCCTTGGTACTCACAGACTTTCAGAATCTCAGAGTCCTGATGGGAGTGTGTGTGTGTGTGTGTGTGTGTGTGTGTGTGTGTGTGTGTGTGTCCTGGCAGGACAGGTCTGTGGTCTCTTTCTTCTGTGTCTGTGGGAGCTGCTGCCACAGGATCGTGTTAAGCCTTCACACTGACCAAGAGTGTGACCATGACCACTTGGCCACTTGTTACACAGATACAAGCTCTGTGCCGACCTGTAGCCACATTTTAATCCCACACTTTCAAATACTGCCCTTCCAAATAAGGGGACATTAGTGGGGATTCACTGGATTCTCCTCACAGGGCCCTTCCGAGCCTGGGGACTTTGCAATTTGGTCCCAGCTACGCTGGTTTTATCTAGCAGCAATCTCCTTTCCTTCCTCATGTCCTTAAGCCAAGTGTGAGGTTCCTGGGTTATTAGCAAGGAGAGACGGCCTGTAAGCCAGTGTTGGATACCTCTGGCTTTTTCCACTGAATGAGCATTTTTTCTTCCCTGGCTGTCCTGTCACTAAATGCTGCTCTGGGCTGTGTGACTTCAAAGACGTTTCCTGCTGTCCTCAAACTAAAACTAAAATGAGAGACGTTTCTGAGCTCTTTAAATAATAATAGTGGTAATAATAATAACAATAATAATAATGCTGATAATAATAATAATAAATAGGAATAATAAAGCACCCTGTGACTTCTCAGCTTTTCATGTGGCTTCTAGCCCTCCCCTGCCAGCATGGCCTGTTTTGGGGCTGCCAGATCTCCTTCCTTTGATGTCTGTCTCCAGGATACCTCCCTGGAATCTGTTCTGAGAACAGGGAAATTGCTGTTGTGAGTTGGGGATAAGGGGGGTGGGGAGGGACCCAGGAACTTTGTGGATCTGTGCCGAAGGAATTCAGATTGAACTGGCAGTGACCCCGGAGGAGAGGAGCGGTGTCCTTCCTGATTATGGGGAATATTTCAGTTCTTCCCTCCCTCTCCCCTTCTACCCACATTTGCCTTTAGCTGCTGTTCACGCTCACTGCAGCATGGAGGATCGGCGCCCAGTGACCCTGAGGTAGTCCTTGTCTTCTGAGTGTTTCAAGGCAGCTGTGGGTCACTGGGAGATGCTCTTTGCTCTGAATGCTAATGCTGTGGAATGCTTTTAGTCATGCTCCCCCCATCCTTTCAGTAAAACATAAATTTTTATTATTATTACAGAGACTTTGATATACAGATCAAGCATCTCTTATTTTGAAAGGCTTAGAACCAGAAGTGTCTCTGGGTTCTGTTTGTTTGGTATCTGGGAATACTTCCCTAGACTTGACTGCTTGGACATCCCAGATCAGAAAAACCCCCAATCTAAATAATCCAGAGGCTAAAACTTTTACAAGCCCAGAAAGGAGATGCCCATAAATGTTCAGAATTTCAGGTTTTCTTAATAGAGATGTGCTATCATCATGGTGTGTGTGTGTATGTGTGTGTGTGTGTGTGTGTGTGCTGTGTGTATGTGTGTTTGTGGTATATATATGTACTTCGTGTGTGGTGTATGTACATGTGTGTGGTATGTATATATACATACATATATATGTATGTATTTGTGATGTATATGTATCTGTGGTATATATATATATATATGTACATTGCATGTGTGTGATATGTGTGCTATATATGTGTAGTATATGTATGTGGTATATATATATATGTATATATATATATATATGTATGTATGTATATGGGGTATGTATGTACAGTGTATGCATGTGGTATTTTGGAACAGGGTCTTTCACTGAACCTGGAGCTAAGCTGGCAGCCAGCAAGCCCTATATCCTCTGGTATCTGCCCCCACCTCTCCAGTGCTGAGATACAGGTGTAGTAGAGCCATGCCTGGCTTTTGACATGGGTTCTGGGGGTTCAAACTTGGGTTCCTTTGCTTGCTCAGCAAGTGTTCTCACCTGCTGGAACAGCTCCATGGACCCTATGTACTATTTGATATTCATATACAGTCCAGCAAATTAGTCTACACATTGTTTTCCATAGTGACCTTCTTTTGATTAGCTGTTAAAATCATGTTTGTCTTAATTAATCTTAAGCCTTCTTCAATTTGAAGATAAGAGTGCTAATTAAGTTTTCTATCAATCGAGTCAGACAAGTGCAGTGAAGGGCAGGATAGTGGCCTGCTACAAAAAGCCGGAGAACCCACAGCAGGAGTGTGGAGAGATCACTCACTGTGCTTGCTCAGGACCCATGCTTGGTTCCTAGCACCCATGTGCGACAGCTCACAACCTCTTCTAACTCCAGCTCCAGGGGACCTGGCATCCTCTTCTGACCTGTACTCACATGCACATAAACACACAGATACACAGAAATTAAAAATAATAAAAATAGCCAGGCGTAGGGCACACACCTTTCATCCTAGCACTTAGGAAGCAGTGGCTCCTTTTAAGTTCTAGTTCTGACAGCAAGTTCCAGGTCAGTTAGGGATACATAGTGAGACCCTGCCCCAGCAACAAAACAATAATATAATAGTAAATTAAAAAAAAATAACCCCAGGCATGAATTCACATGCCTCTCAGGCAAACAGCCCTGCCTGGAGCTGAGCCTGCTTCTCCTCAGGGCTGGGGGCTCATCAGCCTTGAGTCAGAGGTCACAACACTCTGTGTTGTTGTTTTTCTTTCTGTATTAAACTTTTATTTTATGCATACGTGTGTCTAGTCAGAGACACCATCAGGCCTTCACAGCGCATGGAGGGGACTTGGTTGAGGGTCACTAAAGCCATCTGGGAAACTGTCCTCTGTCCCTTCTCTGTCAGTGGGCAGCGTGTGTTGAATCCAAGTCCTGCAATTCGGGGGGAGATACTCCAAATTTCTAGAACTTATATTCTTTCAGTAAAAACAAAGTTGTAGACATCCAACTTTAGTTTGTTTATATTTGCAAGTTAGGGGGGAAAAAAAGCCACCATAAGCCATGAGTTCTGACAAACCTGTCCAGCCTGTAGCTTCAAGGCTTGATTAAAAGAAAAAAAGCTGCTGTGGTGTGTGTGTGTGTTTACTTGTGTGTGTGAGTGTGTGTGTGTATGTGTGTGTGAATGAGAGTGTGTGTGAGTGTGTGTGTGTATGTGTGTGTGAATGAGAGTGTGTGTGAGTGTGTGTGTTTACTTGTGTGTGAATGAGAGTGTGTGTGTGTGTGTGTATGTGAGTGTGTATGAGTATGAGTATGTGTATGTGAGTGTGTGTGAGTGAATATGAGTGTGTGTATGTGTGTGTGATATGCATTAATTCGTACCACCGGAGCGGGGCAGTTAGAAGACAAATCCAGGTGTCACCCCTCCCTTTCACTTTGAGACAGGTTCCCTTCACTTGTGCACATGTCATGTGAGCTGGCTCATGAGCGTCTAGGGCTTCTGTCTCTGCCTCCCATCTTGCTGTAGGAGTGCTGAGATTACAAATGTACACTATGAATCTGGCTTAGGTAGGTTCTGTGATTTGAACTCAGGTCTTTCCACTTGGGTAGCAAGAGCTTACTCACTGAGCCACTTCTCCATGCTTGCACCCCATGGTGGTCAGGCATCTGTAATATTCTTCTCTCTTGACTCTCTGTGTAGTTGGGCTTAGGTGTGGTGACACCCCCATTCTCCTTGCTTTTATTCTCCTTGTGTCTCTCATTTAGACCTTTTCTTCCACAGCAACGTCCTGTATGTTGGTTCTTAGGGCCTGGGAGATTTGGATCTCTGGGCCATGCGTGCCATGCAGAACACAGCGTGTCCAGTTACAGGAAGGACTTTTTGTGGAGCCAGTGTTGGATCTGGTGGTGAACTGTATGCAGAAGCACAGAAGGGCTGCCTTTGCTGTATTTGCAGCCATTCAGCAGGCCGTGGCCAGTTACAGAGCCTCAGGCAGAGTGTGGCCTTTCCAAAGGAGGTGGAGGAAAAAACACGAGAAATGGAAAAACAAAAGGTTTTGTGTGTGAATTGTGTGTGTGTGTGTGTGTGTGTGTGTGTGTGTGTATGTGTGTGCGCGCACGCGCGCGCACGCGCGCGCATGTTGCATGTATGCGTGCACACGTGTATATGTGTGCGTGTGCATTCCTTGTGAATTGTGTGTGTCAGGGAGGCCTCCACCTGTGTGTGGAGGTTGGAGGACAACCTCAGGTATCTGCCACTTCCTTCCACTTTGTTAGAGATAGGGTCACTCTTTTTTTTTAATTTATTTTATTTATTTTATGTACATGAGTACACTGTAGCTCTCTTCAGACACACCAGAAGAGGGCATCAGATCTCATTACAGATGATTGTGAGCCACCATGTGGTTGCTGGGAATTGAACTCAGGACCTCTGGAAGAGCAGTTAGTGTTCTTAACCGCTGAGCCATCTTTCCAGCCGCTGACAGGGTCACTCTTTTTGTTGTTCGCTACTGTATGTGTCAGGCCAGCTAGACTATGACCTTTTGGGCATTCTCCTGTCTTTGCCCAATTTCATGGTAGGAGTCCTGGGATTGCAGATGCACCCTGCTTTTTTGTGGGCTCTGAGGAACTCAAGTCCATGGCAACCACCTTATCCCACCTCTCCAGTCCTTGAAATTTATTTTGTGCATAATAGAAAACAATTGCTTTAGCTACTCCCCCCAATGACAAATGTTCATACAGTGTTGACACCCAAATGTGTGACTTCTGTCATAGGCTTAATTTGAGTGACATGCTGATGATGCAGTGGCAGGGGTGGTGGTTGTGGCAGACTCTAGTCATCCATTGGAGAGCAGCAGATATAAGCAAGAGAGAGACATCATGGCCTGGTTTTATCTGGGTTGGTTTGAAGGGTATAGCTGGCGTGGAATGTGTGGCATGAGGTGTGGGGTGTGTGGCATGGGGTGTAGAGTGGCTTTGTTTGGAAAGATCACCACAGTCAGTACCCAGCTGGGTCTCTGTCCCTCAGCTACTTTAGATAGAGCTCTTTCTGTAGCTTACTGTCACAAAGATGCTCAATAAACTGAGCAAAGGACCTGGCAGGTAGCTCACCTGCAGAGGGGCTTGATGACTGCAGTGAGCCTGGAGCTGCTGGTTTCCTTTAAATGGGACTAGTTCTTATTATCTCAAATCCTGCTTTTTCTGCCTTGCCCAGCAGCTTCCGGGGCTTTCTAAGCTTCCTGGGCCCATCCATATCTTATTCCCTGACCTGACTTCATAGCTTTCTATTCCCCGGAGCGGTCCTTTCATGGACTTCCTTGCTGGTTGTCTGACCACAAGTGGCCCTTGGTTGGCACTGTCATAATCCAGTGGTACCCCAAAACCCCAGTTGTCTTACCACAAGTAGCCTTTGGTTGGTGCTGTCATAATCCAGTGGTACCCCTGAACCCCACTTTTCAGGATTCTTAAGCCCAGAGGATTCTGGCTTCTCCACAGACCACACAATACAGACGAGGTGGTAACTTTTACAAGAGAATCCCCAGAAGCTTGGGAATTGGTGTGGAGTCCTGTGGTGGTTTTAAAAAACACAGCAAAACACCACGTAATGATGAGTGACAGCCAGCAGCGACGCCGTCCAACTCTGGAACTAGGCTAGAAGAATGTTCTAACTTGGACTGGAAGTTGGCCAGCTGTGGGATTTTATTGACCATAAGTTGCTAATTCAAAGACTTTTCCAGCCATGACCCCTGGTTTTCTTCTTACTGCACTTCCTACATTTCCCGGAGTCTGCATTTATGACTTTTATCATCATAAAGTTCAAAATGAAATACCTACTTAAAAATTAATTGAAGCCTGCGAACACCACGTCATTTGTTAACGTGCGTAGTGAGGCCTGCTCGCCCCCCCATCTCCTCCATCTGTTTATTATGCGATTAATAAAAGGCAAAGCATGTTTGTGCTCGAGGCCGAAGAGTTTGGCTGCCTGTGTCGGAATCTGTGAATTTAGTCCAAATTGATAATGTCCTGGTATTTGTGGAGGCTTTTATTTATTTATTTTAGAAAAAGCTGCTTAAATAGAGGCCCATTTTTTTTTTCTAAAGCTGACCACAGAGTTCAGCATAAACAGCTTTCTAGTAAGAGGTTTCAGAATAATAGGGATGTGGATTTACCGTGGGGGTCTTGAGTGAGTTTTCAAGGCATTGTTTTAAGTTGGTGGGAGGCCCAGATGAAAGAGGAGTTCCAGGATAAGCCCCTGCGTGAGTCATTTCGAGTCATTTCGTGTAGCAGGAAAGCGGTGAGATGCTGGGGGTTGCACTCGGTCCTCATCAAGAGGTTGCTACAGCAGGACAGGGCCCTCATTTGGGCTGTGGTTTTAGAACAGCCTGCCGTGAACCTCACACTAGAAGATCAGTCCTTCTCTCCCTCACCTTCTCTCTATGCCTATGACACGGTGGGCGGCAGGTCTACCTCCCTCCTTCCTTTGTGCCTTTTTTCCTTCTGTGAACAGTCATTTAATTTATTCCTTGCTGCTTATCATTTTAATAATCAGACTTTTCTCCCTGGGCCAGGCTCTTCTCCGGAGGCCTCGCCCCGCCTCTGTCTAACAGTGCGTATTTACCAACAACAATCGTTGGCCTCTATGACGGCTAGCACAAATCCCGAGTACGAAATCAGAAAACCAGATCTGTTAGGGTCAGAGTCTGCTTCTCTGGGAGCTCTGACACACTAGGCTCAGCCACCCTTCCTCAGTATGCCGACCAACCAAGGGGCCAAGTAACAAAGACACTGGGAAGAGGAAAAAAATAAAGGGGTTCAGGGATCCCCAAGTCCATCTTCCAGGTCTTGACATGAGAGTTAAGCGTTCAAATAGAGGACGAGAGGAACACATTAAGAAGCAGTCAAGGTGTGGTCCATTACTGTCTGGGCCATAGTGTCTCCTGCAAGGTGGTCTGGTATTATCAGAACTTTGAACCTTTTTCCTGAGATACAGTTTCCAGACCTTACTAACACTAGGCTTTTCGTTCTCTCAGCTTGAGATTCCTGGGAAAATTCCAGTCTCCCTAGGACCATTGTTTCAGTAGTCTGATACTAGAGGGAGCCACACAAAGATAGAATGCCCCTTTACCTCAAAACCCAAACCCCAAACCCCAAACCCAACAACCAAACCAACAGACAAACAGAACATTTTTTAATCTGTTTGGAAGCCTCCTCAGAAAAAGAGACAGGAGAGATGGGCTGAAAGTTCACCAGCCTCTATGGCAGATGCCTGGTGCTGGCACTGGAAAGAGGCTCTGAAAAGCTGCACCAGCAGCACCAACCGCTGAGAAGCCATTAAAACTGCAAACTCTTGGACCTCAGCCCAGTCCACCTTCCCTTCGGAATCAGAATCTCTGGGGTAACACCCAGGAACATTCATCTTGAGGCCTTCCAGGCTTCTCCTGGACCCACGGTGCTGGGGGTGGGGATAGGGTTCAGGCATCCTGGGCAAAGTGCTATACCGTTGAGCAGCAGCCCCAGCCCCAGCCCCTCTAAGTGACTCTGATACAGATCCAGCCTGAAAAGAACAAACAGGTCTTGAGCAAAATAGAAAAGGAACAGTTTCCCACACCAATATCATGTTCTGATGTGTTTAAAAGTCTCAGATCCTCCTAAGAACATGCAAATTTACAGTCAGTGAAATGGCTCATGACCACCTGAGTTTGACCCCTGGGCCTCACAAAGTAGGAGGAGAGGACTGACTCCCCAAAGTCACCCTTTGACCTCTACACAAAACACCCTGGCATGTCCACCCACACTCACCTGCACATACACACATGCATACACACATAAATATAATTTTAAAATTTAAAAGAAAATATAAATTTAAAAGAATATCTAAAACAGCTACTCTGGGGTTAGGACCAGAGAAAAACACAACCCCTATGCAAGTGCTGAGTGGGGCCAGCAGAAGAGACTTCTGGGAAGAACCCATCTGCCACAGCCAGGTGGGGCAATGAGTGGGCGGGGTGACCCTTGGCCAAGCAGTTGAGTGGCAGGGAGTGTCTGGCTGTGGCTGATGTCTCATAAGTCATGTGCTATTATCGGGAAACAAGAAGCCCTTTGCTTCTTGCCTCCGACAACGCTCAGTGTGGCTCTCAGATGTCCTTTGGCTATTTCTAACTTAAAGTAGATGAGAGTAGGGGCGGGGAAGCCACACCTCGCCTCCTATATATCCTGGTGGCGGGTACCGAGGTCGTCAGCAAACGTGCCCTGTGACCCCACGCCTGCTTCCATTTGGAGCTGACCAAGAGGATCAGCCTCGTGTTGGGCGGCAGTCTCAGGAAAGGTCGAGGCCATCACACAACTGCCACCATCTCCTTGCACAGAGTGGACTGCCGAGATGGTGACCAGACAGCCTGAGTCCTCACCACAGCCTTCAGAGCCACAGAGCACAATTGGCAGGCGAAACAAAATTTACCACGCCCAACCTTGTCCATCCAATCACTCTGTTATTAGCAGAAGCCTCAAAGAACAGCGAAGTACCTAGTGTCTCGGTGGGAACAGCTGCTGTTGCTAATGACATAATTTATTGCGTGTTTTCCTTCTTAGGTCACACATTCCCCACATTTATTACCAGCTCCATGAAATAGCTGAGCAGTGTTAGAAATTACAGTTTCCTGATCTGTAGACAATCCACTGATAGCATACCCAATAAGGAAAGAGGATTAAGGCCTGAAGTTCCAGAAAGTCATTTGAGAGAGAGCAGGTGGACTGTTTGTCTCCCTTCCTCCAAAGTGCTTACCATACAGGAGAGAAAGCAAAATGAGAAAAATACACACCGGGGTCCATGCTGGAGCTGAAAAGAAAATAACTATAAAGATGTCCCTGCCGAGGGACTTCCAAGAGCGCTAGAGAGGATTTTGTGATGGTCACATGGACCTGTTCGTTCAGGTGCAGAGGGCACGCTCTCCAGGTGGTAGGAAGGACCATTCCTGAGGAACAGCTTGCTGGCCAGGGCATCTTCTGGAGAGCACTGTGAAGAGAAAGGAAACTTGGCAAGATGAAGTGGTGCCCGACACAGATGGCTTCACTAGAACTCCTGGGAGTTTGATCGCAAAAGTGTTTGAGAAAGATGAGAGCCATAGCGGGAGAGGAGGAAGGCAGAGGAAGAGCAGCAGGGTAGACAGCGTGTTCTTTCTTAAGGTCTCTAAGGTAACTCTCAGATGTGGCAGGCAGGTGTGTCTCCCTATCCACCTTCAATACTTAAACCAAACTTAGTTCTCTTTACCCTTAAGTGGTGACTGTATCTCTGCTTATAGTTTTCCTGGTTATACCTGTAGTAGTTGTGGGCATGTGGTGTGTGTGGTGCGTGTACACCCATGGGTATGCATGATATGGAAGCCAGATGAAACTGGGTGTCTTCCTCTACCACCCTTTCCCCTTTTCCTCTGTTTTTGAGACAGAGACATGGTCTCACTGTATAGCTTTGAACTTACTATGAAGACTAGTAAGCCTCAAACTCGGAGATCACTTGCCTCTGCCTCCCGAGTGCTGGGATTCAAGGTGTGCTACCACACCTGGCTCTACTTGCCCTTTTTTTTTTTTTTTTTTTTTTTTTTTGACCATGTCCCTAGTCCCCAACACTTTGGTATTTTGAGAGGCTCCCTCTTTATAAGGGGGCTGGCCTCGAACTCATAATCCTCTTGCTTCTGTCTTCAAGTGATAAGATTACAGGTGTGTGCCATGTGCCATCATGCCTGACTCCCCCCCTGAACTTAAAATTTAGCAATGTGTTTTACCTGGTGCCCTGGGACTTTCAAGACCTCCAACATTCTAGATTGGACCTGCCTGTTCCACAGTGCTCACCCTGGATCTCTCCAGAGGTGACTTTCCAATGACTTCCATTCCAACTCCGGTCACTAATTTGGTTCAAGCATTTTCCTTTATTTATTTTTTTGCCTGAATACTTAAAAGCGTTACCAAGGAGACCTTACAGAACAGATCACATCTTTGAGTGCAGAACTTTTAAAATGTAGTGTATGAGTTCAGCATAGGTTTAGTGTAAATGAGAATCAGCTGCCTTTGGACGAAACACTATTACACGGTTTTGTTTCTTTTTTAGAAGATTAAAAACGGAAATGAACCAAGGATCCCAAACGTGGCTTTTTTCCCAGAGTGGCCCAGCTGCTTTCCAGGCTGCCTGTCAGCCTCTTCCGCTTGGGTCACCCTGGAATCGGAACTGCCTGTAGGGACCGAGGGGCACAAGGTACGGTGGGAAATGCTCAGATCAGGATTAACCCAGATCCTGAGTTGAAATCCTGGCTTTGGTTCCTGCTAGCCAACTGATCTCCCTCACACTGTGCACAGTAAGCCCAGCCTTCCTGGACTGTCAGGAGGATTAAGCTAACCAGAGGCTGGGGAGGCACCAGGGCAAAAGTGGGACAGTGTCTGTGGACAGCTTCTCACTGTGAAGCGAAGACCAAAACCCATAAGAGCCAAAAAGTGAGAGTGGGTCAAGCTGGAGCTTAAGGGATGGATCAGATGAGTAGTTACTGGACTCATTTAATATCGAGAGCCGACATCTTACTACAGGGATCAACTCAGATGCCAATAGAGGACCAAGTAGTCACAGAAAGCATGTGAGATATACACGCGTGGCGAGCTCGTGAGGGTCGATGTCAGCCCAAGGGCAGTCTTTCCAGCACTCACCTTAGTTGATCGCTGCCACGGAGCAGCAAAAACCCAGTGGTGTAAGGACCCCGTCAAAGCGTAAAATCTGTTCTTGTTTTGTTTTCAGATGTGCAGTTAGTTAATTTTTACACGTTGTTGTTCAGGTTAAGAGTTTTCTTAGTACCGTGCAAGCCAGATGAGGCACATACAACAGTTCACCAGTGTGAGGCCTC
Source organism: Rhabdomys pumilio (assembly GCA_030674055.1). NCBI lineage: Eukaryota > Metazoa > Chordata > Mammalia > Rodentia > Muridae > Rhabdomys > Rhabdomys pumilio. Next base: position 43,861,837 of record JANHMN010000002.1, read on the forward strand.
AGTTTCTCTACATGACAAGTAAGTGTGAATTGCAAACAGATCCTAGAAATGAATCTTCACCGCGTTTACGCAGCTGGTCCTAGTGCAGGGTTGAAGTGATTTGCTTGCTCCTGATTTAGGGGTATCTGCACAGAAAGACCTTTTTTTTTTCCCCAAGGGAAATTAAGAGTAATGTCGTGGGCAGGGGTGGGGCACAGCAATCCCAGGACTCAGGAAACAGAGGCAGATGGATCTCTCTGAGTTGGAGGCTATCTTGGTCTACAGGGCAAGTTCCAGGACAGCCAGGGCTACACAGAGAAACCCTGTCTTAGAACCAAACCAAACCAAACCAAACCAAACCAAACCAAACCAAGAAGGAGTACTGTTGAGCTAGGTGAGCAGTTGCCAAGCACAGTGAGAAAGTCCCCTCTGTTAACAGACAGGTTTATTACCTGATGATCTTCAAGGGTGCATGGGCTTCGGTAACTACCAGTTCACCGTACCTGCTGTGTCTCTGTCTTGACTACAGGGACTCACCAGGAATCTCATTGCCAGCTTCTTTCATGAAGTCAGATATGTCAAGAATCCTGCATGCCTTCAAGAGGAGGTAGTTAGATGTCACTTGTAAAAGGATTGTTCACACACACACACACACACACACACACACATTCCATCACATGCACGCATGCACACACATAGGTGCTTGCACACACATACACACAAACATACTACACTGTACTTACAACATAGAAACACACACACTTGCACATAGACACACATACACAGACAGACACAGACAGACACACTATACCATATACACGAACATACACATACACAGAGACACACACATACGGGCACACAGGCATACACACTACACCATATACACGAACACACATATACACATACACAGAGACACACACATACAGGCTCACAGGCATACACACTACACCATATACACAAACACACATATATACACACACAGAGACACACACATACAGGCACACAGGCATACACACTACACCATATACACACACACAGAGACACACACATACAGGCACACAGGCATACACACTACACCACGGGCTCATAAGCCCACATTTGTGTAGCGCTTCACTTGCAGAAGCTCCTCATCTGCACGCTCTTCAGCTCCTCCCCACAAGCCTCTCTGCATTCAGTCACTCTTCCAGGGGCTTAGCTACAGTGTACTTCTGTGGTTTTTCTTGACCTGTGTGGTTTATCCACCCCTCCCCTGGTCAGTTACAAGCAGCTCAGTTCCTCAGAGAAATTAACTGTTAACACAAGCGATGGTGTTGGTGAGACTCCGGGTGAGAAAGGATGCATGCAGGCGTGACCACGGAAGGGAGGCTGGTATGGGGTGGGCGGGGCTGACAGGGTGGGCAGGGCTGACCTTAGGTGTTATTTTCATTGTTTTACTTTTTGGTGTGGGACTGAGTAAGGAACCGTGTACTGGGGACATGATGTTGAAGTTCTGTGTCCTCTTTTCTTCATTTCCCTTCCTTTTGTTCTCTGCTTTCAGGAGCTCCCGAGCAGCCTCGGAGGCTCTGAGGGAGCAGCCCCAGCGCCCCCCACAGAGCAGCAGCACTAGCCATCTTTTTTTTTTTTTTTTTTTTTTGGTTTGGTTTTTTGAGACAGGGTTTCTGTGTAGCCCTGGCTGTCCTGGAACTCACTCGGTAGACCAGGCTGGCCTTGAAAGCACTAGTCATCTTTTCTTTTTTTATTTTCCTTTTGTTTTGTTTTTAGACAAGGTCTGTCTATGTAGCTTTAACTATCTTGGCTTTGAACTCAACAGAAATCCACCTGTCTCTGCCTCCCAAGTGCAGGGATTAAAAGGCTGTAGTTTAAAAACTCTCTCTCTTTTCCCTCTCTCCTCTCTCTCTCTCTCTCTCTCTCTCTCTCTCTCTCTCTCTCTCTCTCTCTCTCTCTGTGGTGTATGTGCTCACCTGGAGGCATGCCTCTGGAGGCCAGCAGCCAGCTTTCAGGATCTCAGGGATTGAGCTCAGGTTGGCAGGCTTGGCAGCAAATGCATTTCCCACTGAGCCATCTTGCCTGCCCCTGCCTTCGTTTCTCTCACCTTCTTGTTCTATACCCCTTCCAAGCCCCCACCCCCATCAGATCACACCTCCACCTCCTGTAGTCTAGGAAATAGTTTTCTTAAGGCGTTAGGGAGAGAAGACAGACAAGGTCTGGCCCAGTACAACTTTTCATTGTCTGGAACCAGGTTCTGCAAATACCAGGAATCTATGGGACCATGCTGTCAGTGTGTGTGTGTGTGTGTGTGTGTGTGTGTGTGTGTGTGTGTGTGTAAAATGTGCAGTCGACAGCTGTGCCTAGAATCTGCAGCTGTACCACTGTCTTGACTCTTTAAGAGCCTCAAGCGTTCCTGAAGGTTCCTGACAGGTAGTCATTTGTAATTTTACTGAGACAGGTTTGAGCTGCAGCTCTGTTGTAACTCCTAAGTAATTAAAGCCTCCTTATGGAAAACGGGCTATTTTCAAAAGAGAAGCTGCTGCCAGTATTCAGTGTTTGGGGTTCTGGGGTGGGGGATGGAAGCAAAGCTATTCACAGAAATGATCAGCTTTAGCCAGAAAAACGTTGTTTGGGACGCACGGAAGACTAGAATGATGGATTTTGCTGTTTTGGGTATAGGCCCACGTTCATACAGACTCCCTAGGGAATAAAGGTATTCATAAAATCTGTTGCAGTGGCTGGGATCAGGGCAGAATTTACTGAGGAGAGCAAGGTCTAGAGAGAGGCTGACTTATGGAATATGAACACACTAAAAAAAAAATCAGTAAAAGGTGAAAGATTTCTAAGCTCTGAATAGAAGGGTTGAGGACACCAGGAGAACACGGCTCACAGAGTCATCTAAACCGGGCTCAATGGGCTCACGGAGACTGAAGCAGCCATGGGGAGCCTGCTTGGGTCCTCACTAGATCCTCTGCGTGTGTTATGATCGTTTAGCGTGGTGTTTCTGTGGGACTCCTAACAGTGGGAGTGGGGTTGTCTCTGACTCTCTTGCCTGCTCTTGGGACCCTTTCCCTCCCACTGCGTGACCTTGTCCAGCCTTGATGTGAGGGTCTGTGCCTAGACTTACTGCATCTTGTCACGTTGTGTTATTTGATATCATTGGGAGGTCTGCTCTTTTCTGATGGGAACTGGAGGGAGAGTGGATCTGGGGGAGAGGGGAGGAGGGGCTGGGTGGGACTGGGATGAGTAGAGGGAGGGGAACTGGGGTTGGAGTGTATTGTATGAGAGAAGAATAAAGTTTAAAAAAAAAATCAGGAGGTTGAAGCCACCACTTAAGGATAGAAGTCGTGTGTGGTGTGCACTCCACAGCTTGTTCTGAATGAATAGATTTGGGGACTTCTGATGCTGTCTGGATGCGCTGCTTGGGACTGCCAGGCTCTGCACACTCCTGTCAGTGGACATGGCCAGGCAGGTGCAGCATGGCCAGCTGTCAAGGGTACTGTGCAGGAAAATCCTGGTTTTGTTCTAGGAGGCCACAGCTCACTGATACCCAACTTTCTGGGGTTGTTTTGTTTTCATTTCTGTTCTTCTGTCTCACAAGAGTGTGTGTCTGTATTGCCCAGACTCAAGACCAGAGATAGTGTTCTACCATTGAAATATACTCCTTCCCCTTTCCCCTTTTTGTGCCCCAGATTAGCCAGAGATGGTGTTGGGTGGAAAGCAGTGAGGGTTCATGGTCCTTACCTGAAGACCCTGGCTGTTCCCTGGGCTCCCTTCAGAGCAGCTCATTTCTCATCTCCCCATCTCTGTTTAAAGCCCAGACTGCCACACTGCCTGCCCACTCTGTGTAACTGTAGTCCTGCCTGCTTAGCTCAGGAAGTCCTTTTTTGAGTGATAGAAGTTTAGCAGGTGAAATTAATTTACGCCTGAAGTGTGAATGAGCCTTGGTCTTTGAATGTTTGCGTTTTAAAATGAAATGAGGCTTGAGGGTTGCCAGGGGCCAGGGAAGCGGGGGAGCGGGGAGTTAGTGTTTAATGGGGATGGGGTTTCCGGCTGGGAAGATGAACCGCTCTGGAGCAGATGGCAGTGCGCGAATGCACTCGGTGTCACTGAGCTGTGCACATCCCAGTGGTGAAGATGGTAAAATTTGCATTGTGTATATTTTACCACAAAAAAATATTTTAAAAATCAGCCAGACACGATGGAGTGTGCCTGTAATCTGGCAGGAGGGTTAGGAGTTCCAGGTCATCTTCAGCTACATAGTGAATTCAAGGTCAGCCTGGGATACATGAGTCTCAAAATAATAATAATAATAATGATGATGATGAAAGGAGAGAGCAAGATCACAGAATTGTGGGTAGGTAAGCACTCTTCTTCAAACGCCGGTTTCTAGCAGTGCCCCACCCCCAGCATTGAGCTGTGGAGGTGTACAGTAGAAGCAGCAGCCAGCGCTGCTCTCTTAGTTCCTGTGCCAGCTTGCCATATCCTGACCCATGGCAGCAGCCAGCTTTACCACTCTCAACCTCAGGCCTGAGACCCTAGGCCCCTGACAGCTCTCTGGACTGCTGGTGATGAGGGCCCACAGATTGTCCTCTCTGGTCTTTTCCGTCACCTTTCTGCTCTCTCGTCATTGTCTCTGCTCTTGCCTCTTTTCTTCATGCCTGGCCATACTTGAACTGTCGAGCTGTTTCTTCACTTGCGGGAGGCCACTGCTAGGTAACATAGGGTATATGCCTCTGTTGGGACAGCATTTGGATGTCAGGATCCTGGAGAGCTGTTGGGGAAGATGCCTGGATTGCTCCGAAGCAGGCAACCCTCAGGAGGAGGGTCCCTGTGGACAGATGAGATCCTCAGAAAGAATCAAGTCTCTGGAGCCATGTGTGTGCTGCCTGACAGATTCGGCTCAGTGGGTCTGAGGCTGACCAAGGGTGGTACCCTTTTAGCTGCTGAGCAGCTGACGTGGCCTCAGCCTTGACAGTTCTTCAGCAGGAAAACAGTGCTTACTGGGAGGCCAGGTTCTGGAGTTCCAGAACAGGATGCTGGTTGCAAGCAGGCCTGTGTAAGTGTAACATTTGGCTGCAAGCACTTTTACCCACTGAACCATCTTACCGGCCCTAGCTTCCTTTGCTCTCATACATCCAGGGCCATGTCCAAGTGGGCTTTCCCACCTCAATTAACAATCAAGAGAATCCCCCCACAGACCTATCTGATCTACTGATCTAGATAATTCCTCATAAAACTCTCTTCCTAGTGATTCTTAGTTGAGCCAAGTTGACAGTTAAAGCTCAGCACAGACCTGATGTTCCCAGTACAGAAAGACTGCCCGGACCCCCACCCCACCCCCAGCCTGAGCAGCCTGCTTATGTAAGCCCCAAAAGGGATATTTGGACCAAATAGCCATTTATTGTGTCCAATCATAGTTTTGCATCTAGCACCAATCACAGTAACTTAAGACTTGTGTTGTGGACCAATCATGGCCTCACTTCCAGCCATATGCCTCGCTCAGCCAGGGTTGGAAGTACTCCTCTCTGACTAAAATGGACATTGCTCATGTAGACTTGTGATAGCCAAAAGATAGATTGAACTGTTCAGACAATCCTGGCTGGGGCTGTGCTGTCAGGAGCCAGAACAACCAACTGCAGCGTTTTGCACAGTCTTCTCAAAGCGTTGGTAGAATGTTCCAGATGGCTGGTGGTTAGCCTGGCTGACTGTTAGACTGATAGTCTTTTTACTTTTGGTAGTTTGGCCAAGAAGGAAGGGTTTTGTGAGCTGCTGATTAGGGAGTCAAATAATCCAAGGTTTTCCTTAGTTAAGGGAATGCTCACCGGGAGTGCTTACAATACACACTTGAGGAACATTATTAACAGCGATTTTTAACAGATTTTAAGGATGTTTTAGCAGTGCTTAACACCTGCCTAGTACCTAGGGAGAGTCTGGTCTGGCTCACCACTGTTTGAAATAGTGCTTCTCTGGAAGCCAAACCTCCAGCACATGGGCCTTTGAGAAGTCATTTCACATCCCAACTTCAACAATGATTCTTTTTAAAAATTCAAGAACAGAGCTAAGCTATACAAACCATTGCATGCTTTTGTCTACTATACATGAATGGTATCTTGAATCATCAAATATGTATTTGTATCATTAAACAGCCTCTCTGTGTGTCCTTGTTTATGACCTCAGATAAGATCCTCGTCCCAGTGTTGGGTGTACCCTGCTGTCTCCTGGATAGTTCT
>JANHMN010000002.1:43873036-43887462 GCA_030674055.1 Rhabdomys pumilio
TGCCTGTTGGCTGTGGTAGTTTATGAGCTTCATGTCCAGGATCTTGTGCAGTGGTCCTGGACAGCAGAAACTAAGGAGTCTTTGGATACTTACAGTAGCTAAGGTAGCTGGGCACAGCTTCATGTTCACCAGGAGGGACTGTGCCCACACCCTGAAGTCTTCTTAGTTGTATTTGGGTTGTATGGGGGTTGTCACAGAACAGGGCTGAGATTTTAACCAAGGGCCTTGCACATGCTAAGGCATGTTCCGACATTGAACTACATTCCTAGCCTTCCTTAGCTTTAAAGTTTTGGATGTTTGTTCCATTGTCTGTTTTTTTGCTTTTTGTTTTTTGTTTTTTGTTTTTTTTTTTTTTCAGCTCAGCAAATCTGAAATTTAATACATTGGTTTTTACTTAAAACAAGAGAGTTAACCTTTAATCATTTCCAAAAGCCCTCTGCAAGGGAAGGCTGTGTTCTAAGTAATTTCATTTTCAGCGGGATAAGTAGAAAAGGCTAAAACACATCCCGAGCCACGGGGACCTCGAAGCTTATCACTCCTTGCGGTTTCTCCCGTTTGATACCATGCTTTCTGGAAGATGCAATTTTCTGCTTCCATTTCTGTTGTCGACGTGCCAGGGTTTCCAGCAGAGTGGGCCTCAAGTTTAGCCGGAGGTTACTTTTCTTTGGAAGCAATTCAAATAAAATCATCATTCTGCTTCTCCCCTTTCATTTGACATTTGACTAAAACAATGCTTTGGCAGCTAGACAGGGGCTCTTAAGAGCCTCAGTATTCCTTCCCCCAATCTTTGCCTTTCAAGAAGTGCTTTTTAAAATGTGGTTTAAAATTGAGCATAGAAATAAAAACACAGAACTGATTGCTTGGAGACCAAAACTCCAAGGGAACAGGAGAAAAAGAAGTTGGGGGCAGGGGGTAGGGTGGGCGTTGTGGGGAGCCTGGGAGTTAGCTCTGACCTGTGAGTGATCACTCACTCACGTTTCATGTCCGTGTCTTGGAACCTGCCCCACCATGCATAGCTTATTGCCACGTCTAGTTTCCAGCCCCCGAGGTGCCCTTGTTATCTAGCTAGAGTACAGTCTCATGTTTCCTCATGAGGCACTGTCATTTAACCATATCCTGAGATTGATTTCTTTAATTTTATGTTATAGTAGTACTGTAATAAAGTGCAGATAGGTGGCAAACACTTAGGAAAATTTTCTTAAATAAGTAAGTAAAATTGGGAGTTGGGGAGATGACTCAGTGGGTAAAATGTTTGCTGCTCAGCATGAGGACCTGAGTTTGATTCCCAGTACCTGTGGGAGAGCCATGTGTGGTGGTGTGTGCCTAGCCCAGTGCTGGGGAAAAGGAGACCGAGAGATCCCTGAGGCTTGCTGGCAAACTGATCTAACCAAACCTGGTGAACCCCACATTCAGAGAGAGATTCTGTCTCAAAAATAAGATGAAGGGGACCATCAAGCTAAGTCAATAGAAGGCCAGGCGTGGTGGCATATCTCTTTAATGCCAGCACTCATGAGGCTGAGGTAGATCTCTGTGAATTCAAGGCCAACTAGGACTATGTAGAAAGATCCTGTCTAAAACAGGGGGTTGGGGGTGGGGGAAGATGGCTCAGTGGTTAAAGGTACTTTCCATTAATCCTGACAACTTGAGTTTGATTGAAGGTCCCACAAGGTGCTTTCTATGTGCACATGCCCTGTCTCTTCCTGTGTTGCTCTCTACCTTACTTTTGAGACAGTCTCGCTATGAAACTCTTTAACTACAGGCCAGGGTCCCCCCTCTGTGTCCACTACTTCGCACTAGGATTACAGCTAAGCACTGCCATACCAGTCTGCATACTGGGCACTGTCCGAGGAGATCTGCAGGGCTCTGGGCCAGCTGGAGCAGCCAAAGAGTTGCAGCTCTTCGAGGGGGGAGCCAGAGCAAGACAAGCTGCTGGGCCACCTCTGCTTCCCTGGAGTTGGGAGCAGGCGGTATGACACAGTGGGCCGCTAGGAGCCAAGGTGGGGCAGAAAGTGGCTATGGCAGGCTCAAGCAGCTTCCAGAGACAAAAGCTTTGGGAGAGAATACTCTTCCCTGGAGTGTTACAGCTCGATAAGACAGGCACTCTCAGACAGTCTTTGGAGAAATAACTCATGCACCTTATTCCTTGTGGATAGGATCTTATAAACATTTGGGGGTGGGTTGGGGTCTAAAGGTGGATGCTTTCTATTGGTCTGAGATGTTAGGGACGTCTCATCTGCATGTGGAAGGGCTTCAGGTGTTGTCCTTACATGACTGATTGTCGCATGGGGTGTCGTGGTCTCGTGTTCCAGGCTAGGAACCTGACTGAGAGTAGATTTAAACGCCTACCAGTCTCAATTATGAGAATTGCCAGGGTTCCTGAATCCGCTCGACCTTACCAGGTTTTCAGTCTGGCGGCACGGTGCGCTGCCCCACACCAGATCTTATGTGGGTTCTGGGAATCCAAGTCCAATCTTCATGTTCACACATGACTCCAGCCATCTTCCTGGGTCATCACCAGCACTTGCATGGCAGTAATGTCTGCTCTTCTACTGAAGGGAAAGAGGACAAAAGAGTTCTGTGAGAACATGCCATCTCTTCGTAGCATGTCGACATCATAGGTATTAGAGGGTACACTCCATTGCATTTTCTCCTTTGTCTAAAACAGGGGGGTGGGGTTTGGTTTCATGCTGAGCAATTTGGAACATTGACCAAATCTTTCTTAACCAGTTGAACTGGCTTGTTGTACAATCTCTGGAAGCAGGACCAGGGCCAAAATCTTTATCTGTGGTCACTTCTGTTTTGAATCAGCTAAGGGCCAAGGCCTTGAGGCAAAGAGGGTACTGGAAGCCAGAAAGTGAATAAGCATATAGACATCCAAATGCAACGAGGAAACCTTGCCATTCCAAAGGTTTGCAGATGCCAGGGAGTTTTTGTTTGTTTGTTTTTCTTCTTTTTACTTTTAATAGATAGGTCCTGTACAGTCCAGACTGCAAACTTCAGATTCCCTATTTAGTTTAGGATAATCTTGAACTTCTGATCCTCCTTCCTCTACCTCCATGATTGCAGGTATATTCTACCATATCCAGTTTTATGTGGTGCTGAGAGATGGACCCCAAGGTTTCATGCATGCTAGGCAAGCAGTCTGCCAATGGGAGCTGTGTCACAGCCTTTAGATACCCTGTTGATGACTGGCTTTGCTGAGTGTCCTGGCAGTGATTTAGCTAATAACTGCATGCTCTTCCAGGTTTTACAAAACCAGAGGAAGGATTTTTGGTGATTCTAAATTTTCTGTTTAAACTGAAAAGAAATTAATAGGTGCAGTCAGTGTTCTATATATGTAGACTTCACATTCTTGGATTCAAACCAATGTCAGGTCAAACATATGCAAGGATTTATTGAAGGGCCTGGTAACCTATATCTGTGATCCCAGAATTTGGAAGGCTGAGACAGGAGGATTGATGCCAGGCTACTGCTAGCCTGGCTACCTAGTAAGTTCTAGACCTAGGTGTCTGTCTAAAAAAACAAACAAAACCAAAAGTAGCCAAAACAAAACAAACCCCAAAAAATATTTGGGCTGGTAATATGGTAGCACATAATACCAGCACTCAGGAGGCAGAGTCAGATGGATCTCCGTGAGTTCAAGGCCAGCCTGGTCTACAGAGCGAGTTCTAGGACAGCCAGGGCTATACAGAGAAACCTTGTCTCGAGAAACAAAGCAAAAGCTATTTGGAGGGAAATCTCATCTGTATAGCACATACAGGCTTTTTCCTTATCAGTATTGATTCAACAATAAAGCATTTGACATTGCATTAAGTATTATAAACAATCCAGGGAGGATTAGGGTGTTCGGGGGCTGGGATGGACGTGAATGGCGTGTGAAATCACAACACCATTTTATATAAGCACTTGAGCCTCTTAGAGTTGGGTGTTCTTACAGGCATCGTGGACCAGTCCCCCATAGATACCAAAAGATGCATATTTGTATTTGTGTTCAGAAAATTCATATAGATTGTTCTGGTGACTATAAACAAGATAACTTCAACATAACCCCCCCCCAAAAAAAAAACCAGATTAAATGATAAGCCAAGGGCTGGGAAAGACATTTCTAATATACATGACAGAGATTAGGGCCATTTTTGTTGTTGTTTTTTTCCCCCTCAGGCACTGAAGGCTTTTAAAGTCAATTTGAGGAAAGAATTTGAACAGACAAAGAAATATAAACATATTTATAAAAGATACCTGGTTCCACTTAGAATAAAAGAAGTGTAACTAATGAAATACAATATGTGATTATTGGGTTGGCAAAGGAGCATTTGATGACATACGGTGTTGGTGAGAGTGTGTTGAGGCAGGCACACACACACGGGCAGAGTGCAAATGGAGGAGGTTTCTTTGGCAACACCTCCCGGAATTTAAAATATATGTAATCGGAACTACTAGTCCAATTTCTAGGGATTTATCCAACACGTCTTACAAATATAAACAAAAGTGTCTACAGCAATGTCCATAGACGCGGAATGTTCAAAAGTGTTTACTGAAGCATCGTTTGCAGCCGCAGCGAAATGTGAAACACACATGTCTGTTAGTAAAGGATTTGTTAGTGGATCAGGGACGGACCACCGTGCTAAAGAGCGAGTTTAGCACTCGCCCCCCATGCAGAAGGCCCTGGGTTGGATTCCCACATCGAGAGAGAAAAAGAAGTCTGTTTATAGTGTGGCCGTAGAATGGAATCCTGTTTGTTCATTAAAAGCTATGTGTCTCTCAGCCCTAGATACACACTCTGTTGCCTGACCTTTTTTTTTTTTTAAATTAATTTTATTTGTATGGGTGTTTTGCCCTCGAGTGTGTCTGAGTAGCATGTACATGTCTGGTGCCTGAGGAGCTGAGAAGAGGGTGTTGGACCGTCAGGAGCTAGAGCTGCAGATGCCTGTGAACTGCCATGGGGGTGCTGGGAATCCAGCCAGGGGATCTCTGCAAGAGCAACCACTGATGTAAGCCACTGTCACTCCAGTCCTGGATTTGTGACCTGTAAACATTTTTTCTTTGTCTGCTAAGAGGTAATAAGCTCATAACTGGCCCAACTATTTAAAAGAATGAGGAGAACGATTATGCATTGTGTGTGTGTGTGTGTGTGTGTATGTGCACACGTGCATGTGCTGTGTGCAGGAGCAGCTATATAAGAAGCCTGTGAGGGGGTTGCTCTGAGTGTTAGACTAAGATCTGAGGAGAGAAAAAAATTTTACATGAAAATTTTTACCACGAGCATGCATGCTTTGTTTTTATACTTGGAAGAAAAAAAAAAGGCCTCATAAAAGTGTAGTTCAACATTAAAAAGGAAAAATGACGGCCAGACGGTGATGGTGCTAGCCTTTGATTCCATCACCCAGGAGGCAGAGGCAGGAGGACCTCTGAGTTTGGGGCCAACCTGGTTTACAGAGTGAGTTCCAGGACAGCTAGAGCTACGTAGAGAAACCTTGTTTCAAAAAAAAAAAAAAAAACAAAAAAAAAAAAAAAAAAAAAAATTAAAAAAACACACGGGGGAAAAAAAAAAAAAAAATTTCACCCAAAAAAAAAAAAAAAAAAAAAAAAAAATGCCTTGAACAGTCACAAAGCTATACGTATCAAATGTGGAGCTATAAAATTGAACACACATGTACTGTGGGAACTTAGAGTCCTTCGAGAGTATGCAGATTGGAGTTAACTAGCAAAACATACTTTTAAAACGTTTTTAAAGCTAAAAAAGATAAACAAGAGTGAGAAGGGCTCTTCTTAAGGCCTAGCCAGAACCCCCTCAGAACTTGGAAGCTGGCCTCTCCAGGGCTTCTGGGGGCGGAGGGAGTTCTTTGTTTCCCAGGTCTCAGCTAAACTGCACTGTGTGATCCCAAAGGAAAGCCCCGCCTACATCGCCAACTGGACACCAATCAGAGGGACTCAGGTGTTAAACACTCCCCACCCACCACCCACCCCCACCCCCACCCCCAGCCCCCAACCCCGTTTCCACTTGAAAAAGCCATTCTGAGTTTGCAAGCAACCGAAGATGGAGTAATGGAGGACAGATATGACTGAGCTGACCAACACAGGCAACAGGATTGCCAGAAGAATCTGGAAATAATACTGACCACATTTGTTGGCATCCAGTCATAAAAGTAATAATGCTGTATGTATGTAGAAAGTATTTTTTTGAAAAATCATCAGTTCTGAGTGTTTGTAGCAACTGAATACTTAACTTGGAACCAATGATAAATTCTTTATAAAAACCAAAGCTCAGGGGGCCTTGGAGACATCCCCACAGCATATGCAAGACATTGTATCATTGCTCGATGCCACTTAACAAAGATTAGAGATGGAGTCATGGGTTGTTTGATTTAAAAGGTGTGACGTGGTTACAGCCTAGTACTGGAGTCTTTAGAATAAAAACTGGTTTTTGTACGCGTTCTCCAGGAGCACGTCCCAGTGAGTGGGTAAAACAACATTTCAGATTTTTCTCATGTCAAGTTACCTGCCTATTTGGTGGGAGTATGTCACAAGAATTTTTGTTCAGTATCTCTGGGTACAGATGTAGCTATTAAATGGGGCATCGCTTGTGATATCTCCCAAGACAAGTTTGCTCATTTGCTGTGAGCTGTTTTATGGTAACCCTTTCGTATGTGGTACTCAGGGGAGTTCAAGATCACATCCTTTGGAACACAAACTATCAGACCTTTGCCTTTCATCCCCACAGAACCACAGCAGGAGCAGAGCAGTGTGCAGTCAGTGTCACAGCGGGGGTTAGCACCTTTATTGTTTCTCTCATCAGTGCGGGGCTGTCAGAATCTTATTTAGAGATTGTTCTCAAAGGCACACAATAACTCCATCTCTTTGGTATCCCTAGAAAAAGAATACAACATCTTCTACTCTGATGCTGAGTAATGGCACATTCCAGAAATCCAGGAGGGTCGGGAGAGATTGTGTTTGGGAGCATTTTTATTGTTATTTTCTGGGTGTTTTGTTCAAGACAGGGTCTCATGGTACAGTTCTGGCTGGGCTAGAACTTCCTATGTAGACCAGGTTGGCTATGGATTCAGTGATCCACTTGCCTCTGCCTCCCAAGTGCTGGGGATTGAAGGTGTGTGCTGGAGCCTAGACTTGGAACTCGCTCTAGAGAGCTCAGGTTTTGGCCCTGTTTTCAAGATCCTCCTGCCTCTGTTCCTGAGCACTAGGATTATAGGGAAAGAACATTTGCAATATGAGACTTTACCACACCGTATGATACTAAAACAGAAAGAGAGTCCTGGGACTGAACAGATCACCAGGCTTGGGGACAGGCACCTTAACCTGCTGAATCATCTTACTGGTCCCAAATCTAAGACGTGTAGGATTTATTTATTTATTTTATTTATTTGTTTGTTGTAACTTCAACTATTTTGAGATATGTTCTCTTGTGAACAGAAGGATTACTTGCTGGCAGTGTATTCATTAGAAGTTCTATGTTGGTTTATAGTTTTTAGAACATGATTTTTCTTTTTCTTGTTTTGTTTTTGTTTTGTTTCTCAAGACAGGGTTTCTCTGTGTAGCCCTGGCTGTCCTGGAACTCACTCTGTAGACCAGGCTGGCCTCAAACTCAGAAATCCGCCTGCCTCTGCCTCCCAAGTGCTGGGATTAAAGGCGTGCACCATCACCTAAAACTGATCTCTTTTAACATCAAAAGATTGTATAGACTTTTTAGACCCCTTTTCTAATGGGCTTTTGAGTTCCGGTTTACACATAAGTTTTGGTTCCCATGTGGCTGTGGCTGAAGGTCCTTCTGGCTGACCCTGAAGTCCTCCTCAGGGAGCCCCTGGCCAGTATTTGGGAACCACTGTCCTATACTATTTTCCTGTGATAGCTTCTCCCCAAAGGTGTGTTAGGCAGATTTTTGTTACTGTGACAAAACAGGAGAAAAACAAATTGAAGAAAGAAAATTTATTTTTTTGGCTCACTGTTTCCAGTGATTCATATGATGTCCATTTGGCCCTATGGCCTTAAGGCCTGAAGTGTAGCAGCAGAGGGTGCTTGAGGGGAGGGGCGTGGCTTGAATGATAGAGGCAAGCAGCTCACCTCCTAACTGCCAGGGAGCTGGGAGGGAGAAATGAGGTGCGACAGATAAAGCTCCTGTTGCAGTTTCTGTCTGAATTGCCCCCAGAAGTTCATGTTTTGCGTGCATGTTCTTCATTTGGAGGTGTTCCTTCTGGAGTCTGTGGAAGCTTCAGGAGTAGGACCTGGCCCCCAGAAGTAGGCGATTAGGGTTGGATACAGTGTGACCAACTGCCTCATCTTCCTGCCACCATGCCTTCCATTAGGGACTGTACTCTCAAACCGTGAGCCAAAACAAACACTTCCTTCCTGAGGTGGCTTTTCTGAGGTCTTTCCTCACAACAATGAGGAAAGTAACTAAGGCAGCCCTTAACAAGTACCAGACGAGCTTGGGGAATTTCTGCTGATCCAGGAACAACTTGTCTGGATGTGGAAGCTGTACTTCTTCCTCCCCTTCGTGAGGAGCCTGTGGGGATCCTGTGGGCACTCAGTAAGGAAAGCCCAATTTAGCTGTGAACTCGGGGTTCTGCCCTCCATGGTCTTCATGACCTCCTTCAGCCGGTGTGCTTTGTCCTCCTGGAGCAGCACTTGTGTCAAATACTGCACATGGATTTGGAAACAAAGATGTGGTCCCTGGCTACAGTTACTTTTTTTTTCCTTTGTGGTGTTGGGGGCCCCTGGTGCATGCTGGGCAAGCACACTACTGCTAAACTCCACTCCAGCCCTTCAATGAATTCTTGGAAACAAAAGCATTCCCTTTTCCCTTTAAGTCGCTTGTCATAAAATGATCACCAGTCACTTAGTCATGTAATTGCCACTCCAAGATGGAATTGTTGTCTCTATTCCATAAAAGATGGGGAGGGGATAGTAGGTTTTTTGTTTGGCAAGAAATATTTAGACATTAATTCTCTTCTCAGTCCTAAAATATTGCACAGAAACAGTCATATAAATCGGTAGGTGATTTTCTGGATCTCTTAGGATGCAAAGACAGCAGGGACAGGATGAGTAGGCGTAGGAGCGGATATTAATTAATTAGCTCTTTTCCAACAAGTCCCTTGTCCCTTCACATTCCCTTGGCTGGCTCCTTCCAGAATTTGCTGACCATGACCAGCAGTATGCTTTAACAATCAAGATACTGTTGTTCTTTTTTTTTTTTTAATTAATATATTTTGAATTCTATATGTATGTGTGCGTGCCTGCTTGTTGGTATGTGCACTGTGTGCATGCAGTGCCCTGGGAGGCCAGAAGAGGATGGTTGCTAGCTGCCCTCTGTGGGTGCTGGGCTCTGAAACCCATTCAAGAGCAGCACATGCTCTTAACTGTTGAGCGAGCCATCCTTTCAGCATCTCCCTCCCTCCCTTTCATCCTTCTGTGGTTTGTTGGTTTATTTACTTGCTTTTTGAGATCAAGAGTCTTTCTTTGTATCCTTGGCCTGCATGGACATTATTATGTAGACTGAGCCGACTTCAGATTTCTGATGTTTCTCCTGCCTCTGTCTACCAAATGCTACCACACTCAGCCCCTGGGGCACTTAAACCATTTAACTATGACTGACAAAAACCAGTTTAGGTATCTTGCAGAAGCCATAGTGGAATTTTTCTCATAAAGTTTCTGGCTTCTAATATGGTACCAATTCTAGGGGTTTGTTTGTTTGACAGGATCCTACTAAGTTGCCCAGGCTAGCCTTGAACTTACTCTGTTGCTCAGGCAGATTTTGAACTTGAAATCCCCCTGCCTCGGTACTCAGGCAGGTGTTTCTAAGCCTCGCTTGCTAGGGAACTGTTGATGTCAGTTCTGTTTTTATGCTTCAGGGAAGGAAGGACAGATGTATGGGAAATGTTTCTAGTCCTTGGGAAGATCATTACTGACCTGTAAGGATGGAATCCTTTCTTGAGGCAGCCATAGTAACAGTCATCGGCCACGCACAGCCCCACACGGAGCACAGCTTTCAGTGGTTGTTACAATGTATGTCCTACGCTGGAGCTCTGAGCTGGAAGCTGTCTTGGCAGGTTTTTTGTTTTTTGGGTTTTTTCTTCCCTTTCCTTTATCTTTGCATTTGAAGAAGCTGAAGTTCAGAGCTGTTGGATAGCGAACCGTAGGGACAACTGAAGATAGTTTTCTTTTTGGGTATGATGGCATGCGCTGGGGGCAGGCAGTGGGGCAGGCAGTGGATTTTGGGTCTTTGGGAACCAAACTGAGAGAGAGTTCCTTGGGCAAGCAGGCATCTATAATCCTAGTACTCAGGAGGTGGAGGCAGGAGGATTGTGAATTTGAAGCCTATCTGAGCTACCTAGAGAAATCCTGTCTCACGAAAATTGAACCCCCTTTTGTTTTTGTTTCTTGGTGCTGGATGCAGAATCCAGGCTTTTGCTGCACGAGCACGCGCCACTGAGCTGCGTTCCGGGCCCAGTCCCATCATTTCTACGATTTGAGTACCATAGCCTTCCAGGAATTATCTCGTGCATGCTGCGTGGGTTGCTTCCTCTTAACAAAATGCCACATGGACCTGTCCATCACTGTGTGCTGTACCAGAGCAGGAGAAAGGCTGAAATGACCACATTAAAAACAAATACTTTACACCCACAGCTTGGGGCAGAAAGACTAGGGAAAAGTGTTCCTTTTAGACCCTGTGTTCCTTCTTCTGCATGTTCCTTGTCTCATCCATGGCACCTGTGGCACAGGATGCAGCCAGTGCCGGTGTTGGTCCACAGAAGGCTGAGGCTAGGTAGATAGAAACTGGTAGGTGCCTCCCAAGGCTGACCTCCAGTGCCACAGCCTTCTCAAGGTCCAGCCTGCCCTTTCTCAGGCTCGGCACAACTTCCAGGATCACTGTCAGATCAGCAGATGTTGTTAGGCATGTAGGGACAGAGTTTGAGCTAATTCTATCTAATTATTAAAATTCTTGGCAGGAATTCTATGTGAATCACTTCCAAAAAAATTTACATTAAAGTTAATGTTACATGTCTGACTTGAGCTCAGAAAACTAAGAAAGCTTGGAGTCTGGACATGCAGCCTTAACCCCTCCTTTTCCAGGGAGAGCTTACTCTTCCACAAATGAAGAGGGGGGGGGTTTGAGGGCTCACCCCAGGAGGGAGTTATTCTAATCTTTGAGTTAAGGCAGATGTCAGACTCCCTGACTGTAGAAACAGTCTGGGTTCAGATCTTGCCAATCCACTCACAGGCTGACTAGTCAGTCCCATCTTCCACTACCTCCTCGTCATCTTCCTCCTTCACCTCTTCCTCTTCCTCATTTTGTGATGTCTGGGTGCTTTGTGCATGTCCCAGGAAGCCCATTAGGTTTCTTAGATCTTTGGACCTTAAGTGCTCCATCTAGAAAGTGGAGCTCAAGAGTTGATCTCTGGGGGCTGGAGAGATGGCTCAGTGGTTAAGAGCACTGACTGCTCTTCCAGAGGTCCTGAGTTCAATTCCCAGCAACCACATGTTGACTCACAACTATCTGTAATGGGATCTGATGCACTCTTCTGGTGTGTCTGAAGACAGCTACAGTGTACTCATATAAGCAAAATAAATAAATCTTTTTTTTTTTTAAAGAGTTGTTCTATGTGTTAAATGAGAGCTGTCATACTGGGGACTTGGAGAGGCGGCTCAGAGGTTAAAAGCACTTGATTGTTCTTTCAGAGGACCCGGGTTAAATATCTAACACATACATGGCAGCTCACAATTATTCATAACCCTAGTTCCAAGGGATCCAACATGCACACATGTGGTGTATGCATATACATGCTTGCAGACAAAACATTCATACACATAAAATAAAAATAAACACTTTTAAAACCTGATAGACTGGAAGGAGTAAGCCCATAATGGCTCTGATGCTTTTACTGTTGCTGGGTTAGTGTTGTTTCCTAACACAGCCTCGGCTAGCCTGTACTCATTACATAGTCTAGGCTGACTTCAAGCTCATGACAATCCTCCTGCCTCAGCATCCTGAATTCTGGGATTAAAGGCTCGAGTCACCACATTTAGTCTTACTGCTGTTGCTCTTGTGGCCAGTCATCATGTTGAGCTATTTAGGGGAGTGCACACAGGCTGTGTGATGGAGGGCACAGTGTTCTGTTAGCTGTCTCTTTTCTCCTCTATGCATAGGTATGGAGGAAATAGCTTGTAGACAGTGCCTGACAGTTGCCTCTAGCGTGTACCTGCCTGTTGAAATAAGTCAAGGAAAACCACCCAGGCAGGCAGTGTCTTTCCTGTGTTCACTTTTCTTCCACTGATGTACCTGCCTCTGTTACACTGTAGATATTAGAGGTTGTTATGAAATTAACATTTTCATATTTCATATATTTCATGTGTGCATGCATATGCCAGAGGACAACATTGTGATGTCCTCAGGGACACTGTCAGCTTCTTTGAGATAGGCTTCTCACGGGCCTGGAGCATAGAAATTAAGGTGACTGACAAATTTCAGGAACCCTCCTGTCTCTGCCTCTACAGCCCTGGGACTACAAGTGTTTACCACCATGCTCAGCATTGGATGTGGGGGTCTGTGGTTTGACTTTGGGTCCTTGTGCTTGGGAGGCCAGAAATTTTCTGATTGAGCTGTCTTTTCGGTGGCCCCAATGTTAATTTTTCTCTCTGAGGGGCCACACATGTAGTTGTGTCAGAACACTTACCAAGTAGATGTGAGGCCCCTGGTATCATCTCTGACACACAAACAACCTTTTTCTATTAGCTTCATGGTTCCTGAGTTACTGAACAAAAGTTAAGTTTTAAATTGAGAGTAGAAGAGAGATTTCTTCTACGTGGTGGATAGTTTATAGTCAGTGAGGAATGGGTTTGTGGTAGAAGTATTTTCTTCTGGTTTCAGGTTTAACCTTGACTCAACACCTGGAACTGAAAACCTAGGGATATTTTGGGAGATGGCAGAGTTGAGCTGGAGCCCCCACTGGGTACCACTGTCCAGCTTCCAGATGGAAGTGCATGGAGTATCGAGGCCAGGGCGGAACTTCACCTTAAATGTTTGCGGGACAGTGAGTTGACTCAGACTGAACCTATTGCTGTTGGTGTGTCCACAACTTGCAGGCATTGTACTGACTTCCCCTTCAGTGTGCCCTTGAACATGGTGCCTGCTGCTAAAGGGAGCAACTGCTCTGTGTTTTAGCACCGGGGAAAGTGAGCCCAAGGAAGCTGGCGTGCGGAATTACAGAGTCTGACAGAGCTGGCAGTCTCTGTGAGAGGTGTAAGTCAGGCCAAGGTTCTTTCCTGGAATAAACTGCAGAAGGAGAGGAGCTGGCATCATTTAATTTAGATGCTGTCCCCTACCGGGTTTCCTGGGTTTTATGGATGCTAAGGTTGGGACTTGAGGTTAAGTGGGCAGGAGCAGATGAAGACTCCATCTCTCTCTGAAGTCCGCACATGTTCCCACTGCCTCTCAGAAGATTGTTCCAGCCCAGCCGCTGGATCCTTGTGAACATCACTGCAGAATGAGCCAAGTGTTCAAGCATCACAAACCTCTTTGTCCTTTAAGAGAAAAAAGCATGCATTCGTTGGCCACCTTCTTTATAGACATCAGTTTGTGAGTGATTTTTTTATTTTTTTAGCCTTGTTAATAAAGTACTAATGTGGAGGGCCTTCCCAGTGGCAAGAATTTGAAAAATGAATGCCATTTGGTTTTGTTTCTCCTTGAACTAACAGATTCATCTTGCTTGTGAATAAACTTACCACCTTCCCTTTCCCACCAAAGAGAGTGCCTGCCTGCAGCCTTCCTGGGACAGAGATTCTCTGAACATTTTTCTCTAGCCTGTGACTGTTCTTGAAAGAGACAGAAATGTGTAGGGAGAAAGAACATGGACTCAGGAGCTTCACTCCACGGCCACGAGAAAAATCATTGTTCCCAAGCCTTAGTTTCCCTATTTATTGACTGCCTTATGTATTTAAAAAACGTGTGTGTGTGTGTGTGTGTGTGTGTGTGTGTATGTGTGTGTGTGTGTGTGTGTGTGTTCATGGATGACACTGGATAAGTGGAGGTCAAAGGACAACTTTGTGAAGTCTATTCTCTCCTCCACCTTTATGTAGGATCTGGGAGTTGAACTCCGGTTGCCTGGGTCCTGCATCAGGTGCCTTTAAGGGCCAAGCCATCTCTCCATATCCTTTATTTTCCTTATTGCTCTAGGTAATAGACACAGTTCTTCTGTATGCTACTGTTGGTTGAGCCCAAGTGTCCCCAACACTCCACCATGTGTTGAGTTAACAAATGGGCAGATGAGATATTACGTGAAGGAAGGAAGGTGAGGGTAATACAGTGATTAAGGTGCTGTGACAAAAGCATGTGCAGAACCAGGTGCATACCCAGAGTCGGGTGCACATACAGGGCCAGGTGTACACACAGGGCCAGGTGCACATACAGGGTCAGG
>JANHMN010000002.1:43900134-44019283 GCA_030674055.1 Rhabdomys pumilio
CTGCTGCTGCTGCTGCTGCTGCTGCTGCTGCTGCTGCTGCTGCTGCTGCTGCTGCTTCTCTTCCTAATTCTTTTCTATCTTTTTGGGAAAGGGTCTTGCCATATAGTCCCGGCTACCCCGAGACATACTCCCCTCATGCCTTAGCCTCTCCAGTGCTGAGATTATAGGCTTGTGTGGCCATGCTTGCCACAGTCAGCCTTGACCGTTGGGCCCAAATGATAGTCTGCTCTAAACCCTTGAAGTGACAAATGCTGAGCTCTGTCCCTTCATGACGCAGACAGCAGCTCTTCTTTTCCCCTCACCGACTGCCTCTTTGCCTTGAGTGGGTGTCAGGGTCAGAGGAGGAGGTGTTGCCAACTTGAGGTCACTCCTTAGAGTCTGTATTTTCTTTTGGTGGCCTCTCTAAGTCTGATTAAACTCAATCAGAAAATAAATACTTACTTTTAATTTTCTTCCTGGCCTAGGTAAGCTAGATTCAAACTTTTTTTTTTTTTTTAACTCTCCCACATGTGAATGATAGAAAATGCTTCTCTGTTGGGGAAATGGGTCCTTTCCAAGATTTCCTTTCAAGGAAAAGTGTAACTCATTAGTTTACTAAGAAAGGCTTAAAGGCAACAGAGAAGTAATTATTAAGATCCTTTTCTTCTTTCAATGCGTTTGTAATGAGAGCCTGGTCATGAGCCTTTGGTAGGCAGTTCAAAGTTACTTCTATCATCCTATATTTGAGGATGTAGAGAGACCCCCTTCCCCAGAAAGAATAATACTCTCAAGGGACTAGAATTTGTGCTCCAATGAAGCTGAAGACATTTTGGTGTTTGTTACCAGAATCACTTCTTGGGGTTAGGGGTGTCCAGGAGCATTTGCCCGTGTGTATGAGACCCTGGGTTCCACATGAGTGCTGGGGGAAGTAATCACTTGAATAAAACTCGCTATGATCTCACTGGTTTTTATTTATTAAGAAAAAAAAATCCTTCACCCTTGAACTTGGTACTTGTGAAAATATGTTTGGAACGAAAGTGGAGTTCCTCTTTAACCAAACTAAGCATAACTCCAAAGGTCTTTCGTCAGCATAGCTGGTTCTCCGTTCAGCATGTTCTTCTTGGCTCAGCACAGTTCATCCCCGCCATGGGGATTGTGGTTGAATTCCATACCTGTGAGAAGTTTCTAGAGACTTTTGGCTTGGCCCAGTCCTGGCTTAGCCAGGTTCTTTCTTTGAATCATTCTTTTTGCTGCCCCCTGCTGGTTGCCAGGAAGAGGCATCTACAGAGACAGTCCCTACTGACTCTAACCAGGAACCAAAGACCAAGTTCAGCCTGCTCCAGCCAAACTTAGGTGAGGATTTCATGTTGGGCATCCCTGACATTAGTGAACAAGTAGTGTCTTGTCTGTTTCACAAAGGAACCTCAAATTTTTGAGCCCCAAACTAAAATCATTCCCACCAGTTTTCCCCTTAAGACACTTTGCTCGCTTTTTCTCTTCTCCCTCCCTTCCTCCTTCTCTCCCTCCTTCTACACATTCAGAAATACATGAGGTCTTGACCAGTGGACTTGTTAATTCTTTTGTTTTTAATTTAACCTCTATTTTTATGCGTATGGTTATTTTGCCTGTTTGTATGTCTATGTACCATGTGCTTGCAGAACCCATGGAGGCCAGAAGAGGGTATTGGATCCTGTGGGACTGAAGTTACAGATGGTTGTGAGCTGCCATGTGGATGCTGGGAATCTAATCCTGGCCCTGGAAGTGTGGCCAGTGCTCTTAACCTCTGAGCCATCTCTCCAGCCCCTGGCTAATACTTGTAACAGTGTTGTACTGATGCATTTGGCAGAGCTACAGACCCTACTGTTTCTCAACTCGCTTCCTCCCATTCTCTGAATGTAACTAGGTCAGGGCACAGGTCATTCAGTAGTCCCTTAATGAACCCACCAACCTCCCCACCCACCCCTCTTCACTGTTGCCAATGACCTTTCTCTAGTACCTTGTCTGTTTTGCTGTTTGACGCCTCTTTCACTGTGATGGGCTTAAATACCAACTTCTTGGTGTGGACTTAAGTTTCCCACCACCAAGCCTTCCTGACTCTCCGCCTGCTCTCACCTTTGCACCCTATTCTCAGCCATACTAATCTGCTCCAGGCCTCCAGAAACATGCCACCCACGCTCGCACCTGTGGGCCCTGTGCAGATGGCAGTGTAGTCAGTCATCCTTCAGATGTCCCTTCTCTGTGAGCCCTTCCTTCCGCTGTGCGGTTGTCACTTGGCTGCCAGATTTGCCATCACTGAAGTTGTTACTAGTTTTGTATTGTTGGAAACAGGCCTCACTGTGTCACCCAGGCTAGCCTCAAACTCATAATCCTCCTGCCTCTGCATCTTGAATGCTGGGGTTAAAGGCATCCACTTTGCCCAGACTTCTTAGGTTTTTTACTTTTCTAAAAACAAAAACTTAAAATCTAAATTTTTGCCAGACACAGTGGCATATATCTTTAATCTCAGCACTCGTAAGGCAGAGGCAGGTGGATCTCTGTGAGTTCAAGGCTAGTCTGGTCTACAGGGTAAGGTCTAGGACAGCCAGGGCTACACAGAAAAACCCTGTCTCAAAAAAAAAAAAAAATCAAACAACAAAAAGCCGTGTGTGTGTGTGTGTGTGTGTGTGTGTGTGTGTGTGTGTTGTATGTGTACATACATATGCCACAGCACATGTGTGGAGGTAAGAGGACAACTTGTAGGACTCAGTTCTTTCTTTCTATTGTTCCAGTCCCAGGGTTAGAACTCAGGTAGTCAGATTTAGCAGCAATCACCTTTACCTGCTGAGCCTGACCACTGGTTCAGTTTTTGACATTTCTGTCTTCTACTCCAGACAGTGTCCCCAGGCTCCGGTTCAAGTTTTCTAGTCTAGGTCTAACCTTGTTTCCAGTAGTTTCTATCACAATGCCACAAATTAGAGTCATGATGGGTAGACCATACGACGCCTGCCTTGCCATCTCCCACAGCTCCCCTGTCCTCTCTGACAGCGTCCAGGGCTTTTTCTACTAGTCCTCAAAAGTTTATAGTTCTCTTGAAGCATGGGGGTTCCCTGCCCCTTGCTCAGACTTGGATACCTTCTCCTTCTCTTTCCTAACTCCCAATCAAATCCGGCTTATTCTCGCAGAAGCAGATCAGATGTTGTAGCTTCCTTCTTGCTTGCCCTGACTTGCAAGGAGTTTAATAATGAAAATAGCTGGTGCCCCTGTAGTCTGACTCATAAGCCCCAGACATTGTTCTGGGCATTTGGGGTGTATTAACTGAGTCCTCTTGCATTATTACAACATTATAATGCTTACATTCTCCCAAGTCCTAACGGTTTATGTACACATCCCTCCTACCAGGCTCAGGGCTTCGTAAGGGTGAGCCCCTGTGCATCAGTGGTTTTATGACCCAGCCTTTAGACCAGGGTTTCACATGTAGAAGGAAAACAGAAATGGCTGATAAAGCTATTTTTTTTTTAATACAGACCCTGGTCACTTTGTCCTTGTTTAGCATAGCAAGAAGTGTTTTTAATTATGTGGAATGTGCGGTGGGCTGGAGTTATCCCATACAAATGAGGAACACAGGCATAATCAGTGGATGAGCTGGCAGGGGGTGCTGTTGTAGGCCTAGCCAGTGAAATCAATTCCTGGGCCTAAGACATAATCGCAGAAGACACGGCTCTTATTTCCTATACCCAAGTGCCTTCTCCATGGAAGGAGAGATAGGCATGAGATATGTTTAAAGAGTGGGGTAGGCAGTATGTGAGCAGTGGCCAGAATAAACCATGCTGGAGAACCAAGCCAAGGTTGGAATGCAGGTCTGGAGAGCCCTCGCCTGCTTCACTGTTTGAGCATTCGCTCTGAGTCTGTCTGTCTGTCTGAGCCCCTCAACTCTTGTCAAGGTTCCGCCTCCTATGAAGGCTGTTAACCCTGTGTTTGTCCATTGGTGTTCAATTTCCTCTGCTGCTTTCATGGTTTCACACACACTGGCTTGCATTTAAAGCTTCCACTTGAGTTCTGTGGACCACTGGGGAAAATAGTTGACTGTGCCCCAGAAAGAGGGGTTTCTGGAAATTCTGTTTTACAACCAGTCAGTCAGAAGCACAGGTAAAACTGTGTGTGATTCCCAGATGGCATGAGGGGACAGTCAGTCATATTCATTCCCGTCTCCCCCTCTCTCATGGTTCAGTGTCCTGTTCTTGAATGTTTGTCAGCATGGCTGAAAGGCAACACCTCAATACTGGAACTTTCTGCCATGCCTGGGTTCTTCTGCTTGCAGCTGGTATTACTTCAGACCTCCTTTGTTCTGTATTAGAACCACAGCTCACAACTCATTCACTCTCCCCCGCCCCCCAGCACACATGGCATATAGAATTCCATGCATAACATACCTCTATGGGCATGTCCAGATCTTCACATTCTTCTCGTACCCCCACCCCCAAATACCCCAGGAAATAGAGCAAACACTGCCACAGATGCTTTGAGGCATGTTGCTTGGAAAGGCATTTACAAGCCTGGGGTTAGGATGGCTAGCCAGGCTGGGATGCGATTCTGGGTTGGCCATTGCAACATCCGCTTTTCCCAATCTAAGAAGCTTTCCCAGAGCAAGTGGCTGCATTAGGATTTATCGGAAAGCCGAGTGAGCTACAGACTTCCCTTTAAGTGATGTTACTCACCCATCCTTTTCTCATCTTGTCATTCTGGTCCCTCATGCTGGAGCTGTAGATGCCTGACAGGTGTGTACTCCTCCAGTGATGGTGGCTTATGTGTGGCTGTGAAGATCACTGTGCTTAAAGATGAAAGCATGCAGCCAGAGAATTCTGTTCTCCAAACTGTTTCCTCTGAAGACTGTGGGGAGAGGAATTTGCATCCATTCAGTCCTTCCTATCCCATGATGTTCCTACAGGATAATAATAATTAAAGGAGAAACTAGTGAGGCTGCCCATCTGCATCTTCAAAATCTCACAGAAATTCAAAAGAGCGTTTGGAATCCCTCATGCACACGGGACCAGCCCCTGGCTGAGCGGACTTCCCCATTGTTTCCCTGGCCTATTATTACTGTGCTGTCAGACTGGGATTAAGAAGTAATTGGGGGCAGAATGGACCAAAAATTCCAGAAGCTTAGAGATGCTTTTGAACCTCAGCACTGTTGACATTTTTAAGCCAGATACGTCTTCACTGTGGGTCCCATGCTTTGTAGAATGTTTCCCAGCACCCCTAATTTGTGCCTACTACGTGCCAGGTGCCAGTAACAGCCCTATCTCCAGTTGTGGCAACAAGAAATTGCCCCAAATATCATCAGAGGTGTCCCCTGGGAAGCAAAATCACTGCAGCTGAGAACCAGTGACTTAAAGTCTGCACCAAGTCCCCTCTCATCCTGGACGGCCTGTCTGCCAGGGCCATTCACACGCTGCTTCAGAGGAGCAGTTTGCCAGTTCGTGCCTGAGATCAAAAGGTGAAGCATGTGCTTCCAGAGACGCTGAGAGAGAACAGGAAGGACTCAGAAGTTCATTGTCCATGGAATGTAAAAGTCTACAGAAATTAGAGAAAAAAAAAAACCAAGTTTGGTCTCCCTGGGTTGACAAGTTCTCTTCTTTTTCACCAGTTGGCCCAAGTCATTTACAGAGCAGGGACCATCCCAAGGAGTGTTTCCTAGGGTCTCAGTGTTTCTGTTGGGATCTGCATATGTTATTAAGTCTTAGGGCACTGTTCTAAAGAAAACCATTCAAATGCCGCAGAAACAGACCCCTGAGAAGAAGACATGGACGAGAAGAGGGCAAGGCCTTTTGCCAGAGTTCCTTGAACACATGTCCCATCGGCAACTTGGGTACAAGAGGATCCCACCATCCTGTATCCGCTATGCATTTGTAGCCCTCACTACTGCTACTAGGCTGTATTGAGTAGCTCCTTGACCACAGAGCACGCACTGGTACCTGGTGAGTCCCTCCTGGGTCAGTGTAAGGAACCACAAGAGCAGCTGCCAGTGTCTGCTCTGGTGGCCCCTGCAAGGCTTTCTGGCCTTTGATGTAACCCCATGTGCCTCATGACTGCCTGCCCTTTAAAAAGAAGCAGATGTGTGCTGGCTGGAGAGTTAAAAAAGACTGGGGTGGGAGAGAGATGAGAGAAAATGAACTGTTAGGATGGGGCTCTCCAAATGTAGACACTGCGTGGAGCCCAGACTTGGCCACTGCCTTGCTTCTGGAGAGACCGAAATGGGCTTGGCAGGACCTTCCACTTCCGGTCTTCGATGCAGCAGCTTGGGCCTGCGTGTTCTGTGCCCTGTACTGACTGCAGTGAATTTTGAAACAAAGGAAAGCATCTTCCTGGGATGTCCTTTCCCTGTGCATTTATTCCCACAAGTGCTTGTACCTGCTCCGTGTCAGTCACAGTCCCCGTCTCCAGTTACAACCAGAAATTAGTCTCAGCCGTTGTCCTGTGTCCCCTCAGCAGCAAAATCACCCCCTATTGAGGCCCAGTGGCCTAAAACATCTCCCCCAAGGACCTGGCTCCCTTTTTCCCTCTGGAAGACTTCTTCCCAGGTGGTCAGCTTAGATGGTGAGCTCCCGCACAGAGCCTGCCTGTTCTGCCACTGGGGTGCCTGCTCTAAAGAGGGTGAAGTCTGGGTATACATGGATCCCAAGTGAGGGTACCCTCCTCACTCTGCTGGATGGTGAGAGTTTGAGGACTGTGTGAAGTGGGGTGATCTTGAAAGTCTCATTAAGTCTGGAGGAAGAAGGAAGGGTTGGGAAACAGGGCGGGGGATTTAGGGAGACCGGAGTTCTTTGCTTTTTGTTTGCATTTTATTTCACCAGAGTTCATCCATCTCAGAGGAAATGGCCTGCAGAGTCCAGCTGTGAGCCTTCCCCCTGCCCCCCCTCACCCCCAGCCCTTCCTGTAGCATACACACATCCCCTCAGTGCCCTCCAGAAAGGGCTGGGTTCCTAGAACTCTGCAGGTAATTAACGACCAAATAGGATGTTCACATGTTCACGAATGCAGTTTTATTTGTTACTCAGGCTGGCCTTTAACCCATGATCTTCCAGTTTCCACTTCCTAATGCTTACCATTAATAGACATCACCAAGTCCACGCTCACTTACATCATTCTTTTGGGAGTTTTTGTTTTGTTTGGTTTTTTTTGTTGTTGTTGTTTGGTGGGTGTCAAAGGTCAGTACTAGCACTTGGGAGGCAGAGGCAGGCAGATTTCTGAGTTCGAGGCCAGCCTGGTTGGTCTACAGAGTGAGTTCCAGGACAGCCAGGGCTACACAGAGAAACCCCTTTCTCAAACCCCCCCCCCCCCCCCCACACACACACAAAAGTCAATACTAGGTGTCTTTTTTGATTACTTTCTACCTTTTAAAAATAATTTTAATGACATTTTTATTTTGACAGGCATATTGGCACACTCCTTTAATCCCAGTTAAATTGATGAATCCAAGGCCAGTCTGGCCTAAATAGAGTTCAAGGCCAGCCAAGGCTATATCCAATTGTACTTATTCTCCGAATTTTTCATAAATGTATACAGTGTATTTGATTTTATTCATTATCCTACCTCTCTTCATCTTCCTGGAGTGCACCAACCTGTCCTCCTCATAGAGCCTATGATCTCCTTAGTCATGGGTTTTGGCTAGGTTTACAGGACCCAACGTTAATTCCCTCCTGTGGAGCAGGCCTCAGAACCAATCAGAAAGTGGTTGGTTACCTTCATAACCATCATGTTACTGTTGTACCAGTGGGGACAACTTTCTTGGCATGAGAGTATGCATGTAGCATGCAGGGTCCAGTACTAAATCAGACTATTACTCTCTAAGGCTCTCACTAAACCTAGGTTGATTGGCTCTAGAAATTCACCTATCTTCACCTCTCTCAAGGCTACAGTTGCAGACACCCAGCTTTTACAGGGGCCTGTGAATCTAGACTCAGGTCCTCCTGTTTACTGCCTGAGCTGTTTCCTCAGCCCTCTTCAGTCTTTAAGGTTCTGCCTATCATTTTGCAGTTAAGTGGATGCTATCTATGGTACTTGTTCAGGCTCTCTGGCCTGCAAGTATTTAAACTGTGTCTTACTCTTAGGAATCACAGGCTTGGGATTATACTGAAGATCAACTCTTTGCCCCTCTAGGCTCGGAGAAAAACTCTTTGTGTTGCTTAGCTGTGTGGGTTCGCTAGACTTTACTGCTGGTGAAGGGAGAAGGCAAAGCCCAGTGCTGGGATTGCTTCTAGGTCCTGGAAAGAATGCCCCAAGCACCCAGAGAACTTGCCGAGGAGGCAGGCATCAGTTTTCTCTCCTGTAAAATGTTTCCATTCCACTGTTTGACTGCAGCCTGAGGCTGGCCCCAGCCTGAGGGTTTACAGAAAAGCAGTATTTGAATGATGGCCTTGCCCTGACCCGTGCCCAGTCGTTTGTTTCAGTAAGAACATGTATTTTGAGATAGCAACTGAATGAGTTCACATTCAGCCTTTAATTGCTGATTCAGTTAAAGTGGGGGTGGGGGTGGGGGTGGTGGTTACTTGATAGAGCCTTGACTGAAATGGAGAGACCTCTGAGGTGGTTAGGACTTCTATTAGAGAGGTCTCCCCAGCCCCGGCCCCCACACCCCTGCCTCAGTTCCCCTTTCATTATAAAAGCAGAGCCTCATGCACATGGTTAACCATGGACACTGTGCACGAGAAACAACTCTTAGACAGGTACCTAATGTTTCTTACACATCCTTCTGGGTGATTCTTCTGCTATATATATGCAGACGAGTGGTGTCTGTTCTATTTATAAAAGCACACCTGATGTTTTAAAATATTAATCTAGAGCTGGAGAGATGGCTCAGAGTGTGAACCGTTCTTGCAGAGGACTCAAGTTCAGTTCTCAATAACTCTGGTCAGGGGGCTCCCAGCTGCCTGGAACTCTAGCTCCAGGGGCATAATTTAAAATAAATCTTTAAAAATATTAATATAGGGGGTAGACAGATGGCTTAGCATTGAAGAGCACTAGCTGTTCTTTCAGAGACCCCAGGTTCAAATCTCAGCACCCACATGGTGGCTCACAACTATCTGTAGCCTTAATTCCAGGGGATCTACTGCTATCCTCTGGCCTCTGAGAGCACTAGATGCTTACACTGTGCATAGACAGACCTGCAGAGAAAACATCCATACAAAAAATAAAAAATTAAATAAAATAAACCTTTAAAATATATTACTGTATCTTGCTGATCTTGGTAGTGCTTAGCAGTGCCCAGAGGCCTGCTCCCTTCTCCACAACACCAATGTCTGACCCTGGATGGATGGGTATAATTCACCTATCTGTGAATGCTCACCCCTTTCTTTAGACTTGTGCTATTTTAAATAATGCTACAATAAGCATTCTTGCACAGTCATGCATGCATGTCTGTGGACCAGCTTTCCAGAACTGAAATTGCTAAGCCAGAGAGTGTGTACACTGTGAACTTTGAAAGGCACCGTCAGGGTCCTCCTTTCAGGGAACGGAGTAGGGCTGTGCTGCAGAGAATGTTTTTCTTGCTTTAGACAGCCAGTGTAAAAAGGAAGTTTTTCTTCAGCTAGAAAAATGTTACTCCTTAATATAGAAGAAATAAGCAGATGTCTTATAATGTAAGGGAACATGAGACATGGAGCAAGAGTGGCTTTGGGGAAGGCAAGACTTCTGGACATCTCAACTTTATTATTTACTCGATAAAACAATGGTCAAGATGACCTGTTTAATCCTATTGGATGGTTTTATATAAATCTGATATGGCTGTGGGTCTGAGACTCAGGAGAATGTGAACCAGAGGTAAAATGCCCGAATGAGCTCTTTAATTCCTAGGGATTTGTATCTTCACTGCACTAAATGCGGTAAGGCTTCAGGGCACGAAGTTCCCATCAGCAGGCAGACTAAATACCTCCTGGGTCATGTCCACGCTCAGGAGACCATAGGGCAGGTTGGTGCATCCTTCCCTTCGCCCCATTAGTACCAACCATATTCTTTTGGTGCACAATTAATTAGAAGTGTTTGCACAGGAGAGATTGGGGAAATTGTGGCTTCTTTTGCAAATCCTCTTGAAAATGATTTCTGATAGAAGTATGGTCAAAAGTCTTCTGAGATGCTGGACCAGAGAGTTGTCTAGAAAGGAATGGATTACAAGCAGCATCCCTCTGGAGCCTCTCACTCATCTCCACACACACTTAATGAGGGAAGGCAGCCCAGACCAGAGGTGGCAGCTCTTCTGTTTGGTCTCCTCTGTGCAGCTAGCCATCCTGACCTGACTCTGTTGAGGTTGATGTCATATCCCACGCTGTACATAGAATCAGAGAACACAGATGGCTCTAAGGTAGCATTCCCTTGTGCTTTTCCAAGTTCAAGAATCAGCATTGGGATGAACTGTGTTTAATTCCATGAGATGGAAAGTAGATTAACATTCATTCTGCGGGCTGGCAAGATGGGTAAAGGAGCCTTCTGTGCAAGCCTAATGACCTGAGTCTGACCCACTTAAAGTAGAAGGAGAAAACTCTCTCCAAAAAGTTGTCCTTTGCTTTTCATACATTATGATGGAGTGTACACGCCCATAGAGCGCAAACAATAAGTAAAAGTTTAAGGAAAAATTTATTCTACCCATTTTGAGCTAATTAGAGCAAGACTTTTTTTTTTTTTTTTAAAGTCTCACTATGTAGCCCTGGCTGGCCTGGAACTGAAATACCCATGTACCTCTGCCTCCCGAGTGCTGAGATTAAAGGCGTGCATCGCCACGCCCAGAGCACCTAACTTTAAATTTTTGTATTGTTAGAATGTGTGTATGTGTGCGTGCATGCACGTGTGCAAGGGTGATGTGTATGTAGGCATGTGTGTGCCACGGTGTGTATATGGAGGTCAGAGGACAGTTTGTAGGAGTCATTCTGCCATTTTACCCCTGGCTCACACTTCTCCTGAGTCTTGGAAGCTTGAACTCAGATCGAGGCAGGCAGCATTTCACCCACAGAGCCATCTTGCCCACCCAACTCTCAGCTTTTTTATTTGGGGACTTTTCAGAGTCCAAGCAGTGAAGGCCTGTAAGCCTCTCACTTCAGTGTACCAGTAGGTCCAAGACCTAACATTACACGAAGGTTAGCTGTCTTGCAGAATTGTCTACATTCTAAATTTATTATGTTGTTTCTTTGAGATTAGATTCAGGTCAAATGCTTTTATTTGTTTTTTTTTCTTTGTTTGTTTTGTTTTGTTTTGTTTTGTCAAGAAGACTAGAGGGGCCGGGCAGTGGTGGCATACACCTTTAATCCCAGCACTTGGGAGGCAGAGGCAGGCGGATTTCTGAGTTCGAGGCCAGCCTGGTTTACAGAGTGAGTTCCAGGACAGCCAGGGCTACACAGAGAAACCCTGTCTCAAAAAACCAAAAACAAAACAAAAACAAAAACAAAAACAAAAAACAAAAAACAAAACAAAACAAAACAAACAAAAAAAAAATCCAAGAAGACTAGAGGGAAGCCCATCCTGGTGGTGCACACCGGTATCTCAGCACTTGGAAGAATGAGGCAGAATCTTGAGTTCCAGGTCAGCTTGAGCTACATAGTGAGATCTTGTGGGTAGGTTGTTTGTTTGTTTGTTTAAAGAAAAGCCAGGGCGGGAAGGACTTTAGGTCATAGGAATTATTCCAGCATTTAGAAGGCAGAGGCAGGCAGATCCCTTGAGTTCCAGGCTCGTCAGAGAGAGCTACATGGTGAGACCCTATCCAAAAATAAAATGTACTACAGAGGCAATGTGTATTTCTTACTTTATTTCATTATCTATCAGTAATGGCCAGTAAGTTCTTGGTTGAGTGTTGTCTCTCTGAAACCACAGGCAGTAGGTGCCAGACACTTCAAGCCATAGTCATAGTTCATTCCCAGTGTGATCCCTAATCTGCTTTATGTTGGTAGTTGCAGGATGCTGATGTTCCCATGCTCCTCAGCCTGCATTGTTTTACAAGGTCCCCCCCCCCCCTCCCCCCTCCCCTCCCCCTCCCCCTCCCCCTCCCCTTCCCCCTTCCCCTCCTCTTCCCTCTTCCCCCTCCCCTCTCCCCATGCTCCCTTTTTTATTTAGTATCACTTTAGACTCATGAATTCTTTTAATTCAGTTTCTGTAACCCATTAACTACAATATATTTTGTTGCTCTAATTAGCTCAAATTTGGTCAGAGGGAGTCTTTTTAGGCCGGCCCTTGAGCATTTTAACTTGCCCCCAGCAGTCTTGAAGCCTGTCTGTGCTTTTCTGTCACCCAGTGGCATGTACTTGTCCTTTCTCTACTCTGGGAATCAACTCTTTCTCTAAGAGAACTTGTGCCATTTGTAGAACCTGTCTCTAAACCCAGGAATCCATATGAAAGGGGCTCGTCGATAGGTGTGTCACTGCTTCCAGATAGGAGAGAAAGTGCCAAGAAAACTGAATATTCTCTCAAAGCTTAAACCACCATGTCTGGTTCAGAACCAGTACCCCACGGGCTTCTCTCCTCCCCGTTCTGTGCTTGTGGGCTCCTTGTCCCGGGATGAGAACCTTGAACACCATCAGTAACTCTACCATGTAAAGCGCAAGACTTCATTTAGCTCTTTGTTCTTACGTCTTATAAACTTACAGGCAAACATTAGAGCAGCGTCAACACGAGCCGAGTTCTCTGTGGCCGCTTTCACAGTCAGGTTCAGAACATGCTGCTCCAACCCGACTACACGGTTTGCTTTTCCCACTCACGATCTTATCTCTGTTCTTATGATATTAAATACATATGCTGTTCAAAAGGCTGGCTCGGTAGTTACGAGTGCTTGCTGCCCTTCCACCCAAGTTCAGTTCTCATCACCGACATCAGGCAGGTCACAACTGCCTGTAACTCCAGCTCCAGGCTAGCCAGTACCTGTCATGGGCATGTACACACCCAAGTGCACACATAAGCATAAATAAAAGATCTTAAATCTTTTTTTTTTTTTTTTCCTTTTTAAGTTGAAACTGCTTACAACAATATGCTGATACACTAAGAGGAAACTCACGCCTCCTGCTAGGTGTAACCCCTGCACTTTGTTTCTGACTTATCTTTTGTGGCCCCATGTGTGTGTTGGCCCATTTTTTGTAACACACACAGGTTCATTGGGGAGCAGAGGAAGCGTGCTAGAAGCAACCACCCGTGTTTCCCCACTCAGTCTGTAAACTAGCTTTAGTAACTGTTGCTTTTTTAAAAAGGCAAATGCTAGCTGGCAGATTATCCTGCAGGACAGTTGGAGAAAGTCACGCAAGCACTTCAGGAAGGGTGCCGCTCCCCCGGCAGGTTTGGGCGGTCTCTTCTGTCCCCTCTGATGAACTGGCTGGCATGGCTTGAGCAGCTCTGGGAGCCTGGTAATGGATTGTGCCTGAGCAGGGAGCTAGCTTCCCCACAGCTGCTGTTTTATGTCTGGAGTGACTCGGGCTTCTCATTCCTCCCCCTCCTGGTTTTAAAACACCTCCTCTTAATCCTTTCCTGCCTAAGTGTTGTAGGGAACAAATTTTTATCTTTTGAATAAACATCTCAGGGAAGTTAACTTTCACATTCTTGTCCTTTATTTGACATTTAGGAACTCTTACAAGCAATTAAAACCTAAACAAAAACTCTCCTAAACTCCAAGTGACCCCGGTAGGAAACTGCCCACTTTTTCTATCTCAGCTCCTTTGGTAATGGCGAGCCTCTTTACCTTCATCCATACGATGCATCCATTAGTCCACTTGGCTATCCACATCTAAACAGATTCCCTTAAACATGGTGCGGGGCCAGCTAAGCATAGTGGTGCACTCCTTTAATCTCAGCACTTGTAGGCAGAGGCAGGTAGACTGCTATGAGTTCAAGGCCAGCCAGGTCTACTCCAGGCCAGCCAGGGCTCTGTAGACTTAATTAGCTTAATTAGCTTGAGTCTTACCTTTGTTCATGTGAACTTGACCACCTGAAGGTAGGGCAGGCTCAGTCCCACAAATGGCAATTGCCACAGCAAGTCACATACTTAGCAAGATCTATGGAGTTGTACTTAAGGACCTGGTAGGTTCCCATCGGATAACCTATTCTACAGTGACTTTGGAATCTTCGAAGACGAAGACGAATCCAATCAGAGTCCCAGGCTTCCCCAGAGCATCTTGCGTTGGCTTTGTGCTCACAAAGCTGGAACCTTGAGCTGTCCATTTACTCCTGGTCAGGGTTTGAGGTCTTTCCAATCCTCAGCCATCGTGAAGAACTTTGGCAGATGCAAGGAGAGGTTGGCGCTAGTGTCTGCATCTCCCCGAGAAGCAGCCCTGAAGCTGTCTGCCTCTATGACAGGAATCATTTTCCCTGGTTATGATTGAGCTCTCTGGCTCGCTGGATAGAATTGTTGTAATACACACATTCCCCCTGCCAAGGTACACAGTCTGTAGGCTCAGAGGCTTGTTTTATGATTCTCCCCCCAAACTTAATTTATTCTACATATCCCATGGCAGAGCGAAACATTTGTGGGTATTCTGGCTGCCAGAACTGGTGGTGGATCAGATGGGAGCCGGCCTGTACTTGTTGAGGAAGGAGAGGACTGCTTCCTTCTAGGGCATGTTTTCAGAGACAGACAGACAGATAGACAGAGACTAATTCAACGAAGTTATGGGATCTGGGGAAATTCTATCCATGTTTCAATCCTAAGGTAATATGCGTGTTTTCACGAGCCTCTGAGAAGCTCTCTTTGGATAGATGGAAAATGTTCCCTTTTTTACTTTCAGCCTCTGATAGGGAGCTCCCAGTTCACCACAGGCCACTAAGCTTGAACTATGTGCACTCTTTCCACAAACCTGAAGGCCCTTAGAGCACAGTCAGACTGGAGATAGTCAGAGGTGTATCTTTTCTTGTTCTTTCAGCTTATAAAATGCCTTAAACTCTTAAAACCCCATCCAGGTGAGCATGGAGTAACGAAAAAATATGGGACTCAAAGAGTCCTTCTCTCAGGGACTTGCTGTCACAAGGCCTTTCAACTACCCCAAAAGCCTTCCTGAGGGGTAAGTGGGCATGGTGCCTCATACCTATAGTCAGAGCTACAGAAATAGAAGGATCACAAATTTGAGTACAGTCTGGGCCGATAAGCAAGGTTCTGTCTCAGAATTAAAGTTGGAGGGGCTGGGGCGATGGCTCAGAGCATTGCTGTTTCTGCAGAGGACTCAGCTCAGTTCCTATGATGGCACACAACTGTTTGTAAATTGGGGATATGATGCTGTCTTCTGACCTCTTCTGGTACCAGGCAGACACATGGCCCACGTAAATATGCACACACAAAGCCTGTGTGATGTGTAAAATAAAAACAAACAGATCTTTGTTTAAAATGTAAAAGAAAAAGGTATAGATTCAAATATGAAATAAAATTTCCAGTAGGAGTGGTGCCACGTGCCTTTAGTCCCAGCACTCAGGAGGCAGAGGCAGGTGGATCTCTGTGAATTATAGGCCAGCCTGGTCTATATAGCAAATTCCAGGGCTGCATAGTGAGATCCTATCTCAAAAACAAAGTGAGACTTTTTAAAGGGCCAGGAGAATATAGAGTACTTGCTAGCTGTGTGAGCCTCTGAGCTCCACCCCCAGTGCTTCAGAGGGAAAGAGGGGGAAAAGGTCGGGAGGTGGGAGAGTGGAGTAGAAATGGCCTCTGAGGACTCTTTTATCTTATGAGTAGGTATTTTCACTGTCTCAGTGTCCCTAGGCTTGGAAGCTAAGATATATGGGTGAGGCAGGGATCCCCACAGGGTGCTGTAGCCTAGTAAGGAAGACACTGGTCCACAGTCACGCTAACACAGTAGGCAGTAGAATTGCTACAAACAGTAGATCCAGGCCTTGGGCAGCTAACGGGAACCTGACCTGACTCAGAGAAGGTAGTAGGCATTCCGAGAAGGCCCCTGCAAGGAAGGGGTTTCTGATCTCAGGTCTCTGGGATGAGTGGAAACTAACTAGCGGGCAGGAAACCAAGAACCATTAGAGAGGTCATGCACCAAAGCCTGTGGGGCTCAAACTCAGCGGTTCTGAGACTCGCCTGGGACCTCACTTAAATCCTTATAATTTCTGAGCTTCACTGTAGTTCCAGAAGGAGATTCAGTGGAGCTTAGAGATCTGTGTGCCCCGTTCCGGGATTCTGATGCAGGTACTCCTATGGAGATACAATGTTAAACATTATTAGGAAATCCTTTCCTGTTCCGTTTGTGCCAGAGACAATGCGGTGGCTGCGGCAGAGGCAGGGTTCGTGGTGTACTGGTAGATTTGGTGTAGCCTCAACTATTCAGGTGTCTGTAACCCTGCTCTGACCAGGACTGCCTCCCCTTCCTCTCTACTCATCCCACCCCAATCCTGCTTTCGGCTCCACACGCTTCCAACTTAGATACCAACTCTAAGCTCTCGGAGCCCCTGAGGGAAGAGAGAAAGTGGGATTTTTGCCCCTGAACCTTTTGGACTTCAAATAGAAGTTAGTCTGCCGATTCCCTCCTAGATTTTTCTGGAAGTAGACAGAACAAGAAAGTGTAAGGGAACGAGACACAGCTGTGGGCAGGAGAGACCCCGACCCACTTCCTGACACGGGTGAGTTTATCAGGTCTCTTTATGGTTACCTGACAATGGCTGAGGCAGGCTCTTCGCTTCCGGCCAGCCCGCCAGATTCTCCTCCCCTTCACCATCGGCTGGCACTGGCCTCGGGAGTTTAAAGTGGAGGGCTGTTACTGGGATTGGCACCCCTGCCTGGGGTTCAACATGTTTTTCCATTCTGCATTTCCAAGTCTGTGCCTGTATCACCAGAAACTCTTGATAGGCTGCCCTGGGAAACTCAGCCATCTCTCCCTAGTTCAGAAAGGCAACTCCAGCACCTTCTGCAGGCCACAGGGGCCAGAGCGAACTCATCTGCAGAGGGAGCTCTCCTAGGTTGACAATAACGCTCTATTTGGAATAATGCTGCTAAGTTTTTTGTTTTTCCAAATAAATTTGGCATTTTAGAAAGAGTCTATTTAGAGCAGAATAAGCAAGTGAGAGTGTGAGCGTATGTGGCTGTGCCGGGGCACTGGGGGAGCTGTCTGGACTTTGCGTCTGGTTTAATAGGCACAGTAAACCTGTAAGCAGTGATGGTTTCCCCAGCTGACGGTGGGGGGAGGGGCAGTTACTCAGGTTGGTGAAAAAAGATATTGAAGCCGGGTGACTTCACCCCTCTGTCCTCCAGCTTGCCCTTCGTGGAGTGGTGTAGAGGGCTAAGTTTTGTTTGTTTTAATTTTTAATAGATTAATTTGGTGTGTGTGAGGGTTTAGACCGCATGTATGCATGTGCACCAGGAGCATGCCTGGTACCTGCAGGGTCGGAAGAGGGTGTCAAACCATCTGGAACTGGAGTTTTAGATGGTTGTGAGCCACCAGTATGAAAACTGGGACCAAAACCCAGGTCCTCTGTGAGAGCAGCAGCTGCTCTTAACCACTGAGTCGTCTCTCCAGCCCTCCTACTGTTGTCTGTCTTTTTCTTCTTGCTTGCTTTTTCTTTTTCTTAATTTTTTTCTTTTGTTGTTGTTGCTGTTGTTTCGGGGTTGTTTTGTTTTGTTTTGTTTTGTTTTTGAGACAGGGTTTCTCTGTGCAGCCGTGCCTGTCCTGGAACTCACTCTGTAGATGAGGCTGGCCTCGAACTCAGAGATCCATCTGCCTCCCCTTCCCAAGTGCTGGGATTAAAGGCGTGCGCCACCACTGCCTGGCTCTGTTGTTGTTGTTGTTGATGATGATGATGATGATGATGATGATGATGATGATGATGATGGTGCTGTTGATGATGTTGTTGATGGTGGTGGTGGTGTTGTGTTTTTCAATCACAGCCTCCCTCCTTGCTCTCAGCTTTCTAAGCTCTTCTTTGATTGAGGCCAGAATAGGGCATATCACCTTGCTCTCTGCCTGTCTGTATTGCCATCTCAGCTTGAGAGTCAGGGGTGCCAGGGGCCAGCTTCTTTAACAAATTTCCCTGCCTTTGGACACAAGGCTCTAATATGGGTGGTCAGGAGACCAGTCTGAAATGTGTTGACATTTAACAGTTCAGATCTGCTGAGGGCTGACAGGGTCACTGTGCTCTTTAAAATGGCCAGCGTGTCCCAGAGCGCCAGCCCACCTCATGGAGAACTCATTTGTGTGTGGTTTCTGCTCAGAAAGCCACGTCACTTTGTTTGCTAAGCAACTGTTTCGAGGCAATATCCAAGGTGGTCTGATTCCTAGGGACGTTTCTCTCATGGAGGAAAAAAAATCACTTCTGTCTCAGACTCCAAGTTCTATGCTGCCTGTGTAAGTCCTGTGGCACCCGCCTTCTGGAACCAGCCTATAGGAAGGTGCAGTACAACTGGCCTGGGTCATTTGTTTAACAGTGAAGTATGGGATCTGCAGTGCCTGCTGCTGGATGTCACACACTGGGAACATGTTGGGCTGGGGATGTAACTGCGGGGTAGAGCACACTCACATATGGGCAAGGCCCTGTCCTGTGTTCAGTGAGCAGCACAGCAAAACCACCTTGTAAGGATCCACACTTACCACACTGTGAAGGACGTGCAGCAGTGTGATTGACTGTACTCTGAGGAAAGGTTTTGCTAGGTAGTCCTGGCTGAGCTGGAACTGTTATGTAGCCCAGGTTGGCCTTGAACTCATGGTTATTCTACCACGTCAGGCTCCTTGAGTTGCTGGGATTATAGGCAGGTGCCAGCCTCTCTGTTTCTGTTTGTTTTCCTTAACTGTCTCTTCATTTTGTCTGTGGAAAAAGCCCCAGCCTTTCTTCTTCCCTCCTCCCCCAGCTTTGATGGGGCACACCTTGGAGACAGAGCTGTCTGGAGGAGGGGCCACAATTGAAGAATGCAAACGAATAGCTTTTCTTGGCAAGTTGGGGTTTGTTCACAGCCACCTTCCCTTGGAGCCACACTCCAAGAGTCAGACTGGCTCTTCTCACATCTGCATACATACGACATGCAAATTGTATTTTCAGCTTACGTTTTAAAAGTATTGCATTTCCAGGGCTGGTGGTTGGCACATAGTGAAGCCGTCCTGGGACCAATTTATCCTGTCCTCTCAGGCAAGTCATCCTGCAGCCCCCAGGATGAGGGAGAGTGTGTGCCTTAGAGCCCCAGGCTCATAGAATAACAACACAGTGGTCCCTCGGATTTTTGGTGGTCTCTAGTTTTGCCTTCCATGTGTTTCCGTTACTGACAGTCTAAGGACATCACATGGAGAAATGTAAAAAGAAACAGCTGGTAGGTCTTAAACTGTTGTAAAGTTGCAGGATGACATTTCGTACAGTCCCAACTGCTATCCTGCATATCCACGTCGTATATGCTACCCTCCCTTCAATCTCTTCGTAACCATCTTTGTTAGCAGACAGATTGCTGAGGGACAGCAGTGCTTTTGTTCAAGTGAGCCGTACTGTAGTTAATATTTGCCCCAAAGGACAACAGTGATCGTGGTGGTCGCAATTCAGACGTGCCAAGGGGAAGCCTCAAGATGCTTCTTTTAAGTGAAAAGGTAAAAAATTGTTACTAAGGAAAGGAAAAAAGAACGCCAAAGTTGTCAAGATCTGCCGTGTGAGCGAATCTTCTGTTTCAAATCTTGAAGGGAAAAGAAATGTATAGTAGTTATGTTTTTGACCCTCCAATTACAAAAGTATAGAGAAAGCATATGGCAATTTATCAGTCGCTATGGAAAGGGCTCTAAATTTGTGTACAAAAAGAAAGAAAGATAAAAACGTCATAGTGTCATAGGGCTGGGCATGCTTGGGGGAGTCTGCCACGGATGGCGGAGGTGCTGTGGGGAGACAGGCCTTGGAGAGCACCAGGAGTGTCCTGGCTTTGCTTTTTTCCCTCTTCACTGCTGTGTTAAGCAGGGAGGGCTTCTCCTTACTCGGACACACCGTGAGTCTGTCTGAGGAATTGTTTACAAGGAACAGAAATTCACTCAAGCTGGCATAAGTAGATTGGGTTAGACTCAGAATAGTCGTTAATCCCAGGGGTATCCAGAGCCAGGAAATGAAGTGCAGCTGGGACACAGCGGGACCAGACACAAGGTCTGGTTTCGGAAGCAGGTTTTCACCCTGTTGGGGCTGCAGTCTCTGCCCTTTGCTCCTCTCCGTTCTCTTCCTCTCCCAGATCTTGATAACCTCCTCTTCTGTTGTTTCTTTCTGTTCCAAGCCCACGTGCCTGTCACTGACATGAGTGTTTGCCCAGTTTCCCTCCTCCCAGTGTCTACCTTGCTCCCATCCCCACCACACTGAGGAAATGATCACTGTCTCTGGAAATAAAGGGGCAAAGTCTCTGGCTACCAGATCCCAAGAGCTTGAAGGGAGAGGCTGTCCCAAGGTCTAAAAGGATCAATGTGGGTAGCCTACAATACCTCTGGGTTTTTTTGTTGTTGTTTTGGGTTTTTTTTTTTTTTAGGCTTATTTAGTTTTGTTTTATGTGTTTAAGTGCTTTGCCTGCATGTTATGTATGTACATCACCAGCAGTCTGAAAGGGTGTCAGATCTCTTGGAACTAGTTACACAATCGTGAGTGTCATGTGGGTGCTGGGAACTGGAAACTGCATACAGATCCTCTGCAAGGACAGCAAGTGCTTTTAACCACTGAACCATCTCTCCAATCTGACACCTCCATTATTACTGAATTCATCTTTGTATCCAGGTCTACATTACCAAGAGAGAGAAGGATAGCACTCAAGGCCAAAGAGGAAGCTGGCCTGCATATGTATTAGTTTCTGCCTCTTCCCTCAAAGGCGGAAAGCCCTATCTTAATCTCTCTGTCCCTACACCATCTGGCACAAACAGCTGGATTTAGGTGTTTATTAAGTGCCTATTGATAAACCACCAGGCATGTTCATGGCGTGGACTGGAATTTGTGCCTAACTGCATCCTGAAATGTGATACTTGACCATCCAGGTGAACCCAGTCCTTTCTTGTCACCTTTGTAACAAACTGAGAGAAGCCTACCCCGCCGAACGGGCTACTTACATTTTCTTTCTCCCAGTGAGACGTTTGGAAGCAACTGTGTGCTGTTTAGAGGTGATACACACACTTACATCGAGTTGTGTCGAGTTGTGAAAATGGCTTCGGTCTCAGATGCCCGTGTTTTGATGGAAATGCCCATCTAAATTTCCTGCTTGATTTTTTTCCCTTAATGGCTAGGCATGAACCTGGCAAACACTATTACTTGCATCAGTGCCTTTTAGAGATTAAAAACAACACTCAGTAATTGGAAATAAATTGTTGGTGTTTGACATCCTTGTTGAGAGTGACGGGGACTTCAGACAACCTCTGCTTCATTACTAGCGTATCTTCGTGGGTCCTTCTCGCTCTCCGTTTGATGATGGCGTTATTTAGCAGAAAGAGAGACTTGATGTTTCTTTCTTTGTGAGAAGAGGGGAGCCACGCCGCACTCCACGCTTACTCCTGTCTTTATTTCTGTGCTGTGTATGTCGCCCCCTTTCCTTTATTCTACAGGAATCCTTTGGATGCATCAATTCAAGGACATATGTTTGTGGCTCACACACATCTGTCTTGAATTTCATCTTTTCCACCCTGTCTTCTGGTTTCCAAACACTTTACCTCCCTCTCAGTCTCCCTGCTGTTCCTTATTTCACTGTGCGGTGGAATCCTTTCAAGGCGCTGCTAGAGGGGAACAGAGCAGGCCAGTCCATTTCTGTAGAGGCATCTTGGGACGTGGCGATCACAGCTTCTTAGGATGAGATCCGACTGACTCCTTTCACCCCAGACACAGCCAGTCCATGGCAGTGTGGCTGTTTGCAGAGCCGAGAAGGTGCCTAGCACGCTGGCTTCCTGGGGAGGTGATGTTACCATCTTGGACCAATCCAGTCCAGTTTATGGAGGGCCTTCACATGCCAGCCTCCTTGCAGACCCTGCACTTAGGATTCTCTTTGATCTCCACCCCCCAGGCTGGGAATTTCTCACATCATTGTAAATGTTTCCTCTCCTTGTCAT
Source organism: Rhabdomys pumilio (assembly GCA_030674055.1). Lineage (NCBI taxonomy): Eukaryota > Metazoa > Chordata > Mammalia > Rodentia > Muridae > Rhabdomys > Rhabdomys pumilio. The sequence continues at coordinate 43,922,067 of JANHMN010000002.1, forward strand.
TTGGCCTGAGCTCAGTGGGGACTTCCTGAAGCAGGAAAGTGGTAACAAGGGATTTATAACTGGGCACTCAGAAAGTTCTGCCAAGAAAACAGCAGCCAGGGAGGGGGAAGGGGACAAATTTTGTCTCCTGATGAAATAACAATCAAGGAGGAAATTGGGAAGAGTGCTGTGCTGGGCTCTGATGGCTCCGTGGTGGGACAGGTACTGGTGCCACTGACAAAAAAAAAAAACAAAAAACAAAAAACAAAAAACAAAAAACCTCTCCGCCATTCACACAGACCACACTTCCTGCTCTTATTTTCATTTTGGAGAGCCGACATGGAAAAGCTGGGCCCTCTGGCTTGTAATTTATAGCATTTGGTTTAGGAGGCGTTATGCAATCACATTCCTGATCTGCTGGAAGCTGCACAGCTTTCTGAGGCTATCTGCTCGATTTTCTGTTTCGGATTGCAACTTAGCGAGTGGCTGTTTAGGAACCATGATGGATGTGTGAAGTGCAGCAGTGGCTCACTTGGTCCTCATGCTTTGTCTGTGGAGTCACATGTGAGAAGCAGCCAGCTCACTAGACAGAAGGCACCCAACATATAAGCGGCATAGCGTTTGGTTCCCTGTGGGTACTCTGTCAGTGTAGACTGAAGTGGTCTTTTGGTGGCCAGCCCTGTGTGGTGGTGGCACTCTGGAAGGATGGAATTCCCTTTTGCTGTTGACTTGACAGATCACATCTAAAATCCCTTCATGTCCATCTTGTCCAGTCACCGTCTCTTTCTCATTGGTGCTGGGTTAGCCGATAGCTATAGAGTGTGAGAAATGGGCCCTGCATTGCTCGGCTCTTTGAAGGTTCATAGGAAATCAGCCTGAAGCTCTGGGGCCCTAGCTTGTCTGCCTGGTGAGTCTGGGGTAGCCCTTCTGTCCTGTCCCCTGGGCTAACACTGTTGCTGAGAGAAGACAGAGATGGCTGTCTGTTTTCAGACACAGAATGTTCCTTGGTATGGTTTCTTTTTCAATGTAAAATGCCAACAGAGAGACCAGAGAGGTGGCTCAACGGTTAATAGCACTGGCTGCCCTTCAAGAGGACCAAGGTTTGATTCCCAGCACCTATGTGGCAGCTTACAACTAACTCTCCAGTTCCAGTGAATCTGATACCGAGGCACACACATGATTTTCAGTCATACATTCAGGGAAAACACCCATACACACAAAATAAAAATAAATCTTAAGAAACAAATAAACTAACAGAAGCCTCGATGGCCCATTTTTGCAAAGCCCCTTTATCTGTTCTTGTAAGTGATTGCCTTAGACTACTGTGGAGTAAGAAGGGCTGGGCTAGTCGGGGTGAATCAGTTCCATCTAGCGTCTTCCAGTTAAGGGGGTGGGCAGCTAAGGGGATGGGGTAACATTACCTGGACAAGCATGTACCATAGCGTGGTCCTCCTTCAAAGTGGCTGTCATTCTTAGGCGTTCTTCCTGTGGTCCCCTCAAGTTTTCAAGACAGGGTTTCTCTGTGTGGCCCTGGCTGTCCTGGAACTGGCTCTGTAGACCAGGCTGGCCTTGAATGCAGAGATCTGCCTGCCTCTGCCTCCTTTAGAGTGCTGGGACTAAAGGCATACACCACCTCACCATCCCACTACCCCTCTATACGCCCCCCACCCCAGCTTCTGCTCTTCTTTTTTAGTTTTAGCCTTGAGGATCCTGTCAGGATCTGGTATAGAAAATTTGCCTCTAAGTTATGATCCTAATGCTGTGAACTAAAAACAGGTGACATGTCCCTCAAAGATTGCTACAGACCAAGGTCTTTGTGTTTAAGCAAAAGGGCACTGCTTGGTGTGAGCGTGGGGAAATGTGGACACTCTTTCAGCTCTATCAGCAGATCCACAGTGACACAAGTCATAGAAACTCTATCCCCCACTAGACATGACTGCCTTTGGGGTTGGGATGCCCGTCTTTCAGATTCCAGATCCACACTGGCTATTTGTCCCGCTGTCAGAGGAGAACTCACAGCCTTTCTTTAGCTCTTCCAGCTCGTTACTACCAGGCTCTTCCAAGCCACTCTGCCCAGTGGAGGTTTTGGGACCAGATGGGCTGTAAGCAATCCCTTTGTCAGCTTGTGGGAAATCCAGCGTGGGGAAGCCCGGCCACTTCCCCTAGGCTGCATCTGCGGTGCTGGCAGGGAAGATCCTGGAAGCCATATGCCTCTTTGTAGTCTCAGAACACTGCTCATCTCCTTAGTCATGGAACCACTCAGGCAGGAAATCAAACAGCTTGGTAAATGATTCTCCTTAAAGGGTGCTAGAAATGATACCATATTCCAAGCACTGGGCACCGAGCGTTCCGAGCCAGCCCTGTACCAGGTGCAGTCAGAGGCTTTTTGAATTGTGGCATTTGTAAAATTTGTTTGTTTGTTTGTTTGTTTGTTTGTTTGTGAAGGGTCTTTCTATATAGGCCTGGCTGGCCAGGAACTTGCTGTATAGACCAAGCTGGCCTCAAACTCACAGAGATCTGCCTGCCTATGCTTCCTAAGTGCTGGGGTAAACAGTATGTGCCACTGTGGCTCAGTAAATTTTAGCATTTTTTAAAGGGGACCTTGGTATGTTTAGACTTTAATCACACCAATTTATACTTATTGATGGAGAACAGTCTGAATACAAGGCTTCCTGGATGGATTCTGGTAACTAAGCTGTTTGTCATGTGACTTCTGAGGAAGTATGGTTCTCAGAGCGTGCCTCACTTCCGTAGGTCCCTCTGCCTCGTTCTTCCATTTCTAGGATACAATTTCTCAAGCTCACGCTCTGTCCTTGCTAGCATCCCACTGTAGCCTTCCCCGCCAAAGAAACCAAGTCTGACCTACCAGGTATGGGAGCCTACTCCTATAATCATAGTACTTGGGGTACTATGAAGTACATAGAAACTGGGACAGGAAGATCTCAAGTTCAAGGCCAGCCGGGCTACATATCGAGACCTTGTGTATGCAGCGGGGTGTCAGATACAGGCATCTGAACCACACAGAGATCTGCCTCTACTTTCAACTTCTGGTTCTTACCTGTGTGGTACCCATCAGACAGACCCTGTCTCTGGTTGCAGCTGTAGCTAATGGCCCCATCTTAGTGACTCCCCTGTTGTGAGACAGGAAGAACAATGGATTAGAGATGGCCTAGAAAGAGCCTTCCATCTGTAATAAAGGCAGGGTTTCTTGTGCTGGCTACAGTTACACTCATGTATGCTTTATGCTCCACTCAAAGCCATCACCATCTCCCCTTTTTTCTAAAGGCAGGCTATAGCCTCACCAGTCTAGCAGCCTCCCCACCCCCACCCCCCACTTTCCTGATCTGAATCCATATGCTTACCCTCTGGCAGAAAGTCCCTCATAAAGAGAGGACTTATGTGGATGGTGCTTTGTCCCAGGCCTGACAGGGCCAGTGGCACTCAGTGACCTAAGCACCCATCATGGGCCTGCCTCCTCAAAGCATTTGAGTTTGAGGACCACAGGCCCATTGTCCTAGCATGGACTCCTGAGAGGACCATGTACCAGGGACACTTCTGAGCACTTCCAGTGTGTGAGCTACTCTCTGTCCTGGGCAGGAGAGGCCACAAAGCTGGCCGGTGGTTGGTAGAGTGAAGCATGTGGAGGGTAATTTTCCTAATGTGGCAGACAGGATCCAAACCTCAGAGCCTGTGTTCTCGCTCCCTGCCCTCTGGTTCCTGCCTCGATGACCCGAAAGCACAGTGATCCCCTTGGAGGAGGGCTAAGGGGCAGTGGTTGCTAAGCTAAGCCCTTACCAGGAGGTGTAAATATGGAAGCAAAGCTTTCAGTATGTGGGCTGCCAAGGACAGATGAAGAAATGGAAGTAGCATATGGGTTTTCTCCTTCTCCTTCCAGCAGCAAAGTGGTTCGTTACAGAAAGTGTCCTGCAAGGAAAGCCAAGCTTTGAGACTTGAGTGCTCACACCTCAGGCAGAGAGGGACCTGGCCTTTACCAGGTGTGGGTATCACCCTGTCTGATGTGTCAGAAGATATCCAAAGGTATCCAAAGTGGATACAAGGCCTAAGAAGTCATGTCCTTCCTTCTCTCCCGCTAGACTAGGAACCTGCAGCTGACAGAGGTGCTAGGCCAAGTTCAAAGGAGACATCATAGTTGGTCTAGGAGAACCGGCCGTGTTGTTTGTTTGTTTGTTTGTTTGTTTGTTTTTGTCGCGGTGCTGGGGATAAAACCCAGAACCTTGTGCACAAAGCCATAGTGTAAACCTTAATCCTCACAGTGTGGTGTGAAGCAATGTTATAATCCCGTTTTTTTCTCCTGAGGAAGCTGAGGCTCTGAGAGACTATATGACAGATGCAAAGATTGCCCACCTAGTGTACCACAGAGTCGAGGTCTGGGCAAACTCAGCCCAGACTGTTTTACTGTTCCACATTGCCCTCCCACAAACTGGGCTCAGACTAAAGATTTCACTGATGAGGACCAAATGACCCATGTATGTGGGGATGTGACTCCCCACACACCCTCTTACAATGGAGGTGGTCACATGTAGGAGGTTTATTTAGCATGCAGAGCCCTGGCATAGTCACTTAATTAAGCCCGTCTTCCTTCTTGTCTCCTTTGCTTGTTTATCTGGCAGATGGCACCATCAGCTTTATGGTATGTGTGTGTGTGTATGTGTGTGTGTGTGTGCGCGCGCACATATGTGGTCAAAGCCCCACAGTGTCTTATATACTCAAAAGTCTAGGACACAGGAAGATCTCAAACTCAGAGATAGCCTGGGTTACACAGGGAGTTCTTGATCAGCTTGGGTGAGACACTGACCCCCCCCCTCCAAATCCTGTGTTATAATTGTGTGGTGGGAGGCCGCTGAGTTCTCATAAGCTAGTGATGGATCTGACCATGTTGGCCCAACACACATGCTATTTTGTTCTCTGTGCTGACTCCAGTAAAAGCAGGGATGGGAAGGGGGCAGGGCATTATTAGAGAAAGGAAGAAGAGCCCTGATCTCACTGGCATTTGAAGCAGGTAATTTATTTATATTATTATTATTATTATATTATTATTGGTTTTTTTCAAGACAGGGTTTCTCTGTTTAGCCCTGGCTGTCCTGGAACTCACTCTGTAGACCAGGCTGACCTCAAACTCAGAAATCCACCTGCCTCTGCCTCCCAAGTGCTGGGATTAAAGGCGTGCGCCACCACCGCCCCAAGCAGATCATTTCTGTGTGAGTTAGAATGCCCTCCCCCAAGGAATTAAGGAGACACTGGATCATAAAGGCATTTAAAGAGCCTGACTTGATTGCTTAGTTAGGTACCCAGTCTAGCTGACCCTCCCCCCCATTCCATTCCCCATCAATCAGTTCACCCAGCTTTCATGGAATACGTAACACAGTGAGCACTGCCCTTGGCCAGCAGCTCCACCACAGTCCAGATTGCATCCTGGAAGTCATTCTGCAGGAGCAAGTCGATCAAGCGTCTGGTGTGAACTCTGGAACTAGAACAAAGCCTCCAGGAGCAGCTAGAAGGTGGGGGTGGGGCTGGGGTGGCCACAGTGAGACTGGTGTGGGAGCCACCGAGAGCCTTCATCTACTGCACATCCGCTCACCTGGGCCCGATCACCTGGGCCAGGCCTTAGTCTAAGCACTGGGAGTAACTCATCTGCTCTTCACCATGGTCCAAGACTGTAGAATCTGTTACCCCATTTCACAGATGGAGGAGCTCGGGGAGAGGCTAGCTCTCTCTTGCTTGAGGTCACTGAGTGGCTGACACTGATTCAGACATAGGCAGTCTGACTGGAGACCCTTGTAAGGTATATATTGCCTTGATGCTGGGAGGAAGGATATTTTACCTCTGGCTCTCTGTAGTGATGTGGGTTGTGTTAGTTTAGGAAGGTGGGACCCACTCAAGGGTGTGTTTTTGAGTGCCTTGCACAGAAAAGGTGGTTTGTAATTGTAGTCAGCGCTGGGTGGAAGGGCAGGGGGCGTTTGCCTGCGAAGGCTCCAGCTGACCTAACCACGAAGCTTGCTGATTAATCCTACATCTGTGTCAGCTTCGGCTTCATCCCACAGATTTGCAGCAGCTGTTGAGAAATAAAAGCTTAGCCCCTCTGTCAAGCGCAAGGGCAGTTCTTAGCCTGAGAGCAGATCTTTGGGTCACACTCAGGAGCTGAGCTTTCTCAGAAACCACCAAATTGAGTTTCCCAGAATCGTGTGCAGTGCCGGCTAATGGAGTGAGTGGTTTAGATGCCCTCTGCGCTCTGCTCGAATCCTTACAGCTCACAAGTTCCGGGCCTGCCCCTTGTGATAGCTGCATTGCCTCATGGTTCACCAGCAGAGGTTTTCTGGCCAGCATCTCTGGGTTGATAGTTCCAACCACAACCTTGGAACCAGAACCTGCCATCAGGCCCAGGATAGGAATTTTCTAGAAACTGGATAGCCTGTTTAGTCATCCCTTGTGATTTCTGCCAAGTTGAGCTAATGTTGCCTCCTCTTTGTTTCTTTCCTATGTTGCCTTGCTTCTGAATTTGGCAAACTGTTCATTAATATTTGTTTATTTATGGGTGGGTAAGGATCAAGTCTACGGTGGTGTATATATTCATGGGAGGGCAGGGGTTGCATGGACCTCTGTATGTCTGCTCGTGCATGCATATATGTGGGTGCAAGTGAGTGTATGTGCGTGCGCGTGTGTGTGCATGCTTGTGTGTGTGTGTGTGTGTGTGTGTGTGTGTGTGTAAGTATGTATGTAGGTAGGTAGAACAGAAAAGGATATAAGGTGTCCTGTTGGTTTGTTTTTTTTTTGGTTTTTTTTGTTTTTGTTTTTTTTACTATGCTGACCATTGAGACCCAGTGATCCTCTGTGGATCCACCATGTTGAAACTACAGCTGCCTATACTAATGGGTGCTGGGGGGAATCCCATCGCAGCAAGCACTGTTACCTAGTGAGCCTCTCCCCAGTCCTTAAATGTTAAAATATCATTCATATTTTAACATTTAGATCTCTAAGTGTTAAGAGGTTTGATGTGACGCTCTTTTGCAGTCACCTGGCCTTTAGGACTCTGGAAGACAAAGTCCTGTGAGTGACAGGTGCCGACAGAATTAACCTTGTGTAGATTCTTTGCCAGGATGGTCACTAGAGAGAGGACAGATGTGGGCATGAAAGACCCTCGCACTCTCCAACCACTGCAGTGGCTGTGTATGTGACCCTTTTAAAAGTGCATAGGCTGCTCCAGCGATGTTGCTCACGGCACTGGTGCCTAACACATCAAAGCCCAGCTTTGACCCCAGCAGCACCTTAAAAGATTAAAACGCTAACTTTGCTATTGACCATTAAAAAAAAAAAAAAAAAAAAAAAAAAACTCCTGAATCCAGTGGAATATGAGCTCTCGCCCTCCATCCAATCTTGGGGTTCCAAGGCAGCTGGATGGGAAGGGCCTGACTCAGCAGCACCTCCCTCCCACGCCCGCCTGAGGCAGGCTGTGCTGAGTTTCCAAGCTTTTAGTCATTTGAGCCGGAGGCAGGAACCAAATAGGAATTCCTTCCAGAGTCAGATGTGGTGTCAGGGTTCTCTTAGCAAAACCCACAGAGGCAAAAGCAGAAAAGCATTGCAGCAGGGTGTGAGGACAGCCGACACACGCCTGTAGTCCCAGCTGAGTGGAAGGATGGAGCAGGAGGATGGCTTGAGACAGGAGTTCAAGGCTAATCTGAACAGTATAATACCTGTTTGTTTTTATATATATGATTTTTAAAAATATAAAATATATAGTGTGTGTGCAAATATACATACATACGTACATACATACATACACACATACAAATACATATATATAATCTGAAAGTAAGGATAAGGAGTTAAGAGGCAACTGCAAACAGATGACATAAAACAGGGCCTCCTAATGTCTAGTTTTGCATAAGATGCTTAGCAGAATAACTGTGTCCAGAAGGAAACCCCCATTCTGTAAGTCATCTCATTTACAGTCTGCTAACTGTGCAGTTGATTGATTAACTGTAAAACAAAGCTGACACGGAAATCGTCTTTGAAGCAGATGCTGACAAGACAAGGGGAAGTAATCACAAACTGGATCCTAGCCTTAATGAAGCATCCCGTGTGGGTGTGGCTTTGAAAACTGAAGTGTTTCCACATGTGACACCTTCCTTAGGCTCAAACGCCCTGCAGTGGGTCTTATGTGCTCCAAGTGACCTGTCCACGAAAGTCTAGTCAGGTTCAGGGCCAGGATGACAGCGCAGCCACTTGGTGGTCTGTTTTCTTTCCATGCTGACGTGTTTCCTCCCAGATGAATCTCTTAGATGATGACGAAGTGCTGATGATTAAATGTGGGGGTCTGGAGTTCGGGGGTAGAGAGCACTTGTCTGGAATGCATGAGGCCTCAGTTCAGTCCTCAGAATCCTCCCTCCCTAAAGTTCCACTGTAATACTGAGAAGAATATGAGCTCACTTTTGGGGCTGGTGGATTTGGAGACAGAGTCTCTTTATGTAGCCCTGGCAGTCCTAGAACTCTGTGTAGACAAAGGCTGGACGAAAACTCACAGATCCACCTGCTTCTACCTCCTGAGCGCTGGGATTAAAGATGTGCACCACTACTCATGACTGTTAGGGGTGCTTTTTTAAAGGTGCACTTAGCTTGAAGCACTAAGTTATCTAGACATTACCACCAGTTATCTAGACATTACCACCACCACTAAAACGAAGGATGGTCTGGTCGCTGTAGGCACTCATCAGCCTGGAAAGGACTCTGGATGCTGGCAGCAGGACCTTGGTTCACTCTCACAGTGCTGCGTCTTAGGTTCTGAGCAGATGTTGGACATTTGAATGACAGACAGAAAGGTGGTAGGTGTCACAGCTTTCCCTATTGAGTCAAAGTCAGGATTGGCATACTCTGAACTCTTGCAACAAAGGGTCTTTATCTGGGACCCACGGGCATGCTGCAGTTCTGCAGATCCCACTAGTGGGCCTCAGGGTTCATGAGCTCCATTATATTACACACTGAATTTCTATATATGTACACTTTTCTATAACAGGTATGTCTGTGTAACCCTCAAATGGTTACGAAGCCTGTTTTCAGGGGCCTCTGGGAGACCTTTAGCAGGCTCTAAGGCAGAGTGAATCACTCTTGAAGCACAAGCTTTTCTCACAGCCATTCTGTGTGATAGAGGCTCTCGGCACAGACAAAGATGACCGCTTCAATCTTAGAACCAGCTTTCTGGTTCAGGTATCAGAGGCAAGGCACTGGAGAGATGGCACATTGGTTAAGAGGGTATCCCTTCTTCAGAGGACCTGGGTGTGGCTCCTAGCACCCTCATCAGGAGACCTAACCAACTCTACTCCAGGTCCAAGACATCTGATACCCTCTTTAGGTCTCTATGGGCCTGCACACAGTAGTGTGCACTCACAAAGTTGTGTATATATGCATGAAAAAAAAACTTTTTAAAAGAGAAGAACAGCTAGAGAGGTGGCTCACAGTTAAGAGCACTAGCTGCTCTTCCAGAGAACCTGGGTTTGATTCCCAGCGCCCACATGACAACACACAACATTCTGGAGCTTCAGTTTCCAGGGAGCTGACACCCTCTCTGGCCTCCAAAGGGAATCGGGCATAAATGTGGTGTACAGAGATACATGCAAGAAAAACACCCGTACACATAAAAGTAAATAAGAACTTTAAAATTAAAGTTGAAAAGGTCAGAATGACTGTGTCTGGTCTTCCGCACTCTTTCCAAGCTGAGTAACTCTGATCTACAGCTTGAGAAATGTGCTCCAAGCCACAGACAGAGCTCACTGATGAATAAGCTCCTAAATAAATCACTGTCATGAAATTAGACCATGATGTGTTAGACTATAAAAGGACCAGCTTTTCAGTGTCCCTTAGGTTTTCCCTAAGCCAGCAGGCCTACACTTGGAAACAAAGATCCAGTGATCAATGGAAACACGAGCCATGACCTGCTATCCTCCTGAGACCCAAGGAGGAAGGGACGAGCGAGCATTTAGAGCCCAGGTTGCCTGGACCCTGACGTCACTATCTTTTGGCTGCCATTGTTAGTTTTTTGGTGTGTGTGTTTTTTTTTTTTAACCCACCCTCAAAAAAATGCTACTGTGGTTGGGCTAGGAAGATGGTTCATTGGTTAAAGGCACTTGCTTAAGTTTCTAGCACCCAAGTCAGGCATCTTACAATTACCTGTAACTCTACTTCCAGGGTATCTGATAGCCTCTTCTGGCTTCCAAGGGTACCTGCGCATACATACAGACATACATATACACAAAAATAAAATAAATTTTAAAATTGGGATTCATTCAGTTAGTCTATCAGTCAGCCTATCATCTATCTATCTATCTATCTATCTATCATCTATCTATCTGTCATCTACATACCTGTCATTACCACTGAGTTATACCCCTGGCCCTATTTCCTTCAAACACATAGGTAAGGGACTAGGGCTATAAATAGCTCCGACTGCATCCCTTCTGGCCTTAGTAGCCAGCCTCCTGCCTTTTGACAGGTTCCTTGGGCTACATGTGGCCTTCCCCATGCATGCGACTTGCTTCATTGCATGACAGAAGTCTGTGGCCCCATGTCATTCATCATAGGTGTGTGCTGTGTACATGTGTATATATGTATGTGTGTATGCATATGTATGGAGTTGTCCCCCCAGTGCCTATAAGGAATGTGGGCCATTCTTCTAAGCATGACTCTGCCCTTTCCCTGTGAGATGTTCTTTCTAGTTCTTTATAAATGTCTGAAATTATTTCCCAGTTTTATTCTTACTTATCATCTTTCCCTCCATGAGAGCTGAAGTTCTACCAGGAGCCTTGCTTTTTTTTTTGTTGTTGTTGTTGTTGTTGGTTGGTTGGGTTTTTTTTTTTTTTGTTGTTTTTTTTCCAAGATAGGGTTTCTACGTTTAGCCTGCCTGTCCTAGAACTAGCTCTAGGCTGGCCTCAAATTCACAGAGATCTGCCTGCCTCTGCCACCTGAGTCCCAGGATTAAAGTCATCCACTACCACTGCCTGGCAGCCTTGTTCTTTCTCATGCCTCTTGTATTTAGAAGAGGCACATAGTAGGTGCTCCGTTTATAGCTGCATAGTGAATCTCAGCACTTGCAAGTTCTAAAACATAGAAGCAGAAAATCTGATGTGTCGCTAGCCGTGTACGTGCTTTAATGTCTTATTGGCTGTGTGCATGCTAACATCAGTGTGTATAAGAGGGCAGTGAAAGCAAGGCGCGTCTTCCCTGTCAGATCGCAAAAACCGACATCAGCAATCACATTGGCAAGGGAGCCAGGAAACAGGCTCTCGCTACCAGCAGGGGTGGAGCATGGCTTCAGCCTCCCCAAGCAGTGGATCCTTGGTTACTATTTTCATTTTTTGTGATTTTGCTGTTTTCCAATATTTTCAAGTAATTACTTTTCCCCCTCCAAAATTACATTCTAAACAAAAAATTTCAACTCAATGATATTAATCTTCCTGTTTAAAATTTTTCTCCTTCCTTCCTTCCTTCCTTCCTTCCTTCCTTCTTTTCCTCCTTCCCTCCCTCCCTCCTTCCCTCCCTCCCTTCCTGTGGTGAAGGGGGGAGGAGGAAAGAGAGAGTATGTGCATGTGCACATATGTGCACCCACAGGGAAGAGGGTGTTGTGTGCCCTCTTCTGTGGCTCATTTATTTCTTTGTGGCAGGGTCTCTCTATACCCAGGGCTCAAGTCTCAGCTGTGCTGGAAACCAGCAATACCCAGTTACCCTCCTATTATTTCTGCTCCCACTGGAACTAGGGTTACAGGCATTTAAAGGGACACTGGCTTGTTCCGTGGGTGATAGGATCTAAAGTCCAGTCCTCACGATTATGGAGCAAGTACTCTTAATTGCTGAGCCATCTTTCCAGTGCACAACCCACCCCCATCTTGGAAACCCCCTTTAAGTAACCTGGATGCACTCTGGCACAGCAAATTTAAGTTACCAATCCCAGTGGCACGAAGGTCTTGTTTGCTGTCAAACCTCTAAAGAGTATTTCATCAATATGCTGGGCAATGGTGGCACATGGTGAGAATCCCAGCACTTAAGAGGCAGAAGCAGATGGACCTCAGAGTTCCAAGCCAGCCTGGTCTACAGAATGATTTCCAGGATAGGCATGGCTACACAGTCTCTGTTTCTAACCCTATCTTGGGTTGGGGTGGGGAGATAATTTTCCATCATCAAAGGCTGGAATGGTTCTGGAAGATCAGAACTCAAGGCTAGCCTGAGTTTCATGCCTAATGCTAAGACAACTTCAGCTCCATGGTGAGACCTTGTCTCATGACAATAACAATAAAACAACAACAGCGTTTGATCTGAGCCCAGGATCAGGTTTCTGTGGAATGGTGTAGCCATGGCCCCATAAGCTGCCCACAGCCACTCACAGCCTCTCTTGTTAAGAGGCTGTTTTGTGAGCCCATCGGAAATGTGGGGCTGGTAAGCAATCAATTGCGGCCACCCAGTTTGAAGTAGGGTCCAACAACCATTCTGCCAAGCCATGGGTCTCTACAGGCTGAGAAACCTCGAGTTTCTTGGCAGATACTCTGGAATTGAATTAAATACCATCAGAGCCCCGTCCACACACTCCTTCCCCTCCACTGTGTGCAGCCACATCCCGAGGCCTGGTGCCTTTCCACATAACCCTGCCCCGTTTGGGCAGTGGCTAAGCCCCTGGACTCCCAGGTGCCCCAGAAAGGAGTCTTACAGCCCTCCTGTAGCCAGCCTTTGCTTTTTTCTGTTTGGAGCTGTGTAGCAAGCCCAACATTTCCCTCCGTGTTTTTGGTGTTAGGGCTTGGCAGTTACATCTCAGAGCATCCAGTGGCTCACCAAAGGGGTATTCACTCCATGGCCATGAGCAAGCAACGGAGCCTGTGAAAATCTGGTTTCTTGTCCAGGGCTGTGATGTTCCCAGGTTCTCAGCTTCCTTCTTAGACCCTGGGCCTCTAATAAGTTACACTGCTAGCCTCTGCATTCTGCCAGAAGCCCAGAGGCAGTTTGGAGTGGTGGTGCAGGCTTGAGGGTTGGGGCAGGTTTGTGGCCTGTGTTCAGCAAGAACAACGGCACACATGCATAGCAAAGATGCTATTCCCGGCACAGGCCTGGACAAGTGTGGAGAGAGGCACATTTTAAATACTCATTCTTGTCAGAAAGCCTCTCCCCTCCTCCTTGACTGATGGCTGGCTGCTGCGTGCTGCCTGCTGCTGAGCGGAGATTCTTCCCTCCCTTCCCAGATCAGCTAGTTAAGGTCTCATTGCACTCCAAACATGTCAGGTCTTTACTGGGATTTTCAGATTGTCCCCTGGGGACTGGCAAGAGACTAAATGTCCCTCTATCAATCCCCTCTGTCACAGCATGAACCATTCTAGGACCCAGAGTCCCTTACACCTTACAGTACCACAGGGGCTTGTGGGGCTGTAATGAACCCATCCCTATTGCTGAGCAGCTCTGATTTGGGCCAGTCATTCCCAAATTGTTTCATCTCTTCCTGGGGCTGGGGGATGTGGAAGAACTCTGCAATTAATTTGGTTTGGGTTTAACCACCTTATCGTACTTTTCTTTTTATAGCTTAAACTTTGGAACAAATACCGAGTCTCCAACATTCCGTCGCTGATATTCCTAGACGCCACCACAGGGAAGGTTGTGTGCAGGAATGGGCTCCTGGTGATTCGGGATGACCCAGAAGGTAAGGCTTGGGTCAGCTCTCTGCTCTAGCCCCTCCTGGACCTCAGCACTAATGAAGTACTGGAAGTAGGTTTACATGGCTAGAGAATATTGTCTTGATAAAATTACTGTATTCTCCAGGACATGGTTAAGAGTTTTAAAGGCTCAGAATGTTCCTCCAGGGGGCATTAATTCTTGGGCCAAAGCAGATGGGATCTGGGAAGGAATGTTTAGCTCTGAGGGTTGGGGATGCTGTTGGGAAGCAGCAAGAACCCAGATACCAACTCTAGTGTTATTTCAATAGCCTTAACAATAAGGATCTGCTCTCTCTCTCTCTCTCTCTGTCTGTCTCTCTCTGTCTCTCTGTCTCTCTCTCTCTGTCTCTCTCTCTCTCTCTCTCTCTCTGTGTGTGTGTGTGTGTGTGTGTGTGTGTGTGTGTGTGTGTGTGTGATTCCTCTATAAAAAATATAGAGTGTCTGGGTGTGGTATTATGTGTCTTTAATCCCAGCACTTAGGAGGCAGAGGCAGGTGGATTTCTTTGAGTTCAAGACCAACCCAGTCTTCATAGCAAGTTCCACTAGCCAGGGATACACAATGAGACCCTGTCTTGATGGAAACAAAATATATGCACAGAGAGGAGAGGGCTGAAGGCCCAGGGGCACTTGCTGCCAGGCCTGACAACCTGAGTTCCACTTCTAGAACCAACATGGTGGAAGGAGAGAACCAACTTGTACAAGCTGTCCTCTGACCTCCATGTACACAAGAGAGATAAGTAAATAAAAAATAAAATTCTTTAACTAAAGGGTTCCTGGTTGTGCGGCAGACACCTTTGCCTGCCCAGCAATCTCACTGGCTCTCCCCAGTAAGTTCTAATATGCATTTGAAGTTAAGAGTTGTGACCTGGCAGGATGGAACTGAATCCCTCCTGGGTAGTACCAAGGCAGAGGAGGACTAGACCCTGTCCTCCATTGGTGTGGGAACAGTAAGACTTCAGAGTTTTCAGATTTGGAGATGTTTGCATATATGTTACCATCCTTAAACCCCAAATCTGAAACCTTTTGCTTTTATTTATTTATTTATTTATTTATCTTTTGAGTTAAGATTTTACAGTTTGCCCAGGCTACCTTGAAACTTGCTACATAGCACAGGCTGCTCCAATCTGTGCCTTTTTCCTGCCTCAGCATCTCAAGTGCTGAGTCCTGAAATCTATAATTTCATGACTGTCAAAAAAAGTTTGAATTGCCAAGCAGTGGTGGCACATGCCTTTAATCCCAGCACGTGGGAGGCAGAGGCAGACAGATCTCTGTGAACTGGAGGTCAGTCTGGTCTACAGAGCAAGTTCCAGGACAGCCAAGGTTACCCAGAGAAACCCTGTCTTGAATGCCGCCCCTCCCCCTCCAAGTTTGGATTTCAGAAAGATTCAGGATGTTCCACTGTGTCACCTAGCAAAGTCTGTGTCTCTGTATTGTTCTCTTGGCCTCAGGGGTAAGTGCTCTGACTTGTCTGGTGCAGTTTAAATCTCAGTTTCTGATGGCCTTGCTCATGCTGACCTGTTGGCTGATGGCTGAATACTGGGAAGTCTCCCCAGACTGCCTTCCCTCTTGCACCAGAGGACCAGAGGAATAGAGTTACAAGGTCTCCACTGCCACCTTGCTTACTGAGCCAACTGGAGGATTCATACCTGGACACACACACACACACACACACACACACACACATTCAGAGCTGGATGTGGTAGTGCATACGTGAAGCCCAACATTCTGGAGGCTAAGAAGGTTCTGAGTTCAAAGCCAACTTGAGCTACTCTCAAAAAGAAATCAAGGCCAGTGTGGTGGCGCACGTGAGGCAGAGACAAGTGCTAGTCTATGAATTGAGGCCAGCCTGGTCTATTTACTGAGCTCCAGGTTAGTCAGAAATACACAGTGAGACCTTGGAGAGAGAAGCAAACAAACAAGAGACAGAGACAGAGACAGAGACAGAGATTGAGATTTCTTATGTAGAAGAATTACCCTTTATAAAAATCAGGACATGGCGAACTCACTCCCAGGATCGTTAACATGGCCAGCCTAGAGACTGGTCTCCACAGAGTTTTGTATCCTCTGGTTTCTGGGTGGGCTTGGCCACCTGCAGTTTTTAACTGGACTCTCATCCCTGGCCCCTCAGGCGATTTTGAGGCAGTGGGCCATGGACCACCCTGTGAGAAAACGATGTGTTGAGCTGGGAACACGTTAGTTCCTCTTCCTGCTGGGAGTTCAAATGTCATCAAAATGCTGACCATCTGGGTTTTGTGAATTTTCATTTTTATTACACTGCAGTCCTCTCTTGGTCTCCTAGGCCCCAGCCCTGGCCTGTTGCTTTTGAATCTCTGACAGTATGGCCCAGCAGCATCGCACTTGAACAATCCCACAGTGGGTTCTAACCTGCATTCAGGGCTGGGAACCATGGAGCTGGCAGGATGAGATTGGATTGTTATCTGGATGTGGTCCAACGCAGGTACAGCAGACACAGCCGTGTCTGTCAGTTACCTAGGTGGTCTGCTCTGGCCAGCTCTCCTCTCTGTTCTTGCTTCTGCATCTGAAAAGAGGTCTTTTCATCTCCCGGGCACTGCCTAGGAACCACTGACTAGGTGGTAATAAGGCTATCTGTGCCACAGATAAGTTTTCCTTTCGTTTTTAAGTTTTTTTAGATTTATATTTTCTTTCTTTTTTTCCTGTTTTTGTTTTTTGCTCTTTCAAGACAGTATGTCTCTTTGTATAGCCCTGGCAGTTCTGGAACTCACTCTGTAGACCAGGCTACCCTCAAACTAACAGAGATCTCTGCCTCCTGAGTACTGGGATTAAAGGTGTGAGCCACCACCACCCAGCTTTTAAGTTACATTTTCTAAAAAATTTGTGTGTGTGTGTGTGTGTGTGTGTGTGTGTGTGTGTGTGTTGGCACACACATGCTCCAGCATACATTTGGTGATCAGAGGACACTCCTTCAGAATCTCTTCTCTCCTTCTTCCTTTACACATCCCAGGGGCCTGGCTCTAGACACCTACCCATGGAAGGGACCACTTCGATAGCCTGAGTTCTTTTGTTTTTGCATTGGCTGCAGATCCTGTGGCTGGGCTAATAAATTCTGTATGGTGACACAGTTGAGCCTAGAGTTCTGGAGACTTAAATAAAGAGCCTTCATGTTAACACCCTCTGTGGCTTATCTGTTTCAGGTCTGGAATTCCCTTGGGGACCTAAACCCTTCCGGGAAGTTATTGCAGGACCCTTGCTTAGAAATAATGGGCAGTCGCTGGAGAGCAGCAGCCTGGAGGGGTCTCATGTGGGAGTCTATTTCTCTGCACACTGGGTGAGTATTTGTCCTCTCCTTGGTTTAGACTGAAGGGAACAGCAGTGTCACCACTGTGCCTAGAGGACTCAGCTTCTGGGGCAGGGGGCTCTGGCAGAAGTTCCCTGGCCTTGCCTTTCCTCGCTCATTGATAACAGTAAATGTTCATGCTATCATTGATGATGGCAACAAGGATATAGCCTCTCCTCAACCATCCATGCTGACAAGATTTCTCAGGCTCCAAAGTGAGAGGGATCTCTCTGCTGCCTGCTGCAAGAAGCCTAGGCTGAGCCTCATCTGTGCATACAATTACCATGAAGAGACAAAAGCTTATTTATTGGGTTTTGCTGTCCCAGCCCTACCCAGGTCTTCTCACCTGTCCTCTAGTGGCAATGGCTGGAGGTAGAGAAGACATGTCACATGCCAAGGGCTCTTGTCTTTCAGTGTCCACCCTGCCGAAGCCTCACCAGAGTGCTGGTGGAATCCTACCGGAAGATCAAGGAGGCAGGCCAGAAGTTTGAGATCATCTTCGTTAGCGCAGACAGGTATGGTGTATCTTTGAAGCATTGGTACACACCACTTCTCCAGTAATGGCTTACATATGTGCCTTTTGCCTCATATGTCTTCCTCAGTGTAGGCCATGGAGAAGGGCTTGGGGAAGACAGATCTGGGATATTAGCTGAGGTAAGCCTTGCTGCAAACACCTAGGCCTTTCCCAGTGCACTGTAGGGTCAGTGGAAATCAAGATGCATTTTTGGCTCAACTTTCTAGACTGCGAGGGAAACACGGGGTAGAGGATGGAGGTGAGCCAGGAACTGCACCATGTGACATAGGTCTGGTCATGCACTTTGTCTAGGACTCCATCAATGCACGTGGATAAGAAATCACACAAATGAGGAGTGTAGTTTCCCAGGGCCCTGTCCCTCTAGCCTCAGGTGTCTCTGCTTTTCCTCATTCCGTCATCAGTAAGCAGTCTTCAGCTTAGAACCCCAGTCAAGATCCAGACAGAGAGAGCAGGAGCTTCTACCTCGCTAGGCCCTGGTCACAGAAGACTCGCAATATGCCACACTGTAGCTTTGACATTGTACTTATTGAAACACAATTTCTATATAAATAAATTGCATCTGTTTTGGGTTTTTCCGTCAAGTGAGCTCTACCCCATGTGTTTACTGTGTCATTATTGTCATCCAATCAAGATACAGAACATTTCCTTCACCACAGAGTTCCTTTGTGCCCCTCCCTGGTCATTGTACATCCCCATAGCTCAGCCCTAACGTGCTTTCTATAAGTAAAGCGTGCTCAGTTTCCCTGTTGCTTCGTAGTGTATAGTCACAGGTGCAGGCTTGGTGCCTACTGTGTAATTCTTCACATACCACATACACACAGGGAACACAACTGCGGTATGTGTCCAGGCCTGCTGTAAAAGTCACATGTGTTGGGGCTGGAGAGATAGCTCTGTGGTCCATCAGAGGACCAGGGTTCCGACTCCGGCACCTATCCATCCAGGGAGCAGCTCACAAATACCAAACACCCATAACTCCAACCACAAGGGGTCCAATGTCCCTTTCTGGCTTTTTCTTTTTTTTCCTTAACAAAAACACACACAAGCAAGTGAACACAAATCAAATCAAGTCAAATCTTTACCAAACCAAACAAAACAAAACAAAAATAAATAAATAAATGTGTCCGTGCTGGGTATAGGTAAAATTAGATTTAAAAAAAAAATAGGTTAAAAAAGAAGGTAAAATTAGGAGGAGGCATGGCCTGCTGCCATTTTAGTTTGGGAACCACTGGGTGGATGGAGTCATTTGCTTCTTGATGAGCAACAGAATGGGTAGAATATCAAACACTGATAGTCTGGTGCCCGAGGAGCTAGGCGACGAACCTGAGTTTGAGAATCCCAACCCCATGCGACCAGTAAACTTGATAATAGCGGGAAGAGTGGAGATGCACACAGGATAAAGAAATTTTCTCCACATCTTTCTGCAGGTCCGAGGAGTCTTTCAAACAGTACTTCAGTGAGATGCCGTGGCTCGCTGTCCCCTACACTGATGAGGCCCGGCGGTCTCGTCTGAACCGACTGTATGGAATCCAAGGTAGGCACCCCAGTCCTGGACTCTGTGTGGCCTGGATGGAAACCTGCCCACCCGGGCTTTCCACATCCCTGGCCTCCTTATAGGCAGGGAAAGAACATCTTTGAAACAGCATGGTGGTGCATGCCTATAAGCCTAGCACCTGGGAGGCAGAGGCAGGTGGCCTGCAAATTCCATGCCAGTCTGAGCTATATGGGGGACTGTTTCAGAAGGACCAAAGCCACCAACCAAATGAACAACTAGGCTTTCCCTTTGTGAGTGTTCATGTTCCTGACAGTTTTTAAAAATTACTTGGGCCAGGCAGTTATGGCACATGCTTTTAGTCCCAGCACTGAGGAGGCAGAGGTGGGTAGATCTCTCTAAGTTCAAGGCATGTGGTCTACAGAGTGAGTTCTAGAACAGTCAGGGCTACACAGAGAAACTCTGCTTCAAAAAAAATAAAAACAAAAAAAATTTTTTTTTGTTTCAATTTGGGGTCTGGGGACTGGAGAAATGACTCAGTGTTTGAGAACTTTGCTCTTGCACAGGGCCTGGTTCATTTCCCAGAATTCATTTCAGGAGGCTCACAGCGACCTGTAACTGCAGCTCTAGGAGTTCTCACAGCCTCTTCTGGGTTTTTTTGTTTTTTGGGTTTTTTTTTGGGGGGGGGGTGTACACACACACATATACTTTTTAAAGTAAAGTAAAATAAATCTTTTAAAAATTACTTGGGGTGCTTTATTTGTTTGTTTGTTGAGACAGGGTTCCACTCTATAGTCTGGCTGTCCTGGAACTCATTCTGTAGACAAGGCTGGCCATGAACTCACAGAGATCCATCTGCTTCTGCCTCCCAAGTGCTGGGATTAGAGGCATGAGCCACCACTGTCCAGCTCTTGGGGTGAATTTTATGGCATATAACATGACTTACACCTCATTACAGCAATAGTGTTGGGGGTTTGGGGTGGGTTTGTTGTTTTTAGTACTTGTTCTGGTGAGACAGCTACTTCTCATCCCCTTTCATAGTGGCTTCGGACATGAGTGGCCTGCAGAGTACATGCTTCCAAATCCCTAGAGCAGAGCTCTCTCCAGGGTTTCCCTGTCATACAGACCAAAGGATAATCTTCTATTATTCTTCATTTGGTTCTATCACTTGGAATGCTTGAGCCTCCATTCCTCCTCTGCAAATCACGCATGATGCACCTCTGACAGAGAAGTGCGAAGAGGTGGTAGAGATGAAATGCTTCTTCCACGCAACGTGCACGCGTGTGTGTGTGTGTGCATGCATGTGTGCGCATGCGCGCATTTGTGTGTGTGTGTGCGCGCGCGCACGTGCATGTGTATGTGTGTGTGTGTGTGTGCGCGCGTGCGCGGTGTGTGTGTGTGTGTGTGTGTGTGTGTGTGTGTGTGTGTGCGCGTGCGTGCATTTGTGTGTGTGCGAGTGCCTGTGCGTCCATGTGTGTGTGGTGTGTGTGTGTTGCACTCCCACTACCTTTCAGATGAGGACATTTCCACAAAGAGCCGACCACCAGATTTGCATTACAATGATGTTCAGAAATAAAGAGTATCACAGATACGAACTAGACACTCGTTTGTCAGATGAGCAGCCCCACCCCCACCCCACCCCACCCCCCAGCTAGCCAAATGGGCTCTGTCTTGGGAAAGTGCTTGACTGGCAGTTCTAGAATTAAACTCGAGGTTAGGGCTTGCTTAAGTTCCATCCCTGCACTGCAAAAATAAACAGAAATACACGGGGCTGTGCTTCAACTTTTCCACCTGTGGGATTAAGTTTCCTTGCTCTGAAAGTGACTCAGTGTTCTAATTCAAGGAGACGTGACTGTCTCTTTGTTCAGTGGACAAGAGGTTTGCTCCAGCATCACAGTCTTCAAGGCCATGCCACAGGCTCTCTAGCTTGTGACTAAAGGCTTTTCAAGCCACTACAGGCAAGACACACTTGGTAAGCTGGTTGAGAGCCAGGGCTCTCCTGGGTTTAGACTCTGTTGTCCGTCAGTGCCAATGGTTTTTTTTTTTTTCTGCCTGTATTAAGCAGTGGTTCATGACTGTGAAGCTGTACCTAGCAGAGACAGCGTAAGGGAGGAAGGATTTACCATGGGTCTCCGCTTTAGAGTCAGTTCTCAGCTTGCAGCAAGGGGGATGGAGGAGGCTGATGCTCTGCAGATTTCGGCCGTATCTCCACTTTATTCTGTCCTGGCCACAGCCCATGGAATGGTCCACCCGTGTTCAGAGTGAGTCTCCTCCCTTAGCTGGCCAAGCCTCTGTAGAGATGCCCTTACAGATCCATGGAGAGCTGCTCCTCATCTCCTAGGTGACTCCAGACGCAGTCAGGTTGACGCTGAAGATAGCCTCACTCCCCTTTAGCAACATAGGGACATCTGAGTTTTTGAGAATTCCTGTTTCTCACACACAGCAGTAAGTATGGATGAATACATCTTTAAAGACTTAATAGTAAATTAAAAAAGAAGAAACTGCTTTATAGGGATTTATCCATAGGAAATTATCTCATAGCACCACAAAGAAGCTGAGCTCTCAAGCAGGTGGTAATTTGCAGTATTATTAAAGTTTTATTGTTATTGTATATGTGTGGGTATTTTGCCTATATGTGTGTCTGTGTATGACATATGTGCTTGGCACCTTCCGAGGCCAGAATTGGGTATCAGATACTATAATTGTGAGTCACCTGTGGGTGTTGGGAATCAAGTCTAGGTCCTCTGCAGTTACAGACAGTGCTTTTAACTGCTGACCTATCTCTCTCCAATCCCTTGGTTGTTTTTTTCTGAGACAAGGTCTCACTCACTCTACAGCCCAGGCTGGACCGGAATTCACTCTATAATCCTGGCTGGCCTAAATCTTTTCCGACCTCAACAAGATGATGGACACAGGGAACAACACTTTTTAAAATTTTGAAACATAGTCTCATTATGTAGCCTTTGCTGGCCTGGAACTCGCTTTGTAGACCAGGCTGGCCTTAAACTTGCAGTAACATTCCGCTTGCCCCTGCCTCCCAGGTGCTAGAGTTACAGGCACACATGCCATGCCGTGCCAAGGCGATGAAGTGGTTTTACCAAGGAGCTCTAGGAACATTTCCTGGGTATACCCAGACTGAGCTGCCTCCACCTAGCCTTTGGAGAGAGAGAGAGAGAAAGAGGGGGGGGGAGGGGAGGGGAGGGGAGGGACGGACGGATAGACAGACAGACACGGAGACGTGATCCGACAGTCACCTGGCCAGATTGAGTGAGAACACATAATGTGAAGGGAACTGTTCTCTGAGTGTCTAGGATCTACCTTGGTTTCCTCCTCCAGAGTGGCCTTACCAAATGCTGACAGTTATTTGAGGTACAGCAGGGTAGCTATACCTGCTGCAGGTTTTAAGGACAAGTTTGCCCTAAGCTAGGGGCAGCTGCCAGGGGCCTGGTCAGTGGCTCTCTTTAGGTGCCCAGGACTGAGCCCTGGGGTTGTGTGAAACTGTAGTAGTCACAGGGCCACCCTGGCTGTCCGAGGATTTGGCATTTGGCTTCCCTCCATCTCCTTTGTCTCCCTGAAAAAGCCTGCTTCCCTGCATGGCCTCCCTGCTACGGGTGCTTTGTGCAGACTGGGGAATCTGTGGCCCTGTAAGCTGTTTAAAATGCCTTTCTAAGGGAGCCATTTAGACACACTTGGCAAAAGGCAAATCTCATTAGCCATTGTCTAAGTGACCCCAGGCTGCTAGAGAGTATTGGAGAACACCCCGTTCTTTTGCGAGGAGGCTTAGGGGCCCTTCTTGCTTGGTCGAGGGACCCAGGCGCTTTGTCCTTCCTCTCTCTCCTTCATCCCCAGCCTGGGGGAGGGTAGAAGGGGGCTCTGGCTGGGCAGCTATAGTGTGGAGCCTTGCTGTCCCCAACACAGAGCTTTCCTTTCCCTCTTGCTCCGTTCATCTTTCACTGCTTCTTCTGCCCTCCATCCTCGTGACCCTCCTCCCCATCCACTCCCGCTCTGCCCCTTGCTTTGCCCACTTCCCTAACTTCCTTCAGAAAATGGACTCAGAGCACTCTGTAAATATAAAAACAGTATTTTCAGAGCCGTGTCTTTTCAGTCCGCAGAGAGCAAGTAGCCGGGCATTTATTTTGCAGACAAACCTCTGCATTCAGAGTTCTGGCGCCTCTGTGTAGAGCTTGCCTGTCTGCTGGTGGAGGGTGGCTGGGGCAGCCTGGGGATCCACCAAGTGGCCTTGCTGCTCTGTTCTGTTTGTTGCACTTAATTGTGAGCACATAAAAAGAAGGGGAAAAATAGGGGGGAAAACAGAGAATAATATAATAAATACTCATGCAGTTATACCAGGAAGATGTTTTTTGGTTCAGATATTTAGAATAGAATCCAGATTCTGTGAACATTCCTCAGCACACCCAACTTTCAAAAGAAAAAAAGAAGGGAGGAAAGAAGAAGGAAAGAAAAGAAGGAAGGGAAGGAGGGAGGGATGGAAGGAGGGAGGGAGGGAAGAAGGAGGGAGGGCAGTAGAAGGATTACAGACAAACAAAAGGCCTTCACTCTCTGCCTTCCTTTTCCCGGGGGAATCACCACCATACATTTGCTGTGAAACTCCATAAGCTGCTTCCGTATTTCCCTGCATGTATATGAACCCATGAATAATGTATCATTTCCTTGGTTTGTCTTTTAGAAGCATACTTTAAATGCTGTCATAATGTAATTTTCCATCTTGAGCTTTTTCCCTTACGTGATGGTTTGAAATGTATCCCCACTACCATTCCTATCTAGTTCATTATTTCTAGGCCTGGGAAGTGCCCCATGACATATCTGCCCCTTTTGATGGACAGTTTGACTCTGCCAGCAGACAGATCTGCTCCACTCTTGATTGACAGTTGGTTTCTGAGTTTTTAAGAACATGGCCATGCAGCTCTCCTGGTGCAGACTGGGTAGCTTTTGGGTCTTTTGGCTACGTCCACGTTAGTCCAGGCCCCATCTACCTGACCCCCATTGAGTTTTTCTGAGCTTTGCCACCTTAGCTGCTCCCATCCTTTCCTCAGCTCTCTGAGCAAAGGAAGGCTTTGGAGAGGTCACGGCAGGAGGAGAGAGAGCTGGTGAGTGGAGCTGGCTGTTATTTTTTTGCATTTGTCATCCCTTCCCAGCCCTGGTGCCCCTGGGCTCTGATTTTCATCGTACATTAATCCACATATTACATCCCCTAAAATTCCAGCTTCTCCATATCTCGTTTCAGCTGTATGCCTATCTCACTCTACAACTGTTTCCACTTTTCTGAGTCCCCTTTGGTCACTGCCCACATGCTTGCACAGAGCTATAATGTACATGTAGCACTGTGGCAGCCGGGTTTTCCTCTTAGAAGTGTATTACAGCCTTTTCCTGTTGGCTGCGCCCTCCGTGATGACCACTGCCACCATCTCACAGTATTGTGCCCTGCAGTGTGCCCTGGCTTGCACTTCCTGCCCCAGGATGTCCTCCTTCCTTGTCCCCTCCTGCCTCCGATTAGTCTTTGGGGACTGGGAGCCCCTGAGGATACTGCCATTTGGGTACAAACAGAGCTAGCTAGGTGCTATTCCTCCTGGCTTCTTTCTTTCTCAAGTGCCTGGATCATTTCAGCTTCGTTGTCCCACACCCACCCTCCCATCCCCAAACTATTCCCTTAGCAACAGAGAAACAAGCGGACTAAACTGTGGGGTGGCCTCTATGTGTTGTTTTCAGGTTGTTCTAAACCACTAGTAGGTATCACTCAGGGGAAGGAGTTTGGCACTGGCTTTTCAGGCCTTGTCCTTTCTCTTTGCATTGGAGGAGATAGGGGAAGGGACTCTGGCACTGATAGATACTCTAGCTCCCTAAAGCTGAAGACACAGACTGAGTCTTTGGGAATGGGGGTATATGTGTGAGCTTGGGATGAGGAAGGGGAGAGAGTGCTGACCTCTTGCTTGGCACACGTTACTGGTGGTGGGACTCGCCCTCCTCTCCCTCGTTCCTTAGTGGACATTCTTCAACCTGGCTTGCCGTTTCTGACTCTGCTCCACAGCTCCCACCTTCTGTGCCTCTGCCTTCTCAGGAAGAACTTTTTAAACATGAGTGGGTTTATAACATTATCACAGAACACGGACAGTGTCCCCATTCCTCTATTGAAACATTTTACATTTCCATCTTTTTATTCCTACCCATTATCGAGTAAGATAGAATCTGACATCCCTATCTGGCAGAAGTTAGGGACTGCGGGATCTTCTTTAAAACTCTGGGAATCCGCACCTTTCCTCCAACCATCCCAGCTGGCTTTGCTGGGAAACAAGTCTGGGCTGGGCAGAGATAAGCTGTCTCTCTTGTTCCTGAAAGAAGCCCCTCGCCGGTGTGGAAGGTATCTTGCATGACTGCATTGGTGAGAAATTTGCTGAGGCTTCACCCTGTTTTTTCTTAAGTATTGACTTTGGAAAGCCTGCTTCAGGGACTGCATGCTGAGGAGGAGAATTGGGTGATGACACCCTTCAGCCTCCTCTGCCACCACGCTGAGGAGGGAAGAGGAGAGAAGAAAATAGCTTGGCAAACTGGTTCTGGAATGTTCCTGGCCCTAACCAGGTGCCAGTGGAGTCCTTGGCAAAGGTGCTATCCTGGAGATAGAGCCACAGCCCTTGCAACAGGCAGGCCAGTGTTCCTATCCCACTGAGACTGGCTGGGTGGTCTTGTGGTGGCCCTCACAACCTGTCAGGGTGACTAAGTAAGGTACAACTGTGTTGTACCTGGCAGAGCAGATGGTGCAGAGGCACGCTCCCCTTCTCCTTGCTACCCTCTGATTCAGCAGCAGAGTACATACACCCTTAGAGGGTTCTAAGGTCAAACCCAAGGTCCCCTGAAGGGAACGGTGGACTCGGTGGACCCGGTGGACCCAGTGGACCCAGTGGACCTGGGAGTATAGATACTCTTCAGCTCCAGGTCTGATTGGGTGTATTTCATGCACTGAAGCCACACTCCTGACACTACCCTGTGCCTGTGGACCTTATGGCCTTGGGTTCCTAGACAATGAGCTTGCCCAGTACTCAGAATTGCCCAGTCTCAGAAGCACTGGTTCAGATTAAAGGACTGTGCCAATGCTTTTTAGAGATGGGGACGTGGCAGTATGGATCACTCATGTGTCCCAGGCTGCCCCATGTGGCCTCTAGCCCGAGGCTTCCTTTGGGCTGCTGACATAACTCTTGTGTGTGGAGACACAGCCAATATGGGTTCAGGCCTCTTGGGGGAGAGGCAGCCATTAGGACAACTTCCCAGGTCTCCTGTTTAAGACTGTTAGCTCATCTTAAAAGTCCATGGGAGTCAGGGCTCTTCACCTATTCTCTGACACACCCATCCAGCTACTTCTAATAAATGTGAACAAAACGGAATCACTTATTCCTTTTGAAGATAGGCCCACCACTGTGTGCCCACTGGGCCCACTGCCACAGCAAGTTTCAAAGCCTCAGGGTCATACTTCTGGTACCTCACTGTACCCCCTATGGAGATGTAAAATGTCAGTGGAACAAATTACTGACCAAATACTTCAGAACATATAAATATTAAATTTCTCTGGCTTTCATATAAAACCCAGGCTATGGTCTGCTCCCAAGAGTGGGTACCTGGAGAGCTCTACTTGGGAGGGGACCAGCTACCAGTGGAGAGACAAGTGTCCCCAAAGGTCAGGGCAGAGGCTGACTCTGTGTGAGTGGCAGTTCTTGGCAGAAGAGAGGCAGTGGGGAGTGGGGTGTAAGGAGGTGGCACGCCCACACACACCCGTATTCACATGAGGATTTGTACTTAGAGCGCATGTGACTGACACCAGGACTGACCCCAAGCCTTGTGCACACTAAATGCGTGTTGATTTCTGTGTTCTGTTCTCTGAGTTTGTCACTCAGTTGCTGTTGTTGGGGCTGGGATAGATGGGGACTCGAGCTCCTTCACAGTATCACCCCAGAGAGTCCAAGGCACAGACTCCATCAGCTTTCCTTGAAGTGACTCCACACAGACCCAGAGTGGTTCTATAGCTAGTCAGCAACTGGGTTTAGTTTTAGCCTAGGGCTTCCCGACCAAACCTGGCCTGGATCCTTACTGTGAGAATGTGAATGTCCCTGATCTGGAAGCTAGGCTCTCCCCTGTCTCAGGCCAGTGGCCAGCTAAGTGTTGTGTCTCTCTTGCAGGCATCCCCACGCTCATTGTACTGGACCCGCAGGGGGAGGTGATCACTCGGCAGGGCCGGGTGGAGGTGCTCAATGATGAGGACTGCAGGGAGTTCCCGTGGCACCCGAAGCCTGTGCTGGAGCTCTCAGACTCCAATGCTGTGCAGCTCAATGAGGGCCCCTGCCTCGTCCTTTTTGTAGGTATGGAGCTGAGGGGGACATGGAAAACAGGTCAGAATGGACCTCTCATGGGAGGCAGATAGGATCCCCTGCCCCCAGCTTCTTTCTGTCCTTAACAGTGTTGAGCTGGGGTCTTTGTCTCCCCAGCAGCCTTACTTTTTACCCCAATGATTTATTCATGGCTATCCCCCTGCAGGCGGTAGTCTGGAGTAGCTACTGCTCCTCTTTCCCTGTGTGCTGCTCCTGCTGCCAGCTGGGCAACAGGTCAGGCAGGAAGATGTCCCCAGCCCCCCATGAACAGAACCTTTGTTGGGAAGGGAGATGAGGAGGGTGTTGCTTGCATAGCAGCTGTAGGGGGTGGGGCCCCCTCAGGCTGAGGCTCATCCAGGCCTGCTGCCACTTTGCTATGCTTTAATGAACAATTGGGGGGGGGGAACTAGAGCTGACCCTGCTCTTCCACCCTCAGAAGCTATGCCTCTTGGCCAAGTAGAAAGACAGAAAAGTATCCCTGCAGACTGTGGAATGACTCAGGATGCTTTTACAACTCATGGCCAAGAACCTTGGGACTTTGCTGGTCACCTCCAGCTGAACTGCTCTATTAGGTCCACGGTTGGAGTGGCCCCCACCAAGTTCACTGAGGGCCTGGGGAGTACTCTCAGCACCCTGCTACATTCTCTGGGGTCTGGTTTTGGGTGGGACCCTAGCAACAGAGCTGATAAGCAGACTGGTCCAGTATTGGGTAGGAAGGCTTGTCATAGAGAAGCAGTCTTGAAAATGTTTCACTGTGGGGCTGTCCTGACTGCTGCAGGTCCTCACACCCACATCCTGGGGCCTGTTTGGAAAGACCTCTGAACTTGGGGAGAAATAGGAACCTTTTGGCCTTTTCCAGAAATGTAGAAACCAAGTCCCAGAGAGGCAAAACAAGTTGGATAGCGAATTAGGTGGGGGTGTCCCTAGAGTTGGCGTCTGGTCCCCATAAGCCTCTTGATCAGTGTGGCACTTCTGCGTAGACTCCTATACCCTCTGTGCTTTCTGTACCACTTGAGGTTGTTGTGCTGACTCTTGACCACAGGCTTCAGCAGCCTATGCCTCCTGCGTCTAGTCCTCATGTTCTCCTGCAGATTGTCCCAGGCGGTCTGCCTACCGGTGGCTTTAAAGCAGCTATGGTGTCCCATCACCACCAGAGCTGCAGAGGGGACCACAGTCCTTGGTTCCTTGCAGCATTCATGGTTCCGGCTCTGTGACGGGAGAGTACTCCTGGGGCCTCAGGGGTAGGCATGGGAGCAACACAACTCCCTGGATAGCTTGGTGAAGAACTTCGTGACAGGGTCTGCATGCTGCTGGGTAGGGTTCCAACTGCTCACTGAGCCTGTGTCTAGTGAGCCTAGGGTATCTCAGGCCCAGCACTCAGGTCCATGCCTGGTCACTACTATTTGACAATTTAGAGTTGCTTGTCCTTTTTTTCTCTTCCCCGATCACAGACTCCGAGGACGACGGAGAGTCTGAGGCAGCCAAACAGCTGATCCAGCCAATAGCTGAGAAGATCATTGCCAAGTACAAAGCCAAAGAAGAGGAGGCGCCGCTGCTGTTCTTTGTGGCCGGGGAGGTGAGTGTGGAGGGCAGGCCTGGTGTCCTAGCCATGCCGGCTGCAGGGACTTTCAGGACATAAGTGATCTTGGCTTCTGGAGGTCTGAAGGGACCTCTGGGTCTGAGCTGATGGTGCCACACACAGATGTAAGAGGAAAAGGTGTGTCCTTAGTCATCAGAAAGCACTTCCTATCCCTGCTGTATCCCCGCCCTTCCTTCTCACTCAGCGGCCCTCGGAACATTAGGAAACCCTCCCGGGTCTGTTCCCCATGCATGGCTGGGAGAGAAGCAGCGTCACAGACACTGCCACCCTCACTCCCATCAGAACCAGCCCCCAGTGCTTTGCAAAGTACCGGTCTGGCTAGTCCCACTGTGCCAGCCTGCAACACAAGCTTAGCACCACAGGGATCCTGACTTGAAACACAGCTGAAGACGCTTGGCAAGGTTGGAGGTTGCTGCTGTTCCTCATCTGTTGCACCCAAGGTCTAGTTCTTGGAGGCCCTCACTGTGCCAGACTGAGCAGGGGACTCCCCAGGGTCAGGTGATGGGTCCTTAAAGTAGAGACTCCTTGTGCCTGACCACCCTGAAAGCTTGGGAGCCTGCATCCCACAGGCACCTGTGTTCTGCAAGATGGCTGTGATCAGCTGCGCAGGCGCTCTCCTGGCTCCTTCTGCACATGCTCATTGCTTCTCTACCCCACCCCAGCACCCCTCTGAGGTTCACATCAACAGACTCTATGAGACCACCCCCCAGCTTTTCCTGCACAGGTCAGAGCCTCCAGTTGGTCAGAGCCTGTACACTGGATCCCAAGAGAAGCACAGGAAGACAAATGAGAGGCCAGACACCCTAAGCCACCCATTCATCATCTCCTCAGTAACCACCCCTGGCTGCCCTGCTGGGCCCCTTGCAGGCAGCCCCAGTTGCCCTGCCCAGCCCTGGGGTGGAGGGGAACAAAGAGGGTTCACAGGCTCCTGCCTGGGGGCTCCCAGCCGCCCCACACAAAGTACAGCAAGGCAGCTCTGCATGTATTAAACTCTAACCCCTAGAGAATAGCTCCCAAGAAAAGATGGGTGCAGAAGAGAAAGGCCAGGCTGGGGGCAGGGCGGGGATTCAGGAGCACAGCTGAAAAGCTTTTGCAAGTTTTCTGTACCCTAGGCGCCTTGCCAGGAACTTCACCTGCTGTCTCCTTTGTTCCTCACCCTCTCACTGGGAACAATACTCATTATCCTGCTTCCTAGATGAGGGAAGTGAAGCCTTAGCAGGGAGAGGGGCTGGGAGCACTGGGGCTGGTTTCCTCTCATAGCATCCTGGGTGTTAAGGACCTGGGTTCCACTGATGTCCCTTGCCAAGGCCACACAGAGAAGGAACTGGTGGGGTTCCTTCTCTGTTATTCACCTATTCTTCTGCTGTGACTCCAGAGACAGGGCTCACTCTTTTCTGACAGATGGATCAGTTCATGCTTAGGACAGACAGGTTTGGGGATGCTGTCCATGGGTCAGAAAGCTAGGCAGAACCCCTGTTGTCATCCATTGCTCCACTGAGGTTCCAGTCTTGGCAGCTGACTCAGTCCAGCCCTCTGTCCTTCTGCTCAGAAGCAAGATAACCTGGTCTGGAGCAGGGGACAGGGAGATGGGAGGACATGGACTTTGATTAACTGAGCCCAGCAGTGTGTGGCCCAGGGCTGGGAGAGTCCTTTTATTCTTGTTGTCCTTTCCCAATGGAGCAGTGGTTAATCTGAAAGCCTTTGAGAACATTAAAATTCATCTCTCTGGTTTGCTCAGGGGGAGGCACTGGAGCTCTTGGCTTGGGACAGGCCTCCTGAAGGGATAATATGAACAGTGTTTGTCCAGGTGCTTCCCTCTGTCACGAAGGGTTCCATTAACCCATGAGGAGGGCTGGGCCTGGCAATCAATGCCCAAGATACAGAAGCATCCAGCCTTACAGAAGATGCATGCTATCGTATGAGAAAGGAAGACGTCACTCACAAACCCTCCTTAGTGTCTGGGAATGTAATAGATTTTGTCTGAGGAACCAGTGAGCTTAAGTTTCATGCCTCCTGCTTCCCACCCCTGTCTAAGGCCAGGAAGACCCCACACCCTTTCTCTGCAGGGCGACTCAAAACCTTTTATTAGCATTAAGAGTGTTATATGTTGTACGGTGTGAAGTCCTGTTTCCCACTAGTCTCCAAATGAGGTCTGTCTCATGAAAGGTCACCTCGAAGAGTCGCTCCTCCAAAAAGGTTTTTCCTTGTCTTTGGCCCTCTTTGCCTGTTTGGATGAGGAGTGTTTGAGCCAAGGGAACTCACTGGGCCAGTAGCAGGGAATGCAGGGCAAGGCATCAGCTTCTTAGAGCAACACAGTGGAGTATCGTCCAGGCTGACTGCGCACCTCCTGCCTTCATTTCACACAGGGCATGGGAGACAGTAAGCTGTTTTTTGTTGAAGAAGATTCCATAGTTGAAATCCTGACTTAGCCTCAGATAATCCTCAGTGGGGCTACAAAGAATGGAGAGCTGGTTGCAAAACCTAGCGATCAGAACGTAAAATCATAACCTTAAAAGGCAGAGGGCATGTAAAAGTCACTTTCATGCTCATGAAGAAAGTTGGCTTGCCTCCTTGGTTGAGGGATGCCAGGGACTTGTTCATCCTCCTCCCTAAGGTAGGGTAGGTAGGGTCCTTATCCTTCGATAGAAGTCCACCCCACCCCCATCCCAGCATGCTAACACTGTCCCTGTCCCATACTCTCTAAGGACTATGCTCAGGAGACTCTCTTATTAAAATTTACTGGTTTTCTTGCCCTTCTGGTGACTTCCAGGATGACATGACTGACTCCCTGAGAGATTACACCAACCTGCCTGAGGCGGCACCTCTGCTTACCATTCTGGACATGTCAGCCCGGGCCAAGTACGTGATGGATGTGGAAGAGATCACCCCAGCCATTGTGGAGACTTTTGTGAATGACTTCCTAGCAGAAAAGCTGAAGCCAGAGCCCATCTAGTGGGCCTGGCCTCCTGAGACGGTATTTAAGACAGTCTTCTCCCTTTCCTCCCCTCTGCCCTTGGACTTTTCCCGCGTTTCCTGAGTCACACAACCCAAGTGTCCATCCTCTGTGGTGCCTTGTTTCTGCATTAACAACTCAGCTAGCACCCAAGGGTGTGCATCCTCACAGTGGCAGCAGATCCCACCATGCTTGGAGACGGCTTGGGATCTATGAGGATGGCATGACCAGCTAGCACCGAGACTGCCACCTCTCCTGACTCTTGATGGCGGACCTTTCAGGGTCTTCTGCAGAGTGAGCAAGCAAGGACAGTGGAATGAGGCCCTGACTCTGACTCTGGGGTCAGTACACTCAACCAAAGCCAGAGGGAACTCTTCTGTGACACCTCTACCTGTGGGAGTTACAGAGGAAGGGTCATGGCCTCAGCAGACATCAACTGAGAGCTCTTAGCAAATTGCTTTGTAAGGACATAATCTTTCTTGGTCTGAGGGAAAACCAGCACATCAGTGGGTTCTTGGGCAGGGGACTTCCAAATCTATAAGGGAACTTGTGGGTGTTTGTTTTGGTGGGAAAATGAATAGCCAAGCTAACAGTTCCTAGAACGCTTACT
This sequence comes from Rhabdomys pumilio, assembly GCA_030674055.1. Classification (NCBI taxonomy): domain Eukaryota; kingdom Metazoa; phylum Chordata; class Mammalia; order Rodentia; family Muridae; genus Rhabdomys; species Rhabdomys pumilio. Next base: position 43,954,618 of record JANHMN010000002.1, read on the forward strand.
GTGTGGTTAATTTCTTCCTGTCCCCATCTCCTTATTATTGGCCATCCCCAGGTTTCTGCCCATACAAAAACCTCCCACTATCTTGGAATTTCGGAAATGAACTTCTCCCCCTTGGATATCTTCCCAAGACTCAACCCTGAGTTCCCAGAGAAGTGTTGCCCAGCTGCCCTGGGCTTCTCTGTGGGCTGGGTCTATGCCAGAGGCATATGAAGTACCTTTCATGGTCTGTTTTCTTTTCAAACTGGATCCAAAAAGCAATGAGGATTTTATTTTTCTCTAGGAACCCACAACAGGGGCTATGCTCTAGAGAGCAGTGAGATCATTGGGCATGCTACCCAGAGTCACTCTGCCCAGGACAGAACAGTGGAAATGCCAGCCATGTTCTTAGGGTCTGGGCTTTGGCCTAGGGTCTCCCAGGACTTTAGTCTGTCACAGTCTGGTGTCAGGGCCTCACCCTCAGCTCCATCCAACACTTAACCAGCCCAAACCGTTTATTTTGGAAAACCCCAGTTGTCCTCCCCCAACAAGCTATTGACACTGTTGCTCCTTGCTGAATCGGATTGTTGGCTTATAGTTCAGAGGTACAAAATTAGTTGGTAATTACTCTATTGGATGTTGCAGGAAGCTCATTGGAGGCTGGGTTCTCAGACTGAAGACCTTGTGAACTTTGTTTACTGAAGCTGAGCACTGACACTTCCATGGGGGAGACACTAGAACCACCATGGACCTCACTTCAAAGAGTAGGGCAAGGAATGGGATGTCCAAGCCAAGCTCTGTCCTATGGTTTAAGGGCTGTCCTATGGTCAGTATCCATGAGAGGGGGACAAGGACCAAGATGAACTCCCTTCCTTAGAAAATGAATAGGTTTCTGTCTGTGCCCTGTGTGTGATTGCTTTGAAGGAAAGGATGGTGTCCTTCTCAGCAGCTAATTACCTTTTTGGGGAAAAAGAAAGAGAAGCCAGTTGGGAGGTGGAGGATCTGATCTCAGTGGCCTGTCCTGGGCTGATTCTCCTGTCTGGTGTTACTGGATGCAACACCAGAACTCCCTTTTAGAGTGGATGTGTAGGTTAGTCAGGACCCTGGGGACAGCTTCGTTCTGCACAACTGCTGCAGTTGGAGAATGTGCCACGGAAGGATCTTTCCTATGAACCAGTGAACAATCCCTAAAGGTTACTGCAGCAGACCAAGTGGGTGGTGTGCTAGCTCCCACCAAGCAGCTCCAAGATACCTTCCTATTCTCCTTGCTAATTGGAAACAGGCTAAGACACCAGCTGTGGCATATCCACAGCCTTCCGCCAGCAGCATGGGAAACGTCATGCCCTGCAGGTCGACGTGGGAAGGTCGACGTGGGAAGGTAGCTATAAAAATGCCACTGTAGAATTCCCAGGTTTGTGTTCAAAATGACCTCCAGACCCCATTCCCACAACAGAGATGCATTTCTTTAAATTTCTCAGGACCAAGTCTTACTTTGCAGCCTACAAAGCCGCTGTGTAGCTGGCCTCAAATTCCTGCTGCAGGCTCCTAAGTGTTGGGACTAGAGGCATAAGCTACAGTGCCCAGCAAGATAAGATTTTTCACCCAGCTTTCACACAAAAGATCAAAGAGTTGTCTGGAATCCTACACTAGGGAGGGAAGAAGGAGGGTCATAAGTTCAAAGCCAGCCTGGGCTTCATAGCAACACTGTCTCAAAATATCAAAAGTAATAAATCCATACAAGGAAAAGGACATCTGTTAGGCTAATGATGGAAAAGGGCAGCTGGAACCAGCTTCCTAAGAGTCAGGTGGTTTTTGCTCTGTCCTGCCCACCATGTGTTCTTAAAACCAGTGGCCCTCACTTATTCCAGCAGACGGAGCCAGCACTGCTTTTTTGGCAAGCTTCAAGTGGTAATTTCCAGTCAGACTTTGTTTTATCCTGTTGCCTAATTAAAGACACTAAAAAGCTGTTCCCCCTCCCGCTCCCATGCTCATGGCGGTGAACTGAACCCAGCGAGGAGAGAGGGGACTACGGCTCAGGAACAGGTATGTGGGACATGCAATAGTGTTTTTAAAGGAAGCTAGGAGAAAACATGGGCATGTGAGGACACGCATGTCAAAACGCTGCACACAGAGTTGACACACAGGGAGTGGCCTGAGCTAGCATCTGGTACCACATGCTGAGGTGGTCACATTCTATACACAGATCACTTCTGCTAGCCTGGGCAGACCTGTGACTGCCTCGTAGCACCAGAACACACCAATGGGGTGCAAAAGGCAGGGACTGCAGAGGTTCAAGAGTGCCCCTCTCCACTCCCACGGTCTTGTGCAGCCAGTCACTGACCTGAGAGCCTTGAGCCCACCAAGATCTTACGAAGTTTGTCCCACAATGGTTATACTAAAGCGGTTACCTCATCTACATCCCTAATTGACAATGCCTCCAAGCAGGCTGCTTAGGGGATCACGGTTCACCGTGATTTCATTATTTTTTAAAAGATTTATTTATATATGCGAGTACACTATCGTTCTCTTCAGACACACAAGAGGACATGGGATCTTATTACAGATGGTTGTGAGCCACCATGAAGGTGCTGGGAATTGAACTGGAAGAACAGTTAGTGCCCTCAACTGCTGGGCCATCTCTCCAGCCCGTGACTTCATTATTAATGGCAAGGGCCTGTGAACATATGTGGTAAACTTTCCAGGAACAAAGGCTGTATATGGAATTATATAGTGGTTCTGCTTTGTGGCTGGGAATTCTGCTGCAGGGAAATCAGAACACAGGGCGTTCTCCATATACCTTACGGTGAAAAGATGAAGTTAAATGTCTTAGTTTCATTCCTGTTGCTGTGATAAAACACTGACCAAACAACTTACCCGGAGAGTTTATTTTATAATTCACAGCCCCAGCGTGCAGTCCATCAGAGCCAGAAGTCACTCCTACAACACAGGATCCCATGCTGCCGCCCACAACGGGCAGGTCTTCACACCTTAACTAATCAAGATAATTCCTCAGACTGCCCACAGGCCAATTTATCTAGGTAGTCCTTTGTTGAGATTCCTTTCCCAGGTGATCCTAGAGGGTGTGAAGCTGACAATTAAAACTAACCACTGCTACGTTGGTCACGCCTGTAGTGTTTGGGATGCTTCCCAAGCCAGGTAATGTATCAGTCCATGCGTGTAGAACTCCTGAAGAACAGTTGAGATTTCCTTTCCAAATTACAACTCTGAAAATCTGTCATACTGCCAGAGTTGGCTTCAGTGGCCTCAGGGCTGGACTCTGGATGCTCAGACCTCAAATAACAATCATATGGACTAGAGCTAAGAATACAGTCTTCCCCAGCCACTCTGGACTGTGTCAGTGTGTCAGCGTGTGCCTCTCCTCATCTCCAGGAGCGGCAAGGAGGGAGGTGACCCCTGCTGCAGCTCTTGCTTCCTTCTCCCAACTTTTGTCCCCACTCATCAAGCAGTAGCGCCAGTGATGGAGCACCCCAACTCTGAGGTTTCCTGAGTAGAGTGTCACAGCTGGGAATCGCTATACAGAGAGGAGGAAGCAAGCACAGGGCCAATCCCCACAACACTGGGCCACTGAGCAAGAGCATGCCTCCTGGGACTCCAATGAGACAGGGCCTGCAGCTGTGGCCGCAGCTGCTTAGATGTAACTCGGCCCTGTTTAGAAGCAGTTCGGCGGTTAATTTGGCTCCTAGTTTATTTTGTTTGTGTCTTCACTCCCTCCTGGAGTGAAAGGGAAAAAGAGGACTGTGTTGTAGTTAAAAGCAACATACTTTTTGAAAATAAAACAAGATGAGCCCAAGTGGCAAGAATGTCACTGAGCGCTAGAGAGGCAGCTTCGTGGAGGTAGGAGCACAACCCATGGTCAGAGAATCCTGGCAGGCACGGCTGCTGGGACTTCGTGTGGTCCTGATGCACTTCGCCATGGGTGGCAGAGACATTAGAAGTTGCTGGGGGCTCTTGGAGCAAGCAGTGGAAGATATCGAGTAGTGTTTTGCCTCACGTTTCTAAGTGACGAGGATTCTCACCAGTTAGCAGCTGGATGAGGTAAAGGACCAAGCCTGCCTGAAGCACTGGGCAAGGCTATGTGTGTAAGCTCCGTGTGACAGGAACACATTGGAACATCGGTGTTTTTCCAGAGGCTGGACATGGAAACTGTGTTAATGTCCATATTCTCTTGAATTTCAGATTCTGATTTCCATTGAACTGAGATACACTCCAAGTTTGCCCTGCTCTTTGGCAGAGGGGGCTAGGATTCCATTTGAACAACTTAAACCCAGGGAAAGTCTCAACTCTCTAGCTTGCGTAACCATTTCTGAGGTGGGGCCTGCCACCTTGTGGCCAAAGCCACTGCTACAGCTGGGCTCCCTGCAAAGCCAAGCAGGAGTCTTGGCCAGGTTCTCACAGAGCTTCCCTTCCAGCTACTGGCGGGTTTCCTAACACGGACTGCTCCGTTTTATTCCTGTTTCCTGGGGAAATGGTGATCGAACATTCATTGTTCTCAAAGGTGAAAATTCATGATAGTGATTTTCCATTTTCATTTGGCAAGAACATAGCCACAAGTGTTCCCCTGTAGTCAGACACTTAAAAGGACAACTTGTGCACCCCCCTGCCCCCCAACACACACACATACAACCCCCAGGCTAAGTTCTAACACTGGCCAGAAAGCATTTGACAAGTACACTTCTTACTCCTCTTGCACTCAGGCTGGCAGAAGGGCCTCGCGTTGCACCAAGCCAGAGCAGTGCTATGCAGGGCCACTCTTCTCCAGGACGCAGGAAGTTCTATCATTGATTTTCATTTTGTAACACAATGCAGGAGACAAAGCACAGGAGAGTGGCTTTATGCTGGTGAGATGTGCTTGCTTCCTTTTGGTGCCTTCTGTTTCTTTAGCACTTTCTGAGGTGTTGAAGGGGAGACTAAATGCCGGCAGGCTCAGTGGAGTGGTGAGTGGTGTGAATTCTTCCCTGCTGCCTTCTAGACCCAGCCTGCTGTGATGGTCATTACAGTCCCCCTCAGCTCACATTGTGTTCCAGCCTTTGTGGACAACAGTAAAGAAAGAGCTTTGGGCTCAGCACATGCCTTTAATCTCAGCAGAAGCAGGTAGAGTTCTGTGAATTCTAACCCAGACTGGACTACAGAGAGTTCCAGAACAGCCAGGACTACATAGAGAAAGAAACCCCATCTCGGTCTGTCTCTGACTCTCTCACACAACCCCCTCTCCCCCAAGAAAAGGCTTTGGGCTCTTCTGGTTTTTAAAAGCTGACTAGAGACTGAAGATCTCCAAGACACCATGGACTACTCACATCAGACCTTTGTGCAGGTACCCTGGGCCAGCAGCCAGTGTCCATCCTGGGAGGACACAGCCGACAAAACTGAACACTACCAGTACTCTCCCCAGACACCCCAGAGCCCTGCCACCTGGTACATGGACTCGCTTGCCCAGTTGGTTCTCCCAAGAGTTTTACTAGAGTTGAAGGAACGGAAAGGGGAGCGGGTCGGCTCTGTGGTTTCTGTTGCACATGCAACAACTTGCTCAGCCTCCCTAGAATAAGCAGCTAACGAAATCCTAAAGGAGCCCAGCCACTGCAGCTGCTGTGCTTGAGGATGTAGTACAACTACTTTCTTAGAAGCTCAACTCTAAACCAATTGTTTGTGGTTGCAGAAGTAGTGTTTAGAATGGATTCCGAGTCCCGGCACCCCACTCCTCCCCACAGTCACTCAGCAGGTGCAGCCATCTGCTTTGCTCTTCTCCAGCCTCACTGTATTCTGGGGGTGTTAAGGATCCAGCATGTCCCTGGGGATCTGAGAGTTCAGTGCTGAGGCAGTATGATTAGAGCCTCGGCACTCTGATCTTGCGAGATCTTCACCTCAGAACACCCAGTGCTCCTTCCTGATTTAAAAATGAAATGCTCGTTTTTTGTTTTTAATTACATGTATATGAATGCATCTGTGTTGGTGCATATCTGAAGAGGCCAGAAGAAGGAGCAGATCACTTGGAGATCAAGTTAAAGGTGGCTGTGATCCGCCCAACATGAGCGCAGGAAATTAAACTGGGGTCCTCTGAAATACCAATTAGATGCCCTTAACTGTGGAGCCATTTCTCCAGCCCCTTCCATCATGACTGGGTGTGTTGAGGTCAGAGGAAGACTGTGGAGTCGGTTTTCTCCTACCACCTTTATGTGGGTTCCAAGGATTAAACTCAGGTCACCAGGTTTTGACAGCAAGTGCCTTTACTCCCTGGGCCATCTTGCTGTCCCCCTAAATTACAGCATTTAATCAAGTGTAACAAAACCCACAATTAGCAGCAAGGAACTGGTAAGCAAGCTGGCGCTTCCAGCAGCAGGTTATGTTGCAAAGTAGACTCAGGATCTAGTCTTTCTTCATACAGAATCCTCAAAAAGATGCCTGTAAAGCCAGGCATGGTGGTATACACCTTTAGTCCCAGCCCTCTGAGAGCAGAGGCAGGTGGGGCTCTATGCTCAAGGCCACCCTGGTCTATATAGTGAGTTCCAGACTTTCCAGCGCTATCCAGTGAGACCCAGTCTCAAACAGGGGCTGTGCTAAGGGATGACACCACCTGATGAGAATTTTGATGATGCTGGAGGGTTGGTTCCGTGGTTAAGAGCACCTGCTGCTCTTCCAGAGGACACAGGTTTGGTTCCTAACACTCACATGGTGGTTCATGACCCCCCCAGTTCCAGGGGAAATGACACCTCCACTGACCTCCACCAGGTACCAGGCATACTTGTGGTGTAGTGTACATACATGCAGACAAACACTCATATAAGTAAAACAAAGAATTTTGACCTTTGTTGTTTAATAAGGACAGCAGAAACCAATAGAAACTCATATTTTTCCAGTACCATACAATGGTGGCAATGCCTACCTCCTGGCTCCTGTGTTGTCACCTTGGCCAATCTCCTAGCATCCGTCCAGCAGAGGAGGGGCTGGAGGCACCCTTCCCCTCCCACTGAGGATTCCTGTGCTCCTTCAGTGGTAACTCCTGTCCCTGCTCAAGTCTTCCACCTTTGTCCTCAGCTGTCTTTTCCCTTCAAAGAGCAGGATGCTTGCAGCCATGGCTGAATTCAGACTGTCCACACCAGGTACAACAGGGATCAGCAGTCTCTTGCCACCAGTACTCTCAGCCAATTGCAGGGACTCCAGACTCACTCCATGTGTCTCCCCACCTATCACCACAGCTGCCGGTGCTTCTGTCCAGTTCAAATCATAACTCTGGACCTCAAGTTTGGGAAGCCAGTCTTCTCTGGTTTTAGTGTCTAGGTCCTCTTCATACTTGTGAAACTTTAAGAATCGGCGATCACATGCCCAGTCACGGTCACTGGTTTTATCAGACATCTGAACCTGGGCATAGAGACCACAGTTGTCTGCCACATAGACTCGGGTGTCAGGAGGCAAGTGATTGGGCACTGTTTCCCATTCCACATTGTTCACAATGGGCACCTGGAAATGTGCCCCCATGCCTGCCCGGAGTACTTTAGGCTCCCAGGCATCCACACAGCCTAAAAAACAAAGGATACAATTGAGACTTCACAAACCTTCCTAGACTACAAATGGAATGCTGAAGTAAGTCCCTTTAACTCTAACCAAAAGATAAACCAACAGCTTTTCCATTACAGTCTTTTCCATTGCTGGGACCAAGAGCCTCCCATCCGATGACAGTGACCAGCAAAGGGTCTGGAAGACCGACTGCTGCTAATGCTGAAATAGATTTTGTTCACTGCGTCCATACACAGGTGCACAGGTTCACTGCAGGGGATGTAATGGTGATTAAAATGCCACCACGGACCTGCAGGAACTCGGGGTATCAACTGTGGCACTGGAAGAACACTGAACCAGATGGCTGTAGTATCAACAGGAACTAATATAAAAGCATGAACAGGAAAACACTAAACATCTCTGTGACACCGAGCTAGGTCCTAAGGGACAAGAGGATCTTGTTGGAGAAAGGTTCAGGTAGAAGACAAAGGCAGAGTGAACAAGCATGCCTGCTGTTAGACAGGGTGGGGTGGGATAGGAGGCCAGAGGCAGGCAATGGCCAACACAACAGAAACAGTGCACTAAGCTGAGGAGCATAGAATTTTATCAAGAACATTTACCGAAGGATTTAAGCAAACCAAGGACTGAATCTGACTTTCTTAGAAAGTCCCATTTGACTTGACCCATTGTCAATCTAGACTAGAGCAGTCTCCCTACACTAACAATGGGAAGAAGTTCATATAGCAATCCAGGAGGAAGCAGGACCCCAACTAGTTAGTAGCCCTGTCCCTGCCAAGGCCTGCCCTCATGCTGCAGTGAGAAGGCTAGAGGAACCCACTCTGACACAGTCACATCTAGACTTAAGGATTCCTGTGCATTAGCTGCCCAGCAGATACTGGCCTGTCTGTATGCCTACTCCCACCACAGCAAAGTAGGAGGAAGGCATTTCACCATGAGTGTCATAGGGCTGCCTTATGACAAGTCATTTTAAACGTTAGTCAAATTTAGAATAGTATCTATTCTCTGTTGGGTGTCAGACCAACAGAGAATGTACTCATGCCCAGACATCCCCGCCTACAGGCTTTCTTAAGCATTGCAGGGAACCAGAGATGGGAGCTGGGCCAAGATGAAGAAAAGATGGGCCTACATCTGTGACAGCAGCTGTCTAGTCTCACTCCTTCATCGAGACAGGAGTAAGGAAAAGATGAGAGCTCCTTCTGCCGCATACCCGTGAACTGGCCATCACACCTACTATCCCAAACTCCTTCACCCCAGCCGTGGGAACAAGAACTACACCATCTCATCGACGTGAGCACATTTCCAAAACCACACTGCTGTCAAAGCACTCAACAATGGAATGCGTGGGGTACTGAAAATGGAACCCCAGAAACTAGATCTCACACTGCCAGACCTGTGCTTGGACAGAGTGTGTCAGGGGAGAGTTGATGGAGCGATTTAGGCAAGTCTCAGCAACTGTTCACTACTAGTTTATATTTAATAGTCGCTTGGGTGTTTCCGATGAGTGACATGCTCCCTCCCCTTCACTCCCAGGGTGTAAAAGGCATTCTAGACATGTCTCAACTGCTAGCCAGGTACATTTAGAACCAAGCCTATTAATCCCCTTCTGTGAGAAAAAGCTCAAATGTAGGCTAATTTGTGTATAGCTGTGTAACTACATACTCCCGAGGCTAAGAAAAATGTACCAGGACACATAATCACTTTGGTGACAGCTTTCCTTCCATGGGATCCCGAACTCAAGAGTTAGGAAGGATTTATATACTCAACACTTTGAGAACTCCAGAGAGACAAAGATCTTAAACCAAGTCTTAACTTTGGCATGTAAATAATTAATGTATATTCATAAAACTCATAAAATGGGAACCTATTTCTTCTCTCCATTAATTTAAAATTCCAAAACGCAGCAGGTCTCAAAATAATTTTAAAACACAAGCAACATTTACTGAACGATTCTTTGCATCATTTCAAGTAATCTCAAAAAAACAAAGACCAACCGTGAGGAAGACTCTTCTTATTCCTACTTTATAGACAAGAGATTTGACATTTAACATATTGTTTATGGGCACGCAGTTAACCCAGGGAAGATCAGAGAGTCAGACCCATGCGTGTCTGTCTAGATCCCTAATTCACTTAAAAACAGCCAACAAAGGCACCAGGGAGGAAGTGCTTTTCCAAGGCTGGAGAGCTGCTCGGCATTCAAGAGTGTAGGCTGCTCTCACAGTGCACCTTACAAACTGGGGGTTTGACTCCCAGAACCCACAGTGGGCAGCTCACAACTTCCTGTAGCTACAGTTCCAGGGCATCCTGAACCTGACCTTTGTAGACACCTGCACTTATATGTGCACACATAGACATACACATATACACAGAATTAAAAATAAAATTAACCTATTTTATTTTATTTAAAAAGAGGTATTCTTACCTTTGGTGAGTAAGACTTTACTGCAGCCTGCTCCAGCTGCAGATCTCAGGATTGTCCCCAGATTCCCAGGGTCACGGAGATTGTCACAAATCAACACTAAGGGCAGTGAATGGTGAAGCTGAGTCTCTGGATATGTTATCTTAATAGGGTCAGGTTTGGCAAAAATCCCTAAGAAAACAACACAGGCAATTCGATAGTCTGGAGTGTGCATGGGAATGGTTTGACTTTTTTTTTTTATCATTCTTTATGTTTTCATAATTACCAAATGAAAACAAGAATATATTAAGACTACAAAATTTTAAACAACAAAAATTCTACCACTGTTAACCCCATCCTACCCCTTCTCCTTTCTGAACTCTATGCACCCAACTATATTCACACACTTAACCGTGCTTTTTCAACACAGACAAACCACTGTGAGTGAGGTGGCAAATGGCTGGGAGCAGAACTGAGAGTTTAAAGCCATCCCGATCTCTGTAACAACATGTTCACACACACAACAAGGGTTTGGGATGTTCTCAGTGGTGCAGCACTTGCCTAGCATGCAGATTGCTTTGAGGTTGATCCCTAACACTTCTAGAAGCAACAAAAACAGGACCTGAAAACAAATGTTAAAAATGACATATAGGAGCTGGAGCACTGACTCAGCACTTAAGAATACCTGCAGCTCTTGAGGACAGGAGTTCAATTCCCAACACCCACATTGTGGCTCACAAGTCCAGTCTCAGGAGATCTGACCCCCTCTTTTGACCTCAGTAGGCACCAGCCACACACATGGTGCACATACACATATGTAGGCAAAGCACCGCCGGGCGGTGGTAGCGCACGCCTTTAATCCCAGCACTTGGGGAGGCAGAGGCAGGTGGATTTCTGAGTTCGAGGCCAGCCTGGTCTATAGAGTGAGTTCCAGGACAGCCAGGGCTACACAGAGAAACCCTGTCTCGAAAAACAAAACAAAACAAAAAAAAAATTAAATATCATGTCAGTATATTTGCAGCTTCTATATTTTTCTAAGTGTTCTAATATGATGTGTCAGAGTTTAGCTCTTTCCAGTCTTTTCCTTTGTTTGGTAGGTTGGTTGTCTATGTGTAGGCTTGGCTATCCTACAACTTGTCTATAAACAAGGTTGGCCTCCAACCCACAAAGATACACTTGCCTCTGTCTCCTGAGTGCTAGGATTAAAGGCATGCACCACTACTGCCCAGCCCTTTCCAGTTTTTTAGTTGATAATTAGATTTAAAATTTTCCTCATTACAAACAAACAAAAAACAAAACAAAAAATGCTATAATAAGTGTCCATAAAAAACTCTGTAGATGTCTGAAAACTTCTCTGAGTCAAATTCCTGCAAGTGAAATGGACAGTGTACATATACTCTTACTGTTAACAAATGCCATGGCACTGCTCTCCTCAGAGGCTAGGGTTCTCTATCCATGTCTAGAATGATAAATATCCACCTCCTAGCTCAAAGCCTACTTATCAGAGGACATATTAACTCTCATTTTTTACCACTCGGGAAAAGCAGCATTGCATTATTTTACTTTGCATTTTCCCCATTACCAGGGAGACGGACATCTTTTGCACTCACCTGACTACTTGTGACCCCTTTACATTACTGTCTTTGCTTATGCTTTCCAAACTGTCTTGAGGCTGTAGCCTTTCTCCATTTTCCTATTGGGTTTTTGTTTTACTTAATGTGTAGGCTTAACCTAAATATTTAAACAATAGCAACATAACTCTCCTTCATCTCTTAAAATTTAAAAAATATCCCCAGGAAACAAATTCATAAAATTTTTAACAGCTTTGCCCAGAAGTACTCTATTGAAGACACTGTCTGCAAGGGCCCATACTGAAGGAGTTGTGGGGGTAGCTGAGGACCAAGCCATTTGTAAAGTCTCTTGCTGAGGGTCAGAATCTTAGCAAGTTGAGCACAGTAACACTTACCCAGTGACCGTTCTATCCTCAATCTAATACAACACACACACAAATCAGCTGGAGTGCTCAGAAAACAATGGAAACACTAAGTGGCTTCCTTAATGAAAAATTCTCTCATTTAATAATCTCTGCAACGTATCCTAAAGCACAGGTTTCAGGGCAGTATCTAGGGGGAAAGAAAGAAACTAGAAAGGCGGCTGAAGATGAACTTGCAATTCTCTGAGAAGGCTCAGTAGGTAAAAGGTATCTACTGCCATGCCTGACAACCTGAGACAGATGTCCAGGACTCATATATTGGAGAGGGAAAACTGATTCTCACAGATTGTACAGATTGTCATCTTACTCATGTATGTATACACACAAAATAAGAAAAGTTTTGTTTTGAGATAGGGTTTCACTATTTGCTCTGGCTATCCTAGATCAGGCTGGCCTCAAACTCACAGAAATCTGCTTGCCTCTGCCTCCCAAATTCTGGAATTTTTAAATGTGTGCATTAATTCTGGCTCATAAAATGTTTTTAACATTCCATAAAACAAACAAACAAACCAACAACAAAAAAACTGGGCATGTTTTGTTTTTCATGCTTCCTTCTCAGCAGTAAGGAGGTGCGAGCGGGAACCTCAGTGGTTCAGAGATATCCTCAGCTACATACAGAGTTTTAAGCCTGCCTGTACTACAATTGTCAAAAACAAGCAAAAGCCCCACAATTCAATATGAATGAGAAATTGGTTCAGTTGCCAGTAAAAATACCATTAAAACATATAGGCCTGAGAAGTCCTATTTCTTTTTAGACATTAGTCAATAAAAATTTAAACTTAATTTAAATAAAATTCATTACCTTAAGACAAGTATGAACAAGAAAGTCTAGGATACTACACTTGTATGAAATAGAAATTCCAGATATTGATACACTGTATATCACTGACCCATTATTCCTTGTGGTGTTACTAGGTCCGACCAATCCTTGATATCCTCAAATTTCACCTTAATGAGGCTGACACCTTTCAGCTTATCTACCGGCAACTCCTTGAGGTATTCCAGACGGCTAAAAAAGAACATTTTTGGCACAGCTCCAGCCTTGAGAGCATCGGCAATCAGCCTGCGACCTTCCAGTAGGATCTTCCCTTGCTTTTCCCGAAAAGGCCTGGACTTAACTATTGTCATCACACTGCTGTGGGTGCAAACAGAGAGGGGATGATTATCAACGTTCTTGTCATGTAGGGACACATGTAGTTCTAACAGACACACAGAGCTTGGCGGAGGTACAAACCTCAAAGAAGACATTTATTTTGCACTGCAGAAACAGTAAGAGCCAGAAGTTCCATTGTGAGGCAAGAAAAGAAATGGGAATAGATGACAAGTCTCAAAAACATATCACCTTAGCCTCCTGTCCCCCGGAAAGGCCTTATCGTAGCGAAGCCCTGCCTCTTCCCAGGTGTGAGGGGTCTGGGATGAGGATGTCTCAAGAGGCTGTTTCTGTCGCTGCCCCTGGGAACTGGTCTTAGGGGCCGCCTTGCGGGACTGCTTATCAGGAGCGCGCTTCCGTTCCTCCACCTGTCCAGAGGGAGACAACACTCTCACCGGACTGCGCCGCAGCGCCCGGACCCAGCGCCGAGAGTCGAGGTCCCGAGTCTGGACCACTCGCAGCAATGGTCCCAGGGAGCACCACATGCCCTTCGCTAGGGCTGCCATCTTTCCTCTGGCGCGCGCTACCTCAGCGGAGCGCGCGGTCGCGTACTAGTGACGTCACTCGACGGTCTTCCCGGTTCTGTGGGCGGGGTGGCCTTCTGTCTGGGACTTGGTTTTCGTGGTGGAAGTCATGGCCACTCGTCGAGCTCTGCACTTCGTTTTCAAAGTGGGGAACCGCTTCCAGACGGTGCATTTCTTTCGAGATGTCCTAGGGATGCAGGTGCAGACCGGGGCCGAGAGGGACTGTCGTGAGACCCCGATGCGCGGCCGGGCCGCACCTGGGGAGGGAGGGCGCCATCAGCCGTCTGGCCCTAGCGCCGGCGTTTTCAGCTTTTGCGAGTCCCCTCTCTTTCAGGTTGGGAAGCCTTTGAAAGGGGACTGAGCTACCAAATACGTTGTCTACGCACGTTCACCTACAGCCCTTCACAAATATTTGTTACACTCCTGGCTTGGGGAGCTTGCAGTCTATCGTGAAGGAGCGTTGATAGGCAAAAACGTTATACAAAGCCCCTCCCAGTTCACTACAGAGAGGTCTCCTGGTTTGAAACGTGTGGGTGTGATCAGCCAATTTCAGCTTCTATCAGGGCTGCGGATTTAAAGTTTAGGCTCTGGGAAGGGAAGTCATGGCTTTGCGCATGCTCATCAAGCACTTCACTATCAAGCTCTGTCAGGGCAAGTTCGAACGGGTCTCCTTCATATAATATACCATCAGGCTCTCGGTGTAAATCTGTGGCTCTCCTCTAAACAGCCCAGATTTAAGTATGAGGTCAGAATCAAGTTGCCTTCCTAGTACCTGGAAACAGTCTGGGAAGCTGTGATTCTAAGGGAGTCACTTAGCTGAAAGTAGTGGAGATTTATTGAGGAGTTCTTGGTGAGCCAGGGAGGTAGGGAACATACCGATGCAGAATTTTATTTTACCTTTTTAACAGACTTGTAGCAGTCCAAATCCAGCTTAGTGTAGAGATGGTACAGAAGGTAAGGAGTGTAAAGGGAGTTGCACAAATCAGTCAACACAAATTAATCAGTCATAGAAATGTCTGCTGTGTAGGGGCTGGAGAGATGGCTCAGCCTTTAAGATGGTACCACTTAGGTAGCAGGCACAAATGATTCTGGTATTCCCATTTAGAGCACATGATGGGGGGAATTAGATTTATAGCTCTCAGTCAGAGTTTATACCTATCAGTCAGACTAGATGTCATTATTCTATTTCTTCATTGTTCAAAAGGTGCTTGTGAAGATTAAACATGTTACCGCATAGGTGGTAACTGACCCACAGGGAGTTTGTGTTCTGTAAAGTAGTAGCTACTTTTATGTTAAAAATACAAAAGGATTTACCAAGCTAGGTTCTCAGGAAATAATTCATGAGAACCATGCATAAATTGGCCCTGAAAAGGAGCATCTCCACCTACCCGGATTAGAGGGGAAAGTTATTCAAGACGCCTGAATAGGTGGTGTGCAGATATTTGGAAAATGACACTGATTTTATATGCATTTGGCTAAATGAAGAGATTGAGATGTGAAGACATACAGGTTGGAATCGTTTCTGGTATTGTCATGAACGCTACGCCTGCAAAGCAATTTGGGTTTTATGCTAAAGTAAGGGGAAGCTTGTGATACCATCAGAGCTATGCTTTAGGGGTATATATTTATGATGGTATTAAGGAAACAAATCAGTAAGTTTTGTGTGTGTGTGTGTGTGTGTGTGTGTGTGTGTGTGTGTGTGTGTTTTAATGTGGGGGCAGGGCCAGTAAGTAGCTCAGGTTGACTTTGCACTTGATATGCTTCTGTCTCAGTGCCTCCAGGGTCCCCGAGTGCCCAGATAATGATGATGATTTTTGTAATCAGGAAGTAATGAAGCTTCAATGGAGCGGTAGGAATGAAAACTGAAAACAGCTGAGTGTGGTGGCCCATTCCTGCAATCCCAGCAGTTGTGAGGCTCAAGGCCAGCCTACACGAAGCAGCACGCCAGACTGCTATATAATGAGACATTGTGTCAGGAAAAAAAGGAGGTGGGAAGCAGAGACTAAGACAGTGAGAGCCTTCTGTATTCTAGGTTCTGTCCTAGGTGTCTAAACAGGTTATCCATTTCCACCAATGGAGTTGTCACACTCAGTCTGAAACAGCCTGAAACAGCTGGCTCAGCAGTAAACACTGCAGTCAGACATCTCTAGTACTAAACACTCTTCTCTCCCACAGTCGACCTCCTATCCTAAAGAGATTTCATACCTGTTTGGGAATGCAACTCTTTTTGGGGGGAGTGGGGGCAGGACAGGATCTCATTGTATATCCTCGACTGCCCTGGAATTCACTATGTAGACCAAGCTGACCCTGAACTCATAGAAATCCGTCTGCCTCTGTCTTCTAAGTGCTGGTATTAAAGGTGTATACTACCAGGCCCATCTTAAGATGTTCTTACCTCTGCTACACCTAGCCTAGAACGTCTGCTCGTTTCTCTTAGTAAAGTTGACAAATGATAATGTTTATGTTCTTTTAGTTTGTATAAATGCAGTATGTACAATACTAGTACACCTGAAGTGCCAGCTTGTGGATGGCTGAGCCAGGAGGATCAGAGTTTGAGACCAACAGTGAGACTTAGTCTTTTAAAGTCAAGGGCGAAGAGCGTTGCTCGGCAGTAGAGCTCTTGTCTAACGCAAGTCCTTGGATCCCCAGTGTTCCAATAGTAGAACTTTATAATTTATTCTATTCTCTTTACTAGGTTCTACGCCATGAGGAATTTGAAGAAGGCTGCAAAGCTGCATGTAATGGGTATGACTCCTTGTATCTTAAAAGCTTAGGTTCTGAGTAGCTGCGAACAGAACACGCTCTCTCAGAGTTGAGTGTAATACATGGGCTAAACTACTTTAAAGAACAAATAAAAATAACAGAAAGGAGGCACGAAATAAGAGAAGCTACTTGAATAGCAATGGGGAACACCCTTTGCTTCTCCACGCTCATGCAGTTCTCCAGGACTCCAGATTCTAGCCAGGTACATTAGCTCAGTTCCTTGTCTGTCTGGAGATATGTGAGACCAGCTACAAATCCTAGTAACCCCTCCTCCTGATCTCAGAGAAACACTACTTACATTTACTGGCTTATAGAGAATTCAAATCAGGAAGAGCCAGATAGAAGAGCAGTATGCAGAAAGGTATGGAAGAGAGGAGGGATGGTGTTTCCAATTGCTTCCATGATCCCAGCACATGCATGGCTGCAACAACCCACAAACTCATCAGAGCTTGTTGAATAATTTTTAAGCAGATTTGTAGAGTTTACTCTCTCCTTCTCACAGGTAAGTATGGCTGCACATTCTGATCTTTTGGTCTTTTTGACAACTAAGCAAATCCTCAAGCTGTCTGTCCTCACCTTCAGTCAGCTTGTTATCAGCAACCCAGGTATTCTAAAGGAGGTTCAGGAATACAAGGGCCCACTTACCAGGAAATTCCAAGGTTTAAAGAGCTCTATGCTAGAAATCCTAACAAAGACCAAATATTTTTTCATATTTTAGTACAAGCACAAATAAATACCTGCAGTAGGGAAAGCAATGGCTAGGTAATAGTAATACTAAGCAACAGTATCCTAAGGAATACTAAGCAACAGTATACTAAGGAATAATAATACTAAGCAACAGTATACTAAGTAATAGGAATACTAAGTAATAGGAATACTAAACAACAGTATACTAAGTAATAGGAATACTAAGCAACCGTATACTAAGTAATAGGAATACTAAGCAACCATATACTAAGTAATAGTAACACTAAGCAACCGTATACTAAGTAATAGGAATACTAAGTAATAGGAATACTAAGCAACCATATACTTAGTAATAGGAATATTAAGTAATAGGAATACTAAACAACCATATACTAAGTAATAGGAATACTAAGCAACAGTATACTAAGGAATAGTAATACTAAGCTTAGTATTCATGGCAAGTTGGAAATGTCCAAGTTCTCTGGGATTTGCATGCATACTGACTGATAGGCAAAGAAACTAGTTTTGAGGTTAGACTAGAGAACTGTCCTTAGGATTCCTTCTCCTACATTGTTTTTAAGAGTAACTAAGTCTTTCCTTAAGTAAATGCCAACCGGTTGGTGTGTGTAGTGTGAGCTGAGCTCTGCCCACAACTGCTGTCAGCACCTTCAGAGGTCATCTCATTCTTACTTAGACATAAAGGGACTGGCCACCATGTGTTCTAAAGGAGGAAGCAGACTTTCCTGTGCTCACTGAGTTCACTTGCTCTCATTTTTTTAGGCCTTATGATGGAAAGTGGAGTAAGACAATGGTGGGATTTGGACCTGAGGATGATCATTTTGTTGCAGAGCTGACATACAATTATGGCATTGGAGACTACAAGCTTGGCAATGACTTCATGGTAAGTTTCCCTGTGTCCCAGTGCATATCTAGATGAGGTGGAGACATAATAGTCCAGGTTAGAAACCAAGTTGGCTTTTAAAAAAAAAAAACAAAAGATTGTATGTGTATGAATGTTCTGCCTGTATGTATGTGTGTGCACCATGTGTGCCATGTGATACCATGCAGTATCTGAAGAGGTCAGGAGAGGTGTCAGATCCCCTTGAACTGGAGTTAGGGATGGTTTTGAGCTGCCCATGTGGGTCTTCTGCAAGAATATCTGGTACTTTTAACTATTGAGCCATTTCTCCAGTCCTAGATGGCGTTTTAAAATTTGAAGTTGAAAATAGTTGTTAGTGAGGAGGTGACAATGGAGCAAGAGCTCAGAGGAGGGAAGGGAGTGCGTGTGGCATGTGGATGGAGGAGGATCCTAGGTGGAGGGAAGAGCCGATGTGCAGGCCCAAACCCTGGCTTGAGAGTCACAAGGAGTAGCTGACTAGAGAGGAGAGGGGAAGGTGGTAGGAGAGGGTAAGAAGGAACATGATAGCTGGGTATGGTGGCACATGACTGTAATCCCAGCATTTAGAAGACTGAGGCAGGATTATGAGTTTTTGAGCCCAACCAAGACTACATATTTAAGACTCTGTCTCAAAGGGAAAAAATGTGCATAGTATTGGGCCTTTTAAGAGCCATCAAGGGAAAACAAAGCCTGTAGGCTACTTGAGAACAAGCTGTAGGATGCCTTTTTGAAACATTTACTCTGGCTACAAAGTAGATGATAGATTGCTGGAACAGAGACAGTTACAGCAGTCCAGGCTGGACTAGGCTGGCTGTCCCAGAGGACAGAATTATATACTATTGGCAACCTTGATTAAAGAGTGCCTTAAAGTCCAAAACTGGACTGTGGATATAACTCTACCAGTAAGCAAAGATTCAGGTTCAAGGTCAGCCTCATAAATGAATAACTAAATTCAAATTGTCTCAAATGGAAAGCTGACCAGGCCATGTAAGATCAAGATTTTTCTGCTTTTGTTTTGAAAACTGAAGAGATTTTCTTTGGTATTAAATGGATTAAATATCACAGATATTTTTAAAAATTTATTTATTTATTTTGTGTATATGAGTACACTTCACTGTCTTCAGACACACCAGAAGAGGGCATCAGATCCCATTACAGATGGTTATGAGCCACCATGTGGTTGCTGGGAATTGAACTCAGGATCTCTGGAAGAGCAGTCAGTATTCTTTACCACTGAGCCATCTCTCCAGCCTGCTATTTTAATTTCTTTGCTGTGATTTATAAATGTCTGCATCTGGAGAATTTGGAGAAAATACCTAAAACTTCTTTTGAATTACTATAAGAAAATGCCAATTAAATCTTAGGCTCTGGGGTTTTGGTTCCTTACTTTGTCCTGCAAAGCTCTGTTGTGATGATATGTGTGGATGTTATTTGTCACAGGGAATCACGCTTGCTTCCAGCCAGGCTGTCAGCAATGCCAGGAAGCTGGAGTGGCCACTCAATAAAGTTGCAGAAGGGGTTTTTGAAACTGAGGCCCCAGGAGGATATAAGTTCTACTTACAGGATAGAAGTCCATCTCAGTCAGGTAATTACATTAGGCCAGGCAAAGCCTGTTTAAAGGCACATTCGATGAAGATGGGATGGCGGGGGTGCTGGGGTGAAGCTCTTTCTGTACTGTGGTTTTTCTCTATTGATAGGATGTATCTTTCCCAAGCCAATGTTCTTGCCTGTATTCTAGGTATTCTCTTTTACATACATTAGGTATATGTTGTATATTAGTACCTAGCTACAGAGAGTCTACATTGGTTTTGTTCTACAGATAATACATCTTTTTAGGAAGTTTTTTCAGCAGCAAATAACAACAAACCCAGCTTAAACCAGTTTGAATACTAACAGCATGTTTCAAGTTCACAGAGCAGGTAGGAAGATTGAGGGTTAGTTGGTCCATCTGCTTAGCCATATGGCCCCAGGTGTTCTCTTTGTGTTGGTCCTCTCATGCAGTTAGAGCTAGTTCCCACACTAAGCTCTGTGCTCCCATATACACTTTGGGAAGGAGCCTGCAAACAGACTTTTTAAAGACCAGAACAAATCTCTGGAATCTACCAGGTCACTCTCTGGTCAGATTTAATACTCTCTGCTTAATACAGGTTGAATACCCTATTCTGAAATTCCAAAATAGCAGATTAAATTTTGTTTTGTTTTGTTTTGTTTTGTTTTGTTTTATTTTTTAAGACTGTGTCTTAGGGCTGGGTGTCATGACACAGGCCTTTACTCCCAGCACTTGGGAGGCAGAGGCAAGCAGATCTCTCAGTTCTGGAATAGCTAGGGCTACATAGAGAAACCCTATCTCAAAAACAAACAAACAAAAACAAAAAAAAACTAACTTGCGTTAACACGTTAACTAGGCTAACCAAGAACTCGAGGATTGTACCACCTCGACCTCCAGAGAGCTGCACTTTCAAGCTTATAACCGTGCTCTGTAAGCTTGAGATTCTAGTGTTTGGGTTTTCAGATTAGGGATCCTCAGCCAGTGAAGTCTAAGCAAGTTTTCCAAACTGAGCTACTTCTGGTCACAAGCATTTCAACTAAGAGGTACTCAGCCTGGACTTAAACTAACGGCAAGTTCCACGTTCCTCAGGTGCTTTTGTCCTTTGCCATGCTAAGATCTCTGAGGCTTTAATTTCCTGCTGGTCTGATTTGGACTGCACCCGTGACTATGATTCGGGCCTTCTGGCTCTGGGGAGAGTGTCTGTGCTGTTTGCTCATTTCTAGGGAGTAAAATTAAGGTCTGTTCTGTCACTGAGCTCAGGTTCTTGATGGATTTGGATTTGATGACTTTGCAATTAGTGGAGGACAGTAAACTTGAGTTTCCCAGGAGGAGGTCCAGTGAGAAGCACCGTGGTTAGTCTTGGCATTGCTATTCTGCTGATGGGATGGCAGTGATAGAAACTGAGGGCAAGCCCTGAGTTTGTCATACTCAGGTGAGTCAGATGTAGTTGTACTACAGCTCTTTACAAAGTTACGCCGGCCACACCCAATGGCATAGACCTATAATCCCAGCTAGTAGGAGGGGTTATAGGCTAAGGCAAGAAGGCCTACTTGGACTGAAGAGCAAGGCCCTAACCTCTTGAGAGCCAGTCTCAAAATTAAAAGTGAGCAAAAAAAAGGTTCAGTAACGAAATGCTTGCCTAGTGTGTGAGGTCCTAGGTAAAGTTTCTGTATTGCAGTAAATAAAAAGGAAGAGAAGGGAAGAAAGAAAAGAAAAAGTGCTTCACAGGGCTAGGGCTGCCACTTAGTGATAGAGCACTTGTCTAATGTGCAAGGGCCTGGGTTCAGCCTCTGGAACTGGAAGGGGTGGGGGTTGCGGGTGTCAGAAAATCACTTACAATATAATGTGTTTCCATTATATTTTAGCTGCTTTTAGTTGGCTTTTTGTTTTGTTTTGTTTATGTTTTTGTTTTTCAAGACAAGGTTTCTCTGTATAGCCCTGGCTATCCTTGAACTCCCTCTATAGACCATGCTAGCCTTGAACTTGGAGATCTGCTTGCCTCTGCTTCCAAGCACTGGAATTAAAAGCGTGCACCACCACCACCTGGCTTTTTTTTTTTTTTTAATAATTACATTTATTTGTGTATGTCTGTCTGGATTTTTTTTTTTTTTACCCTAGGGAAAAAAATTTTATGTATGGCATATACAAAAGAAAGAGAAGCAGGGGAGGGGGAGGGTAACGAGGTGAGGAAAGTAGTACCCATGTGTCCAGAGATAACTACTGTGAGCATTCCATAGTCTGTGTTAGAGATCTTTTATAAAAAACAATACAGACACGTATATAAATGCACCCTGCATAAGCCATTGCAGGAATTCCATGGCAGCGTTTCTCTGCAGAAGATAAGCAGCCTCTGTTGTTGGGTGTTTTTCTTGTTCCTAGTGTTCCATTGTTCTGGGCAACACTGGGAATGGCCTTTGTGAAAAAAGCCCCTCACATAGACACAGTTGAGAACTGCTGAGAGTGGACTTGCTTTTTCAGTACATTTTTTAAAACTTTTGGTACATTCTGTCAAATCTGTGCCCACAAACTTTCTAACTTACATTCTATCATTTTAATTTCTTTCCCTGCAGTAAAACAGTTAGCACTGATAGTTTGTCAGGACAATAAAAATTAAATGATGAAAAACAAACTACTTGTATTTATTTTCTTAGTTTATCCTTTAAATTTCATACTTTAACCCCTCAGAAATACATTGTGCTGTTTAATTCAAACATGTAGCTTTTCCTACCAAATGACTATCTTGCTGTCATTTATTTGGCTTGTGTTTCATTTCATGTTGGTTTAAAATGCTTTTCTTATAAACTGAATTTTTTTGATAAGAAGAGATTTGCTGGAAATCAAATGGGAGCCTTGTAAGATAGGCGCGCGCGCGCGCACACACACATACACACACACACACACACACACACACACACACACACCCAGCCTTCTAAGCTAAATTCTTAATGTACGCTTGAGCTTGTTGGGCCTTTTATCCCATTCCACTGAAGCACTTTACACATTCGTTTTCCTGCCCTCAGATCCTGTATTAAAGGTGACGCTAGCAGTGTCTGATCTCCAGAAGTCCTTGACCTACTGGTCTAATCTCCTGGGAATGAAAATTTATGAGCAAGATGAGGAAAGGCAACGGGTTTTGCTGGGCTACGCTGATAACCAGGTGAGTGACTTGCAAAGGAACATCCTGTTTGCTCCTTTATGTTTGATTCATAAATCAGGTTAACATGAAAGTGGTCCCATGGTTTCTTCACAGTGATTGAGTTTCTAGATGGATAGAAGGAAATAAACTCACAAATAACATTACCACTCAGATCCTTCCTTGGTTTTTGTTCATGGTTGGCTGACCTGTAAGCCTTGGAGTTTCTCCTGACTGCTCCCTGCCACACCGTAGGAATGGCACCACATCCAGCTTTATGTGGGTACTGGGGATCTGTATAAGGTCTTCACACTTGTGTGGCAAGTACCTTACCAAACACTAGAGTTTTGCACTACACACGTGTATAACCTGTCAGAAAGCATCACCCCACTCTCTTATTTCTTTTCAGTGTAAGCTGGAGCTACAGGGCATCCAGGGTGCAGTTGACCATGCAGCAGCCTTTGGAAGAATTGCCTTTTCTTGTCCTCAGAAGGAAGTACGGTTTGATTACCTAATTGTTTGTTTTTAAAATTCATTATTTTTAATTATGTGTTTATATATCTCTATGTGCCAGTGCAGGTGCCTGTGGAGACAGTCAGGCCCCTCAGAACTGAACTTACAGGCAGTTGTGAGCCCCTAAAGTGAAGTGGGTGCAAGGAAGCAAACTCGATAGAGCTATCTTTCTAGCTCTTTTTTTCTTTTACAATTTATTTTCTTTGTGTGTCTTGTATGCATAAACATGAATGCAGGTGTTCACATTGGACTTCCCCTGGGGCTGGAGTTACTAGCATTTATAAACTCCCTGGCATGGCTGCTGGGAACTGAACTTGCACCTCTTTGAGAGTAGTACTTACTCTTAGTTGCTGAGTCTTCTCTCAACCCCTAATTGGTTAAGTTCTGTCACTATCTGGTTTCAACCCAGCTAAGAACTTTGGACTTCCTGTGAGATCATTCTGCTTGTGGCTTTGTTTCATGCTTACCCATTCTTTTAAGAACCACTGATAGTAAAATCCATCCCATGGTCCCTTGGTCAAATGAGGTCTGTACCAGAAAGTACTTGTGAGCCTTGCTCACTTGTCCTTTTGTGTTTTTCAAGTTGCCAGACTTAGAAGACTTGATGAAGAGGGAGAGCCAATCGATCCTGACCCCGCTGGTGAGTCTGGACACCCCAGGGAAAGCGACAGTGCAAGTGGTCATCCTGGCTGACCCTGTAAGTATTGCTCAGCGGGGGACAGGCTATCCCATCCCAAAGATTTTTTTTTCACATTGCTTTTCTCTTTTATGATGTAGGATGGACATGAAATTTGCTTTGTTGGGGACGAAGCTTTTCGAGAGCTCTCTAAGATGGATCCAAAAGGAAGCAAATTATTGGATGATGTGAGTCTTGTTTCTACATAGGTGTCATTATAGAGTGAAACACGGTGGTATAAAGGACATGTAGGGTCTAGATGCTGTCAAGCATGTCCTGTCTCTGTTGTGATGACTTTTCTTCAGAGACAGTGTCTTCAATTTCACCTGCCTTACCCCTTACAGCACCTAGCGTCTCCATCTTCCCAGTGCCTCAGGCTAACCAACCATTCTTCCAGTTAGTGAATGAAAGTGCCTAAGTTCTGTCCTCTTTTGTTTCCTTGGCTGCTTGGTTATCTGGTTCCCATTTGACACCGTTCTCTTCCTTCCTACTTGTTCTCATTATTATACCAAGAGATCCAGGAGCTCTCATCTTTTAAAACTTTTCTTGGGAGACAGAGGGAGGGGATCTCTGAACTCAAGGCCAGCTGGTCTACATAGCAAGTTCTAAGCCAACCAGGGTTACATAGTGAGACTTTGTCTCATAGAAATAGAAAATAGTGCGTACAAACATGGCTTAGTGATTAAGAAAGCTTACTGCTCTTACAGAGGACACAGGTTTAGTTCCCAGCACTCAGTGAGCGTTCAGTACTGCTTATGACTTCAGTTTCAATGAATCTGACACCCTCTTCTGACCCCCAAGTGCTCCTCCATGCAGTTGAAGAACACACATTCACTCGGGCACACAAAACACAAAAAACAACCCATTTCGATGCCATATTCCATCTCCAGATATTTGTTTGTTTTTTTGAGTTTGAGATATGAATCTGTGTCTCTAAACTGACTACAAATTAGTGATCCTCCTGCCTCATCCTCCCATGTGTTAGGACTATATCACCAGGTTTCTTTAATTAGATTTCTGTTTTAAAGATTCATTTGCACATAGTTTCTATTTTTTTGTCTGAAATACATACTTCATCTCTCTGCACTAACTAGATAGTGGCAGCAAATAGTGTTTATGTTGACATTCCTGGTGGTGATCTCATCTTGCCAAATGCGGCAACTTCTGTTCTCACCACACTTGATTTTCATCAGGAAAACAGTAGCCCATTGTTGGACTCTAGTTTCTAACATAGTCCCAGCATGAAGTAGACATTCTCTGAATACTTTGGACTTTCCAGACAAGGACTCGGTTGTCTAGATTGACCTTGAGTTCCTGGGCTCAAAGGGCCTTCCTGCTTCAGCCTTCCCTGTAGATAGGACGGTAGGCCTGACCTCTGGGCCTCCCTCACTTCTGAGTACCTAACTGAGTGATTAAAAAAACCAGTTTATCCCAGTTCTACACTTTTATGATCTGTATAACTGGCATTTAAGCAATTTGTTAAAATTCTCTGAACTTTGAAAACTTCCTTTAGAACTTTATCTAAAAAGGTGAGAAAATAAAAATACTAGGTTCCTGATGCGCTTTGTGGAAGATAATTAACTGTAGACATAACTGTAGACAGTCATTGCCAATTAAAGGAAATATGTAGAAGATGCCTTTTAAAGCTTTATCATGCAGGAGATTAGACTGTCCGCTAGCAAACGTGCTGCGCTTTCTTTGTTTGTTCTTTCATGCGCTGGCAGCCCCTCCCTTCCTGTGGCTTTGAGATCCTCCTTCACAGCTCCTGACGCTTCTTGCAGGCAACCACTGTTTGGATTTCTGGTGCAGTAGATCTAGTTTGTTTATTCTTGGATCTCAAACAAATGAATCCATTTAATAGGTATTTTACTATGATTGATTTCTTTCGCTCAAAATATTTTGAGATTCCACCATGTAATTGAATGTATCATATTTTGTGTTGCTTTTATTAGATAACAATTTGTTTATCCATTCCCATGGTAGTGGACATTTAGATTGTTTGTAGATTTTTATCTACATAAGGAAGAATGCTGGTAGCATTCGTGTTTAAATCTTCTTCCAGCCACATGTTTCGTGTCTCTAAGAACCATACTCAGGCGAATTGCTTTACTGTACAGGAGGAAAAGTGCAGGCAGCTGACAAGAATAAATATACCAAAGTGAGTCTTCCTTAGCCAGTTTCTCTTTCCATAGTTTGTTATGTGCATTTCTGAAAGTATTAAATGTAAACTTGAGAAACGAGTAAGTCGTGCATGTTAGACTGTGTTCTGCTCTGAGTGGCATGTGAAATCTCTTGTTCTCTTGCTCAGTCCACTTATGGCAGAAATCATCTCTGGGCAGTGCATCACACTGTGTACACAACTGAACACACAGCTCCTTTAGTCACTTAGTAGCTATCTTATTACTAGATTAACTCTTAGTTCAAAACCTTTATTTTACTTAATAATGGCTCAAAAGGGCAAACATAGCAGTTTGGTTATGTCAAAGAATAGCTGTGAGCTGGCAAGATGGCTCGGTGGGTAAAGGTCCTTGCTGCCAAGCCTGACAAACCTGAGTTCAATCCCTGGGACCCACATAATGAAAAGAGAATGGAGTCCTGGAACTCTCCTCTCGTCTACCCCTGCGCAGTGGCATGTGTGCACCTACACATACTACACTCGACTCATAAACAAGTGTAATGAACTAAAGGGTCAGCCGGGCGGTGGTGGCGCACACCTTTAGTCCCAGCACTTGGGAGGCAGAGGCAGGCGGATTTCTGAGTTCGAGGCCAGCCTGGTCTACAGAGTGAGTTCCAGGACAGCCAGGGCTACACAGAGAAACCCTGTCTTGAGGGGGAAAAATAAAAAAAAAGGGGGGGGGGAAGGAAGGAAAGAAGAAAGGAAGGAAGGAAAGAAGGAAGAAAGAAAGAAGAACTAAAGGATAGATGCAAAAGCACATCTCTTAGGTAAAAAGGTGAAAGTTTTGGGTTTAATAAACCAAAGAAACTGGAGTATAGTCACATTACTCTGGACAGCTGTCTTTATTTTTATGTAGAGTAAATGCTAGATTGGTAAGATCAAACAGAACAACTCTAAAGAAGGAAAACTATGTCCTGGTTTACTGTTGCACCTCAGAACTTGGAAAAGTTATAGCTCATGTCAAATCCTTACTTAAGATGAGCAGCAGGGCTTGGGGAGGGCTTGTAGACAAGCACCTGGGCGTACAGCCCAGTTTGGTCCCAGGATCCCCTAAATACACAGTTTGGGAGGTGTCAAATTACAGGACTGGTTCTAGTCAGCCTCCTCAGGAATACTGGAAGCTCTCATTGGGGAGCAGAGCTAAAGAAGCCAAAAGCAAGCTTAACACGTTTAAAGACTGTCCCATAACTATGGACCTTGATGGATTAGGCCTTTGTTTTAATTTTGGCAGATAGTGTAGCCTATGTGCTGAGTTTTATAGCCTGAACAGTAGTTCCACCATGGAGTCAGTTGTGCTAAGTTCTAGGGCTATGTTACACTATGCAGACCAGACTGGTCTTGAACTCACAGA
Source organism: Rhabdomys pumilio (assembly GCA_030674055.1). Classification (NCBI taxonomy): domain Eukaryota; kingdom Metazoa; phylum Chordata; class Mammalia; order Rodentia; family Muridae; genus Rhabdomys; species Rhabdomys pumilio. The sequence goes on from JANHMN010000002.1 coordinate 43,981,932, forward strand.
AGATCCACCTGCCTCTGCAGTGCTGGGATTAAACGTGTGTACCACCACACCTGGCATGCTTTGAAGTGTTCTTAAGTGCTATGTGTATATTCTCTAACTCTAGATTCTCTAAGTCACAACTTGTAAGGAAACCCAGGATTAAAAAAATTAAGTAATCACTCATGTGTAGCCGGTCTTTTCTTCTTTGTGGGTTCTTCTTTCTTCCATCCTTCTCCACCCTTTTCTTCCACCCTTTCAACCCCCTAAATCATGATGAGAGAAAAAAGGGTAGATAGGAAAGAGATCCCTGAATAAAGTTAGGGGTCTGAAAGTGTACGGAGTTAGACAACTTCCCGATGATTAGGGACATCAAGATCCTTGGGGCAAGTTTTTGATCTTTGCTGTCAGAATATCTAATTTCTTCTTGCTTCTTGTTTGTACACAACTCCTTAACAAACCGTAACCAACAACAACCAAACAATAATCCACCAATTTCTTAGGGCCCTAGCATTTATATATACTCTGAAAAGTCCCCAAAATTCCAAATGTCACAAAAATCACAGAAACTATCTGCAGCTGGCAAAACTACGCCTCTGCTAGAACACAAGGCAAAGTCATAGTCAGCTGCTTTGAAGCAGCCCTATATCCCATACCTGGGATTCAAACGAAAGCATATTTTGTAGGTTATTTCTCCTCGGCGAAATGAGCCAATTTAAGACAGTTACAGGGCTGGAGAAATGGCTCAGTAGTTAAGAGCACTAGTTGCTCTTTCAGAGGACCCAGGTTCAATTTCCAGCACCCACATGGCAGCTCACAGCTGTCTGTAACTCTAGTTCCAGGGGATGCAACAGTGTCACAGACATACATACAAATGAAACACCAATGTATATAAAATAAATAAATCATTTTTAAAAATAGAATACATTAAAGGCAGGTTTATTGGGTTTTTGTAAAGCTGCTCCCAGGTGAATTCACAGACCTCAGGACTGGGGCCAGGGAAGTCATCATGGGGAGAGAATGGGGGGAGGGGGAAGAGAAAGAGAAAGGGCTTGAGTGTGCAGAAAGAGAGAGAGAAGGAAAGAAGAGGAAGAAGAGGGAAGAGAGGAGAGGAGAGGGGAGGGGAGGGGAGGGGAGGGGAGGGGAGGGGAGGAGAGGAGAGGAGAGGAGAGGAGAGGAGAGGAGAGGAGAGGAGAGGAGAGGAGAAGGAAAGGAGAGATCAAAATGCCCAGATTATATAGGAAGGAGCCTCTGGAGGAAGGGTAACCCAGCCCTGAGCTGGAAAGTTCAGGGTTGGGGCCAGGTATGCCATGTAGGAACTGAGGGATGCTGGGAGAACCTGGAGGCCAGGTCTGTTTTGATATATAAAATATGCACCTTAGTCCCTTGTCCAAGGATCCAAAACCAAAAAATATTCTTATAATCTGTGTTTTTTGTTAAAGAAACCAAAACTCCACACTTCTCACTATACTCATGGTATCGGGCATTTAATAAATTGGAGACAGACATTGGGATGGAGGTCTTTCAGGATGCTATAATTAATTCTTTTCCTTTCTCTGTACTCTGTTTCTTCCTGTGGGCAAAAGATTTCTTGCTGGGTGTAGTTCTAACACTTGGGAGGCAGAGACTGGAGGATCTCTGTGAGTTTGAAGCCAGCCTGGTCTACATAGCAAGTTCCAAAACAGCTAGGGCTACCTACATAGAGCGTTCCTTCCTCAAAAACAAATAGATGGAAGGGAGGAAGGAAGGGAGGGAGGGAGGGAGGGAGGGAGGGAGGGAGGGAGGGAAGAAGGAAGACAGACAGACAATGTTATCTCCTAATGTGCCTGCTGTTCCAGCCAGACTCCTCAGAGCTGTTCTTTGATTTGCACTGAACCCACCTTTTACTTTATAGTTGTTCTAGTTTTTAAAAATTATTACATTTTATTTATTCACTGCAGGTGCAAGCCATGGCATGTCGGTAGAGGTCAGAGACAGCTTATAGGAATCAGTTCTCTCCTTCTACCATGTGAGTCCAGGGAATCAAACTCAGGTTGCCCATTTGACCGCCAGTGCCTTGACCTGCTGAGTCATCTTGACAAGCCTAGGATAGTTTTAGACTTAAAGACACATGCACTTTAACATGTTTTTTTCTCATTTATTTTGATTTTCTTTTAAATTCTATTAGCCATTATTCACCAAGAGCTGAGTTCTACTTCTGAGATGTCTCTGGTCTTTTAATACCACTTTTGAAATCTAGTGAGTTTTAAACTAATCTCCTAGCTCTAATGACTCCCAGATACATTCTTCACTGACTAAGCTTGCTGTATGTCTGCTGGCCCTTATCTACTCTCTGGCCTGTTGTTATCTCTGAAAAGCCCCTACTCCAACCCTATTCTGCTCTCACTACACTGCTTATAACAATAAAAACACAACTTCTTCTCTCCATCCAAAGTGTTTTTTCTTTCTCTTCTTATTAAGCTGGTCCTTTAAAAGGAAGAGGTTTTCTTGGCTCCTCCAACCAGAGTTAATTGTTATCTCCTCCATTCTTTATGATCTTATTCAGTTCTTGGGAGTGTTTCTTAATATTGCTTTAAGGTTTAAGTTCCTTGTATTTTCGTTGGTTTTGTTTTTTTGGGGGACTTTTTGTTGTTGTTGTTGTTATGGTTGGTTTTGGTTTTGGTTTGGTTTTGGGTTTTGTTTTGTTTTTTTTGAGACAGGGTTTCTCTGTGTAGCCCTGGCTGTCCTGGAACTCACTCTGTAGACCAGGCTGGCCTCGAACTCAGAAATCTGACTGCCTCTGCCTCCCAAGTGCTGGGATTAAAGGCGTGAGCCACCACCGCCTGGCTAAGCTCTTTGTATTTTCATTAGCATAGTAAATCAGGTAGCCCCAGAAATTATTACTTATTTAGGCAAAGATTTATGAGGTAACCTAGGCTGTTCTAGAACTGACAAATTTCCTGTTCCTCTCATTAAATGCTGGTGTTGCACCACCAGGCTGGCTAGGTCTGAGATGGCGTATAACTGAGACATAGCCATGGCTTGTCCTTCCCATTTCTGAAGCCCACTGCCCAGGACTTCTACCTTGACTATTGCTTAATCAAATTATTTATTATATTTTTCTGTTATGTTTTCTAAGGTAAACATGATCTTGTGGTTTCCTCCTGGTGTAGATGAGTATTTCTTACTCCAAATATTTAGTTGTTCCTTACCTTTTAATCTGGTACAACTTTATGAGGGTTTTTTGTTTGTTTGTTTGTTGGTTTGGTTTTTTTGATTTTTCAAGACAGGTTTCTTTGTGTATCCTTGGCTGTCTTGGAACTCACTCTGTAGACTAGGGTGGCCTTGAACTCCCAGAATGTCTGCCTCTGCCTCCCAAGTGCTGGGATTAAAGGCAGGTGCAGCCTTTTGTGGGTCTTTTACACTAAATACCTCAAAATGAACATGCTGTCTTATGAACAGTTACTTCCTGTGTGAGTCCTCAGCTGTTCAGTAGAATCCCCAAAGCCCAGACTGTCACTCCTGTCATACTAGACCCAGGATAGTACCCAGTGCATGATAAAAAAAACTCCATTTAAAACAGATTATTTGTATTTCTGTCTTTGTGTGGTGTTAACTATGTGGCATGTGTGTAGGTGACTTGTGGTGCAGGAGAGAGTGTTAATTCTCCTAGAGTTACAGACATGGGCGCCTGTGAGGCTGGGATGATGGTACACCACCTTGGGCCCTCTGCAAGAGCAGAACATGTGCTAAACTGCTGAGTCACCTCTCCAGCCCCAAAACCTCACTAAAAAAAAAAGGTATCACTATATCTTCTTATTGACTGAATAAAAGTTTTTCATTGTCAAATAGCTAAATGATTTGTAGGGACAAATGCTTTGGTTTTGGTTTTGGTTTTTCAAGACTTGGTTTTTCTGTGTATCTCTGACTGTCCTGGAATTTGCTCTGTAGATAAGGCTGGCCTCAAACTCAGAGATCTGCCTGCGTGCTGGGAATAAAGTGTTTACCTGGCTGTTTCAAACACTATTTTTGGTGGTGGTACTGGGGTGTGAACTGAAGGTAAGTACTCCACCACTGAGTTACACTCATTTTGTTTGGTCTCAGACTAAGCTTATAAGCACTGAAGGTTCCTGTTTTGCCAAGGACTCTATAGTTACACAGTCCCTAGTCTTTCATCAACAGCCAGGCTCTCTTGCCAGCTATATGTGCAAGTCACCAAACGACTGCTTGGTATTCAGCAGCTCTCCTGTTAGAGAACAGTGTTTTCTACACAGGTGAACTGCTTTAGTGTCAATGCATGGTGGAGAGTGCAGACTTGGAGTAACATCTGTCCTTCTGTTTCCATAGGCAATGGCAGCAGACAAAAGTGACGAGTGGTTTGCTACGAGAAATAAACCAAAAGCTTCCGGTTAATGGAATACACATGAACAGCACTTACAACTCCAGGCCAGTCTGTTATCAGTCTGGCATTTATCTGTTTGGAGAAATCCTCCCACCACCTGGTTGTGTCCTGCATAGGGGTCTATGTGGTAGTCCCTCTTCAAAGCTCTGTTTTGTTTTAGAAATGAAATATTTTTGTCACTCTTGGTAGAAGCAAATTCCTACTGTGTGTAATTGTATTAAATTCGGTAACAAATTTATTGTCCAGATTGAGACAACTGTATGGAACATTACTCTTGGTTGGGGCTGGAGGAAAATTTGATTACCTGTTAATCATGTAGATAATATTGAAACCAGTGTCAAAATGAAACCAAATCTGCTAGGCATGAGGGCACACACCTTTAATCTCAGCACTTGGGATGCAGAGACAGGAGATCTCTGAGTTGGAGGCCAGCCAGGACTATAGAGACTCTGTCTCAAACATAACGAAGCAAAACAAAAACCAAATCTACTGCTTATCGTGCTCATTTCCAGGACCTGACGGTAAGATACTGTTCTAATATCTCACCACAGAAGGTCTTGACATTTAAAGAAACTTTTCCCCCCTTTGGCTTTCTGAGGCAGTCTCACCTGATAGCCCTGGGTAATCTGTCACTTCACCATGTAACTCAAGGTAGCTTTTAACTTTTTTTTCCTCTTAAGACAGAGTCTTACTCTGTAGCCCTGGCTGGACTGGAACTCTTTGTCAGCTAGATTGGCCTCAAACTCAGAGACCCACCTGCCTCTGCCTCTTGCTGCGATCAAATGCACAGGCTATCATACCCATGGCTTTAAACTTTTGCTCTTCCTACTTCAGCCTCCAGTGCTAGGATTATAGATGTGTGCCACTATTCCAGGTGTGGTTTGAGCATGGTTGGCCCATGGGAAGTAGCACTATTGGAGGTGTGGCCTTATTAGAGGAGGTATAGCCTTGTTAGAGGAATTGTGTCAATGTGGGGACGGGGCTTTGAGATCTCTTATATGTGCTCAAGTCTGAACAGTGTGGCAGCTCCTCCTGGCTGCTTTTGGGTTAAGATGTAGAACTTTTGGCTCCTTCAGCACCAAGTCCGCCTGCATAATACCATGTTTCTGACCATAATGATAATGGGCTGACCTCCTGAAACCATAAGCTAGGCTCAATTAAATGTTTGCCATTTTAAGAGTTGCTGTGGTCATGGTAACTCTTTCCAGCAGTAGAACTCCTAACTCAGACACCAGGCTTGATGATCTTTTTTTTTTTTCCTTCAAAGAATTTTTTTGACCACGTATGAACAGAATCCAGCCCCTAGCTGGCATGTCATCACTCCTCGCCTAAACTCTGTAAAACCCCCCTTGCTTTAGCCCGGATGTGTGACTTTACTGATCTCTACCTGTGAGATCAGTGAGCCCACCCAAAAGCTGCCTCCTAATAAACCTGCCTTTATCTACCTCGTGGTGAATAGGCAAACTGCTTTCAGCTCCCTTCAGCCACCTGACAGAGATTTCTAGATTCGTGAATAAAAGACACACACATAGAGCAGTTTAATTTTTAATATGCCTAACTTGCTTAATGGCTGGGCACTTCCAAACTTCCTCTCCAGCAATCCTGAGTCAACACCCTCTAACTAAATCAGTATTTTATCTTTGCTGCCCTGTTACCTTCTGGACAACCTCCAATAGAGTGGCTTTCCCTTTATACCTACATTGCTGGATGATTTCTCTCCTGCACCTCTTAAATCTGATCTCTCCACTTCCAAGTGCACACACAATAATAAAAAAAATTTAATGATAAAAATATACTTCATAGCCATCATGGTGGCTTATATTTTAAATGCAGCACTTAGGAGGAAGAATTAGATGGATGACCAGCCTGGTTTATACAGTGAATTCCACATCAGCCAAACCCTATATCATAAAGCAGAATATAGCCCCACCCCCAAAATTGCCCATAGAAATTTACTGTTATATGAACAGATTTGCTAGAGATCAAACCCTGGAGCCTCACATGTGCCAGGCAAGTGTTATTTGCCTCAGACAAGACAAATTTTGAGGAAAAGTACTGGAAAATGCCATGCTACTGCAAAGTGAAGAATTCTCCTTTAACATTTCATATGCCAGCTTCTGGGCACAATTTTAGCACCTTGACGTCTCTGTAATGATGAACAGAGTATACAGGCACTTATATGAGTCACATGTGCGTGTGTGTGTGTGTGTGTGTGTGTGTGTGTGTGTGTGCGCGCGCGCGCGCGTGCCTACCCCTACCCCCCCACCCCCCACCCCCCACCCCCATCCATGGGTCCATCTGTCCATGACAGGGCCCCAAGCAGAAACCTAGGTTAAAAACAGCAATCCTAAGAACATTTAGGTTGCTAAGCCTTAGATTGAGTCTTTCAGGCACTGAGATTCTGAAGCCATCTTGCTTCACTGTCCCTCAGCTGTTGTATTGTGATGCATGAGTTACTTTACCACCGTGTCACTCATAGTTTGAGTTCCATCAAAATCCTAACCTCTCTGGGCTGTGTTCTAGGTGAGGGTTTTTCTATTTGACTTTAGCTCTTAGAAGGCAGAGCCCCTTTCTCCTCTGTACTGTTGGATTCTTGGTGAGTTAACAGCCCCTGATAATACAAACCCCCACCCTCCAACCCTGGTCATTTTAATAGAATGATTCACCCCACCTATCTGCTCTTCTGCCAAATATCTACACAGACTGTGGGACTGAGAAAACTATTAATGCCAGTCAGACCACACAAAGCCAGATTAATGGAGTTTTACGCAACAGAGAGATGCTTCTACACATCTAAATACCTCTCAAGGACCCTCACAGAGTTTCTCTTTTGCAACAGACTCCACTCTCATGCAGTTCGAATGATTTATTGGTGTTTCTGCTAACCCTGCTACCCTTTCAGTGTGTTTCAGCCATCAGGAACTCTTAAGCCCATCCCTACCAGTGGAGCCATGCTACTTCCTTGTGTCTGCCAAAATGCTCTTAGCAAGTTTCGTTTTTCTTCAGCTCTTCCACTTTGGCAATGTAGATCCTCATGGCATCCATCTTGGACATCCCTTTGTTTACCATCCATGCCTCCCATTTGGCCTTTGCTCTCACATCTGTGGCAGGAGGGACAGGGATGTTACAGTCGCCCTGGGTGGCCTGTTTGTAGAAGCTGTACACCAGCAGTTTCTCCTGATCACTCACAGGCCCCTTCAGCTGCTTGAGTGAAGCGCAGGCCATTTCAAACTCCACTTGGCTCATTGGTATACCAGAGGCGATGCCTCTGTGTTCTAAGTGATGCCTGGTACTAGAAGAAAGTTGGAGATAAACAAATCATGTGGTTATTAGGCCTTGGAAAGAAAAGGCAAAGAGATGATGTGAGGGAAGAAGGCAGGGCGTTTGTGGGTTTAATAAAGTACAAGTTGAGGACCAAGAACCCATTTGATTGCGCCTGTCCCACAGTGTTTTTCCAAGTGTGACTGCCCTTCAAAGTTATAAAAAGCGCCTATGAGCTCTGAAAGTTGACTCTGCTGTTGCCCACAGAAGACAGTGCAGCATGACAGGGCATTTGTGTGTGTCTGAGGTTGGATGGGGAAGGGGGTAAATCCCATGGATCCGCTGCTGGTTAGTAGACAGCTGAAGGAAAGTTATTCCATATGGGTAAATCGTGGGCGGGAGATGCCCGGGGTTCCTGAGTGAGGGTGAATGAGGGCTCTGGACTAAGGGATTCGACTTCCTGGCCTGAAGAGGCCAGGCTCCACATGGAGACGGCCAACGGTACCTGTGGGTAGACGGCTGGGAAGCCTAGGCCGAGAGAGGGCGCTGTGGTTAGGGCGGCTTCGACGCCGCGAGCTTGTTGGAGAGGAGTACGCGTGCGCCTTGAACGGCAGCGGGTAGCAGAATACAACACGGAAGCGGAGACGCGCTGTGGGCGGGGCCTGTGACGCGCCTGTAGCGCCGCCCTTTGTGCCGTGGCGGGCGCCGCGTTCGCGGCCTTGGAATAGGAGGGGCGGTGTATCCCGCCGCCAGCGTCGCCGCCATGGACCTAGGTGGGTTCCCACTTCCCTACTCCGGCCCCTGGGCCGCGCTCCACAAAGCACCTCCAGGACGGGCTGAGGCTCTGCACTGCTTCTGCGGTGCTCTCTCGAGCCCGCTCGGGAGTCTGGGGTCTTGAGTTTTGGGGGACCCGCAGCCGCGAGGCCGGCCTCCATCCTGCAGCCCCACCTCACGGTGGTCTCCTCGATTCCTCCTCCGTCCTTCGTAGTGTCTTCCCAGTGGGAAACCGCGAGCGAATGTAGCCTTGGTTCTCCTGGAAATGCACAGGGCTACTGCACGTGTTTCAGAAATGCGGGGCCGGGAGGGGCGGACGTCCGGACAGTACTTCATTATTGAATGACCGCCGAGTTAGTGAACATGTTTCTTATTAGGTCTCCAAGTACATAAAGCAGAGATGCTGTTAGTGTCTTTCTCCCAGAGGCTTGGCGTTTTCTTTGCGACCACGTGCATAACAGGACCCCCTCCGCACACGCACAGCGGTGCCCCTCAGCCTGTGAGCAGGGGTTGCGCAGCCTGAGATTACACTTTTTAGTATCCTAGGCGAGGTCTGAAAGGAAGGCGGAGTTGATAGAAATCTGTGGCCATCTGCCAACCCTCCCCACCCTGTTAGGTGTGCTCTTTAGAGGGTTAGACTAGGGGGGCCGTCCTGGGAAGTACTCCAAGATTCGCAAATAATACGCTGTGGCTGTGGAGAAATGTCTTTGTCCCTAGCCAGCTCTTTAGTGTGGAATGGTAGTTTCGTGCCCCGCAGCTGAGAAGAGTTCTACCACGGCTTGACTCCCTAGTTGAGATGCCCTGCAAAGTTGTGTCTGAGCCTCCAGGTTTCCGCCTCTAAAACAGGAGTGATAATCCTCAAGAAGTTAGTTTGATGGTTAAATGTTTTTTATAGGCGTAAAGCTGGGTGTGGTGGCTTATGTCTAATTAGCACTCTGGAGGCAGAGGCAGAAGGATCTCAAGAGTTCTAGGCCAACCTGCTCTGCAGAGTTTCAAGCCAGTTCCAGCTATGTAATAAGAGCCTATCTCAGAAAAAATAAAAGTATGTCACCAAGCCCAGTGCCTACCAAAGTAAGCAGTCACTTCCTAGCACCAGCTACTGATAAAAGCCTTTGAGTTTCCCCTAGCTATGAAGTGACTCTGCGACTTTTTCAAGCCACATGTACACAGTATCTGAAAGACACGTTTGGCAGCTGACATTTGCTCAGTTAAGCTGATGTCTAATGCAATAAAATTTAATTTACAGTTATAAGAAAATGTGTCTGGGGGCAGGCAGAACAACCTGAGCCAGAAAGAACCCTGCAGCTAGGTGAGCCAAGCTGCCACTGTGGAAACCAAGGTGGATTGCCTTCAGGCCTGGGTTTTGTGGGAAGTTCTGATCCTTGACTTGGGGTGGACAGGTAGTGACAGTAAATGGTTAGTGGCCAGGAGATTCTTTAGTGGCCTAGAGTCAATCATTTTTTTTTCTGGGGGTAGAAGTTTGAGACTGTCACGATGTACCCTTGGCTAGCCTGAAACTCAGTATGTGGACCAGGCTTGCCTCATAAAAATCTGCCTCACGAGAGCTGGGACTAAAGGGATAGGCCCCCCCACAACTGTCTACTGCAGTCAGTTTTTGTTTCTGACTCTGGCATATGAGAATAGGGCAGATGTGTTTCTGGGAGCATAGAGGACTGAGGAAAGAGCTAGGCCCTGGGAAGGAGTAAGATTGTTAGGAAGAGTGACTGTGACAAGTTGTTGCACTCTGAACTTCTAGGCCAGATTATACACTTTGAAAAAGACCTGTGCCCATTTGTTTCTGCACTGGAGGAGACAAAATATTGACATGACTAGTCCTGCCAACAAGTGAGCATTTAAAATCAGGCTCTTGGTCGTCTGATTATTGTTAAGTTAGCTTATATAACCCTTCTATTCTTCTGTTCCTGGGAGATGCTTCAAAAAGGTAATAGTACCGAGATAGTTACAAAAGTGTGATTAGTGTATGTTTTGTCATGTGATTCTCATAGTTATACCGTGAAGATTATAGTCTCATGTATGGGACTGGAGACTCAGTAATGTGTGTAAAGTCACATCGGCTTTTAATGACTGCACTAGGATTTAAATCTGTTGTCTTGATTAAACCCCCATTTTGCCTTCCTTTAAATGTCTGTGTCAGTTCTTAGCTCAGTGAATGAATGACTGCTTTCCTGATGTAATATTTGTTGTGTCCACTTCCTGGTTCCTGCCACAGAGCCAGAACCTTCACTAGCTTGTCCTTTTTTACTGGAAGAAACTGCTGGGTGAACTTTTTCCCTTTAAGGCACAGAATGTTAGCAGGAATGTGTTTAGAAAGAAGGAAGGCAAGGCTTGGGAGACAGCTCAGTGGTAGAGTGCTTGCCTGTTATATGCAAGGCTCTGGGTTCAAAACAGGCTCAGCTGGGTGTGGTGGCACAGACCTTTAATCCCAGCACTCAGGATGTAGAAGCAGGCATATCTCTTGAGTTCAAAGCCAGATAGTTTATAGTGAGACCCTGTCTTAGACAGCAACAAAATAACTAAAGACAGACAATAAACAATTCCCCTCCCCCCCAAACAAAGACTGCCTGTTGTTGTGTCTCCCATAGTCTCCTCACTGAGCTCGGTTTTGTTCAGTTTTTTTTATTACATTCTTTGTGCGGATGCCACAGCGCACAAGTGTCGGTCAGAAGACAGCTTGTAGAGGTTACCATATTAGTTCTAAGGATCAAATTCAGGTCATCAAGCTTGGTGGCAGATGTCTTTAATCACTGAGTCATGCCACTGGCCTCTGTCATGTCTTCTAATGCATACTTGGTAGCACTGTCCCCTGATCCTCTACCCACGGTAACCTGGGCAGTCCAGTTGTCCTCTTCATGTTTTGCTGAGGGATCTTAGTCACTTCCTTAATTTTCATGGACTTCTGGGTTGGCACTGCCTATACTTATATCAGGCCTTTTCTCCTTAACTATTGCCGTGGCTGAAAGACATCACTAAATGTTCTACCTCAGACTCTAGGTAGCCAACACTGAATTTGTCTTCCCTTAAAGCTTGTCCTGAGGGGCTAAGAGAAATGACTTCATGGTTAAGAGCACATATGTTTCTTGTAGAAGACTAGAGTTTAGTTCTTAGCAGCCACACCAGCAGGCTCAATCACCTGTAATTTCAGCTCCAGTCTGGCCTCTGTGGACACTGCATTCATATGCACAAACCCTCACAGATACATACACATAATTAAAATAAAATATTTTTTAAAAAACTTGAAAGCCTGTTCTGAATTCCTCTCTGCCTCTTATTTCCAGAGGTACCATTGTCCTGATACCCAGGCCAGAGATCTTGGAAACCGATTTTTGTTCCTCAGCCAAGACCTTGCGACCCCAGACCTTTGCAAGCTCTTACTAAACCATTGCTTCCTCTTCCCTTGATGTCAAGGTCATCTTGATAACAATAGCCATCCGACGGCTGTTTGTTTCTCCTAGCTTCTGCTTGCTATTCTGAAAACTTCATTAACTCTTGGCTTCTCTGTGCAGGACCCTTGAATATCTGTGAGGAAATGACTATTCTGCATGGGGGCTTCTTGATGGCTGAGCAGCTGTTCCATCCCAAAGCTCTGGTACAGTTGACAAAGTCTGATTGGGAACACGTGGGACAGCCCATTGTAGAGGCCTTGAAGGAGATCTCCTCGGCCACCGCACATTCTCAGCCATTTGCCTGGAAGAAGAAAGCACTGATCATCATCTGGGCCAAAGTCCTTCAGCCCTCCCCGGTCAGCCCCTCTGACACTGATACTCGGTGGCAGGAAGACGTGTTCTTCTCCGTGGGCAACATGATCCCTACCATCAACCACACAGTCCTTTTTGAGCTGCTCAAGTCTCTGGAAGCTTCTGGACTCTTCATTCAGCTCCTAATGGCCCTGCCTACCACCATTGGCCGCTCAGAACTACAGAGCTTTCTGGAGCACATGACTATTGATACTTCTTCCAAGGATGTGGCCTTCTTCCTAGATGTCTGGTGGGAAATGATGAAGCACAAGGGTGACCAGCAGGACCCCTTGCTTTCCCAGTTCAGGACGATGGCCCATAAATACTTGCCATCCTCAGATGAGTTTTCCCATCCTCCAAAGAGGTTTAAGTCTGACCCAGATGTAGGTCCCACCATGCCACTTTTGGCCATGCTGCTTAACGGGCTGAAGCAGATCCAAAAGAGAATCCTGTCCCTTGGGATGAAGTGCTGTGCATTAGCAAACTTGGCTGACATGCTGAGTGTGTTTGCACTGATGGAGGATGACACTCAAGAGGTGTCTGCCACTGTGTACCTAGACAAACTCGCTACAGTGATCTCTGTGTGGAATTCGGACACCCAGAACCCATACCATGAACAGGCCCTGGCAGACAAGGTAAAGGAGGCAGAGCGAGATGTGAGTCTCTCCTCACTGGCCAAACTCCCCAGCGAGACTGTTTTCATGGGGTTTGAGCTTATGTATAACCTGCTGCAGGAGTGGGGTGCAGAACTGCAGGGCATGCTCAACAGCGGTCAGGGAACAAATTATGACACCTACCGGCTGTGTGACAGTCTGACTTCCTTCAGCCGGAACTTGGAGCTCTACCTGGATACTACCAACATGCCCAAGGAAGAGAGGGAGGTGGTCTCGGAATTGGCTGAGTGTGTCAGGGACTTCCTGAGGAAAACCAGCAGAATACTGAATGACAAGGGCCTTGAGGACATCACTGCCTCCATTGCCATGGCCATCATTGAACAGAAGATGGACCGGCACATGGAAATGTGCTACATTTTTGCTTCTGAGAAGAAGTGGGCCTTTTCAGACGAGTGGGTTGCCTGCCTGGCTAACAACAGGTCTCTCTTCAGAGAACCAGACTTGGTCTTGAGTCTGCTGGAAACAGTGATTGAAGTCATCGACTCTAATAAGGTTATCCCCCAGACTCAGATCAAGCATGTAATCTGCTTGACCCTGCAATGCTATGAAGACCTCTCTCTTCCAGACAAAAATAAAGTTCTTTCTGGTATCCTGCATTATTTGGGGCCAAAGGGCCTCTCAGACAGGTTGTCTGATTACTTGGAGGGTTTCCAGGAAGACCTCAACACAACGTTTAACCAGCTTGCACAGAGTACCTCTGAACAGGGCCTGTCTAAAGCTGTGGCCTCCGTGGCCCCCCTGGTGATCCTGAACCCAGAAGTTGTGGTGAAGAAGATGTGTAGCCTAGCTGTGACCAATCTTGGTACACATAGGTTCTTGGCTCAGATTCTCACTGCCTTCCCTGCCCTGAAGTTCACAGAAGAACAAGGGCCAAATCCATATACCAGTTTTATGGTGTCCTGCCTCAAAGAAACTGTCTGGACCAAGTTCTCTACACCCAAAGAAGAGAAGCAGTTTCTGGAGCTGGTAAGCTGCCTGATGAATCCTGTGAAACCACAGGGGATTCCAATTGCTGCTCTTCTGGAGCCAGATGAGGTGCTGAAGGAATTTGTCCTGCCTTTCTTGATGCTGGACATGGAGGAGGTAGGTCTGAGTCTGAAGCTCTTCATCCAGACCCTTGAAGCCAATGCAGGCTTGGAAGAGTACTGGCTGCAGACCTGCTCCCCATTTCCACTGCTCTTCAGCTTGTGCCAGCTCCTGGACAGCTTTAGCAAGTTCTGGCAGCTCCCCCGGGAGAAGCGCTACCTCACTCTGGACAGCAAGGATCTTGTGACCCACATTCTAGAGCTCCTCTGTGAGATCGTGCTAGCCAACACAGAAACCTTCTCTGCAGACACCTGGGCCAAATCTCTGTCCTGGCTCCACCGCAAATTAGACCAGCTAGATTGGACTGTGGGCCTGAGACTGAAGAACTTCTTTGAAGGCCACTTCAAGTGTGAGGTGCCAGCTACCCTTTTTGAGATCTGTAAGCTTTCTGAGGCCCAGTGGACCTCACAGGTCCACGAAGGGTATGGGCCTGGCACGGGGCTTCTCGCCTGGATGGAGTGCTGTTCAATCTCCAGCTGTATCTCTGAACAGATGCTTTCCCTCCTGGTGGTGGATGTGAGCAATCCTGAGGAGGTCAGATTGTTTAGCAAGGGCTTTCTGGTGGCCCTTGTACAAGTCATGCCTTGGTGCAGCCCCCAGGAATGGCAATGCCTTCAGCAGCTGACCAGGAAGCTGTTGGAGAAACAGCTTCTTCATGTCCCTTACAGTCTAGAGTATATTCAGTTTGTTCCCCTGCTCAACCTGAGGCCTTTTGCCCAGGAACTTCAGATCTCTGTTCTTTCTTTGAGAGCTTTCCAGTTTCTCTGCAGCCAGAGCTGTTGTAACTGGCTTCCTTTGGACGGTTGGAGCCATGTGGTCAAACTCCTCTGTAGTAGTCTGACCAGTGTCCTGGATGCAGTCAGGTTGATACAGTCGGTGGGTCCCTGGGCCCAGGGACAAGAAGGGGATCTTACTCAGGAAACCTTGTTTGTCTATACCCAGATGTTCTGTCATGTTCTGCATATCATGGCCATGCTCCCGCAGGAGGTCTGTGAACCCCTCTACGTGCTGGCCTTGGAAATCCTTACCTGCTATGAGACCTTAAGCAAAACCAACCCTTCTGTCAGCTCCTTGCTCCAGAAGGTAGATGAGCAGCGCTTCTTAAAGTCTATTGCCAAGAACATTAGCCCTGAGGAGCGGCGCCAAACCCTGCTACAAAAGATCAACAGCTTCTGACCTGTGGAGGGCAGAACAAAGCTATGCCTCCAACATGGCGTTTCTGCAGGACCCAGAGCTAAGAACAAACCTTGTTATGAGAATGGACACAGAGAAAGGAATACAAGAGCAGTGTAAAGAAATAGTTTCTTAGGTATTTGTCACATACTACTTGAATAAAATTTTTTTTTGGGTTTAATCTTGTCTTGAGCCTTTCTCAGAAGTTTGGGCTTAAATATACTCCAAAGTTAGGTTTAGGTAGTTTTTGAGATCAAGTCAAGCCAGTAGGACAGGTGTGGGAGTGCACGCCTGTAGCATCGGCCTTCAGGAGGCTCAGGCAGAGGGTGGCAACTTAGACTACATAGGAATATCCAAAAGTTTAAAAAAGCCCAGCTGGGGAGGAACATGTTTGTAACTGAAATTCTCCACCTAGATTTGGCAGTCAGCCCAAAGGTGGAGCTACCTAGTAGGGAAAAAAAAAATAGGTTATATATTCTTTTTAGTGAGGTCCTCTTTGAGACTTTTCAACTAGGCCTGGTAGTGATACATCCTTATAATCCCAGCATTCAGATGACTGATATAGAAGGCTCAGTTCAAGACCAGCCTTGGCTACTAGCAAGCATTTTTGTATTTGATCTTTTTCCCAAGGTTAGCTCAAAAACGTCAGATGTGGAAAGGGGCTCATTCAGCACTGGTTGTGACTTGTGTGCCAAAGAGGCCTGCCCCTTTGTCAGGACTGAACCAAGAAATGTTGCATGTTAAGGGGGTAGTAACCATCCATCCACTCAGCACACACAGGAGAGGTGCTAAGCCAGGGCTGCTGAACAGCTGGTGCCCTTGGAGGGTGGGCATAATTACCTTCTTCCTGGGGTGAGACTGTTTGGATGAATGAGTGGCAGAGGCAACAGTGTGCAGAAGCATAAAGACGAAAGCATAAGGTTTCTAGGGTAACATTACACAACTCTTAGAACTGGTTAGGGAGGTATCATTTAGGGAGATGAGAGAAAAGGTTCCATCACCTACTTATCCACACCCTCATCTAAAATGGTTTACTACTCCGGTACTCTTCTCCCACCTAATGTAAACTATTCTGTGGTCAACAGGCAGGCTTCCACCCTCCCAACTCCTAATTGGGATCCACCAGAGGAAGAGAAACCTGCAGTTACACGTGAGCACTGAGCTTGAATTCTGGGCACCTTCCGTGTATCCTTTGGTACCTTGAACCAACATGTTGGACGAAGGTATGAGTAAGACCTGCCTGGAGGCCATTCACCTTCCATGACCAGACTAGGAATTACCGAACACGGCACTCCAGCTAGGTCTCAGATGTTTGGGGAAGTCGGCACCAGTGAATGTAACAAATAGAGAATTTAGTGCAATTTAATAACCATATGGATCACTTGTGGATACAGTAAACAGAACAAAAGACACAAAACAGCATTTTTAAATGTGTTTTAAATGGCACCTATTAAAGACTGAAACTCAAAAATCGAGACACAACCATCCGGTCCTTTAGAAGTCCACGGACAGTGAATTATAAGGCACTGTAGTGTTTTTACTGCCACCTGAAGTGGTGGCAGCAGGTCCTCTCACACCCAGCCTATAGTGAGGGATGATCAGTGCTAAACCACATCCTACTGCACACAGCTAATGGCATTGGTCCACAGGACATGCTCTGGCCGGTCTGGCTTCCCCGCTGTTCTCTAGCTTTCTGTGGCTAAATGGCTGCACATTCAACACAGAAATGGGTCTTAGCAGGAAGCACTGGCCTACAAGACACCTCAGAAGCTGGAGAGCAGACATCTGTATCCATTTTGTATGGAAGGGCAGTGTCAGTGTGGGGTTACCCAGAAAGCTACTATAGAAGCCATCACTTCACCTTATCCCTGGAGTCTCAGGCCAGCTTTTGGTGTGTGTGGATACAGAGAAAACTGGTCATGAGAGGCCATGCTAAAAAGGAAATAGTGTAGGTAACTGCTTGCAACAGGCTCACAAGTTTGATACTGGTCTTTATACAAAGTCAGTCTACAAAGATGTTGGCCTGTGCTGGCCACCTGACTTACTCAAGTGCTTCAGGTTCTCAGTCCTGCCTCCTGCCCACTGTCAGTGAATCCTTCTGACTACAAGTCAGCAGGCATGAGAATTCGTGTTGATACACAGATGAGGACAAGGACTGTCTAGTAAACAGTGAAAGACACACCCACAATATCTTTCCTAGTACTGGAAAATGACACTATTTCAAGAACCAAGTTGTCACTTGCTTCTGGCCCAGTTCGGGTGTTGCCCTGAGTGGGTGGAAACAGGGAGAGCAGTGCTTCACCTCCCAGAACTCTCGTCACAAGCCCAAGGAAGGCTCCTTAGGTTTGTATTAAAACTACTGCAGTGGAGGTTTGACAGGATCCAAGTTATCACAAGAAAACAAAACAAAAAAAAAAAAAGTGCTTTTGCAAAAGGCTGGTTAGAAAGGGGAGGTAATGGGGATTTTAAAAAAGAAAACCACAATTCCAGAGGCTTATCAACATCCAGAAGGCAGAGACTACCCCAGGCATGATTTGGTCCTTGGAATACTGAGTAGACGAGGCAGCTAGTGTGAGTGCCTGACCCCTGAGAGTAATTAACCATCCTTTTTGGCTTTGGCAGTGTCAAAGAGCCGGGCTGCCTTCCTGCACAGCAGTGAGAACCAGTAGAGCTGGGGAGAGATGAGCACGGCATTGGCCACGTTGCAGTGTAATGGGATATTAAATGGCACTTGGAGCACGCTTAGTCCTTTTTGTTGTCCATAGGACCAGTACATGAATGGGAAGAGAAGGATCCGGCAGAACAGAAAGGTGGTCACCGTGAGGATTCCATTGATCTTGTAAAGAAGCGTATGCTGCTGCTTTAGCTGTAAGAGAAAGGGAAGGATAAGGCAAGGTCACCAAAAGGACGGGTTACTGGGGTATGGAGCCCAGCGTTACAACAGTTGAGCAGGTTCTTGTACAAGTCAAGACCTACAGTGCTAGGTTGCTTGGCACCTGGACACACACACACAAAAGCATGTTTACATGCATGTACTTGTGGAGGCCAGAAGATGGTAGGTTGCCTTCATCTCACTCTCTTAAGACAGGGTCTCACTGAACCCAGAGCTCACGCTTTTAGCTAGGTTGCACACACTGCTATGCCTAGCCAGCACTTGCTTGTGGCTCAGTATTATGGCTGTTGCCCTGAGTAGGTACTTGTGCAGCAAGCTGTCTTGCCCACTGAGCTATCTCCTCAATCATAATATATAACCTCATAATTTTACCAAAAGTGACTTAAGCCACCCATTCCCCTTATAGATGTATAAGAATGATGGATTAAATTGTGGCCAGGAAAATAATGCAATGGGGTGTGTGTGTGTGTGTGTGTGTGTGTGTGTGTGTGTGTGTGTGTGTAACTTGGGTCAGATCAAAGTCTTATGGTTTGGATGATAACATAATATATCAAAGGGTCTCCTTACTCAGCACTATGATCTCTCCAAACTCCAATCTGTTTCCTCCTTCATTCCCTCTGCTGTTTCACCTATATACACACCTGGATCAGAACTCTGCCCAGTGATACAAATGGAGTACTCAGTTCTGCTGTGAAGATGCATCCAACAAAGAAGTCTCCAAGTTCTCCTCGGAGCTTCTGCAGAGAAAAGAAACAAAGATGTGGAGGGTAAAGAAGTCACTGGAAGGAAAATCTAGTGCTCTAGGGAAAAGATGACCATGAGAAAAATGTTAACAGGCAAATGGCTATCCAGTTATATCCCATTGCTTCCCTGGCAATCACTTCTTGGGGCGGATCCAAAGGCAAATGCAGATAGGCTACAGCAGGCTTCCTCTGGTTTTAGAGACGATAGGGAGGAGCTCTGTAGCCTGCTTCTGTATGTCAACGACAAGACACTGGGCCTGTTCAACTTAAAGTATGTGCTAGAAGGCAAAGTCCTTACCAGATAGCAGTCTAGCTGCTGGAACACCTGCTTAGTAACAGGAATAAGAAAACTAGCCGGTAAAGGCCTATAACCCTGATGACCTAAGTTTGACCTACCTATACGACCTATGCAATGGAAGGAAAGAACTGACTCTTGCAAGTTGTCCCTTGACCTCCACATTTGTCCCCTTACATATACAAAGTAAATAAGAAAATAATAGAGTGCCAGAGTACATGCTTTAATCTCAGCACTCAGAGACAGGAAGATTGCTATATAGTAGAATAGACAGGGTCTATACAGTGAGACTCTGTCTTAGAAGATAAACAAATAAGGCTGGAAAGACGGCTCAGTGGTTAAGAACACTTGCTACTCTTCCAGGGAACCAGAGTTTGATTCCCAGTACCTCTGTCAAGCGGAACTCTGTCAGAACTATCTGGGTCTCTAGCTCCAAAAGATCTGATGCTACTTCTGGCCTCCACAGGTACTTGCACATCCACACAAATAGATAATCTCTAAAATAAATAATGTTGAGCCAGGTGGTGGTGGTGTATACCTTTAATCCAAGCACTGAGGAAGCAGAGGCGAGCAGATCTCTGAGTTTGAGGCTAGCCTGGTCTGATCTATAGAGTGAGTTCTAGAACAGCCAGGGGTACACAGAGAAATCATGTCTTGAAAAACCAGAAAAGAGCTAGAGAGATGGTTCAGCGGTTAAGAACACTAGCTGCTCTTCCAGAGGTCCTGAGTTCAATTCCCAGCAGCCACATGGTGGCTTACAACCATCTGCAATGGGATCTGATGCCCTCTTCTGGTGTGGCTGAAGACAGACAGCTACAGTGTACTCACAAACATAAAGATAAATAAATAAATAAATAAATAAATCTTTAAAGAAAAGAAAAACGGGGGGGGGGGGTGATGTTTAAGCTTATTGGTGGTGCAGGCCTATAATTTTAGGTACTTGGGAAGCTGAGGCAGGACTATAAGTTCAAGGCTGAGCAACTTAAGACTATTTAAAAAAGTAGAGAGAGCTGGGGATACAGCTGTGTGGTAGACTGCTTTCCTAGCATCGGTGAGGTGCCAGCTTAATTCCTGGTACTGGAAAAAATAAACAGGACTGGAAGTAAAGCTCGGCAGTCATGAGCACTGGCTGCTCTTCCAGACAACCCAGGGTTAATTCCCAGCACCCACGTGGTGGCTCAAACCATCAGTAACTCCAGTTCCAGGGAGTCCAACACTCTTGACCTCTGCAGAAGCCTCCAGGTAAGCAAGTAGTACACAGACATACAGGCAGCCAAAACACCCATATACATAAAGCAAAACCAAATCTTTTAAAAAGTAAATGCTGGCTAGAAGCCACAGACATTTCAGGCAGCATGGTTTCCCCCACTACTTGCATGGGAGACCAAATTCAATGAAGCAGTTAGCTGAAGGAGAGTGCACGTAGTACAAGAAAGAATGTTCTCCAACTCGTAAGAAATGGTCAAGGCATACGATTCAATGGCAGAGTGGTTATGGCTGCTGTCCTGTGAGACCATACCTGTGAAATAGGTACAAGGAAAAGCAGAATGACCGCATGATGTGTGACCATAAGGCGGTTTTCAACCAGGAAGTTTCGGATAATGGTGGCACGTCTGAGTTTCTGGTCTTTGGTTCGGCACCATTCACAGAGGTACATGGCATAGAAGTCATAGATCATATATGGAATCAAAAACCAGACATATTCTGTGGCAAGCCAGTGCCTAAAAGAAAGCACAGAGACAGACTTAGTCAATAAAGCACAAAGCCAGTCTCTTCACTGGTTCCCTTTGGCTCTGTCTTCAATCAGCTACTGTCACTCTGAACACTTCAGACTGAAGAGGGTGATGGCTGCTAAGGAGAGTGTCTCTAAATTATAAAGCAAATTCGTGAAGGCCAAGGTTGAGAAGCAGGAATTCACGCTGCCTGTGTATATAGGTAGTTTGTTGTAACTGTTTGCTTGGTTCAACTACTTATCTACAGTAGACTTCAAGCATTTTGATAGAAACTGACTTTGATGGAGATAAGTTTTCAAATGATTCAGCAGCTTCGCCAGGGAACTGGTTTGGAAGGTGTTCTAAATCTCAAGTCCAACCTTTCCAGTTTAACTCCTCAGTTGCTCAACAGTTGGGAGTTTCTGAGACCTTCTGGATCTACACATTTTTTTTTTTCCTTGCTTCTCCATTCCCCGTTGTAGACAGTTTGCAGGAAGCAGTCTTGGCCATGTTATTTTCACATCTATAGTTAATCCTGGGTTCCATTCATTCAAAAAATAGATGGTCCAGTAGGTTGAAATGCTTGTCACTAAGCCTGGTGGCCCTCAGTTCAGTCCCCAGGACCCCCATGGTAGAAGCAGAAAATCAGTTCCTGCTAGTTGTCCGTCTTCCACAAACACAGCATGCCATGCATGCAAACACATAATAAGTTTCAAGTTTTTAAAAAGTGTCTAGAAGTTCACCTGGACCTCAAGGACCACATAATAGCAACTAAATGCCAGGAGAAGCTGGGACAAAAGATGTCCATTTCCTGGCCTGATTTTGGGCACATACCTGTTCCTATTAAGTTGCCCAGTAGAAGTGAGACATTTGCTGGGCCAGAACTGATGATTCGTTACTGTTCTAACACACACGAGTCTTCTCTCCGCACTCACCACTACCCCACAAACACTTCATGTGAGGAAACATTTCAATTGCAATTTGTCCTATGCCGGGAGGATTAGGCTCAGTAAATTGCTGAGCAGCCGTGTTAGAAGAGGAAATTCACTGTATAGTTCTCAAACTACCTGAGCATCAGAGTCACCTGCAGGCTTGGGAAGCATTCTGCTCCCCTGAGACTAGCCATGCACAGGATCAAATCTGTACTTTTCACCTTATCTCAGGTGATTTCCCAAAGAGCCAGTCCACTGAACTGCAGCACCGGAACTGTAGAGAAGGTGCCATGTGAGATTTGTGTGACTGAATAATTGCCCATTTATTACAGCATGGCTCAATAAAAAAAAAAATGGAATAGAGGCAAACAAATAACAATGGCACATTTAATACACGTGTAGGCACATCAGTTAGCTAGCTGCTGCTTTTTTTTTTCTTTTTTGTTTTGTTTTCAAGACACAGTTTCTCTCTGTGTAGCCTGGCTGTACTGGAACTCACTCTGTAGACCAGGCTGGCCTCAAACTCAGAAATCCGCCTGCCTCTGCCTCCCCAAGTGCTGGGATTAAAGGCGTGTGCCACCACTGCCTGGCTAGCTAGTTGCTGCTTTCTGGGTCAAAAGATCCAAGACCTAATGCCTATCAATGGACTCATTACTCAGAACAATTTCAAGTAAAATAACTATAAAGAGCAGGCATGGTGGTACACACTATTAATCCCAGCACTGAGAATGTAGAGGCTGGCAGATCTCTGAGTCTGAGGCCAAACCTAACTACCTAGTGAGACGCTGTCTCAAAAAGTAGAGACATAAGAGAAAAAACGTGATATGGCGACAGTATAATTAAGCCCACATAAGATCCCAGGCCACTAAGAGACCATCTTATTCTTTCCTCTGCCGCCTCTTCCAGCAGGGGAAACAGGACAGGCAGGGTGAAAAATCAGGAGAGGCCAACCACCTTTCTCTGGGCTCCTGCCTGTCACCCTTTAGCTTCTCTGAAAGAAAAAGTGGTTTGAAGAGCCCAGTGGGAAAATAAATAAGAGCACCTTAGTGTGGTGGCACATCTGTTTGTTATTCCACCCTTGGGAGACAGATGGAAGAGGATTGTCACAAGTTCCATGCCAGTCAGGTCTATAGATAAAACAAAAGCACCAGCACATCTTGTCTAAACAGGATAGCCCATGACGGTCATAACTTATGATTTGTCTTACTGAAGTGCCATAGACATCACTTTCTGGCCCGACTTTGGGCACAAACGTTTCAGTTTTCTAAAGGCACCAGAGACCTCTATTTAATCTTGAGCAAAGGAGAAAAGCAAGGGCAACTGTGAGAAACAGGACTTCGCTGTCACAGGTTGGTCACAGACGCTGCTATATCTCTGCTAAAGGATATTCCAGAGGGAGAACACAGAGTATTTAAAAGAACCAAAAGCCATACTCCCACTCATAAAGGACTGTCACCACATTATCCTCTAATACACTACTTTAAGTAGGGCTCAGTTTCTTGCTCTATAGCATTTTCCCACTTTCCCCTCAATTCTCCTAAACTGAGATGTTGGAAGCAGCAAGAGGAAAGCACTAATTAGTGTGCGCTGGTTTTCCTATCAGACAGTCACATACATCATAGCATGACAAAGAATTAGTTTCCATGAGCCACTAAAATGTTAAAATTGGGGAGGGGGGGTAACCCCCTCAGCCCGGGTATTTGTACTTCCCACCTGGAAAGGGACGTTACCTGTCTGAGACCACGTCGCTGCAGGAGGTGATGACGATGAGCCCCGCCCCGGTGGCCAGCACTGCCTGCACGGAGGACACTAGCCTGAGGTGGGGCAGAGAAGAGAAACCAAAGAAAGCATTCTCAGTCCAGGACTACGGACTGCACAAAGCACGACTCTCCAACCTTCCTTTCCCGGGCCGAGGCGCCCTCCAGGGCGGCCATGGCGCCGCGATGCCCAGAGCGAGGGCAGCAGGAGGGAGACGCACACTCCCTGTCCTTCCCGCCCAGGCCCGCAGCGCACCGAGGGGCGCTTCCCGTCGCCCCCTTCCCGCCCGTAGCCCCGCGCAGGTCCGCAGCAGAGGGCAGCACCCCGCCGGGGCAGGCGGCGGAGTGTGATACCTGGTGCCGACCGTCAGGCAGTCGTCTTCCGTCCATCCGGGCCGCGAGCGGCGCAGCGCCCAGAGGCTGAGAGCGAAGAGCCCCGGGAAGAAGAGCGCGCCGCTGGTTAGGGTCAGCAGCATGGATGCGGATGCGGGTGCGGCCGCTCGCTGCGCGGCGTGCTCCGGGCTGGCGGCTTGGCCGGCTCTCACTATTTCTAATCTCCACCCGCCCCGCCCGGCCGCCGCCACTCGGGCCCAGCCGGCACTGGCCGCCCGCCCGCGGCGCTCCCCCGCGTGACCAGCGCGCCGGCCGCGATAGGCGCGGGCAGGAGCTGGGGCGGGGTCTAGCCGTGAGGCTGCCTGGTCCCCTCTCTGTCCCCGCGGGCGCGGGCAGGGGCCTCCCTGCTGGACGCGCACGATGCGGGTCATGGAGCCCAGGTCTCTGGCTGAAGGACCCGGCGGGCTGTGGCCATCTGTTCTTGTACACCGAGCATCGTCGCTTCCAAAGGGAGTTACCATCACAGGGTGGCTTCTCAGGGATGAATCCCAAAGAGGCTTCAAAGCCCGTGTTTCCTCCCTGCTGTGGAACTTACGGACCTCTGGGTTTTGGGTCCAAATATACTACCTGAGTCTCGGAAACTGTGTCGAGGATTACAACTTTTAACAGTTCTTGGGCCAAGTGATTCTACTTCAACTTAGCACCTTGAAACTCACGGGACAGTCCAGTCGTCTCAGTATCGCTAGCTTTTCTTGGGAGAGAAACTGTTTTGGTTTGTAGCTTCCTAACTTCATAAGTGTGTGAATGTGTGGGTCTTACAATTCGTTAATGCCCAGTAAAATGGAAAGGTACTACAGGTCTCTTCGAATCACCGGCATGAACACTGCTCTGCAAAGTCTCATTAGAGGGCTTTAGCGGGAACAACTGGGCTCAACCATTCTGGGCCACGTATTTCCTCAATTGTGGAAGGAGGAAGCTGGATACATGCCCTTCAAGGCTTTTCCAACTGTGAAGTCTTATGATTCTGGGATCGCTATAAAATAACAGATGGTTTCTGATGTCAATAAAATAACATTCGGTTAACGGTATAGAAATATAACGAACATAGCTTTTGCTCGTTTCAATTTGTATATTATTATTGAATCTACGTTTTTTAAACTTTAAAAGGTAATTCCTATTTTTATTGCATGTTTGCTATTGCTAGGCTGTAATCCCTTTGGGGTGAAGACAGCTCTTTGTATCTCCCTATATGTTGCTAATGTGAGTTTAGTTGAAATGAAGGTAACAAAGCTCAAAGAGAACAGGGCTGTCATACACTTAGGGGAGGCTGCATCTCTGCTTCCTCAGTTCACAGCTAATGTAGATAGTAAAATGAAATGGACTCTTCAGTTTGGTACCAGGGTGACTCACTAATAAGATTCTTAATGTAAATATCTATCTGTAGACTTTCCATTCTCTCCTGAAAACATCTTTCTGCACTCCTCCTTCTATCCCCTATGCATGCATCCTGGTCACTTCCAGCTGTCTCTGTGACGAATGGTCCTAAGTCCTTCCTGCTTCAGCCAGGAGAGATCAGCTACATGTAATAAGCATGCTAACAGCGGCCAGAGGTGAGGACCAATCCACACAGGAGACTGTTCAATAAACTCAACAGGCGTTTCATGTATAGAAATAAAGAAAAATCAGCTTCCAACATTGTGCCCAAGGAAGTCACCACGATGTTTAGATTGATTCACTGTAAAGCCAACAAGCATAAATTTGAACTTGGTTTTTCAGGTGATTAAACTCCTTTGGGAAAATGATAACGCTGAACCAAAAGCACCAAGCCCTAAGGGAAGAGGA
The DNA here is from genome assembly GCA_030674055.1 of Rhabdomys pumilio. NCBI lineage: Eukaryota > Metazoa > Chordata > Mammalia > Rodentia > Muridae > Rhabdomys > Rhabdomys pumilio. The sequence continues at coordinate 44,007,519 of JANHMN010000002.1, forward strand.
GGAGGGAGCACTGAACTAAAATAAAAAATAAATGAAAGCCAGACAGCGGTGGCCATGCCTTTGATCACTAGGGAGGCAGAGGCAGGTGGATCTCTGGATCCAAGGCAGCCTGGTCTGCAGAGTGACTTCTAGGACTGTCGGGGCTACACAGAGAAACCCTGTCAGGAAAAACCAAACCAAACCAAACCAACAAGAAACCTGTTCATCCTTGGAAAGTTTTTTTCGATGCTGCGTGTCCATCCCTTACACTTGTCAAGCTACACTCCCAGCCCACTTCAAGCCTTCAAGCTTTAGCAAACATTTCCTCCTTCACAAAAGGTTTTCTGTTCTTCCAGGCAGGTTTATAAATTCATTTTCTAATGAGCCTTTTTTTTTTTCTTAACATAAGATCTCTAAAATGTAGCCCTGCTAACCTGGAACTCACTATGTAGACCATGCAGGACTCAAACTCACAGAGATCTACTTGCCTCTGCTGTCTTTGTATTCTTTATCTCAAACTGGCGTGGCATCTTTCAATGGTTCAATAAGTGATATTTTAAAACTGTATGTCAGAAACTATACAATATGCTAAGCACTGCATCAGACACTCTGTATGAGTGTATTAAATCCCCACACCAAATCTGCTACTGTGTGAGAGAGAGGGGAAGGGGAAATGGGAGTCAGACCAGAGCAATTAAAAACCTACTCCAGGCCACACTGCTGGCAGCAGAACTGGGATTGAGCTTAGTTAGTACTGTCTGCCTTCAAGGTCAATATGCTTAACGAGTGTATTGCTTTTAAACTTGATAATGAAGAGTAATACTATTTTTCAATATGGTTTCAGAGTAATAAGTACATAATTACTGTTCCTCATTGTTCACTTGCAAATTTTAAGTATAGGAGTTTACGGGCACTAAAAATGTGTGTGTGTGTGTGTGTGTGTGTGTGTGTGTGTGTGTGATATACTTCCATAACACATGGGGATTTGGCCAGAGGAACAACAAAGTCCTGCTCTATCATTTTCTGCCTTATTCCTTTGAGGCTGGGCCTCTCATCAAACATGGAGTGAGGCCGGCTGCCAGAAGCTCAGGAATCCTCCTGGTTTCATTTCCAACAGCCTTGGGGTTAGAGTGTCCACACCACACGTAGCTTTCTGTGTGGGTGCTGGGGATTCAAACTCAAGCCTTTATGCTTGCTCGGCAGTCACTCTTAGACCCTGACCTTTGCCCTAATGTTACTACTAAAGAGAAACATGTTACTACTTTTTGCTCACAAAGAAACCTCAATGTGAACAGGAAGCTGACTTGCCACCCTGTGAAATGAAAGGATTCCAATGAAAACTGGGGCCCCCTGATGGTGTTCTAAGGTTATTTCTACTGCTTCCCAACATGGTGGTAGGATTTCTGGACTTTACAGTGGGCTAACTGAGTTTCCAAAGTGAAACTCGGGTCATATGTGATAGTACACATGTGTAATCCTAGCACTTGGGAGGCTAAGGAAGGACGATTGCAGTAAGTTCAAGACAAGCCTAGCCTAGGATACAGAGCAAGTTCCAGGTGAACTGGGCCAGGAAACAAGATACTGTTTCAAAAAAAAAAAAAAAAAAAAAAATCAAGGGTGAAACTTTGATGCTAATTGCTAAGTTAAAACTCCGGGAGGCTGCTTGGTGAAGTGTAAAACACCTGTTGCATTAAGTAGAAGGACCGGAATTCCATCCTCAGAGCCCCTGTCAAACATCAACTTTGCACAGTGGTGAGCTTGAGACCCCAGCTCTAGAGAGACAGGAACAGGCGGATCCCTGTGACATGGAGTACAATCAGCCTACCCTGTGGAGAGCCCTGGGCCAATGAGAGGCCCTGTCTCAAAAACACAATCTGAAAGGCCCTTGAGGACTGAAATTTGAGGTTGTCTTCTGGCCTCCACAGACACAGACAGACAGACACAACTCTCACTCGTTGAATAGGAAATTCATAAAGATCCAGTTTGGGAAGGCTGTGTGAGGAGTCCACCACTGAAGTATGCGATCCTCCTCTTTGGTTCTCTCCCATCCCCCTAGGCCGCCTGGATAGCATTAGGATACAGAGGCTCTCCCTATGACTGCTTCCCAGACATAAACTGAAAATATCTTGTTTCCTTGTGAAATATTTGCAAATTCCCAGGGGGCTGCCGAATATGTGGTGTGTGGGCTACTCCCCTTCATCAAAGAGATCAGCTTCCTGCCCAGGAAAGTGCCCCTACAAGGAAACAATTGAGAATTCACGCACAAACATCTTTATTTTGAATTTGGAGATCTCATACACTCATATGCTTAAAAAATTCTAATAGAGAACATGAAATCTTGAAGTCACTTATTTTGCTTGAGACCACATTTCTTGTCACAATAGGGACTGATGAAGCAGAAACAGAGTTGGAAAGGAGGGCCAGAAAATAAATTAATAGGAAGGCCAGGTGAGAGAAACACAGGAAGATGATTAGGAGAGACCAAGTGGGGTTGGAGAAATGGCTCAGCAGTTAAGAGCACAGACTACTCTTTTAGAGGACTTGAGTTCAATTTCCAGCACCTACATAGGGCAGTTTACAGCTACCTGTAACTCCAGCTACGGCTCTTTTGTCTTCCTAGAAAGGCAAAAATAGAGTTTTAGGGAATAAACCAAGATCTACTCCAAGATAGGGGCAAATAGACACAGAGATACAAATCTGTAGACTGACAATTACAACAGCTAAGCAAGAGAAAAGGATTCAAGACACCAAGAAAGATGAAAGGAGGCATACAAAAAGGAAAAGAATGTGGGCCTTCTCCTGGACCATTGTTCCCTTTAGGTGAGCACCCACAAACGTCACATGGCAGAAAGAAGGAGGTGACTTGCCATTAGGACTGAAGGTGTGGCTAGGGAGACAATCACTCTCCCCCTACAGCCCTGCACTGATGATGTATGCCTGCTGTTGGCATAGGTGGTAGTGACTGGGAAGCAGTCATTGCAGACAGCACTGAGGCTGGGGATTTGCAGCTTCTAACTAACTCAAGCTTCGAGACATGGGGAAAGCAGCTTCAGCTCCATGAGGGGGAGTGGGCAGTTCTACCTGCCTCACAGGGTGACTTAAACAATTGAGTGAGTCATGAATCAAAGCTTCATGTTAAATTGTATGCTGGGCATGACAAGAAATATTGTTCCTTATCTTGGCTGCCTGCAGCACAGCTCTCTGCTGTTAAACCTATTCTGTAAGCATTCTGGTTTCAGTGTGGAATGCTATGAGAGCTCCTGTGTGGAAGGTATGGTACCCATGGCAATAATGAAAAGAGGTAGGGCCTTCGCTCTGACCTCATCCAGGGATTAGTCCATTGATGGGCTCAGAGCTTAATGGGCTACAGGGTGTGGTGGGAACTTTAGGAAGCAGGGTTTAGTAAACACCCTATAAGGGTGTATTTTGTCTGTATCCCCCGCCCCCTTCTCTCCCTGCAGCTTTGTTCTGCTGTGTGCTATCTGCCTCTGTGTGCTATCTGTCCAAACACAGTGCTACCAAATGACCACGAATGGAAACTCTGAAACCGAACCAACACGGATCCTCATTTATGCTTTACACTGTCTTCTTTTGTTTACAGTGACAGAAAACTGACTAACAAAATAAGCACCTGTTAGATTAAAGCTATCCACGACTAGCCTTAACTAGCCTAAACCAGCTCCAAACTTCAGTTTTTCTTGGTTCTGTCCTGGTCTATTAGCAAAAGTAAACTGTGTGTCTTCTAGGAAGTGCGGTCACACCCTGAACACAAGGTTTCTGCAAACAGTGTTCACAGCCACACACCCCAGGGAAGTCTTTGCTGTGTGTGCAGTGATAATGATCTTGTCAATAAAACCATAATTTACACAAAGGGCTGATTATAAAGTGCTTGCCTTTGTGTATTATTTCATATTTCTGAAGTTTTCACATACAAATTTCTTTTGTAAAAAGCAAAAGATTTAGATTGTCTGTAGGTCACAGTGTCCTGAAGGCAAGCATTTCTAAACTCATGTTTTACAGCTATTCAAGGACACTGAGCCTTTAGGGAAATTACTTTGAACAGAGGAGAGCTAGAAAATCCCTGTGAATAAACACTGCTGCTTTCCTAAATTAGAAATAAGACCAGCAAAATTTGATGTTTTCGTGTCTCACAGTAATTCTACAAAAGGTTTATTGTTTGCTTAAGTCCGATGACTTTTTGTATTGTTTTCTGATTATGATTAAAAAAAAATAAAACATGCCCATCACAGATGATAATAATAATAATAATAATAATAATAATAATAATAATAATAATAATAAATTTTGGTAGAATACTCCCCAATCATCTTCTTTATTTTATTTATTTTATTATTTGAGGCAGGGTTAAACTACGTAGCTCTGCTGGTCTGGAACTCTTTATGTAGACCAGGCTCGTCTCAGACTCACAGAGATCCATCTGCCTCTGCCTCTGCCTCTGCCTCTGCCTCTCTCTGCCTCTCTCTGCCTCTCTCTGCCTCTCCTCTCTGCCTCTCTCTGCCTCTCTCTGCCTCTCTCTGCCTCTCTCTGCCTCTCTCTGCCTCTCTGCCTCTCTCTGCCTCTCTGCCTCTCTGCCTCTCTGCCTCTCTGCCTCTCTGCCTCTCTGCCTCTGCCTCTGCCTAAGTGCTGGGACTGAAATAAAAAAATGGGATGAAAGGCACAAGCTACTGTGCTCAGCCACACTTACAGTTAGTGCATATTCGGTTGAGATGATATTTAAAACTACAGTACTAATACTTGTAATTACTTCAGATTATTTATAACTTCACAAACTTTATTTTTAATAACTCATAAGTAATTTAACATTTGATTTTAATTGTATCATGTTTATATAATATATTTATATAACATAAATATATTTATATAACATAAATATATTTAAATGCTAATTACTATAGATTATTACTATTATCTTTCAAAGAGAAGAGGGTATGTTTCTACTTTTCTTTTGTTGTTGTTTTTGTTTTTGAGGCAGGGTCTCACTAAGTTCCCTTGGCTGGCCTGGAACTTGCTATGTAGACCAGGCTAACCTCAAACTCTCTGGGATCTACTGCCTTTGCCTCTTGAGTGTTGTGTGTCTGTCTTTATTTGGGTTGTTGCTTTGTCTTTTACTTTTTAAAGGTTTTTTTTTTTATTTATTTATGTGAGGGGGCAGAGGTCAACCTCATCCCTGGGGTAGGGTCTTTGTTTGGAAGCAGGGATCTCTCTTTGGGCCTCAGGGCTCGCTTAGGCTAGGCTGGCTGGCCAGTGAGCCCCGGGTATCTGCCTTCCTCCATCTCTCCAGTGCTGGGATCATAAGTGGACCTACACCTGGCTTTTTTCTCTTTTAAAAATGTGAGCGCTAGACTCAAACTCAGGCCCTCAAGTCCACACAGCAAGCACGTTATCAACTGAGCCATCTCCCGTATTCGTTTTGCTGTGTCTTCAGGCTGGTCTCAAACTTGGCTCTCCTAAGTTAGCTTACTGAGCGCCACCATTCTGAGCTGGCTGGCTTCTGCATTTATTCACAAACCAACAGAAACAAGGCTTCCCCCCCACCCCCCCGATAACTTTTATTTTAAAAATATCCAGAATCCCGTTCTTACTAGCATCCGGCAACTGAGTGAGCACCACAGTATCCATAGAAACCCAAGCTTTTTTTTTTAAGTACCTGATTCCTGATTTGTTCTTTATATAGGCTGAACTCCATTAATCTCTAGGGGATAAACAGTATATTTATTATGGCACTAGATATTTATGAAGAAATGAAGAAAAAGTCATTCTTTGAAAGATAAATCTATAGCTTTACCATACATAGCCTATTTCAACCATAGAAATCATGTTAGCAAGATTGTAGGTATATGGCTCAAAACTAAAAACAGGGCTGAGAAAGCTGATTAGTAACAAATACTTAAACATCTTACTTGGGGAGGAACCGCCAACATGAACCTCAGCAGCAAGATCACCAAGTGGCCTCTGAATGTTGACACTTTGATGCGCCCCACAAGTGTCTACAAAGATCAGTCTACAGAGTGAACTGTGAGTTGTGAGTCTGGCTGAGACACCCTTACCCTAAAGGCAGAAAAAAAGTCCCCATATTACTAACATGAGGGGGCTGCCAGACAGAGGCCTTAGAAGGATCTGGAAAGGGTTTTGTTTGTTTGTTTGTTTGGTTGGTTGGTTGGTTGGGTTTTTTTTTTTTTTGTTTTTTTTGTTTTGTTTTTGATCTGGAAAGTTTTAAGTAGTATTAGTGCTAGGTGATGGCCAGAGAGCTGGCACTAATCAGAATGTTTTGCTTGGAAGATAAATACCTTAAGGTGGTCTTTGACTACATCTTGGGTTGAAGGCTAGCCTGAGGTAATAATTTATCAGTAGTAGAAATACTGAGATAATACACTCAGCATTTATGGTGTATTATCTCAGTATTTCTGGTGAGATACTTTATGGTGGCTTACACACGAGAACGATATGCAAATATAAATGACTTTTCATATGAGCAATGAATATTAACTAAAAGATACAACAGAAAAAAGGATTATATATATTAGATACTATATTATATATGTGTGATATCTATGCATACATGTACCATACATATGAATATAATGGCTAGTTTTAGGTCTAGTAAGAAATATGCAAGAGTTATGTGAAAGCAACTATATAACTTTACCAAAATACATGAATGCCTAAATAAACAGTGTGGCCCTATGATGAAGGATTCGATATTATAAACATTCATTTACCCTAACTGATGTATAAACTCAATGCGATCTCAATTAAAACCCAACTGTTTACAAACTAGAGATGGTGCAAAAAAACAAAAGCCAAGAAATACTTGAATTGACTAAAAGGGTATGGGGAAAGAGAAAAAGGTTTTCTGGACACATCAAAACACTTTGTAACTAATCACAAAGCAGAAAGGAAGAAACAAAGACATCAAGGGAAGGAGACAGCCTTCATTTGTTGCTAATTTGTTTTTTGTTTGTTTGCTTGTTTGTTTTTTGAGACAGGGTTATGTGTAGCCCAGGCTGGCCTCCCACTGTGTAGCTGAGGATGGCCTGAGGATCCTCCTGCTTCTACCTTAGGAGTGTCAGGGTCACAGGCCTGCCCCACTTCACTGGGTTTCTGGTCAAAACTCTACCATCTGAACTGTCTCCAGCCTGGTTTTGGGTTTTTGAGGTTTAGGATCTCACATGGCCCAGGTTGGCTGCACTAACTGTGTAACCAAGAATGACTCTGAACTCCTGATCCTCCTGCCTCCACTTCCTAAATCGCAGAAGTTCAGTCTGGTTCTTCCTTCCAGCCCCATGTTCGCAGAAATAAGACTCAAACTCAAAATATATTTACAAACACCTTGGCCATATCTCTTATTAGATCATAACATATATAAACCCATTTATTTTAGTCTGCATTCTGTCAAGTGGCTGATTACCTGTGCCCAGTGCTATGTGTCAGTCTCCTCACATCATCCCAGGTGGATCTCTTGCGCCTGGGTATATCCCAGGATGCTTTCTTCTCTTGGATGTCTGTTCTACTTTTCCTATAGGCCATAGTTTTTTGGTTTTGTTTTAATTGACGGGTGATACATCTATACAATGCTTAAGATACTCTTTCTACACTGCCTGTTGGGACTACAGGCATACCGTATTATATCCAGTTTGTGGGGTGCTTAGGACAGGACCCAGGTCTTGTGCATACATACAGGCCAGCATTCTATAAACTGAGCTACAACCCCAGGCCAAAGTTTACATGTGGCAAGTATGTCAGGACTAGTAAGAAAACTATAGAAATCATTAATTTTCCATTTGGAAAACTCCTAATTCTAAAATTAGAAGTTAAAATTTGTTTGAGACATGGTTTCACTTTGTACCCCAGACTGGCCTCAAGCCTCTGGCCATTCTCTTGCCTCAGCCTCTCCAGGGCTGGAATTATAGTATGGGCCACTATGCAGGGCACATTTTGGTGGTATCAGGGAATTGAACCTGGAGCCCACTGAGCAAGTGAGCTATGGCCTCAGCCCAGGAGCTGAACTGTCCCTCATAACCCATGTCCACCTAGAGCCTCCAAACGTGAATCACTTGGTACGTACCAAGGGCTAAGTTGAGGCCATGGCAGATTAAAGTGGGACTTACCACTGAGACATTACTAAACTGAGAGCCTCCTTACAATAGACAGAAAAGGACTCATGGTGACAGAGGAGCTGTGGATGTTCAGAGACTGGAATGCTGAGGCCGTAGCCAGAGACCTAGGGCTGCTGGTGGCCACCAGGGACTAAGGGGGAAGACGTGAAGACTTTTCCCTGACAGCCTCCTCCAAGTTGGAACCAACCCTCCAAATGGTGTTTCAAGGTTCTGTTCTCTAGAGCTGTGAGAAATGTTTGTTTTTATAATCTACCAGCCATGGCAATGCATTACACTAGCTCTAGGAAACAAATGTAACATCACACAGGAATAAGCTTCAGGCGTGTTGAATGTCAAACCCTCTAAAGGCAGTTGGAGAAATTTCAAATATTATTTTTATAATTTACAGGGTAGAGAAAACAAAGACACAAGCTCCAGACGTGAGTAGGGGTTTAGACTAGAGTGGGATGGCTCTGTATGCATCTCACATCAGTGAGGTCAGTGAGATGACTCAGAGGTTTAAGTGCTTGCCACCTGGCCTGGCAACCTGTGAATTCCATCTCCAGGACCCACATGGTGGAGAAAGAACCAACTCTCACAACTGACTCGTCTGTACACATGCTTGCACACATACATGTGGTGCACAAATAAATATCTTTAAAAGTTTTACAAATAGTTATTCAAATGAATAGAAATAAAACAGGTGCCGGGCGGTGGTGGCACACGCCTTTAATCCCAGCACTTGGGAGGCAGAGGCAGACTTCTGAGTTCGAGGCCAGCCTGGTCTACAGAGTGAGTGAGTTCCAGGACAGCCAGGGATACACAGAGAAACCCTGTATCAAAAAAACAAAACAAAACAAAAAAACAAACAAACAAAAAAAACCCCAGGCCAATACAAACTTTGGAATATTTAAATAACTGATGCTATCTGGAAGGCTAAAAAGACTAAAAGATATAGGCATTATTTTATAGTGCTAATGTAAGATAAATATCTACTAAAAGAATATTTTTGCTTGCCATGTGGTATGTAACTCTATAATACCAGCACTTGGGGGGTTGAGGCAGGAGGATCATGAATTTGAGGTCCTGGGGTACACACCAAAAATATTTTAAAACTCTAAATAACTAGTAACACTAATTAAATATTTTGCAGAATGTTCTAACTACAACACAATGGAATACTATATAGACATTTAAAAAGAGAACTATTGATAGGGTTTGCCTCTGTGGTACAATGCTTGTGGAGCAAACACAAGACCCTGTATTCCATCTTCCTCACTGGGGTGAGGGGAGACAGACAGAGAGACAGAGAAAGATACACACAGAAAGAGAGAGGCAGAGACAGACAGACACTAGGCCAACAATGCAGAGAAAGGTCTCCAGAATATACTAAGAGGGAGAAGATGGGTGAGAACAAATTACTCAACCATAAGTGTAACTGATGTGATTTTGACCACAGCAGTTAGAATGTGCTGGGCACATGCTGTACTGTGTGGTCACACAGCGCTCACCGGGAAGGCCATCGAACTGCTTGCCTCTACAGAAGGCTGCCCATGTGCTTGTTCTCAGTGTGCATTTGTGATTATGGAACAATGGAGACTTCTGCATTTCCCTCCATTTACTTCCATGATGTCTGAGCTTTCCCTACAGAAGTGACTCACTGCTTAGCACATAAGTAGGGAAACATAACAGACATCCTAAAAGCGATGGAGCTAACTGTGAAACCTGCAGGATGCTGTAAAATGCTGTTTACTGTCCTGTCCAGGTGTTTTGAAATCTACTCAGAAAATAGACTTTAAGTTCTGTCAGAATAGATACATGCATATCATATGCCAGCCACAAGGATGACATCATTTTCTCAAGTGTCAAAACATCACATAAGTGCCTACTAAGCAATTTCTCTGATTCTTCCAACAAGATTGGAATAGGACACTGGAGTCCAAAGAGGAGAAATACGCAGACAGGCACACAGCCAACCCTTGTTGGCTCACTTTATTAAAATAATAAATAAATAAATAAATACATACATACATACATACATACATACATACATAATTTATTTTATTAAATAAATTTTTATTTAATAAAACGAGGCCCCTCATTTTATTGTTCTGTCTCCTCCAGGACTATGATAAAGACTAAGGAATAATATACACGGAAACATTTAGTCATGTACAAAATACTGTACGCAACCACTCTATTGTATTGCTCCCTAAACCCACTTGCTCTTGAACAGTGTAGTGTAGTGTAGTGTGCCATTGTGTCTGTCCACAGGCTGCTAGACTCTAAACACAACATGTTAAGTGTTCAAGACAAGGCAAGGCTGACTTCAAATTCACTATGTAGCTAAGGAACCTAGAACTTCTGATTTTCCTGCCTCTCTTTAGATTACAGACATGCTACATATAACCATGCTTGGCTTTATGGATTACTGGGGATTGGTCCCAGCTCAAGAGATGCATCAGAATCTAGCAGACACTAGACTGGAGACATAGCTCTGTCGGCAGTGTTTACTGAACTATACACAGAGGTATGAATTCCATCCCCAGCATCCCATAAAACAAGGATATGGTTTTGCCCACTTGCAATTCCAGCACTTGAGAGGAAGTAAAAGCAGGAAGATCAGAAGTTCCAGGTCATCCTCAGCTCCATGAAGAGTTCGAGGCCAGATAAGGGTTTATGAGATACTATATTTTATTTTTCTGTTTGCTGTAAAGAATCCAACAGGAGAAGAGCTGAAGAAACAGAAAAGAAGGCTGGAGGTGGCCATAGTATTGGTAAGATATTTAGGGGCTGGTTGGTTTGTTTGCTACTGGGGATAGAACCTGGGCCTTGTGCATTCTAGGGAAGTGCACCACCTGAGCTTCCTCCCAGCTAGCTACCTGCCCGTCCTGTAAGTGGTTTTTGTGGGAGAAATTACTGGGAGCTAGACTGCGATGATTGTACTAATTAACATCAATTTTATGAAGCAGATGTTTTTATATTTATCAGCATACAACTTCTACACAATGGGCGGTCATCCTCATCTATACAGTTGTCACCTGATTGAGGAAGTGAAAGGGGTTATGAAAGGTGATTCCAATACAGTCAATGAGAAGTCTAAGTTGGAAGCGTCTGGGAGCTTGCATGTATGCATGACTGAGTGCCTCTGCTGTGACCGTGGGAATGGGAGCTGCTGAAGCTAACTGGAGATTATGATCTGCTTTGCAAGAACGGGCATGCACAGGGAGTGAGCCATAGTATCAATCAAAACAAAACTGGTGTCAAGGATGTAGGGAACATTTGGAACCATCCAAATGTCATTCAAAACAGCAAATGCCAGGATGTTATAGTAGATTCAGAAATGAGGGACAGAAAAAGAACCAGTCATCATGAAAAGCTGTATACTGAAACAGCCTGTAAAGAAGCGCCAAGAGATTGCCCAGGCGTGATAGGCTGGGCATGATGGCTCACACCACACTTTTAATCTCAGTACTTGGGAGACAGAGGCAGGCAGATCTCCCTGAGTCCAAGGCCAGTCTGGTCTATGTAGTGAATTCTAGGATAGCCACAGTTACATAGTGAGACCCTGTCTCAAAAAGAAAGAGAAGAGGAGGAGGAGGAGGAGGGAGAGGAGGAAGAGGAGGAGGAGGAAGAGGAGGAGGGGGAGAGGGAAGGGGAGAGGAGGGG
>JANHMN010000002.1:44019293-44081951 GCA_030674055.1 Rhabdomys pumilio
GAGGAGGAGGAAGAGGAGGAGGGGGAGAGGGAAGGGGAGAGGAGGGGGAGGGGGATGAGGAGGAGGGGGAAGGAGGAGGAGGAAAAGAGAAGGAGGAGGAAGAGGAGGAAGAAGAAAAGAGAAGGAGGAGGAAGAAGAGGAGGAGGAGGAAAGAAAAGAAAAGAAAGAAAGAAAGAAAGAAAGAAAGAAAAGAGAGAAAGAGATGGAGAGGAGGAGCAGGAAGCATCAAGAGAAGGCTGGGGAGATAGCACAGAGGTTAAGAGCACCGGTTACTCTTCCAGAACATCTTGGGCTCAATACCCAGCACCCATATGGTGGCTCACAAAATTCTTTTAACTCCAATTCCAGGGAATCTGATGCCTCCTTCTGGCCTGTTCAGCTAATGTATGGACATAAACACATGCAGGCAAAGCATCCACACACATAAAAATAAAACAAACAAACAAAACACTAATTGAGAATTAGATTTGACACAGGAACTAAAACTACAATATATTGTTTCTTTCACTTTCTTCTTTGTTTCTTTCACTTTCTTCTTTGTTTCTTTCTTTGTTTGTCTCTTTCATTGTTTCTTTGTTTCTTGATTTCTCTGTATAGCCTGGCTATCCTGGCTAGCTCTGTAGACCAAGCTAACTACAACTCAGAGATCTACCTGCTTCTTCTTGAATGCTGGGATTAAAGGTGTGGGCTACTGCCCTTGCTAAATATATTCCTCTACTCTAGGGTGGTAGCAAAAAAAAAAAAAAACAAAACAAAAACAACAACAACAACAAAAAAAACAACTGAGTGTGGTGGCACATACCTGTCTTCCAGGACGGAAGCAGATGAATTGTGAATTTGGGTCAACCTGAGCTACATATCAAGTTGCAGGCCAGGCTAAACAATATGGTGAGACCCCGCCTCAAACAAAACAAAATAAAACAAAGCAAAACAAAACAAAACAAAACAAAACAAAACAAGACAGGATGTTAATAGCATCAATTTCTAACACTGATAAGGCCACTCCACCCCCTATTTCCAAAATGGTCCTAGGGCTCTTAAGCACAGTCACATTTGATCCAGTTATTATGGGTTTCAGCAGCTTCACAAAGATCCACCTGCCTCTTCCTCCTGCATTCTGGGATTAAAGGCATATACCCCGTGCACAATGAGGAGATGCTATTAATATTTCATGGACATAGACTAGATAATTTTGACATCCTGTAACTTTGCTCATTTGTTTGTTTGTAGTGGTGGGGATCAAACCTTTAGGAGATTATAGACAGGGGAGCCAAAATGGAATAACAAGTCTCAGTCAAGCCTGGTGGTACAGGACTGTAATTCTAAATACTTCAGAGGCTTAGGTAGAAGGATCACAAGTTCAAGGCTTGCCTGGGTTGATAGTAAGATCAAGACCAGCCTGGCAACTGAATGAGAACCTGTCTCCAAAGAAAAAGTAAACTCAGAGCCAGGGTGTAGCTCTATGCCAGGGTAGTTGTCTAGCATGTATGATTTAATTTTGCTTTATTTATTCTTATGTATCCAAGACTGACCTTAAAATCAGTATGTCGTCAAAAATGACTTTCAACCTTTAATCTGCCAGTTTCCACCTCACAAATGCTGGGATTACAGTCAAGTACCAGCACACCCAGTGAATGCCATGCTAGCGATCAAACCCAGGAATTTGTTCACAATAGATAGCACATCACCAACTGAGCCACACCCCCAGCTCCTTTACTTCAAGGTATCAGAGACTGAATGTGTACCTTATGTGTGTGATTTCATGTTATCAAGGTCTCTATAATACTTTGTATCATCTATATACACCCATGCCACAGAATAACAGAAAATTATTTTTAAAAGCCTGGTTCATTTGTGAGACTATCACATGCTCATTTTTATATACAAATTTTTCTTCCCTATAAACTTCCACACTATGTTTATCTTTTTTTCCACTATATTTATCTTAAAAACATATCACGTTTTTCTCCAGCCAAAGGCAGCTCCCGTTTTGCTTATTATAAACAGCTGACCTACTGTTACTTATCCTAAGGCACTTTTAAAAACTTTTAAAATTACACTCACTCATTCATTTACTATTTAGTGTGTGTGTGCACATACACACACACACACACACACACACACACACACACACACACGTAGGTTAAAAGATGGCAATTGAAGCTCCCTGAATTGTACATCAAGAACCTATTCAGTGGATTAGCAGGCCATGAGGAAGTGTGTGCAGTCTGTCTCTGAAGAAATATAAGTAAGGTGGAGGAAAGTTGGGGTATTTGGGTCTCTCCTTATACCAGGTGTCAGGGATCATACTCAGGTCTCTAGGCTTGGTGGCAAGTGTCTTTCCCACTGAGCCATTGGCCACAACAGAGTTTTTAAACCCAGGGTCTATCTGTGTTCTTTTAAAACAGCCTACTTTTTTTTTTTAAAAAAAAAACTAATCTCCTAAGTTGAATTTGCGTTTAATATTATTATTAAAGACAATATAATGGAGTTGGGAGCTTCAGAAGGAAGAATGGTTTCGAGTTGTAGCAGATAGTAACCACTGAAAATGGATACACAAAAGGACAACCAGCAAGAACCAGTGTGAATGTGGACTGGACATAGTAGCCTTGGTTCCAGATTCTCTGTAACAGTGCAGGAAGCTCAGAAACAGAGAAAGAAAAACAGAGGGCCATGAGCTGATGACGGCAGTGAACCTGGGTCACCACTCCTCGCCTCTAGTCTTTCAAAGGCTATCCACTTCCCTATGACAGCTCTCAGCACTAAAGATCTGGCTCCACCCAATTCTTCAGCCTCTACTTGTACCTCTGCTTTTGACTTTCAAAACTCCATGGCCTAGCCAGGTCTTTTCTTCTTCATGGCTCTGCACACATTGCTACTTTGGTTTGTCATGCCTTCACTTCCAAATTGCTTCAGCTTAAAAAAAAAAATCACTTCCTTTGAGAAAGCTTCCCCAGAGGCATTCCACACCCACACTCTCTCAGTGCACTGTCCTTACTTGGCTAGGTACCTATCATGATTACATCTTCATAGCGTGAACACTATCTCCTTACATGAAGTCAGCTTTGTGATGGCAGGCATTTGATGTATCCAGTTCTTCGCTGAATTCAGCACCTAGCATAGGAGCTTGTCATCAGCAGGAACAGGCGTTCAATATATTTATTACATGAGTGAGGGAGTGACAGAAGCCGTAGGATCTAGGTTGTTTTGTTTGTTTGAACCAGCTCTCCATTCCCTCATCTGTTAAACTGGGATAATGGTAATTACAAACTCCAGAACTGCTTGTGGATTAAGAGTCAAGGTTGCAGTATGCTTGGTATGTGCAGGACACATAATACGAACTAGGAAACATTAGCTATTACCACCATTAAGAGGAAACTCTCCGAGTATCTCTTAGACATTGTCAGTAGGGATATGAAAATAATACTCTTCCTTATAATTGTAAACACAGACAGACCATACCACTTAACAATCTTACTCCTAGGCATACACCTAAGCCAACAAAACACTTAGACAAAACTTTAGACAGGAATGTTTACAGCAGCTTTATTCACCCACTTTATTCACAACTTCTCAGAATTTAAAACAACCCAGATGTTTCCAAATCACCTCGGAGATAAATCAACAGAGCGAGACACAAACTGATGACACAAATAATAACACAGATGAATCACAGAGCCATTATGCTAAGTGAGAGAAGACAGAGTCAAAAGGTGACATGCTGTAGGACTCCATTCATGTGGAATCTATATGACATTCCGGAAAAGTCAGGCCAGTGATTTCTAGACAATAGAGTGGGTGTGAAGGAAAGTAGGGGATAATGGAACTGTCCCAACTGCACTGTGGTGTGCTGACACGATGACATGCATTTATCAAAGCTCACAGCACTGGAAACTGAAAAGGGCTAATTTCACTGTATGCAAATAATATCTAATTTAAAATAAAAAAATAAGACATGGTAAAACTGCATGTTCCTTCAGGAACGGTACATGTGCTTTCCTTCCCCCCTCTCTCTCTACTCACTCTACTCCTTTCACCTGTCTATCTTATTTTTATTTTAATTCTATGTGTATGGGTATTTTGCCTATATGTATATGTGTACATCATGTGCATGCCTGGTGTCCATGAAGCCATAAAAAGGTGCTGGATCCCTTGGAACTGGAGTTACAGATTGATGTAAGCCAACATGTGGGTGCTAGGAATTGAATCCTGGTCCTCAGGGAGAGCAGCCAGTGCTCTTAACTGCTGAGCCATCTCTCTGTCCTCTTCATTTTTAAATTATGTATACATGCACCATGTGTGGGCATTCCTGGAAGGGATGTTTGATGCCTTGGAGCTGGAGTTACGTGGTTGCCAGCTGCTCAATGAAGGTACTGGGAACTGCACTTAGGTCCTGGATCCTCTGGAAGAACTACAAGCACTCTTAATGGCTCAGCCATCTTGCCAGCCTTTGGTTTTGATTTTAAGACCGAATCTCATTACATAGTCCAGCTGGCCTCCAACTCTCCATCTTTCTGCTCCAGTTCCCAGAGTCCTGGTATTTACAGGCATGTGCTGCCACATCCAGAAGGCACCTAGAGTTTCTGATAATAAAAGTACCGTATGTTCACTGTAGATGTGTGGGAGAATAAAGAAAAAATGTTTCATTGTCATTTGCTTTTGGTCAAGACAGTTAATTCCTTATCCACCTACCCTCCATCTTCCAAGTGCTGGGATTATAGACAAGCTTGTACCATCACATCCAGCCAATTTTGCTCTCAGAAATAAATATTCTGCTTTCTGAAATACACTGCGGATACATTCCCATGTCATTAGATAATTTTCAAAACCATAATTTTATGAGTCAATAATATATGTGTGGAGGTCAAAGGGCAACTTGTGGAAGTTAGGACTCTCTTTCTAACATGTGGGTTCCAGGGATGAATTCAAGCATCAAACTTGGGAGCAAATGCTCTGCTGGCTGAGCCATCTCGATGTCTCCCTCACACTCCTACAATTATATTTTTAAGCATTTGTTTTTGGTTGCTAAAAATTATACTATACTACTCATAGTTTTTTTTTCTGCAAACTAAAACAACAATAAAATTTCATTCCTAATACTGCAATTTTTTAAATAAAAAAGCAAATTATATTATTCCTAAAGCAATTTCGATAAAACAATATGTAAGAAAAAACTAGAAGTTCAGCAGGGCCAGATACTCCTTGGTCGAGGGTTTCACAATGTTGAACTGGTAAGGCAACCCTTCCCTTGGCTGCAATTCCCTCATTGTTCCAGCGCCTGCTGGAAAAGTGGTTCCACAGGGCGATCTGGCTCCTCTTTTTGTGATGTACGAGGCTAAACACCCTAACATTTCCTGTACTACCTGCCTAAGTTTGCATAATACTTCCATATTTAATGCTCGCCCTATCTAACGTAGTGTAAACAGGGCAGATGGGAGTACTTTGTTCAAGATCACAAGGTTATCAAGGGTGTAAACAAGGATGTACAGCCCGGACATTCGGTCTCAAAAACCAAGCACTTCCTAGCTTTGGATCGCTTTTTCCCTTACTCCTCACCCTAGTTAGGAGGCTTCAGACAATTCTGTCCAGTGGACAGACCCAAAAGAGCAGACCCAAACCTCAAATGTCCTTAGCAACACTGCCACTTACCAGTTGGGGTCATTTCACTCCCGATGGCAGGGGGGACACAGACTGCCCTAGACCAAGGGGATCCAGCGAGCGGGTTGCACGTTGGCTTCCTGGCCAGCGGAGCTTACTGCCCATTCATTGAGACACTGCTGGGGATACCGCTCTTTGGGGAGCCCCCGCTCTCCAACGACACTACGGCGCTGGTGGGGGACGCGCCCTGGGCAAGGTGGAGAGGGCTCCCAATATTAAGAACCCGACACATGCGACCAGGAACCTGTGGTTAAGGGCTATCTGGAGATTTCCCAGGGACTTGACAGCCATGTCTGCGGAAATCAGTCCTCCGCTATCCCAGAGTTCCCCGGTTCACGGAAGTGCCCGGATCTCCGGAAGTGCGGGGATAGCAGAGCGAGTAGCGGCTCCCTCGAGCTCTGTACCAGGAGGGTTGCTGTTCTGGGGTCCTGGTGACAGACAGATCACGAGCAGGGTTGGAGAAGGCGTCGTGGGGCTGAGCGGCGGGATGATGGAGGAGGAGGAACTGGAGTTTGTGGAGGAGCTGGAGGCTGTGCTGCAGCTCACGCCAGAGGTGCAACTAGCCATCGAGCAGGTGAGCGCTCCACCCCCTCAGGAGGGAGCTTTGGTGGAAGGGGCGGCTCTGGGCCTGGGGTCGAATCCACTCTTCTAGGCTGAAAGGTGGTGACTCGAATGCACAGCGGAAAGCTGAATGGTAGTGAAGTGGGAATGGGTTTTTCAGCCTGGGGACCGAACACGTCTTCTCTAGGCTCTTTCTTTCGAGGTTGTCACGCCCTGCTGGGTTTGGACCGAGATTTGCTCTTTGACAGAGTGAACCTAGAAGGAGCCCTGTGACTGGAGAATTCGCATAATGGGGTATTTTAAGACCTCATTCATTTTTCAGTTAGTGCTACTTATCCCGTTTTTCAAGTTAAGCTCTTGGAGTGGTTTGGAATTGGCAGTGGGATACTTTTTCATCATTGCGGAAACTAATGATAGAATAGGGTGTGGGGTGGCATTCTGGAAAATGGCCCTTGTGCTGGTGTGTTGTGTCTGTGTGTGTTGACGCAAGCCCCAGTCATCTGGGAAGAGGAAGCTTCAGTTGAGAATTGCTTCCCACGGGCAAACCTGTGGGGGCATTTTTTTGGTTGATGCTGTAGAATGACCCAGCCCACTGTGGAAGGTACCACCCCTGGGCAGCAGGTTCTGAGCTGTATAGAAAAGCAAGCTGAGCAAGCCATGGAAAGCAAGCCAGTAGGTAACATTCCTTCGTGGTTTCCGCTCCATTTCCTGTCTTGGCTTCACCTGATGATATACTGTAACCTGTAATCCAAACAAATTATTTACTTCCCAAGTTGTTTTTGGTCATGCTGTGTTATCACAGCAATGGAAAGGAAACTAAGACAGATCTTTACCATAATTAAAAAGTTGAGGGCTAGTAAGATGGTGCAGTGGGTAAAGGCACTGTGCCACCAAGCCTGCTGACCTGAGTCTCTTCCCCAGGACCCTCAAAACAGAGAGAGAAAACTACTCCTGACCATAACATACACACACACACACACACACACACACACACACGACTGCACACACGAATATATATCTCCCCACCCCCTGATCTACAAAGTGAATTCCAGGACAACCAGGGATACACAGAAAATCCTGTCTTGAAAACAAACAAATAAAAAAAAGTTTGAATGGCCCATATATGCTGATTATTAATAGTAGAATTAATATTTTACTTGGGCAATGGTCACTAAGTGAGACACAGGGAAGAGAGGACTCTTAGGGATCGTCTTCAGTGTCACCCAAATTTAAAACATTCTCAACCTTTTAAGATTTGTCCTGTATTTATGTGTATGTGACCTGTGCATATGTCCCCTTGAAATTCTTTAAACTGCCCATGAAGTACAGTGTCTAAACATCTTTTGGCAAGTCTATAATTTTTCTGCCAACGCTGAGGCCTGGCCTTTTCCCTGTAGGTGTCACCGGCTGAAGTAGCTTAAGTCAAGGGCTGTGTTGTGTGAAATCTCTTAATGCCTGGGATTAAACCCAGGAACAGGAAGAGAAGAATGAAGAAACTGGGAGCAGTTAGGAAGTGAATAACCCACTTCCTCATACCAGCTCCAAATGACAGGCCCTGTTCCCAGCACTCCCTTTGCCAAGGGCTTTTCATTAATTCTATAATCATATGTATGTGTGGTGTATTCTCACCATAGGTGTACAGCACAGAAGCGAAATGCTAAACTTTGAAAAGAAATGACTAAGTTCCACCTGTCACTGGCTTTGCCTCCACTTGCCCTCTCCATCCTAGAAGCCATAACTCTTCTAATAACCATCTTCTACATTTTCTAGGAAGTCATACTGCTTCATTCCTTTTTATTCTTAAATAAAAAGTTACTTATTTACTGTTTATGTGTATATGTGTGATCCTAAGTGAGTTTATGTGCACCATGTAAATTCAGGAGCCCTTAAAGGCCAGAAGATGCATGAGATTCCCTGGAACTGGAATTGGAGGCAGTTGCAAGGAACTACCATACAGGTTCTAGAAACTGAACCCAAGTCTTCTGCAAGAGTAGCCATTGCTCTTAACCCTGAACCATCTCTCCAACTCCGGATTCTTTAACTCTGTATTTCACAGACTGGTTTGATGAAGATACCTTTGCAGAGTTATTATCTGTCTTGAGTTAGTGAAATTCAGAACCCAAGGGATCACTTTTTTTTCCTACTTTGTTTTATTCTTACATTAGTATACATGTGCACCATTATACTTGTAGAGATCAGAGGATAAATTGCAGAGTTAAGTCAATTCTCTTCTATAACACGTGGGACCTAGGGACTGAACTCAGGTCATCAAGCTTAGAGGAAATTATTTTACCTGCTAAGTCTAATTTTGCTAGTCTGTGCACCCTGCTACCCTGTTTTGGAAACAGGATCTCATGTAGGCCTTGCCCTCACAATGGAGCTAAGATTGACCTTGAATTCCTGATCCTCCACAATCACTCTGGTACAGATATGCACACACATCACCTCCCCATGCTATGATTATGGGCATATACCACCATGCTCCAGCCTTTTATAACCCACCCTGTTACACATTTTTCAAATTTTGACTTTTGTGAGGACTTAGTTATATTTCTCAAGATAGTTTAATTTTGTTAACCTGAATGTCAATTCTCCATTTTTAAATACTATCTAAAGCACAAAGATTCCTTTAAGACAAGCTGAGGCTGTAGCTTAAGTGATACAGGGTTACTTAGCCATGGAGGAGGCATGGGGTTTGAGCCCCAGCACCACATAAATTACACATACACACACACACACACGTACATATTGTTTTTGTATGCAGAGGTAATGAAGCTTTTTTCTTCTTTTCCCCAGTGTTTGAATTGAACCTGGCACCTCTGGGTAGACATCTCACCACTGAGTTGTTTCACCAGCCCAAAGAAGGGCAACAGAGTGCCATCTAACTCGGGCTAGCCTCAGGCTTGCTGTGTCGCTGACAGTGATGACTTTGAATGCCTGATCCACTTGCTTACACCTAGTGCTGAACTGACAGGCTTTGGGACACCACATGTGACTCTAGACAGACAGACATAGGAAAGTACTGGATAGGTAAATGTTGCTTCAGTGCATGTGACTGCTGCTGTTCAGATGCCAGAGATAGCAGTCTGTCATCAAGGCTTCTGAGTCCTCTGTTAGTAGGAGGTGCCCACACTGCTGTCTCTACCGTGCTGCAGTGTCAGCACTGCAGGTGCTGAAAAGTCAAGATTAACGTTGGTAGGTGTTTCTTGGGTCCCATCCTAAAATCTCTCATATACATGTTGGGTTTTGTTTTGTTTTCTCCTGTGACAGTTTTGGCTGTCTGAAATCTTGAAACAAAAATATTAGCAGAAGCCAGACATCTGGCATACTCCTGTAATCCAAGTACTTGGGAGGCTGAGTCAGGAAGAGATTGAGGGTAGCCTGGGCTATATAATGAGTTGCAGGTTAGCCTGAGCTACATAGTAAGACCATCTCTCAAAAAAAAAAAAAAATCAGAAAACATTGTCTGCAGGCCTATGTTCACTCTGAAGTCTCTCAGGTTGGCTTTCTTCTTGCTTCTGATCGTTGCCAGTGCTGTTTAGTTCCCTTGACTTGAAGATGTCGCTCCCATCCCACCTGTTTCCTTATGGCTTTACTCTCTTGTTTCCTTGATTCCTGTGTCCCAGCATCTAACTATTTTCTTGAGTATCTGTTATATGTGAAGTATTATAAAATGAAAAAAAGTTGGAACTTTTCTGGTTTTGTTTTGTTTTATATTCAAGAGCTTACTGTCGAATACTAAGATTGAATTTCAAATCCATTTTTTACAGCTTTATTTCCTTGTTTTAAGTATCATTCTGTGTGTGTACATGATGTGATGTGATGTGCTGGTGCACATGCCATAGCACATATGTGGAAGTCAGAAGACAACATTGTGAAGTTGGATTCTGGGGATCCAACTGGGGTTGGTAGGCTTACATGACAAGATGACTCTGAGTCATCTTGCTGGCCCCATTCCTTTCAATCGGAACAACAGCAGCAGCAACAACAACAAAAACCCCAAACAATATATATATCTCTGTGGTGTCTAACTGAATGTTTTAATCAATAACCCCCTGTTTTTATGTAGGTATTCCCAAGCCAAGATCCGCTTGATCAAGCCGACTTCAATGCCGTGGAGTATATCAATACTCTGTTCCCAACAGAGCAAGTAAGTAGACAGCTTTAGGTTTCCTTCATCCTGGTGGCTTCTGGCTTATCCTGTATGTCGTGATTGGTGTGATTATCGAATGACATTAAGTTCAAATCAAATTCCATTGTAACCAATGGGGCCAGTTAGTAAATTGAACTAGCATGGAGTTCTTTGTCGAGCATATTATCAGAGACTGTACCTTTAGTTTGTGAGAGTCCCCCTTAGTGCTCACAGAGCTTTGTGTTATAAACTGTGGTTTCATAACGTAGGGAAGAAAAGTGGGAGTGAGGTAGACAGGATAAACCCCAAGTTACAAAGCAGCTTTTAAAATGTAAAGATGCAGGCATTTTGTTTATGTTCTCTTGTGTTGTGATTTGCCTAGATGGGGTTTTCTTTCAGTAATTCAGAGTTAGAAGCTGGAAAATTGGGGAAAAGCCAGGTAGATATATTCTCTCCCCTCCTGCCCCTGGCAGGATCTAACATAGCTCAGCATGGCTTCACTGTATAGCCAGCATGAGCCTCTTACTGCTGCCTCCTCAGTGCTGGGATGACAGATGTGTGCCACCATGCCTAACTTTGGGTTTTCATTTCTTAACTAAGCAAATGTTTACTGGGTACCTGTCATGTGCTGTCACTGTCCTAAGCACTGGGATGTCAGGTGTGTGCGACCATGCTGGACTTTGGGTTTTTCAGTTGTTCACTAAGTGAATGTCAGCCACTGTCCTGGGCACGGGGATGCATCCTTGCACTGAGATGTGCACGGTCAGCAGAAGGGATGCTGTTGAATGCTATGAGGGAGCTAGAGAAGGAAGAGTGCAGGAAAAAGACAAGAGGTTCCTTAGGAAATCAAACCCCGGGAGCTTTTAGGCAGTTCATGAAGTGCTCATTTATTTAGTCAGCCAATCAAACTCGCTGGTTGTTTATGAAGCATATAGTAAGTATTAGGAACTGTTTTAGAAACTGGAGAGAAGTGGTCAACATAGCACTTTTTCTGGTCTCATGGAGTGCTGGAGGAAGACAAGAACTAAAAAGTGTCTCAAGTGCCTACTCTGCCTAATTTGGTAGAGCTGAATGGGAGAGATTGATTCAAAGATGGAAGTCAACCACCAGATGGTCTTTACTAACAAAGAACTTACGGTCCATTTTGATAATTCAGCGTAGAATTGTCTTTGTCAGTGGTGATCATTGTATTGTACATAAGCCCTAACTACTACCACAACCACACTGTTAAGAGTTAGCATTGATCTGGTATTGATTGCACCAGACATTCTAAACATTTGTCAATGATGGGTTCTCCATGTGTTATGGATCGTGAGCAGAGTGACAAGTACCCATGACAGCTCAGCTGAAATGTGACAGGGGCCATATTAGACATGGTGAAAGCAAGCTTAAGAATCCAGAGGCTCTGCTGAGGAAATGGCATGGTAGGCCACAGGAAGGATGTTAAACTTTGGTTGTAGCCTGCCCCACTTGGCAGCTGTTGGCACCTTTACTCGACACTGCAGGGGGAAGAAGAGCAGGGGTCAGTGGTGAGCAGGGTCAGTGGAGGGTGTGAGCAGTGGAGGCCGTGAATTGCTCACTTGTAGCCATGGAGTGGACATATGCAGGTGATATTCCAGAGTGTGGTACCTTCCCCATCTCTGCTCACATCCTAACAAACACCTTCATACTGAACTTACCAACAGCATCCCATCTTCTTCTGTTTTTAACTTTAATAACAAAGTTATCTTTTTTAAGTCTAATTTTTAAAAATTCATTAATTCTAAAAATAAAATTTGAAAAACGTTACATTGTGTGATTGTCTTTTTGGAAATGTTTTAAGTAGCATAGACTTCACTGCTCTACATTTCTGCAAGAAGGAAATTTGGGGTTAGCTAGTGATAGAGATTTGATAACAACTAGCTTAGAGGTGACCAGTGTAGCCGTCTGAGTATGTTACTTCTGTCTTATCATGAATTCTGGTGTGCTGGACACGGTGAGGCACAGCTTTAACCCCAGCACTCAGGAGCCAGAGGCAAGGAGATCTCTGAATTCAAGGCCAACCTGGTCTGCAGAGTGAGTTTCTGGGCAACCAGGGCTACATAGCAAGACTCTGTCTCAAAACAACAATAAAAACAATGGCAATTTAACTAAACAAACAAAAAAACACATTACTATTAGAAAATTTGTAGAATTTTTCCTAACTACTAATAGAAAGCTATAGTTAGGAAGTCACCAGGTTTTCACCTTTCTGAAATGATTGTATATGCACACATACACACAAACACACACACACACACACATTTTTTAAGTAAAGCATTTGTTAACTCCTCAGCTTCAGTTTTGTGTCTTGTCTGATTATGCTTCTACATGCATGATAGTATGCAATGAAGTTTCTTCTAGTGAGTCAGAAAATGCAGAACAGAGAGGGTCAGGTCACACTTTATTTTCCTGGATCTAGAGTTAGATTGCTAGGTCATCAACCAGCCCAGATCCCCATGGTCTTCACAGAAAAGTAGAAAGTGGTGGCCTAATTATCAGTTCTTTTAACTCTTGGACAAAATACTCATACATACAACGGACTTATAAAAGATACTTAATTTCAAATTAGTTAGTTTCAGAGATGTCTATATCTGAAGATTTAGTGGCATTGTAAGTGAGGTGATGAGGCTGTATTCCTCTTAAGTGGCCCAGATATGTATGGATGCTGTGGCTGAAGTGGGGGCCACAAATCCTCAGATATCTCTCCTTCACCAACTTTAAGTATGAGGGAATCCCAGCTTTCTGTATATGACAGCGTCCCCTAAGTGGTGCTCGAGAGGAGCCATATGTGCTGCCAATAATCTGGAAAACATTTTCAGCTTCCTTACAGTGAATCTTTAAAAAATCAGTTTTCGTATTATTGGAGGTTTGAGAGGAGATGCTATGAAATTTATGAAAACCACTAGCACTTGAAGATTGCCTGAGTCTGGGAATTAAAGACCAGCCTGGGCAACCTAGCAAGACTCCTAGCTCAAGAGAAAAAAACAGGCTGGAGATATAGCTTAGTGTTAGAATATTTCTCTAGCATTTGTGAGGCTAGAGGCTTCATTTCTAATTCTTCAAAGAAGAAAAGAGGGGAAAGAAAAGAATAACATAATCAAGAAATTTGAGCACAGAAAAAGACTTAGCTGAGCACAGTGTCATCTGTGATCCCAGGACTTGGAGGTCAGAGCACCAGTTCAGGTCTAGCTACTAGATACTGAGAGTGGAAACCCAGTGTGGCCTACTTGAGACACTCAAAATAACCCAAACAATCATGTTTGTTTCAGTAAGTCAGAAAGAGAGATGGCTCTGTGGTTATAATACTTGTGGCTCTTACTGAGGACCCAAGTTCAATTCCCAGCACCACCTCACAACCATCTGTAATGCCAACTCCATGATTCCCGTGTCCTTTTATGTTTTTTTTTTTTTCAGGCATCAGGCATACACATATACACCTTCACCGTCATGCATACAGGCACTCACACATAAAATAAATAAAAATCTTTTAAAAACTGTGGTATACACCTTTAATTCCACTGCAGGAGGACCATGAATTTAAGGCCAGTCTTGTCTGATGGCCAGTCTTGTCAAAAACATGTCTAAAAAATTAATTACAATAACACATTACCCCAATCTGTTCTTAAAAACACATCTATTTTCATCGAAGAGTAGAGTGTCACACTCACGGCACTTACACTTTCTTGAGAACATGGGATTATTTTACCAAGGATCTGAATTTTCTCTGATGAGCGTGAGTTATTACAAAGAAGGAAATGATGTTCAATAAACCATTTAGCAGTACAATTCCATTACAGCCAAACCAGATGAGTGGTTGTCAAAGAGAAGATGCCCCATGCAGCAATGTGTCTAGACGCTGGATCCCCAGAGGGCTTCCTTCCCTCTCCTGGGAAGACTCCCATTTCATAGGCTGCACTGAACAGATGGGACATGTCAGCTCTGTCAGACACAGGTGTAAAGGAAGGTCAACCGTTGCAGAGAGATAGCATGGGTGTAGCTCAGAGATAGAGCATCTATGTTCTATTATGGTCCTCGTAGAGACCAGGCTCAACATGAAGGAAAAAAAAAGCAACTAGAATCAGACAGATCTCCAGAACCTTAGACTGTCCTTTCAGAACCCACTTCCTGAGTGCTAACCTGGAGGAGTATGGTAGTGCTCCTCTTATGGCCCAGAGGATTAAGGAAAAGTTTCCATGAGGTAACCAAATGAGTTGACAGCACCCTCTCACTTGTGCTTGTTCAATAGGAAAGCTGTAAATCTATCAGGTAAATCTATCAGGTAATTAAGTGTAGAGTGTGTGTGTGTGGGGGGGGGATAGATAGATAGATCTGGGGTTTTACATGTGTAGGCAAGTGCTCTACCACTGAGCTTATGTCCCTAGTTGAGTCTTCTTTCTGTTCTTTTGATAACCTTGTCCATGTACTGCCATGCTTTTGTTGTTTCCTAACCTACCTGTCCAGTGTCTCTAGGGGTGGGCAGAAGACCATCAGATAAATCTGCTCTTGTGCCCTAATCTGTTTTTCCTATCAGTGGCCCTTGTCTACAGGTCTTTGCTATTTTAGATATTCATGTGTGCAGGCATGTTTGTACCGCTGTGTGTGTGTGTGTGTGTGTTCTTAGAGGTCAGAGGACAGCTTTGGGAGTTGCTTCTATCCACCTACGGTAGTTTCTAAAACTGAGACTCATCAGGTTGGTACAACAAGATCTTTTACCTCCTGAGCCATCTCACTGGCCCTCTCTGATTTTTAAACTGCAGTTCCACATCTGCATAATTATTTTGGATGATTCTTAGAAAGCAGTGTTGTGTGAAGAGGAGGAGGATGAGGAAGAGGAGGAGGAAGAGGAAGAGGACAAGGGGAAGAGGATGAGGACAAGGAGGAAGAGGATGAGGACAAGGAGGAAGATGAGGAGGATGAGGAAGAAGAAAAAAAAAAGAAAAAAAAAACCAATGTAGTTTAGCCAAGACCTTCCTGTCTAAAGATGATTCATTTTTTGAATTATCAAATTAGCAAATGTCTACTGTGGTGCAGTCAGTGTTGACTGGTGTAGAATGGCCTCCCAGGCTTATGAGTGAGTGAAAAGGCATGGTGAAGCCAATCCTTGGATGTGCTTTTTACTCAGACTGTCTGAGAAAAGAAGTCAGAAGCTGGTTCAGAGCCATGGCTTCTGCCAAAGAGAAGCTGCAGTCAGGTGGAACTGGGCAAGCAGAAGCCTGCATTTTACTACATGCTCTTACTGTCTAGATCTCTGCTTGTGTATATGTTTTGACAATTTTAAATACCTTATAAATATTTTGTATTTGTAATTAAAATGATCTTATAGTGTATAATTATATATGACATATACATAATTATCCATGAGTATATAAATCGCATTATCTTGATATGTCCCTCATTTAGAAAGGTGTGGTGACAAAGCAGAATTCCTGGCTGCCTTCATCCAGATTTCTCAAATACTTTTTTTTCTTTTGAAACAGGGTTTCTCTGTGTAATCCTGCTGTCCTGGAACTCACTGTAGGCCTGTAGACCAGGCTAGCCTTGAACTTAGAGATCTGCTTGGCTCTGCTTCCTGAGGAGTGCTGGGATTAATGATGTGTGCCACTATCATCTGGTCTTAAAACAGTTTTTAAGCCTGTGTGTGTGTGTGTGTGTGTGTGTGTGTGTGTGTGTGTAGAGATAGAGACACAGAGAGAGACAGAAAAAGGGAGACAAAGAGACAGGAGGAAAGAGAGGAGGGAGAGGGAGGGGGAGACAGACAGACAGACAGACAGACAGACAGACAATGACTATATACACAGACCAGTAGAAGGCTCAACAGGTAAAGGCACTTGCTGCTAAGCCTGAGGACCTATGTTCAGTCCTAGGACTCACATAACAGAAGAGAACCAACTCTCACAAGCGGCCAGGAACTGACATGCCCATCTTCCTAAGAAGCTCAGGGACCTTGAACAACTTCCCTCCAGAGAGTTGGCAGTGGCAGAGTGGACAAGTGTGTGGTCCTGAACAACTCACCGACTGTTCCTACATGGGCGGTGATTTAAATCACGCACAGTCCAGTTGTGAAGGGACTAACCTAACAGAGTAGGACTAAATTCACCCCACTTGAGTTGTATTTCCTCCTTAAAATAGCTTCTCTTTTCTGAATTTCACCTTCACCTCTGGCTGACTATTCTTGGATTTCTGAAAATTCTAAGTAAACCTTGGCTTAACGGAAATTATGTGGACAGAGTAGTGTGGCATCACAGTTTTGTTCCTGGAAGGTTTCTGGCTTCCTCCTGTTGAGAGCCAGAGCAATTTAAAATTTTTAAGCATAGTTCCTCCTGAGAAAAACTGTTGGGGAGGAGGCAAGGGGAATTAGAAAGTTCCCATCTTCCCATCTTCCACCAGGGGGCACCATTTCACCGTACTTTCTCTCCAGGTCTGTCTGTTTTCACTCTTCCATAGCAGTCAGTAGAGATGAATTACAATATAGGCAGATACTCAAAGGCAAAGAGAAGAAACACTGAAATTATCTTGTCCTGAAGCTACTAATTCATATTTTCTAGATTCCAGCCACTGACTGGAATTATAACTATACAACTACTAATGTATATGGTCTCCTAGACATTTTCCTTACATATCTGCATATATAAAAGTAACTTTATTTGCTTGGTACAGGGTAAGGTATTTTAGAGAGGTATACAGTTTTGTTTGTTTGTTTGTTTGTTTGTTTGAGACAAGGTTTCTCATGCAATCCCTGCTGTTCTGGAACTCACTCTGTAGACCAGGCTATGCCTGGCTTTAGCAGACAAATATTAAGTGAGCAGCTTGATGAATTTTTCCAACTGAAGGGCGCCATCACTCCAGGAGGATCTTGAGGACTAACACAATGTCCTCTGCGAGCCTTTCTTGCTGTGTCAGTCACTGCTTCCTCAGAGAGCTGTTCAGCTTCTAGGGTGGGAAGTAATTCCACCCATTTTGGAATCGCATCAGTGGGGTTGTGTAGTCCGTAGCCTTGATCCTGGCTCTCCCCAGCAGTGGTGTGTAAGAGTTAGACATTTTGGTATGGCTGTATACATTCATTTCATTTCTTTCTATAGCTAATTTTTTTTTTTTTTTTTTTTTTTTGGTTTTTCGAGACAGGGTTTCTCTGTGTAACTCTGGCTGTCCTGGAACTCACTCTGTAGACCAGGCTGGCCTCGAACTCAGAAATCCACCTGCCTCTGCCTCCCAAGTGCTGGGATTAAAGGCATGCGCCACCACCGCCTGCAGTTATTTTTTTTTTTATGATTTTGTCATAGTCATATATATATATGTATATGTATATATATATATATATATTTTTTTTTTTGAGACAGGGTCTCATTTTGTGTGCTGGCCACCCTAAAACTCAAGAGACTCCCCTGGTTCTGCCTCCTGAGTGCTGGAAATAAAAGTGTACACCACCACATCCAGCCCACAACCTTATACATTCAGTGTTAGCAAACTTCCCATAAAGGTCCAGACAGTCTTATAACTTTACAGGTCCTGCAGTGCCTGGCACAGCTTCCCAGCTCTGCCACTGTAGTACGTAAACAGCCACAGACAATATTCAAGTTGACTAATGTGGCTGTGTTCCAACAAAGCTTCAAAAGGGAATCGGGCTGAGAAGATGGCTCAGCACACACTGCTGAGGGGAAAAAGTGTGGGGACTGAGTCTGGATCCTGAGCACCCATGTAGATGCTGGGCGTGGTGGCTTGCCTATAATCTCAGCACTCAGAAGGTGGAGACAAGGGGTTTCTAGAGCAAACTGGCAGGAAAGATAGGTGAATAGGTGAGCTCTGCGTGTGAGTGAGAGACGCTGCCTCGGTATGTAAGGTGGGGAGTGAGGAAGACTCCCGATGTCACCCTCTGGCCTATGCATCTATGTGTGCTCTAACAATAGGCATACATGCATGGGTACACGTACACCATGTGCACATGAACACAAACCAAAACATTTTCCCCCTTTCCTTCTCCCTCTCGATCCAGCCTCATCTGGCCCAAAAGGTTTTATTTATTATATGTAAGTACACTGTAGGTGTCTTTAGACACCCTTAAGAGGGCATCAGATCCCATTACAGATGGTTGTGAGCCACCATGTGGTTGCGGGATTTGAACTCATGACCTCTGGAAGAGCAGTCAGTGCTCTTATTTATTTATTTATTATTTATTTAATGTATATGAATACACTGTCGCTGTCTTCAGACACACCAGAAGAAGACATCGGATCCTATTACAGATGGCTTTGAGCCACCATGTGGTTGCTGGGAATTGAACTCTGGACCTCTGGAAGAGCAGCCAGTGCTCTTAACCACTGAGCCATTGCTCCAACCCTTTTTTTTCATTTATTTATTGCAGTCAGTGTTCTTAACCACTGAGCCATCTCATCAGCCCAAAACAAAGCATTTAAAAAAAAAAAAAAAGATGATTTTTAAAAGAATTAAATGTGGTGTCAAGATCAAACTTCTTGAGGTATCAGAAACATCCCCTTAGTGCATGTGAAAAAGAATTCCAAAAAGGAAACTAATAGCCAGCATTCTTTTTTTTCTTTATTGTAGTCTCTGGCAAACATTGACGATGTTGTGAACAAAATTAGACTGAAAATAAGGTAAGTAGTACCATGTGGTTTTTAATGAGAGGCATATTGTTAATCTAGTCATAGCTGAGTCACAGTTTTTGATGAAAGCACTGAAATCTCAATTTAAAAATAATTCTTTTCTTGTGGCTTTTCTTGTAAACTCTATGGCAAAGAGCTTAATTCTTTGGCCAGTGTTTAACTGTCCATACAAAATGAAGGGAGCTGGAACAGACTGTTAAAAAGCAGTTATTATCAGGCAAGGTGTGGTGGTGCACACCTTTACTCCCAGCACTCAGGAGTAGACACAAGTGGATCTCTGAGTTCAGAACCAGCCTGTTTTATATAGCCAGGGCTATACAGTGGGACCCTGTCTTAAAACAAAGCAAGACAAAGAAATCATCAGGGCTGGGAATGTAACTTAATAGAGTGCTGACCCAGTATAACATGAAGCCCCCATTCAATCCTAAGCATGGCATAAACCCATAAGCCATGTGTGGGGACAAAAACTTACAGTCTTACTTAGCATGTGGGAGGGAGAGGCAGGAGAGTCAGAAGTTCAAGGTCATCCTTGGCTACATGGTAAGCTTGAGACCTGCCTGGGATATATGAGACCCTATCAAAAAGAAAAAGAAAAAAAGGAGGAAGAAGGGAAGCTAACTTTTAAAGAAGGAATAACTTTTCCACAATGTTTTAATGTTTTATTCTTTAATAGATTTGCCTTTTTGTAGTGCTAAGACCAGCTATAGAGATGGGTTTATATTTTTGGTTACCTGTAACTATAATATTGAATCTATAAGTTGACTTGGGTGTAGCCCAGAATTAAACTCTGTGGTTAACCCAGGGCCTGACTGTCCACGTTATCATCAGTTGCTTTCTGCCCAGTGGCCTTCTGCCTTATCCCCATCTGCATTTATAAATTCGGTACCTAAGAGGTGCTAAATAAACGTCTTTGTATTATATAAGTAGCTTGACTACATTGCTTCAAATTAATTTGGGGAGTTTGTGCGTAGTCATTTGTTTCCTTTTAAAAAATATTTATTTATTTATTTAGAGATGAGGTCTTCTTTATGTAGCCCTGGCTGTCCTAGAACTCAGTATGTAGACCAGGCTGACTTCAAACTCAGAGATCCACTTGCCTCTGCCTTCAAAGTAATGGTATTTAAAGGTGTGTACCACCATATCCAACTTGGTTTTATTTGATTTTTTTGGTGAGGAAATATTTTAAAATTTGAAAACGTTCATTTTGAGTCTAGAAGATGAGTTGTTCCCCCCCTCCTCACCTCCCCACAGTGTTCTTTAAATCTTTCAGTAAAGGGCACTGTCCCATAAGTGTGTTGTCTCACTGGTGCTTTAGGAAGCACAGAGAGGAGGAGCCAGAGAGGAGGCTTATTCATTAAGAGCACTTGTTGTCTTAACACAAGAAGACGCCGGCTTGGTTACCAGCTCCCACATGGTGGCTCACAACCATCTATATAGGGATCTGACACCTTCTCCTAACCCCTGCAGGCACTAGGCATACATATGGTACACATGCATGCATGCAGGTAAAACATTCATACACATAAAATAATAAAATAAGTAAATCTTTAAAAGAAAAAAAAAGCCTCCTTGTTTTGTCAGCTTCAGCCATAGTGGCTCCAGAGGAGACCTCAATGTTACCAGAGTTTATATATAGAAAGTAGAAACATCCTGGTAGTCCAGGGGCCCTGTCAGCTAGGTATCTCCTGCATTCTTGCTACCATACTTTAAATAGACTCTTCAGATGCAAAATGAAGCTGACTTATAGAACTCCTCTGGTGGAGACCCTGCACAGTGACCCTTGCTGAGCCCAGGGGACAAGAAATCCCAGAAGCCATAGGCTGCTTCTGTTGCCATCAGGGCACAAAGAGCAAGCTCTGGTTTCACAAATCACACTGGCTCCTTGACCCTTTTAATGTCACCCAAGTAGAGATTTTGCAGTTGCTAATTTGAATCTGCTAGCTTCTTTCAGTAAAACATGTCTAATTTTGTCACTGCTGGTTTACTCTGGAAACATTTACAGTCTTATTGGTCCTTTCAGCCGCTTCTGAATATTAGCTCTTGCCCTTTTTTAAACAAGATAATGCCTATGCCTGCACTGATGGCAGCTTCTTGTGTTTCTATTGTTGCTTGTACTTGTTCAGGATTCTGCACTAAATAGGTGCAGTCTGCAAAGGCTGGTGAGTGAACTGCTGATTTTCTGCAGAAGCTGATGAGTGAATTGCTGATTTTCTACCCAAAATAGAGTTTACTTGAATGACTTGTATCTTACCTTTTTTTTTTTTTTTTTTGGCCAGGAGACTGGATGACAATATCCGGACTGTCGTAAGAGGTCAGACAAATGTGGGGCAGGATGGAAGGCAAGTAAGTGACACATCCCTCTGCATTAGTTTCAGTCCCCTAATTTGACTAAAATGTTGAACAGTTTGTTTGCAGTTTATTAGTCTGTTCCTATATAACAGGAAGCATGATTGCCCTGCCCCAGCATGTCAGGGGCTCCAGACCAGCCATGGGCTCTCACTCTGTGTCCTCTAGACCGGCATCACTCACCTATTAATGCACAGCTCACCCAGGGCCAGCAACCTTTGGACTACACTAGATGAACTGAAGGGTCCTGGTATCTATCACCTCAGACGTTTTATGACCTGTGCCTAACTCAGGTGCCTGTTTTGGTCTGCAGCTTGGTTTTCGAACTCAGTTTGATTGCTGCAGGAGATGCTGGTGTGAGGCAGCTATGGTTCCTCACCTGCCCTGCCAGACAGCAGGGCTGGGTTCCTTCTAGTCTCACTATGGAGGGCTGTTGTGAGGGGATGAAGGGGAAAGAAGCCTGTGGAGAGGAGGTCTCTTCGGTAACTGAAGGGCAGATGCTATCTGTTAGTTAACCAGCTTCTTGTTTATTTGAATTCTGTTCTGAGGTAGCTGTGATAACCGAGATGCTGAGTGTGCCTTTCTCTCCTCTCTGCAGTGTCTGTCCTTCCTTTCAATTAGGTTTTTTTAGGGGGTAGGTTTTGAGACAGGGTTTCTCTGTGTAGCCCTGGCTGTCTTGGAACTCACACTATAGATCAGGCTGGCCTTGAACTCAGAAATCTGCCTGCCTCTGCCTCCCAAGTGCTGGGGCTAAAGGTGTGCGCCACCACTGCCCGGCTTCCCTTTCAATTAGTCATCCTCAGTCAACTGTGCTTCACTGGGATGGCCTTGTCCTGTTTGGCTTTTTGCAGAGCGGGGGATTTAACCCAGGGCCTTGTGCACACTATACAAGTGCTAGGTGGTTTTGAGACACTGTTAACTGTGTAGCCCAGTCCTCCCATTTCAATCTGCTGAATGCTGCGATTACAGGTGCAAACCACAGTGGCCAGCTCTCTGTAGCTTCAGTGTAGCTAGCTTCTGAAAACACTCTCAGTGATGCTTAGCTTTAGAGTATAAAACAGATCTAGTCTAGGTAGGAGTCTCCTCATCTGCAGCATCCCTGTTTCTGCTGCTAATGGCTCAAAGATGTCTCGACTCTTAGATTTTTCAGTTTTATATTTTCTGTTGTTGGTTTTTATTTGTTTGTGGGTTTTTTGTGTTTATCTTTATTTTATGTGTATGAGTGTGTTGCCTGCATGTATGTGAATCACATTTGTATCTGGTGCACATGTGAGGGTCAAAGAGAGGGTATCAAACCCCTTGGAACTGGAGTTACAGATGGGTGTGAGCCACCATGTGAATTCTGGGAACTGAACTTGGGTCTTCTACAGGAGCATTGAGAGCTCCTAACCACTGAGCCATCTCTCTAGACCCCTTATTTGTGGTTTTGTGTGTTTGTGTGTGTGTGTGTGCTGTTTCATGTGATGGCCAGAAATCAAAGTAGCTGTCTTCCTTAATTGCTTCTGTGCTATATTTGTGACATAATTACTTACTGAACCCTGAGCTCATCAATTTGACTAAATTAGCAAGCAGTACCCCAAAGATCCTTCTGTTTCTGCCTCCCTACTGCTGGGATGACAGGCGTGCACTGCTCTGTCTGGCTTTTTGTGGGTGCTGGGATTGAACTCAGATCTTTGTGCTTGAGAATCAAGTATCTTGCCTCCTGGGCTATTGCCCTAGATCCATTTTTAGTTTTCTCCATCTCTACTTCCTACATTTTATGGCCTTCATTCTGTTCACTCTTAATATACCTCTTCTATTGTTATCCATGGTACTCAGCCTATCTCTGTCCTTTTCTTCTTCTTCTTCCTTTTTTTTTTTTTTTTTTGATTTTTCAAGACAGGGTTTCTCTGTGTAGCCCTGGCTGTCCTGGAACTCACTCTGTAGACCAGGCTGGCCTCGAACTCAGAAATTCGCCTGCCTCTGCCTCCCAAGTGCTGGGATTAAAGGCGTGCGCCACCACCGCCCGGCTCTTCTTTCTTTTTTTAAAAAGTGAATTATTTATTTTCTTTTCATGTACATTGGTGTTTTGCCTGCATGGATATCTGTGTGAGGGTGTTGAATCCCCTGGAACTAAGGTTATAGACAGTTGTGAGCTGCCATGTGGGTACTGGGAATTGAACCCGGGTCCTTTGGAAGAGCAGTCAGTGCTCTAAACTGCTGAGCCGTCTCTCCAGTCCCTGACCTTTTTCTTATCAGCAGTGTTTCTTCCTGTTAGCTCTCTAAAGGCATCCTGTTTCCTGATGTCTCACAGGTTTACTACTTTGTTCTTGTCTGCCATGTTAACGGGGCCTTAGGAGTAATGATCAGGGAAAGGTCCTCAGTGTGCTGATTAACTTCCATTTCTTATGTCATGCCATTTGCCTCTTCAGAACACTCTGCCTGCTGACGCACTGAGTGACATCAGACACACCTTCTTAATTGCTGCTTGAGGCTGCTTCTAGTGTTTCCAAACTCCGTCTCATCGTTCATACTGAAAACTTTCTGCGCTGCCACACGCCCCATGCTTTCTGACCTGTGCATATCTTTGTACCTGTATTAATTATTTATCATTGCTGTGACAAAACACCCAACAAGGAGCAGTTTAAGAGAGGAAGGGGTTATTCTGGCTTACAGTTGGAGAGGAGACATCTCTCCTGACCCGGAAGGCATGGCAGCAGGAGCATGAGGCAGCTGGTCACATTGCATCCACAGTCGGGAGGCAGGAAGAGGTAGAGGCTGCTGTTCAGATCAGTTTCTTCTTTTTAGTCAGGCTAGCACCCCAGCCCATGGAGTTTAGGGAGGGTCTTTCTGCCTTCTTAACCCGATCTAGACAGTTCTCCTCACATTTGCCTCTGTCAGGTCAACGTCAGTCTTTTCTATTAAGGCCTGAGTGGTTTTGGTTTTGTTGGTCTTTTTTTTTTTTTGCCTCTCTTTCTTTCAGTTTTTACATTTAAAAATTTTACCCATTTAAAGGCCAGCTCAAATACTGCTTTTAAAAGAATGATGTTTTATTTTTCCCATCTGAATAACATCAAAGGAATCATAATTTCAGGCCCAAGGAAACTGGACCTTTATCTGACTCTGTTCTTCTACAGAGGGGAGACAGATGGACGTCCTGCCTACTTGTCACTCCTCAGCCCTCTGCTGTGCCTGGCCTTCTGAGTTCATGTTCTCCCTTGGCTTACTTATCCTCTTGGCTAGTGTGTAGACTTCTTCAAGGCAAGAACTCTTTATTATCTTTACACTTTAGTTCAAATAGTCCTACATGCAACTGTACTGAGTATTTGGTGTGTCTTAGACTAACTTGGGGCTTCCTAAATGCTAGGCAAGTATGTGTAGCTCTACAGCTGAGCTGCATCTCCAGACTATGGTTCATGTGTAAATAGGCCCAGGCTACTGCTATTTGGAATAGAACTACTGTATTTTGTGACCTACATTTAGAATGGCTCACCAGAAACCTTAAACTACTTGGGAGAGTCTCAGGTATGTGAGATCCTAAGTAAACGAAAAGAAGCTGATTCTTCAGGACTGTTTGTTGGTTGTGCTGTGTCTGAACTCATCCTGGCCACTACCTGTGGGCCATGCTAGAGAAGCATGGGGGAGTGAGCCCCAGAAGGGGTAGGCCTCAAGAATGCCTCTCCCCACCTTCACATGATTGCCAGCAGGGCAGCTCGTATTTCAGAGAACAAGACCGTGTTTTCAAGAATGTTTAGATCACATTTCAGTCTGTGATGGAATTTTGTGTTCGTCTCCTTAGAATCCAGACAGAGAGGAAGCCCAGAAGAAGTAATCGCTTTTCCTGTCATCTCCTCCATCTGTCTCTCCCAGCAGATTGAAGTGCAGGCTCAAGTGGAGCGTGCTTGGTTTTGTCCTTGTCAGCTCCTGGGGATAGAAGTGTGACTCTGGTGGGTGGCTTGCTGCTGGGAGTCTCCAGCTGACTGGCACAGACGAGGGAAATTATGGATGTGCCAAAACACTACGTTTTATAGGTCAGGAGGCCCTGTGTTCCCCTCTTCCCTGGAGCACAAGCTGGATTTACTTTCAGAACTTATCTTCTCAGTGGCCGAGAACACTCAGGACAGCAGCAGTAGGGTGAAAGGGAGGTGCCCTGCCCGGACAGTATCTTCCAAGCCCACCCAAGCAGCTGTGCTTTTCAACCTTGAAAAGCAAGAGACTGGTCTTACTATATATCATGGAGTCTTATTTGAATTTGCTTGCTTTTGTTGTTGTTGTTTTGGAGGTTTTTTTGCTTTGTTTTTTGAGACAGTCTCATGGAGTGCATTCTGGTTTATGACCGTCTGACTTCCACCTCCCAAGTGCTAGGCTTACAGATGCGTGCCTCCAGACCTGACTTTCATGAGCTCTTGAAAGACATTTAAGGCATTTATTGTGGGGAAGGGTCATAATAAGCATGTGCCCTAGTGCATGGGCTGGGATCAGAGAACAAGTTGGCAGAGTCGGTTCTGTGTCCTTTTCTATGGCTCCAGCACAAAGCCAGCTTGTTAGGCTCTCATGCTGCTCAGCCATCTCTTGGCCTTGTAAATTACATTTTTAGCAGGAAAGTTCTTTTGTGTTCTCTCTCTCTCTCTCTCTCTCTCTCTCTCTCTCTCTGTCTCTGTCTCTCTTTCTCTCTGTCTGTGTGTAGGCAGGAGATCAGTGTCTCTCCACCTTACTTTTTGAATCAAAGTCTCTCACTGAACCTGAAGCTCACTGAGCTAGGCTGGCTAAACAGCAATCTCTAGAAGCCACTCTCCAGCACTGAGATTATAGGTGCATGCTTCTGCACCCAAATTTCAAATTTTCTGGGGTGCTAGAGATCAAACTCAGGCCCTCATGCTTCTTCACTGAGCACTTTAGCTGAACCCTGAGAAAAGTTCTTTTTTTCTTTTTTTAATTGTTTGGAAGTGAGCATGGTGGCATGTTGTAGTAATTATTTAAAAGGCGACCGCCAGACAAGCCGACTATCTAAGCTGCGTCTCTGCCTAGCGCAGCCTCACGTGCGCGCAGCAGCTAGAAATGGCCAGTTAGAGACACCAGCCTCCCACCCACAAGACGCCAGCCAGCGTGAAAGATGGCTCTGCCAATCATCTACGCTGTCTCTGCAAGGCTGGGCAGTGCCTGGACCATCCCGCTAACCACAGGGCTCCGTACAGATGAGACTCTAATGTTTAGATTATCCAAAGGCTTATATATTTAGTAATGATCAATAACAAGATACCCTTATAATCAGAGGTGTAACCCAATACTCAACCTACATATACCAACTACCTTTGACTGCTACAGACAAGTAAATATCAGCCTCCGTCTCCCCTCTCTCATTCTGTCTCTCTCTTAACTCCTCCTCTTCCTTTTCCTCTTCCTCTCCTTTTCTCCTCCTCTTCCTCTCCTTTATTCCTCCTCTTCCTCTCCTTACTCCTCCCACCTTAGCTCCACCTACAGTGGCCCATGCCTTTAATCCCAGCACTCAGAGCACTCAGGAGGCAGAGGCAGGAGGATCTCTGTGGGCCAGTCAGCTATGGTATGGAGAGATGATTCTGTGGTTTGAAGTGCTTGTTGCTCTTTCAGAAGACTAGGAAGACCCAAAGTCTGTAGTACCCATGTTGGACAGCTCACAATCGCCTCTAACTCCAGCTGCGGCAGATCTGATGCCTCTGACCTTTGCGGACACCACTCTCCTGAGTACAAACCCGCACCCAGACACATGCATATACATGGAAATAAATATTTAAAAAAATATTTAGGCAGATATTTAAATGGAAGATTCAATAAGGCTGTTTTTCAGTTTTTAGAATACTAGCTGCTTGGTTAGCAGTCAGCTAAATAAACATTTTGGAAAGCCTTTGGTTGTTGACTGCCCCTCATGTGGGCCAGCATGAAGTGGTTTGGTCTGTGACTTCTTCTAACCAGACTACGATGCTCTTACAAAATTCCTGTGGCACCAAGTCCTCCCCATTTTCATCTGTTGAGATCATCAGTCCACAATTTTAATTAAATGTTCACATGTTGAAAATGTGTGGTTAGTGAGTCAGTTCAGCAAATACATCCTCTGATATGCTCTAAAATGTATGCAGCTTCCCAAGAATTAACGCAGACAACTGGAAGGTAGCTAGAAAGAGGTGAATGTAAGAGCAGGTTAGAGGAGGGAAAAGCTGGGATTGAAGTTGCAAGAGGGGCCAAAGCATGACCAGTTCCCAGGGAGCTTGCTGAGAATCACTGATGCAGGAGTGACTTCCGCTTTGTCTCTTGTGTGCAGCTTGGTCACAGCATGGTTGTTTGTTTGAACAGAGCATGACTGGGGTTTAGGAAGGGAAGAGGATCATTCCCATCCTCTCCAGCTCTCTGAGTACTGAAGCCCAGGTTTGGAAAAAGCTGTAGACAATTGTAGTGTGAGCTTCGACCCAATAAAAATTACTTTATGTGGCTTCTCTGACAGTGTGATTCTGCAGAAGCATGGAAATGTATATGATCACAACTGTACTGGTCCATAGAGTAGGCTATTGCAGGTGTGTTCAGCCTTAATTGTGAGAATCCTCTTAGACTGAACTGAGTATGTCCCTCTCAGTTCTGCCAGGCGGTCCACATACACCTAACCTAACCCTGTCCCTGTGATAGTTCTGCCATTTACAATGGCTATGGGATTCCTTTTCTGACATAACCACCCCGAATTCCCTTAATTCTCTGACATTATTTTCAGAGCTTTCCCTGTTCTGGATGGGATTTGTCAGCACTCCCCTTAATGTGAGATCCTCAGGAGTAGGCACCATGTAAACATGTAGGGGTGCTCTATCTCCTTGTTTGAGACTGAGGCCTTGTTGTGAGGATTCCTTCTCTGGGGAGACACAGATCAATCTTCCTCTCCTCACAAGGTCCCAACAACAAACCAAAATACAGTTTCACCAGAATTCACCTGGGGGAACAAATGAGTTTATTGAATTTACTTGCAGTGTATGTCTGGGCCAGGGGTTACTGGCAGAAGTTTGGGTGGCCCCAAAGAAAACTTGAAAGTCTTCACCCAATGTGACTGATAGCTTCCCCATAGCAACACACATGTAACTTCCATTTTAATTAACCTTCACCAACCTATATTCTCTAACTCCTCCCAAGATCCTCAAGGCACATGCAGTTGTGACAGAATTGCAGGCAGATGGCTGGGAAGAACAACTGGTTTCTCAGATGAGAGTCCAGTAACCTTCCCATGCCCTTCTTCTCTAAAGGAATGCCGTCCATCAACAAACCAAACATTAATGATGCACTCTCACAAGCATCCCCACCTGATCTGATGAAGATACAGGGTGTTTCATTGAGATAACTGCTTTCTATTACAGACCATCCAGGGTCTGTCAACACCCTGAACTTAACTACATTTTTATGTGGCTAGACATATTCTGGAGGGAAGACAGTGATTGTTTTTCTATAGTCTCTGGGGAATTTGCAGCTCTTGAGAAGTTAAGTGGCACTGCTGAAAATCCTGCTCCCCTGCTCCCCAGGGGCTTAGTGGGAGTTCAGCAGCCATATCACTTCTTGGCTCCACAAATTGTCAGTTTCCTGCAGCCCTCAGGTCAAGAATTGCAAGGGTGGCCTTGCAGGTAAGAAAGCAACGGAAGCAGCTTAGGTTGCCAAGTGTGTAATTCATATCTGTCTCCTTTGGGAGAGTGAATAGAGGGTCTTAAGGAGACAGTTGTAGCCCAGTTGTCAGGTCCAAATGTAGACCTGGAGTTGCCAGATTTATCAATTTTTCAAGAGAAGCTAGGAGTCTGAGTTTTTCTGTGCCTCTCCCAGCTCTATTAGTTGGCTTGGTGTTTTTCCTAAACACTGTAAAGGCCAAACAAAACATGTGTGGCCCAGCATTCTGCACCACTGCCCCAGGTCTTCTTCATATGAACCTCATTTAAACTCTCTCTTCTGTTTGTCTGGTAGACTCTTTAAAATCTGCATCAGAGGCAGAGCCAGGCGGATTTCTGAGTTCGAGGCCAGCCTGGTCTACAGAGTGAGTTCCAGGACAGCCAGGGCTACACAGAGAAACCCTGTCTCGAAAAACAAAACAAAACAAAACAAAACAAAACAAACAAAACAATCTGCGTCAGACTTTGTATGTGCTATACTTGGTTGTATCTTGTGTTTTACTTGATTGTTGGACCTATCCATATTGCTGTAATCTCAGTGACTTCACCATCAAATCTGCCATATGTGCCCTCTCTCCACTCAAGCTGTGGATGAGAAAGGGGAACAGGTTAGCTTCAGAACCCTGCGCTCTGCCGTCAGACACTTCCCGTCCCCTTCCTCACTCTCACATCAGTCTAAAGTGCCAGGCCCAGAAAATGCAAAATTCTTACCTGGTCTTCCTTACATCCAGGGCGCTCAGTCTCTCTCCCCCCTCCCCCTCCCCCTCCCTCTCCCTCTCCTTCCTCTCCCTCTGTTCTTCTCCCTCCCTCCCTCCCCCTCCTCCGTGTTTGTTATGGTTTGCTTGTTTCTTTTTTTTTAAGATTATTTTTATTTATGTGTAAGTATGTATAATGCATGTGTGGATTCTCGTGGGATCACAAGCAGTAGTGAGTAAGCTGCCTAATGTGGGTGCATGGAAACCAAACTCAAGTCTTCTGGAAGCCAGCAAGTGCTTTTGACTACTGATCCATCTCTCCAGCGCACCTCCCCCCCCCCCTTCTTCAGACAATATCTCGTATAGTGGACCAGGCTATGCTAGAACTCAGTAGGTAGGCCAGACTGGTCTTGAAGTACTGGTCCTCTTCTGCCTCCTGAATGCTAGGATGACAGGTAAGGCAATACCTTGCCTGGCTCAGGGCCATGTTTCCTAATCACTGTGTTTCTATTTTCTCTAGAGTAGGAGGTTAACAATACTTAGTTGCTTCGATTGTAATAGAGACATGGTGAAGATTTATGAACCAAATCAGGAAAGTGTGTTGCTTTCCAAGGAGAAAATAGCCATTGCTTTGCATCATTAAAAATTAGCACCTCATCTAATTCAAGCATTAGAACAGAAATGTTTCCAAGACTGAAGTAAGTTAGTGTTAGGATGAACACACGGTGCTGACCCTTAGTGTGCAGCTGAGTTTGCTCTCAGCAGTGTGTGGCAGGAGTGTGTCTTCCACCTTTATTATTCTTAGTGTATAGTATCCTCTCATCCTTCCTTGGGAAAAATTAAGCTTATTGGCTAATGAAAGTAATTAGGAAATAAATGACAGTAGTTTTAAAGAATTCACACACACACACACACACACACACACACACACACACTAATTGCCAGTGGGGCATGGCAGTGCACACCCGCAATCTCAGCACTTGGGAGGCTGAGGCAAGAAGATCATTAGTTAGAGGCCAGCCTGGGCTACACACTGAGGACCTGTCTGTAATAAATAAGCAAATACATACATGAATGAATGAATAAATAAATAACAACAGCTTCTTGATTTCTCCTTTTAAATATACCACCTTAAAATGAGTAAGGTTTTTGAATTATAAGCTATTATTTTCCAATTAGTAATTGATAACAGCTGGGCATTCCTGCCTCAACTTCTCAAGTAGCTGAAAGTACAGGTACAAACCACAGCTCCTGCCCCTACAATCCATCCTTTGCCTTCTGGGATGTGTCTGTGTGTCTGTGTTTGTCTGTCTTTCTGTCTCGTGTCTGTTTTTTGTATTGTACTTTTCAGAATGTTTTAGGCTGAAATTACTGTGGTCTGAGCATGTCCCAGGAATGCAGGCTGCACTGATTCATGGAACAGCTTGGCTGACAGCCTTCTGTAAGCATAGTGTCCTTCATATTGCTTGAGCCTGACTACCATTCCCTACTCAGGACTTCTTACTCTGCTGCAGAGGCTAAGGGTGCCTTGTCTTTATTTGACAAGTCAGATCCATGTGAGTGTTCCCCTTTGCTTGCTTCTAGAACACTTGCAAGAGCTTTTGATTATTAAGCTCTGTATGTGACTAGGTTTAATGTGACTACTAAATAAAGCACATGCTTTCATTGCACATGAGCCCTGATAACACATTGTCTCCCATTTAGGTGTTGTGAGACAGGGTCTCTTTAAGTAGCCCAGGCTGACTTCAAGCTCAGAATATAGCCCAGGCTGGCCTTGGTCTCAGTCCTCCCACCCATCCTCTCATATGTAGCGCCTTTCTATTTTTTCTCATGAACATATTTGCAGCCTTATTGGAGCTATGCCATCTGTCCTGTAAAAATCCTCATT
Organism: Rhabdomys pumilio; assembly: GCA_030674055.1. NCBI lineage: Eukaryota > Metazoa > Chordata > Mammalia > Rodentia > Muridae > Rhabdomys > Rhabdomys pumilio. Next base: position 44,050,856 of record JANHMN010000002.1, read on the forward strand.
TTCAAGAAGCCTGTGAGGAATCTAAACAGCTATTTTCTCTTTCCTCTATGACTAAGAAAGGCTGAATATTTAGTTTCAGTCCTCAGAGTTACTTACAATCATTGGGCCATGTTGCCTGTCAGTGTGGTGGCATGGTCAAGTTGAAAATGCTTGAGTTGAGCCTTGAATGTGAAAATCACCTCTGCTGTTATCTGTGGCTATAGGACATGATACCCCTCTCAGCTCCAGATTCATACTCCCTCTGCCACTCCTGTATCTCTTTTAAGACAGTGTTTCTCTGTGTTGTCCTGGCCGTCCTAGAACTTGCTCTATCTATGAGACTGGCCTTGACTCAGACATCTGCCTGCCTCAGCCTCCTGAGTGCTAGGGTTAAAGGTGTCTGCCGCCACACTTAGTCTTTGCCCCAGGTTCTCATCTGAGCCATGAAGACAATGCCTACCTCAGGGTGGTGAGGATAAGAATGAATGTACTTTAGACACCTCTCGCACTGCTGGGCTCACTCAAGTTTAAGAAGGGACTGTAATGTTGCAGGTGCGGCTGCTGATGGTGACAACCTTTGGAATACCCGTGTCCCAGGTTCTGTATGTCCAGATGTCTGTTGGGTTCCTGCGTTTTTCCCACCAGCTCTGTTTTTTTTTTTTCATTTCTACTGCCCTGCTTTAAAGCCACTCCAGGTGCCCGCCTGTCCTGTCCTTCTGGAGCGCTGAGCCACACTCTCAGCCCACATCTCCTGCTTCATGAGCTAATTTTCATTCATGTCACTTATTCAAAATTCTTGGCTCTGATGTCTAAGTTCCTTTCTCCTTCTGCTATCTCAATTTCCATTCTCTTTCCATGCTTAGAGTTGCCTTTGCTGTCTTGTCCCCTACATTAAGCTAGATTAGCCAACGTGGACTTTTCAAATACTACTTATCATTTCTACCTTTTCTTGTTTTCATTCATTACTTTCTACTCATGTGCTCATCATGTGGTTTACTTTTTTTTTTTTTTTTTTTTGAGATAGGATCTCTCTACACAGGTTGCCTGGCTGGCTCAGTATGTAGACCAGGCTAGCCTCAAACTCACAGAGATCTGTCTGCCACTGCCTCCTGAGTGCTGGGATTAAAGGTGTGCGGTACTGCACTTGGCTCATGTATATTGCTTGTTCTTTCTTCTCTGTCTTATTGAGCTTCTTTGAAAAGACGGTTTTTTTTTTGTGTGTGTGTGTGTGTGTGTGTGTGTCTGTGTGTGTGTGTGTGTGTGTGTGTCTGTGGGAAGGAAGAAGGAGGAAGGGAGAGAGAGGGAGAGAGAGAATGAGAATATGTACACACATGTGTGAATGTGATCTGTATACCCGTGTGTGTGCCTTTGCACAGGCATATGGAGGCCAGAGGAGGTTGTCCAGTGTCCTCTATCACTCCCTCCTTTATTTGAGACAAGGTCCCTTATCGAACCTGGAGCAAGGTTGCTGCCTAGCAAACCTAGTGATCCTCCTTTCCTGCCTCCACAGTGTGGGGTTACAGGTACATGTGTGACCATGCTTGGGTTTTTACATGGTTCTAGGGTCTGAACTCAAACCCTCTGCCAGTTTAATAAGTGCTCTTACCCACTGAGCCACCTCTCTGTCACCTGAGAATAATAATCTTAAGGGGAGGCTTTTTTTTCTGAATACCACATCGGCCACATCTTTGAAGTTTTCTAAAGTGGTGGATGCACTTGTGCTGACTCACAGATAAGGTTCTGGGTCTTAGAATATATGTGCGTAGCTGAGTTTATGTGACTATCTGATGTGTGCAGGAGCCCGCGGAGGTCAGAGGAAAACACTGGATCCCCTAGAACTAGAGTTGTAGGCAGTGGGTGCTGAGAACCAAACCTGGGTCCTCTGTAGGGATAAAGTGTGCTCTTAACCACCGAGGTATTTTTGTTTTATAATTTCACCTGAAGACAGAGCTAAGTGTTAAGAAATATGTTTAATGATCCTCTTTAATTTTTTTTCTAAATTTGGTTAGTATATGACATATATAGGCAGGCTTGGTGGAGGGTGCCATATGCCTGTGATCCCAGCACTTGGGAGGCTGAAGAAGTAAAAGCTTGAGTTTAAGGCCTGTGAGCTTCATGGCACAACCCTGTTCCAAAAATAAAACAAAGACATAACTTTTGTTTCTTCATTCACATCACTACATTTAAAAAGCATTTGTATCCACTCCTGCATGTCCGTATGTGTGGCATGTGTTTGTAAATTCGGACTGTGCACCAGGGCATTCCTATAGAAAGTCAAAAGACAACTTTTAGAGCTTACTTTCTCCTTCCACCTTTACGTGGGTTTGGGAAATCCAACTTAGGTTGCCAGACTTATGTGCCTTCTAAGGATTCATGCCAGCCCTAGACAATTTTATTGAGATAGAATGCATATACAATATAATTTATCTGTCTAAACTATCTTTTTATACTATTCAGTGCCTTTTGATATAGTAGATTGTTAATATTGAAAAATACATAGGATGTATGTAACATAATGCACTGTGGTGTTAGTTACGGTCACAGTGCTGTGCCAATGTCACTACTCTCTGAATTTCATTCATCCCTAGCAGAAACTCTAATCATTAAGCGAAAGCTCCTATAGCCTCCAATAATCTTTCCCTGTGGATTTTCCTTTCCTAGTGTACCATATAAATGGAATCCAACAATATCCTTTTGTTTCTGATATACCTTACTTATATCTGCAAGGGTCATCTGTATTAATGCCGTGTACCAGAACTTCATCACCTTATGGCTAATAGTCCCTTGTATGGACTCATCATATTTTGGTTTCCTTCCAACTGCTCAGGGCCCGTCTTTCAGTTTATTTCAGTAAATACTTGAGAGTAGAGCTGCTGGATTTATCTTAATATTTAATCTCTTTAGAGACTTTTTCATATTGTTCAAAATGTTACTGTTCTTCTTTTTTGGCTAAACACAGTGCATTAATATAAGCTTGCTTCCTATTTTGCCTTCACTTAATATGTGAAACTCTGTGTTTCAGATAAGCCATACACAGGCTTAAGCTTTTAATAACAGAGATGCTCTCCCTGTACCAGCTGAAACCACCCAGCATTTGTCTTTGGTTTAGTTAACAAGTCCAGCCATTAGGCTGTTTCCTTCCTGACCATAGAAACACAAGTCCCACTTGTCTGCAGCATGATTATTGAAAATAGCTTTAGAAAGCCAGTATGCCAAGTGGGAACAGGGAAGTTTTATTCTTCTTCTGAGCCATGCCCACGTAAATTGGCCCAGCATAATGGTTGCCACCTCTCCATTTCCACGTTGAAAGCCTCAGTTACAAGCTGAAACTGGAGTCTGCAACTGAAGAGGAGGGTGTCATTCATTACCACTGTAGCTGTCACTCTTGCTTTGACTGCTAGCACCTAGAGACTTTGTGAGGAAAATTCCACTTTCAGATTAGGGCTTTGCCTTAGGAAAAAAATACCAGTAATTCTACCTACCAACAGGCAGACCTTTCCTGGGTCTTGGGTCTTTGACACAAGAAGTCATTCAGCTGTGTTAAAACAATGGGTGGGAATCTGAAACCCTGTCTTCACATACAAACGTCGCCTTGGTTTTTCTTCCCTCTTTTAGCCACAGAAATACAGTATTTAGAGCAATATGGCCTCAGCAATGTTTGTTCATCTGTGTTTTCATTAATAGTGCCCAATTTTCAAGGGTCTGTAATAAAGCTGTAAAATCTCCTTTGCTCTGACTTGGACTCTCTGGTCTCCTCCAGGAGAGATTTGATTTTGTAAAACCATAGACAATGCTTTTCTAGTCTGCTTTGGTGTGGTGTTTTGCAGTTGTCTTTATTAAAGCTTTTAAACAACAAGAAACTCTTAGTAGCGTTGGATCACATGCCAGGATTCTAATTTCTTTTATATTTTCATTTATTTTTGAGGCAGGGTTTCATGTAGCCCAGGCTGGCCTCAAACTTTCTATGCAGCTGGGGATGATCTTGAATCCTGATTTTCCTGCCTCCACCAGCTGCTAGGTCAGGAATCTGATTTCTGTTTCCCTGTTGTATTGTGGACTCTTGGAAAGACTCTAGGTTCCTTTTGGTATATGAGTCTGATGTCTAGACTGTGAGTATTGGCCAGCATAGTTGAGTGCCTCTGGTTAAAGGGAGACATCTCTTCTGTAATGTTCCTGCCAATAAGATGTGATGATCCCAGTATTGGTTTTTTTTTTCTTTTTTTTTTTTATAAAGCAAGAGAAGAGAATAAAGCAGGAGAGGCACCTCAGTGGGTAAGAGTACTTGCTCTGCAGGTGTGAGGACCTGAGTTCGAATCCCCAGCACTGATGGGAGAAGCTCTGTGTGATCATGTGCATCCTTGTAACCCTCGTGCTTGCTGCGGTGGGTAGAGGATGGCTGCAGCAGAGAGTGATAGAGAAGACAGCCTGCTGTCCTCCTACATACACTAACTACGTGCGCTCACACACACCTAAGTGAGCAAATGAGTAAATACAAATAAAGCAGGAGAAGAGGTAAACTGAGAGGGCTTTGTTTCCTTGTCACACTTAAAACTTTTTAATATTAGTTACTATTATTGTATGTCTGCATGATCTGTATATGAGTGCAGGTGTGTGGAGGTCAGAAGGCGACTTTCAGGAGTCAGTTCTCTCTTTCCACCTTGTGTAGGAGTTCTTTGCCTGAATATGTATATGCACCACGTTTGTATCTGGTGCCCTTGGATATCAGAAAAGGTTGTGGAATCCCTTGGAATCGGGGTTACGGATGGTTGTGAGCGACCGTGTGGTTGCTAGGAACCAAACATGAGTCCTCTGCAAGAGGAGAGGAGCAGTCTCTCTAGCTCCTCATTCTTGATGGTAATGAGTATTGTGCACACACGGCCTCGAACAAGCCAGGGATGTGTTCTACCTTTGGGCAATAGCCCTGGTCCCCAGTTGCCTTTTGAATTAATAACAAATACTTACAAATGGATCTGGGAGCCACTCTTTCTTGCTACAGAGCCCAAGAAACTAACTGATGTACTTGGGCATCCCAACAGTAGCAGTGACTGATAGCTCTGCCAGCACAATGGAGACATGACTGCAAGTGAAACCCCAGGATGCAAAGAGCCCTTTGTTCACAGTACACCCCACTGGTGATACTAAAATAATGGGAATCACTGAGCTCCCAAAGTGAGGAGATGAAACAGGAAGAGGGCACAGGCAGATGAAATCTCTCAGACACAGCAAGTCCCTTGACAGAATGTCCAGATGCAGGGCATTAGGAGGCAGTAAGGAACTTCTGACTTGGCACTGGAAGGCTGGCTGTTTGTGGGAAGCCGTCCTTTGTTATACTTGGACAAGCTCTCTCAGTGTGCCTGCTTCCTAAAATATTGAATTTCTCTACCTTTTATTCAGCAAAAGCAACTGAAGCTTTTTTTCTTAAACATTCCTTTGCTTTTGCCATTTGGGTTGGCTACTCTGAATACTCCCTCCCACGAGGGTTGCATTTCCATCCACGGAAGCTTTGCAGAATGCTCTGGCGTGCCTGCGGGTTCAAGGCTAGTGTGTTTTGAGCTGTGAGCGATAGCTGATAGAAACAGAACTTGAAATGTAAATGTTTAGTCTTGTTGGGCACTGCTGAGTGTGCCCCACCTTGTCTTAGGATTTTAACTTCTGGCTCATGTCCCCAAAACAATAAAAAACAAGCTCATTGGTTCACATTTTTCAGTGGATGTGGTTTGCAGAAATCATAAATAAAAGTAACTTATGTGGAACAGAGCATTTTAGCAAATAAGGTGAGAATTGCTCCCTTTGCTCAGCACATTCTTTTGGTTCACAGGCTTGGAAAGAAAACTGTATTGTAAGTAAAACCCCTTTATAGTCTGGATTTCTGAATGGACTACTACAGAGGAATCAGTGTGAACTCCAGTGATTCTTCTCTCATGAGTGCCTGTATAGCCCCTGACCAATGCTGCTAGCCTAGTGTGTTGTGTTATAGTATGCAGGGAAACACAATGTCATGGTCTGGGGGCAACAGGGAGAGTTCTTTAGCCTGGGCAACTGTTGGACATCTTCCTGGAAAAGAAGCTGCACTGTACTATTGCTGAGGCTTCTTGGAGCACCTCTGCTCCAGCTAAGGATGCCTCGTTTCCATAGCAACAGCACTGAATGGTTGAATGGAACAGGGTGGCCCACAGTTTCAGAAAGGACTTTCTATAAATAGAAGCTATTTACTTGGATATTTCTACCATTAGTGAATGTCATTAGAGCCTCTGTTTAGAACTCAGATGTGTCCCTCGCCAGTTTCTGCTTTCTAGAAGGTTCTCTTAATAATGCTATGGAATGATTCTTTTATTTAAATCTCCATGTTTCATTCTTCTCTTTCTGTTATTTACACCCCCCCTCTCTGTGTGTGTGTGTACACATGTGGGTACATGTACATGTGTAAACTGGAAGTTGACATTGGGTATCTTTCTCAGCTGCTCTTCACTTTTTAGTTCACGGAGATCAGAAGATAAGTTGTGAGGGTCAGTTCTCTCCTCCCACCTGGTAGGTTCTGGGAATCAAACTCAAGTTATCAAACTTGGCAGCAAGTGCTTTTACCTACTGTGCCATCTTGTTGTCTCCTGATTTATTTTTTGAGGCAGGGTCACTTATTAAACCTGGAGCTTACAGATTTAGCTAGACTAGCTAGCGAGTCCTGGAGATGTCCTCTCTCCTTCCCCAGTGCTGGGATCACACATCTGCACCACTGCACTCAGCTTTGTACGTGGGTGTGGGATCCAAGTCCAGCTCCTCGTGTGAGTGCTGTAAACCCCACTTTCCTTCCTTCCTTCCTTCCTTCCTTCCTTCCTTCCTTCCTTCCTTCTTTCCTTCCTTTCCTTTGTTTCTTTCTTTTCTTTTCTTCCTTCTTTTTTTGACATGTTTTTCTGTGTAGCCCCAGCTGCCTCAGAACTCACTCTGTAAGACCAGGCTGGCTCCAGCTCAGAGATCCTCCTACCTCTGCCTCCCAAGTGCTGGAGTTAAAGGCTTGCACCACCACCACCCAGCTGCATATTTACATATCTTACAGACTTCCCTTGAAAACTTTTAAAAGGCTTGTCCCTTCACTAAACTTTTTCTTTCAGATCTAGCACAGTCTATTTAGTAAATACACCTTTCTTATTTTCTTCCCTTTCTTTTTTTAAAATCTTATTTATGGTAGGATGGTTTTCATTGTTTGTTGTTTTGTTATTGTCGTTTGGCTTTTGGAGTAGGGTTTTGCTGTGTAGGCCAGGCTAGTGTCAAGCTTGAGTTCCTCCTACCCCAGCCTCTCGAGTGCTGAGCTGATCACTGTACCCAGCCAGGCACATAGTCTTTTTTAAAGATAAAAAATAGTCACCTTTTTTTTCTGAAGCAAGCTTGATTGTCAGCATGCTCGGAAGATGCTGTTCTCCTCATCATCCTTCCAGGATGTCGGCAGGTGCTAGTCTTTACCACCTTGTTGGCAAAGCTCTTTCCATAAGATCATCAATGGTCTTTGCATTCCATCAAGGCAATCAGGGAGCAATGTATTGGTTGCCATTTAGTAAGCCCTTCCTATGAGCATAGCACTCATACCCAGTCAGGACTACAGATTACAAAGATAAAGTCCCAGTTTAAACCATCTCAAACAGACAAAACGTGGGGGAAGAGTGGCTGGGAAGAAGCGTGTGTAGCTTCTGTGAAGTGAGTTAAATACTGCACAGGGAAGTGTCTCCACAGGCCTTGTCAAACAGCCAAGGCTTAGGCCTGGAATAGTGCCTGTGTGCTGGTCTCTCTGTGTTGGCTTTGTCTCTTCCAGGAGGCCAGCCTCCTTCCCTTACTGGAGAACCTCACTGCTGTCTAGCTTAGCTTCACATCTTCCAGCTCTCCTTCCCAGTTCCAGTTCTGGAAAAAACAGAATTGCATCATGGGACTGCTCCTTTGATAGGGGTCTCTGTAAGAATACTGTGAGAAGGGACCTGCAGGGGTTGGGGTATTCTGGGTCAACAATTCCAAAGATTTCATCACCCAATCCCAGAATTGTTCCTTACAAAAGTCTTTGGAAAAGGATGCTGTTATTTCTGTTCTAGAAATCATGAAGCTGTATCTCCTGGAGGTTAAGTAGCTTGACAGAGATCACATGGTTAAGGTCAAGCTTCCAACTCCAGTCTTTGGCTCCAGAGTGCTGGCTTTTATCCAGTACAGCATGTTTCTTTCCCATGCAATAGAAAAGAAAAGGGAACCAGCGTTTAGATATCAAGGTGCAGTAGCAATGATGGCAAAGTGGCAAGAAATCTGATTTTCTTTCTGGCCTATGATAGTTGGAACCTTAAAGGTTATCTACCACCTTAAGTTTAAAAAGCAAACAAACAAACAAACAAACAAACAGAAACAGCTCAAAGTCATACAAGATCTTTTAAAATGAACAACAACAAGTGGTGGCAACTGGGACTTCAGTTTCTGAAGACTGCCTGTAGACTCACCAGAAAACAGTGATTTAATTCTCTGACAAAGCTAACTGCCCAGTTAGAACCATCTTAGATTCATCCACAGGGCTGCTTAGTGATCAGGAGCATTGCTGTGGGAGCCAGCCCTTCTGTCTACACATGTGCAGTAGCTGGTCTGAGGAAAAAGAAACAGGAAGGGAAGGAAGAAAGTAGAGACATCTGTGCCAGGTTCCCATTGCTTCTCCCTGTGCCCGGTGTGGCCGGGATTCTGCTCAGTGTGCCTAGAGACAGGATATTTGAAAGATGCACACACTGTGTGTGGTGGACAGAAGGATGAGGATGCTCTAATGGGTTTACTTAGTCTTAGAGGCAAGCCTGGTGGGTCACTTTGTTTCCAAGTACAGATGTTGAGTTCGCAAAGAAGGTTACAGTAGAAACTGCTGTCCAGTGACACTCCAGGTTCAGGCCACCACCGCACAGCAGTGGTCCACTCATAGGCACCTGGCAGAGGAGAAACACAGGGTGATGGAAAGCAGGCATTTTGGGTGATTCATTCTGGTTTTAATCTGGATCCAGTTTGAACTGGGCAAGTGCTATATTTAAATAGTGTTCAGGGATGGAGCTAGAATCCCTCAGCGCATTTTCTGATTATTCATGTAGGATGTGTATGTTAGTGTTTTGTTTTTGTTTTAAGAAAATCCTCTTCTTCTATAGGCCTCACGCTTTTTTCCAGGTATGAAGTGTTCTGTAGTACAGTTAACTATCATAGGCCAGATAGCAAATACTAGGATGTGTGCATGTTGAGAAGGGACTTACTCTGTAGAGCAAGTGCTTCAGAGGAAACATTTTGACTCTGGGAAATGAGTTACATTAAATTTCACCCACTTCAGTACATTATTATAATAAGCAAAGACTGAAAAAATATCTGGCAGTCCATTTATCTTTCTTGAAGTCTGTGAACTATAAGACTGTGTGGGTCTTGTTTTCTGGCAGTGGAAAGCAGTGCTCGCAGTGGAGGCCGTCTGCAGAGGATGCAGGGCAGTAGCTCTTTCTCTGAGCTGTGGTGCTTAGTATATAACCTGTTCTTTTGCATGTCACTATAACTTAACATGCCTTAGACATCACATAAAAGCCATGGTCAAGAAGGGAAATCTTTTCTAATGGTCTGTTGCCTACAAGGCCTCTATGGTCTTTTTGACATCATGACTCAAAAGCATTTAGAAGCCTCCAGTGAGTTCAGAATGTGCCCACCACTCTTCTGTAGCAGCACCTTGGCATTCAACTCAGTTACCCCAGTGGCTGCTACTGATCTAAAGTGTAATGCTGTGGTTGACTTTGAACCACTGTTTATAGCTTGAGGTTGTGCTTGAAGTTGGAGGTTTGGTGGAACACTAACCCTGATGCAAAATAATGTTAGCTCTGCTACTCAACACCGACATTTCTAATCATCTGGCAAAGATTTATTCAATTTCAGTTGTGCTATACAGCTTTTGCTAGATGCCCTTGGTAAAGGGTTATATAGCTTATCACCAGGGCCATGTTCTCTCTAATTTTATTTTACATGTATGGGTGTTTTGCCTGCATGTATGTATGTGCATCGTGTGTGGAGGCCAGAAGAGGGCATCAGGCCACCTGGAACTGGAGTTACAGTGAGTTGTGAGTTGCCCTGGGAACTCTGTGCTGGAAATTTAACCTGGGTCCTTTGCAAGAGCATCCAGAGCTTAACTGCTGAGCTGTCTCTGCAGAGCCACCAGGGCTACTTTTGAGAACAAGAGGGAGCTATTCATAATTATACTGAGACATACTATGATCCTTGCATTGGGCAGCTGAGGCAGAATCGTGGTTTGAGGCCAACCTCTACTGCATAATGAGACTATGTCTTAAGTTACTGGCTCAGTGAGTAGAATACTAGCCCAGCAACCAGGAGTAAAGCCCTGGGTTTGATTCCTAGGACATCTTAATACCACATGGTAGTAATTACATGTCTGTAATCCTGACACTAGAGGCAGGAGGAGTAAATGTTCAAGGTCCTCCTAGGCTATATAGCGAGTTCTAAGGATGCCTGGGCTCTGTGAAATTGTGCTTCAACAAAGCAAAGCATTGCAAGCCAGCCTAAAATAGTAATAACAAGAATAACTTTATTGTTGATACAATGATGCAGTCATCACATAGTGGGAGTGGGATTATCATAGCTAATCTGGAACAGACAGTTGCCTGTGTATTCATGTCCTTTCGTATGTACAGTTGTTACACAGCTAGTTAAGTCAAGAACTTTATAAAGGCCCTGGGTTCTATTTTTAGCACTGAAAAAGCAAAAAAAATTATACAGACATATATATGTGTATATATGTGTATATGTGTGTGTATATATATATGTATATGTGTGTGTGTGTGTGTGTGTGTGTGTCTATGTATATATTGCCAACCTAAAATAATAATAACAAGAATAACTTTATTGTTGTTACAATGATGCAGTCATCACATAGTGGAAAGATCATATATATATATATCTTCCTCTTCTACAGTTATCCCAGGATCCCACAACCAGATTTCTCCTTCTGAACTGTTTACATAGCAGAGTGTGCAAGCATTTCTCACTTTAAGAATTCTGCCATTCATTTGCTTCTGCTTTTCCACACCTCCTCAGTCATAGCAAAAAAGCTTATAGAAGAATAGTTTGATGGAGTCCAACAAACTTTTTCCTTCCTTCCTTCCTTCCTTCCTTCCTTCCTTCCTTCCTTCCTTCTTTCCCCTCCCTCCCCCCCCTTTCTTAAAAGGTCTCCCTAAGTAGTTCAGGCTCATCTTCAACTCTTAGTAATCCTCCTGCTTCAGGCACCCAAATGTTGAGTTTATAGGTATAAGCTACCATGTCTAGCTCAATCAGCTTTTCCTGTTAATGGCCAGATAGTAAATGTTTTTGTCTTTGTGGGCCAACTTATGTCGTGGTCATCCCTTGCTGGCATTGTCTGATGAAGATGAGCAAGGCAGGCTGTGTTCCCAAACCACATTTCTTTACTACACAAGACAAATCTGGGCCATTGTTTGCCAGCCCAGCTTTGTATCACTGTTCCACACCATGTCATCATGGTCTGCTCCCCTGCCCCTGTCTCCTGTAGTCTGCTTTTGTCATAGTTTCTAGCATCTTCCCTGTTGTCAGTGGCAGTTCTCTGTCTTATCAAGTGTAAGGAGTGATTACTCTTCTTCACCTTCAAACACTTGTTTGGTTTTGGTGACATACATAGTCATCCTTGGTTTTCTCTGCTGATGCTGGTTTCTCTCTTGAAATTTTGCCCCCCTTTCTTCTAGACAGCTGAGTATTGGAATACTTGAGAGCTTGGTTCTCTCCTACCTTCCCTTACTTTCCCTCTCTTCTCCTACAAGGCACCTGATCAGAACATACTTGAGTGACTGAAAGAGTGAATGAGATTGTCACTGGCATGACTAAGCAGCTGTGTTGCTGTTGGTTTTCATAAGCCACAGAGTCCACAAGCCCTCCATGTGTTGTGTAGCTGTGGTGCTCTTCCACGCCCCCATCACAGGAGGTGGGGGGTTATAACAGTTTTAATGTGTCACATCCACCTTTGTGGGGTTTAGTTTCCTTGGAAACTACTACTAGCTTCAAATGTATCCTGACTTCATTTCATTGGTTTCTAAGTAGCACACCGTAAATGTGGAAGATTTGTCACAAATCAATGGCAGTCCTTTAGAGCCATTATGTAGATGAGAAGACTGATACTCAGCAAGTATCCAGAGCTTACCTCACTTCCAACTTGGAGCCACCACTGCCTTTACAGATGTGAAGGTTCATGTACACACGGGAAAGACAGATGTGTATCCTGTTTCTTATCAGTAACACACATAATAATCACCAAAATAGAGAAAATGGTTTAATTTTAAATAAAAATGTTCTATCAAGCATTGTAGCATGTGCCTATAATCCCAGCACTGAGAAAAACAGAAGAATTGCTGCAAATTTGAGATCAGCCTGCTCTACAAAGAGCTCTAGTCCAGCCATGGTTGCATAATGAGACCCTGTCTCAGAAAATTAATTTACATGTTATAATGCAGATTACTAAGAGTCTTTAGACGTTGCTTGTGCCTGTACATGAGGCTTTATCTCCTATTCTGGTGCAGTGAAACTGTAGGTGTAAGAATAGCAAATCAAGAGAGTTTCTGACCAAATTTTTCAGGAGGCTAAACTGATTATAGTGACTAGTGCTTCCTCGCCTTGCTTCTTGGTTTTCAACTACTTCTTTTGTTATAGGCACTTGAAGAGGCCCAGAAAGCCATTCAGCAACTCTTCGGCAAAATCAAGGATATCAAAGACAAAGCAGAAAAGTCAGAACAAATGGTGAGTTTAGGTTTCATCCAGTCACAGTAATTGCCAGGTTCTTCTTCCCCTGCTTGCCAGTCGTCGTCATGTGTCCCTGTCTGTGAGTGCGGCCGACCGCCTCAGAGGAGCTGCTAGACGAGGTGACTCACTAGCCTTGGTGCCCTACATTTGCAGCCACTGTCAAATAGGAAACAATTTGTTTTCCTAGAAAATAGTTTCCTAGTCATTTTGAATGCCATTCTCCAGCATGTCTGTAGCATACGTTTCACAGTTAAGATATTTGACTTGTAGTCTGGTACATAGCACACCAATGCTGGTCCCAGCTCTGGGACGGGGGTACCATGCCCAGGGTGCATGCACATAGTCTTCTTTAGTTCCTACTCTTTGTAGGTGATGTGCTCACAAGGTACACTGCTGACCAGGAAGCCAGCCTTCAATCACAGCTGTTCCTCAGGTGCCACCAGGCTGCACTGGGCTGTTTCTGGGCTGAGATTCTAAGTCATGAGATGCACCTTAATGACAGTTTCCTCAATATGAAATAATATCTGCTTCACAAGGGCTCTGAGCAGAGTACCTAAGAATCTGCTTTTTTTTTTTTTTTTAGTACAACATATGCCACCAAACAGTATGACTCTGGTGAAGATGACATTTGCTGGAATTTGTTGTACTTACTTTTGTTTGTTTTGACTCAGGGTTTTACTATGTTTCCCTGACCTGGAACTCAGTGTAGATAGGGCTGGCCTTGAACTCACAGAGAACCACTTGCCTCTGCCTTGTAAACACTCAGTGGTTGTACTCAGCTTTTGTCCTCAGCAGTAATGTTGTGTTTCTAAGCTGCTGTTTGAGATTGTGTTCCCTCTTCACAACCATCTGTAACTCTAGTTCCAGGGACTCTGATGTCTTCTTCTAGGCACACAGTGGTACACAGATATACATGCAGACAAAACATCCATACACATAGAACAAACAAATGGTTTGTTAAAGCCTCCTAGGTGATAGCCAGGTGTGGTATGTGAGTGTGACTCAGCCCTGGGGAGATTGTGCAGACACGATCCTTAAATAAATAAATAAATAAATAAATAAATAAATAGAAACTGGAGAAATGACTCAACAGTAAGAGTACTTGCTGCTTTTGCAAGGGACTTAGTTTGAACAGCACTCACATTAGGCTGCTTTTAACCAACTTAACTCCAACACCAGGGCATCCAGTGCCCTCTTCTGGCTCTTTGGGCACCAGTATACACACATACACATAAAATAATAAAAATGAATCTTTTCTTGTTTCCTTTTTTCTTTTCCTTTTAAAGATAGTCTCTCTTCCCAGGTGGTGGTGGTGCATGCCTTTAATACAAGCACTTGAGGGGCAGAGGCAGGTGGAACTCTGTGAGTTTGAGGACAGCCTGGTCTACAGAGTTAGTTCCAGGACAGCCAAGGCTACACACAGAGAAACCCTGTCTTGAAAACAAACAAACAAACAACAACAACAGATATGGTCTCTGCATAACACTGACTGGTGAAACTCACTGTTGGAGACCAGACTGGCCTTGGACTTCAGAGATCAGCCTGCATCTACCTCATGAATACTAGGATTAAAGGCATGAGTGAACATACCCAACCCAAATGTATATTTAAAAAGAGAAATAAGCAAACAAAACATGAAAGGGGCTAATTATTGTAAGTTACTTTAGTTTTGTATTGTGAGAGTATTTGTATTTTTTTTCCTAGGGGCTAACCTGAGGTTGTTTTAAGTGATTTTATGTCTAATTTTCTTATAGAGTGACTTGAAGGAGGTTCTAAAGCTTTCTCACTCTTGTTTTTTTTTTTTTTTTTTCTTTTCAATGTTTAGGTGAAAGAGATCACCCGAGATATTAAGCAGTTAGATCATGCCAAGCGCCACCTGACCACCTCAATCACGACACTGAACCACCTGCACATGCTGGCAGGCGGGGTGGACTCCCTGGAGTAAGCAGTGTGAACTCTCTCAACGGGCCCATGGGAAATGCTCCACATGGGGACAGTGGCTTCAGAGAGTTAGTCACGTCCCAGCCGAGCCAGTCTCACCGTCCTGCCCCACTTTTGGACACTGGCCACAAGTGTTCAGTCACTTTTGGTGTTCACAACTTAACAAAAGAGCTGAGGATGTGTAGCTCATGGCAGGCAGAATGCCTGCTTGACATGCCCAAAGCCCTGGCTTCCATCCCCAAGAACTGCAGAAGACAGCAGACATCTGTCTTAATGAAAAAAAAAATGATGGACAGGCGACCTGAGGAAGCCATAGAAAGCCCATGAGAACCACCCTGAGAAATGGGTCTTCTCATGTGGTAGATCTAGACCAGAAAGTCAGACAGAGTGACTCAGCCCCAGTCATTCCCTAGGGCCTTTGCCTTGGCAAGTATCCCTCCTTCTATTGACTGAATTTCCTTTCACCAAAGAGACCATTTCTAAACAAATCTTTGATATACAGTTCAACCCACTTTTTTCTTAAACCAACGTTTTCAAGATTGTAGTTCATTGTGTAACACAGCTAGAAACAGTATTAAAAGAAGCCCCTGGCCATTAACCACGAAGCAGTGTTTCAAATCCTCCCCCAGCACCCCAGCTCCCTTCTGTGATGGGTCTCAGGCTGATTTCCCCCTGCCCTAGTCACAGTGGAATTTCCCATGTGTACAGACCAGCCATCTTCATGCAGCTCTGGCAGGAATGAAGGAGGCCCAGAAGGAAGGAGGCGAGGCTATATTATTCCTAGCTGCTGCTGGGCCTACAGCGGGTGGCAGAGGAGCCCTGGTCCATTGCAGGAGAGATCATCCAGAGCAGCCAGCCAATAGGGCTGCAAGAACCATCTCTCTTCCTCCTTCCCATGGGGCAGTTTATATTAGCAGGTCAAGATGGCAGTGGAGCACTGTGGCTTGAATTTGAGCCTCTCCTTGAAATATTTTATAAGAGAATTACACATTTAATATGAAAGCCAATGTAGACCTAATAGTTAGTTTACACTTCATTACCATGTATAACTTGATTTTATCAGCATCGTTTATTTAAGCTTCATTAGCCTCAGGAGTAGGGCAAGTCAACATCTCAGATGCCGTTGTTTAGCATCATCTTAGAACTGCGTATTCCAGTTCACTTGAAATCACAAACAAGCATCCTTTTTTGTACTCCAGAAAAATGGTTTGGTTCTTCTGTGTACCATAATCCTCAGTGATAATTTTATACAATGTTCCCTCAAAATCCTACTCCTCATGCAGTGCCCAGCCTAAACCCATAGTCTTCCCAGAGTTCTCTTTTGCCACCCACTGAGCATCTGGCGCGCACGCACACACACACACTCACACCTCACACTCTTTTGTGCCCCATGGCATATAGTTTACATTGTTATTTAGACCATACTTTACCCTCTTGCTGTTAGTTAAATGTTTACTTGGCCCTCCAATTACTGAATGATGTTACCTTAGAGTTGGAGCTAAATCCTAATCTTTTTCCTTCCCCAGTACTCATACTAAATTTAGCTATCATAGGTCATCCCACGTCTCTATCTTGTGTCTTCAGTGACTACTTCTCAACTTCTGTCCTCGCAGAGCCATGACCAGGCGCAGACAGTATGGAGAAGTTGCTAATCTCCTTCAGGGTGTAATGAATGTTCTGGAACACTTTCACAAGTACATGGGAATCCCACAGATCCGACAGCTTTCTGAAAGGTAAGATGTCCTCTCAGACAATGGTCTTTCCATAGCTAAACCAGTTATTTTGCTCATGAGACTTGGCTAGGCTTGGGTAATAATTCTTCTCTGCCCCAGAAATCATCAGTTAAGGCAGTTGAATATGGTACCAGAGGAGCCATCGGCTACCATGGCGGGTAAACGATATTCATTGTCAGCTGAGAAAGAGCTCAGCTAGCCTATGGACTGAAATCCTTGTTGTTCTCATGGGGTTCTTAGTCTTTCTCATAGTAGGACTGTTGAGCTCTAAGGATGAATGCACCAAGAGAACTTAGCCATTGAAGTCACATGACATCACAAAGCCACTGAGAGTTAAGAGGAAAAAAACCATGTCTTCCTCTTTTCCTCTGATGAATGCCAATGGCACATTAGTGAAGGCAGCATGTGGGGTAGATGGATGCTGTGGCAGGCTTTAGACATACATGGTGTCACCAGAATGTCATATATCACAGGGAGGAGTTTCTCTTTGACCTTATTCTTTCTTTTACCATCCTTGAGGTTTCCCTGTATGAGTACACTGTGGCTGTCTTCAGACACACCAGAAGAGGGCATCAGATCCCCTTACAAATGGTTGTGAGCCA
This sequence comes from Rhabdomys pumilio, assembly GCA_030674055.1. NCBI lineage: Eukaryota > Metazoa > Chordata > Mammalia > Rodentia > Muridae > Rhabdomys > Rhabdomys pumilio. The sequence continues at coordinate 44,067,894 of JANHMN010000002.1, forward strand.
CCATGTGGTTGCTGGGAATTGAACTCAGGACCTCTGGAAGAGCAGTCAGTGCTGAGCCATCTCTCCAGCCCCCACCCTTAAATTTTGATCCTAGGTTCAGATCTGGTGAGAAGGTTCTTAGGAGGAAGAAGAGGATTCTGAAAAGGGGAGGGGACAGTGAGTTCAGTGCCCTTTTTGGCCTTTTCTATTAGAGATAACAACAGAAAGAAAATTTAAAATCCTTAACCTTCCTCCTAGCAAAGGCATCGTGGCCCCCAGCTGCACTTTTTCATTCTGCCTCTTAGGAAGGCCTACCTGGTACACATTTCTATTATTTGTTTTCTTTATTTAATTATACAAATAGCATAAATATACAATTTCTTTTATTTAAAAAGTCTAACCTGGATGTGGGTGGCTTACATCTGTAGTCCCAGCAATCAGGAGACTGAGCTAGAGAACTGCTTTAAGTTTAAGGCCAGATGAGAGTCTATAATGAGACCTTCTTTAAAAATGCTAACAAAGAAAAAGACAAAAAAGAAACAAAGAGATACATCTCAGTTCTCTTAGCTACATTTCAAATCCTATTGCACTTCCTGGAAAGAGTAACTGCTGGTAGCTGTCCTCCCTCTAGATTGTCTCCTCTGTACTTACAGCGAGTTTATACAACTACTCTTTATACATTCCGTGTGTGGACTGCCATAGAATAGCCAGTCCCAGGCTAGCTTGCTGCCTTCGTGTCCCTGGAGCCTTATCCTGACTCTTAAAGACATACCTCTTCTCACATGTGTGCAAGTAGATCTAAAGCCTTTAAACTTAAAAATGCATTTAAAATTTTAATAGCCACAACTCATTTACTCCCAAAGGCTCTACGGATCCACAACACCATCGTGAAGTGCTTCAGTACCCGTTCCTCCGTGCCCTCAGTCAGTCTGGTAGATGGAAGCCTCTGTCTGTTTCCTTTAATTTTAATTTTCTCGGTGACTGATGATTGACCATTTATATTTCCTCTGTGCAGTATTTTGTTGTTTGTTTGTTTGGTTGGTTGGTTGGTTGGTTGGTTTGGTTTGAGACTTGGTCTCACTGTGCAAGCCTTGCTGTCCGGAGTTTGATGTGGAGACCAGGCAGTACTTGAACTCAGAAATCTGCCTGCCTCTGCTTCTTGAGTGTTGGGATTAAAAGTGTGTGCCACCATGCCTGACTCAGATTTCTTAAGTTCTAATAAACTGTTTTCTTTTATTTCTTCCTTGGGGTGGTATTTGGGATTTGTTTCCTTTGTTCTCTTGTTCTGGAACCTCCTATAAACAAACACTGTAACTTGTAACCTGCCACCTTGTCCTTTGGGGCTGCTTTCTGAGTTGTGGGCTCAGTCTTCTAGTTCTGCCTTGTTCTTCACTGGTACCCACTCTGTTCTTTGGCCCAGCTGTTAAAAATTTTTTTACTTAAACAGCAGGTTTTAATTTCCAGAATATCTAGATGATTCTCTCTTCAGGGGCATAATATCCTCTGAAATCTCTCAGAGATTCAAAACTGTTAGTATCTCTGAAGGCTCTGGATTGCCCGTCTGTTTGTATGTCCTGTGGTATAAGGTCTTCAGTTTGTTGACTCTTGGTAGTAGCACTCTTCAGATGTTTGGTGAATCTCAGCTGAAGGTTCATATTTTTTGGTGGGATTTTTAAACTTTATATTATTATATTATTATATCATCATCATCATCATCATCATCATCATTATTATCATTATTATTACTACTCTATTACTGTGATCAGAAATCACTACCATCTGCTATTGAGGAGAGGAGGGATATTCTGCTTAAGGGTACCACATAGCTTTTCTAAAGTTCCTGGGGCCAGACCTCAGGAGCTGGCACCTGATCTTCTTAGATATTGATAACTCTCTGGCCACTGCTGAGGTCACAGACTCAAGGGGCCAAGTTAGCGAAAGCATTTAGGGTAAGAATGCAGCACAGCTTCTGCGTCCACACTACTGTGACTGGAGCCAGACACATTGAGAGGTTCCCTTTAGAGCTCTCCCTGCTCCTGGAATCCCCCATTCCTGTCTTTCCTTATATTTGATCTGGTTTTTAGATTGTGTACATCACGAGTGACCTGCATTTGTAGGTATGCCCATGTATGTGTTTAGTGCCTGTGTTTGTCAGAAGTGAGAGGAGGTTGTGAGCCACCATGTGGGTTCTGGGAACTGAACCCAGGTCTTCTGCAAGAGCAACAGTTGCTCTTAACATGGAAGCATCTTTCCAGCTTCCATGTCTTTTCATTTGTGAGAAGCACTTTTAAGCTATGATTTTGTTCTTTATTCTTGTTCTACCAGGAAACCCACAAACTGTCTAGTCTATCAGCTCCCCTTTTGCCTGGTTTTTGGTTTTTATTAAGTCTTTTCATAATTTCTAAGAATCTGAGGCAGGAAGGGAGGTTTCTGTATGTGCTAGGTGTACCGTCTTACAGTGGAGATGACCGGGGACTGTTGAGGAATGTAGGAATAGGCTTGGCAAAGTGCTAGGGAAGTCACCACCCTTCCCCTCGTCCTTCCTAACCCTTTTACACTTAGAGGTGGCTGGTTGCCATATCGCACTGGGAATCTGAAACAGCTAGGAATGTCCATGAGCAGGACGTCATGAGCTTAAGAAAGAAGGACCCATGAGTGGAGGAAGCAGAACTGCACTCAGTGGGTCGGGAGGTACAGGAAGGTGGTACAGCCTGACCTAGTCTCGGTGACTCAGTGATCTGCTGTTCCCATTCTTTTATTCCTTCCATCATCTGCCTAGCATTAATGTACTGTGTGCCTCCTGTATCCTGGGCCCCATGAATGCTAAGTACATTCTCTTCCACAGAGCTACAGCACCAGCCAGATACCCTACCCCCAGCTTTCTGATTCATAGTTAGTTTAATCTGTCAGTGTAGGCCCACAGACAACTAGAGCCGCTGTATTTGACTTTAGTTTTTAAGAGTCTATACCTAAGAGAGATCACTCCATATTCATCTTTCTGTGTCTAGCTTATTTTCTCTAAGTCCTCTGAGTTTATGCATATTGTTTCAGATGTCAGCATCTTCTTTTAAAAGCTGGGTAAGATCCCACTGGATATATGCACCATGGTTCTTTAACCCATATCTGTCCATCAAGACAGCGTTTGTTTCCATGTCTTGGTTGTTGTATACTTACTTCTGTGAGCAAGGTAGGACAGCTATCCGTATAGAGTATGGATGTCATCTCCTTTGGGTATATACCCTATTTAGATTCATTTGGGGTTTTCCAGAACCTCCATGCTATTTTCCGTAATAGCTGCACCAATCAACACCTCTGCCATGGTGTCCGAGTGTTCTCATCTCCACACCCTCACCAACACTTATCTTTTTCTTTGCTTTTGATATTAGCCATCCTGGTAACTTGTTATCTCAGTTTGGAGACAGAGACAGGAGGATCAAGAATCATTATGTGACACTGTCTCAAAAAAGAGTGAAACAATATCTCATTGAAGGTTGTTTTTTTGGTTTTGGTTTTTTTATTTCTGAATTTTTAAAAATTATTTATTTACATTCCAGTCATTGCCCCCTCCCACAGTTCCTCAGCCCATTCCTCCTCCCCCTTGTCTCCGAGAGGGTGCTTCCCCCACCCAGCCAGCCTCCCCCTTCCCTGGGGCCTCAAGTCTCTTGAGGATTAAGTACATCATCTCCCACTGTGGCCAGATCAGGCAGACCTCTGCTACATGTGTGCCGGGGCCTCAGACCAGCCCATATATGCTCCTGGTTGGTGGCTTCATCTCTGGGAGCTTCTTGGCATCTGAGTTAGTTGAGACTGCTGGTCTTCTTATGGGGTAGATCTCCCTTTCAGCTTCTCCAATCCTTCCCCTAACTCAACCATAGGGTCCCCGACTTCAGTCCAATGGTTGGGTGTAAGTATCTGCTTCTGTCTCAGTCAGCTGCTGGTAGGGCCGCTCTGAGGACAGCTATGCCAGGCTCCTGTCTATAAGTACATCATAACATAGTAGTGTCAGGCTTTGGTGTCCCCTCAGGAAATGGATCTCAAATTGGGTCAGTCATTGAACCTCCTTTTCTTCAGTCTCTTCTCCCTATTTGTCCCTGCAATTCTTTTAGACAGGAACAATTCTGGGTCAGAAATTTTGACTGTGGGTTAATAATCCTGTCCTTCCACTTGAGGTTCTGTCCATCTACTGGAGGTGGACTCTTTGTGTTTCCTCTCCCTAGTGTTGGGCATTTTGGCTACGGTCACTCCCAATGAGTACCGAGTGTCTCACCTCTGGGTCTCCCCCATCTCCCACTCCTTGAGGCTGCTTATTTTCATTCATTTTCTTGGCCCTCTGGGCTTCTCTCCTGTACCTTCCCCTCCTATCTGATCCTGTTTCCCCTTTTCCCTTCCTCTCCACATCCCCTCTCCCACTCAGGTCCCTCCTTCCCTCTGCCTCCCGTGATTATTTCCTTTCTCCTTCTAAGTGGGGTTGAAGCCTCCTTACTTAGGTATTTCTGCTTGTTACACCTCTTACGGTCTGTGGGTTGTATCCTAAGTATTCTGTACTTTTTTGGCTGATATTCACTTATCAGTGAGTATATACCACGTATGTCCTTTTGGGTTTGACTTACCTCACTCAGGATGATATTTTCTAGTTTTATCCATTTGCCTGAAAAATTCATGATGTCCTCATTTTTGATAGCTGAATAGTATTCCATTGGTAAATGAACCACGTTTTCTGTATCCATTCTTCAGATTTTGGGACATCTGGATTATTTCTAGCTTCTGGCTATACAAATAAGGCTGCTATAAACATGGTGGAACATGTGCCCTTGTGGTATGATAGAGTGTCTTTTGGGTATATGTCTAAGAGTGGTATAGCTGGGTCAGATTTACTTTATTTTTGTTTATGCATTGTGTGTCTGTGTGAGTGTATATACATGTGTATGTGTACATGCATTTGTGAGTATATGTTGGCTCCCTTGGAGCTGGAATTAAATGTCTTTGTGAACACGTGGCATGGGATCTGAGCTTAGTCCTCATGATGGAACAGTGAGTGCTCCTACCACTGGGCTCTCTAGCCAGCTCCTGTGGGTTTCTAAATTTCTAGTTGGCTGCTTGGTTGTGTTTGGTTTTCTGAGAGACAGTGTCTCTCTAAGTAGTCCTTGCTATCCTTGAACTTGCTACATAGACCAGGCTAGCCTCAAAGTCACAGAAATCCACCTGCCTCTGCTTCCTGAGTGCTGGGATCAAAGGTATTTGCAACCAAACCTGGCCTCCTTTTTGGGGTTTTGATTTGAGTATACATCTTTGAAGATGAAGTAATATTGAACATTTTTTCGTATGCCCTGTTGATTTTATGTCTGCCTTGAAAAAACACATATTTAGATCCTTTGCCTAGTTTCTAAAATTGCATTTATTTTATTTGGGGGGTGGTGGTGTCTGTGTGTCATGGCATGCAAATGGAGCCTAGAGGACAACATTGGGCGTCATTTCTCTCCTATCATGTGAGTTCCTGGGTCAAACGCAAATCCTCAGGTTTGGTGGAAGGCACCTTTCCCTCAGCATCTCCCTGGCCTCTTTGACCTGCCCCTTCCTTTTTTTTTTTTTTTTCCAAGACAAGGTCTCAGGTATCCCAAGATAGCCTCAAACTCTTCATGTAACTGAATATGATCTTGAATTTCTGACCTGCCTGTCTTCACCTTCTGAGTGCTGGGACTACAGGCATGTGCTCAGGCTGGTTATGAACCCAGAAGTGACTAGCCAGTCAGGCACTCTGCCAACTTAATATGCCTCAACCCAGTTTTTGTTTTTACTTTGTCATTCCAAGTTCTTTATATATTTTGGATACTAACCTTAATGAGCTATAAGGTTCTCAGTATTTTCTCCTGATTCATAGGCTGCTGTTTTGTTCTGTGGATTGTTCCCAGGCTCTCTTCAATTTGAGACAAGTTTCCATTGCTTTGGTTTGTTTGTTTCGTTTTTTCCTTTCTTTCTTTTTCTTTTTTCTTTTTGTCTGTGTTCTTAGTGTGCTATTTGCTTTTCATTTATTATTTATTTATTTATTTATTTATTTATTTATTTATTACTGGAGAGTTGTCTCAGAGGTTAAGAGCAGTCATTGCTCTTGTAGCAGACCGTGGTTTTATTCTCATCAGCCTCTTGGCAACTCAACCTCTGAGGGCACCGAGCATGCATGTGGTGCACAGATACACATGACAGTGGGAAGAAAGAAACCCACACATAATAATAAAATAAGTGAATCTTTAATTTCTCCAAGGTGTCATCTTTATACATTTTATAAATTTATATGATTTGCAGAAATCTGGTGAGCATGATTAGAGCGTCATCTCTGAAAGCAGTGGTTCTCAGCCTCCCTAAAGCTGGGAGCCACGGCTCCCCATGTGTGGACCCACACCGTAAAATTATCTTGTTGCTACTTTATAACTGTAATCGTGATACTGTTATGAGTTAAATGTAGATATCTAATATGTAGGCTATCTGATTTGCAACCCCTGTGAAAGTGTCATCTGACCTCCCCAAAGGGGTGGAGACCCGCAGGTTGAAAACCACCTTCTTAAGCTTGTGCGAGAGGAAAACCCTGTATTCTGTCTTATGTGTCAGCTGTGCAAACATTCACAACTCCTGGCTGGACTGCCTCTTAGTTTGTCAGTGCAGTGTGTCCTAGTCCCAGTGCTGAAGGGAATGCAGTGTGAGAGCTGCTTACTTGCTCAACTGCCATCAGTTTTCAAAGAGGTGCTAACATTTTGAGCAAAGTCCAAACCTCCTATTTTTAGCATCATTTCCAGTGAATTGTCCTTCTTATGTTTATATAGTGATGGTAGAACCATCTGGAAATGATAGAAATAAATGTTTGTTCAGGAGGAGGGGAAAAAGCCAAGAGTTACCCCTGTGCATTACTCCAGTGTTAATACCTTGCTGTCTATAAATCGCACAAGTCATCTACAAGATTGTATTCTTAAGTCTTGGCCTGGTCATTTGAAATATGAAGTTCATGGGCCTTGATTTGCTATTTCTTTCAACTACCCTTCTGGCAAATGCCTAAATGTTTAATGTAGCATTGAAGGGAAGTCTTTTTTTTTTTTCTTTAATATCTTTACATTTCAAATCCTCCTGGCTTAAGCATATCCACAGGGGCAAACAAATGCTTCTAGTCAGTCAATATTTCCTGAGAAAGAGCAAGTGATTGTTGCATTTCTTTAAAAAATAAGCAAAGAAAAAAGCCTTGGAACCCTTAAATTAGTTTTTTCCCCTCTGAGCTATGTCTAACCTCTTACATGTGAGAAAGGCCTGCCAGGTTGGGAAGTCACGTGGTGAAGTGGAGACAGAAAAGGCTGGATGGATCTGACTAGCTATTTGACAAGCTCTGTCTGGGCCTCCTCAGATTCAGCTGTGAGGGATGCTTTCTATGATCTCAGAGCCTCCCACCAGGTGTCTGCCACAGTCTAGGTTGAGATTCTTGGTAGCACCTACTGTGTTATAGTATTTGACTAATCCATTCCATTCAGTAAATGCATTGTGTTGGGGTCAGGTCACCTGACTTCAGAACAGGGGAGAACATTTTCTTTGACTGTCACAGATATGTAAAAGTCTGGTTTCGTAGTTTGTTGCCCTACCACTCCCTATGACTGATACTAGACTTCGGAAAGGGCACCTTCGGTCAACTCTGATGTCACACAACATGGATGAAGCCAGAAGCCACTCTCTGATTTTCTTTTCAAGGCAACAGAATGCTTCATTTTCTAGTAGTAACAAACTTCATGTAACTGTCACACAACAGGCTGTTTATCTGGATGCCAGGAAGAACTTTTTGTTCCATCTGCCTTTGCCTTCTAAGTACTGGAGTAAAGTTGTACACTGCCTTGCTCAGCTGTGGAAGGGATGTTGGATCTTGCTTGCTCCCTATCAGGCACTGGGCTGGTGAATAGCCTGCTAACTTATTTCTAGGATTCTTTTCAGACAACTGATTATTGTGTTAGCTTCTGCTACTGTGATGAAATAACCAAGAAAAACAACTTTAAAAGTAATGGTTGCTGGACTAGCGATGCATGCCTTGAGTCTCAGTACTCAGGACATAGAGGCAAGTAGATCTCTGTGAGTTTGAGGCAAGCCTGATGTACACAGATCCTGTTACAAACCAGCCAAGGCTACTTACTGAGACCCTGATAGTGGTAGTGTTTTGTTTTTAAAAGCTTATTTTGGTTGATGGGTTCAGTCCACTGGCTGTGTTGCTTCATCATGGAGCAGCGACTCAGGCAGACACGAGGCCAGAAAAAAAAAAAAGAATGTGAGGACAAAATACACTTTCTGTGTGGCCAGTAAGATAGCTCAGTGGATCAAGATGCCTGTCACCACCCCTGACAACCCCATTTCAACCCTTGGGACTGTATGCTAGAAGGAGAGAATTGATTCCTACAAGTTACCCACCCCTTTCTCTTTCTCCTTTGAGGAACTACCCACCCAGCCATGCCCCATTTCCTTGTTCTATCATTTCCCAATAATTCAATCAAATTATGAATCAAGCGACCAAACCTTTAACACAGGAAACTTTGGGGGAATAGTTCACAAGAAACTGTAACCACTATGGAATGTGTGGCTCACATCTCACCCAGAAAATGCCTGTGAATGTGATCTGTCTTTGTCAGTAATATCTCCAGGGGAATAGCTGCTCTTTCATTTCAGTCACTGAGAGACACTTTAACAACCATTGCTGCAAACTATTTTAGGCAGAAGCTTATTCTTCTGTACAATATTAATTATGTATCCACTTGCCACCACTTGTAAAGGTGGGTGCTGTTGCCAGCTAGAACCGTCAGCTGTATATTGTGAAATAACCAGGACTAGAAAGACTCTGAAGTCTTCTAGCACAGGCTTCCATCTCTCCATCCTCACCCTTGATTCCCTTCCTCCCTTTGAACATTAGTTAGAAATCATTACACATGGAAGCCTGGTCTTTTGAATACCCTAGTACCAAGACCCATCATATACTGTGGTTGTCTTTCCAGCCACTGCAGTGTTAAAATCAACAAGAAAATAGAGATTGGCAATTGTAGTAGACTAGGGTGGGGGTAGCAGGGGCAGAGCTTAGTGCAGCAGCCTGGTTGAGGGTTGGTGGCCCGGAACATCTGCCCATGCGTTCCTCTGGTCAGGTGTGGGCCTCACCTACAGGATTTATTCTGTGGCTCAGGAAAAAACTGGTGTTGTCTTTGTGCTTCCAAGAAGAGGGTCAGAACAGAGAAGCAATAGCATCAGGATCTTTGCCTTGTGACCCGGTCCCACAGCAGACAGCCTGCTGGCTCACTCTGGGAAGTCGCAAGATGCTCTGAGGGACAATTTTATGAAAGCACATTCTTTTCTTTCACATTAGACTCTATACTCAGGGGAAGTTTCCAGATGTCTCTGAGGCAACTCCAAGTGGGGGTGGGGTGGATTCCAGCACAGCCATATCTTGAACACAAACTGAAAAGAATATAAACTCTGCTATAGGAATGGTTTGGAACATTTTAAGAGAATGGAAAAACCCTGGAAAGTATTTGGAATCAGGCATGATTATAACTGTGCCACAGGAAGAAACTCAAGTGTTCTGGGTCATGCCTATCCTCTCGTTAAAAATAAAATCTCAGCCCCTTGCCAGGTTCTCCTAAGTAGCCAAAGAAATTGTGGTTTTAAGTTCACTATTGCTAGAAACTTTGTAAATCAATCCAGAAGTTTCAGGGTGGAGTCCAAGAAAGGAGGCATGCTGTTTCATGGTGCTTTTAGCAAAGCAAGTCTTTACCTCAGGCTCAGGGAAGTCCAAGAGCTGCCCAAGAGCCTCGCTCTTCAGCTCTGTTCCTGGCTGGGACAGGCCAGGTATGCCCAGCAGAGGCAGCTGTCAGGGACAAGGAGGACATGATTGGCTTTTGCTAATGCACACTTCCTGATTCATTCCGGCTGTTTCCCATTTCCCTTCATTTCCCTGCAGATTTCTTGAGCACCCATCAATCCTGCAGACACCATTAAGAACCAGCCCGACCCAGCCCTCCCCACCCTTCTACTTAGTTTTCCTTACGGTTGAGTTTTATTCTCCTGAAGTTAAGTCTTCATCCAGTGCCTATTGCTTGTTCTGCCTGTCTTGTTTTGTTTTGCTTTGTGAGGCATGGTCTTCTTATGCATCTTGCTCTGGCTTTGAACTCGTGATCCTCTGCCTGTACTTTTTCAGTGCTGGGATTATGCCCTTCGCAGTTAATAATGCCCTTCACTTATAAAGAATAGTTCACTTTTCATCCTGCTCCCTTTTCTTTTACCTTAGAGACAATTCTTTTTGTTGTTTTAAAATGTTATAAAAATTAACGTTATATTAAAATATTATAAAAAGCAAATATAAACCACCCTGAAACAGTGCGAACTACTCTTCCCAGTCTGTACCCCATAGAATAGGAAACAGTTGTTCCAGTGATACAACAGATTTGTGTTTGATCAGACTGCTGTTATATTTCCATGAAATGTAACTACCCGCAAATGAAATTTTATACAAGTTCAACCTATGTATCTCGCAGTAGGTAAGAGTGACCTAGAACTGTGTCCTGAAGCACCAAGACTATAGCTCAGTGGCAGAGCACTTGCCTTCCATGCCCAAGGCATATAGGTTCAATCCCTAGCACTAAAAAAAAGTAAAACACTCCATCCTGAAATGCCTGTCATAACCCTGCTTCTGAGTGACATCTCTTTCATAGCTGTGTATACCTTTTCATTCCCAGGTAATTACTTGCAAGTCCTAGAGACCTCCACAGTTCCTGACCCTGTGGGTTTATGCACACTTGCAGATGAGGATTTGAAAATGGTGTCAGTCATTAATACAGTCCCTTTTCCTGCAGGGTGAAGGCTGCGCAGACAGAGTTAGGACAGCAGATCCTGGCTGATTTTGAAGAAGCGTTTCCTTCTCAGGGTACCAAGGTACTGGTTTGTATTTTGCCTCTGATATTATCACTGTGTTCACATTCCCTGCAGAGAGTATGAGGCACATGAGTGATAACTCACGTTGTATCACTTCATAAGTGTTGGCTGGCACAGGCCAAGTGTCTGCTAACTCAGATGAGCCTATTTTAAGTGTCACAGTGCAATGCTGATTGTTTATCTGTGTCTTTCCAGCATCAGAAAGAGGACTCAGGCCAGGAATCTTGGTTGGTAGACTACTTACCTAAGCATGTTTGAGGCCTGAGTTTGACCATTAGTCCCAAGTAAGTTGGGTATGGTGATTCATGTCTGTAATCCAAGCCCTAGAAGGTGGAAGTAAGAGAATCAGAAGTTGGAATTCATCCTTTCCTACATAGTGAGTTGGAGGCAACCTGGGCTACATGAGACTCTCTGGGAAAAATAAATGGGCATTTGTTTGGTTTAATTTAATGTATGTCAAGTCTTGTAGATTCTTTGCCCTATAAACTCACTTTTTCTCCCTCAAGCTGTGTTTAAAAAAAAAAAATGAACCAAACAAACTTCAAACCCTAATGTTTTTAGGATTGTTACATAACACTGGTTTTGGTTTGGTGAAAAGACAACTGGGAGGCATGTTTGGGAGCTTATGTAACTCATGACACAGTCCAGAGACTCACTTTTAATGATGGGAATCCTCGTCTCTGGGATTTTCCAGCTTGCTGGTGGTGGGGCTGTCTCTGTTGTGTCTGCGAGGCCTACAGGCTTTCGCCTGGGAGCTGTTGGGTACATGTCTCACTCGGGCTCCCCTCCTCTGGCTGTCACTGTACTGCTATTAGCTCCATCCTTCACACTGCAGCAGATGTCATCTTAATGCTTTGCATGTGTCGGGGAGGACAGAACCCGCAGAGGCTTGTTTTCTCTATTATTTGAGCTATTTCAAGAGAAAGCATTGTTGAAGGCAGAAGTGAAGCAGAGCACCCAGCCAGCAGCATTCCTCGGCGGGCTTTGTGGGTGGAGATGGTGATATATATTCACTTGGGAGCCAAGGAGCATTTCCTGAATCTGCTCTGTAATTCAATGACTGGAAATATCTTAATCGCTTTCCCTCTGTGCTACATTTGAGGAAATAGGTGGGGATGGCAGCCCTGGCTTGGAGACGGCTTTCTATAGACCAGCCTGACCTTGCTGCCTCCGTGCTTTGCCGCTGACTGCCAGGAAGCTGATGATCTGTAAAGCCTGTACTTGGAGAACTCCATCTCTCTAGTCACCCGGTGTAACTCAGGGACGGAATAGCCTGGAAAGCCACATTCTTGTTGACCCTGTAGGAAAATGGAGTTCTGAGAAGAAGAAGGAGGTTGCCTGGCTAGTAGCTACCTTTTCAAGTTAGTGGCTAGTTGTGGACAGTTGTCTTCCTAGGCGACTGCCTTCCTGTGTTCTCTGCCCCATCCCATTGCATGATGCTTCAGAAGGATATGGGCAAAGGCTGTCTTTACTGTTTGCCCATCATCTGACTGTGGCCTTCTACCCTCTCTCCCAGGTCCCAGTGGCGTATGATGTTAAAAGAGTTTATTGGCTTGATTTCCTTTCCTGACTGTTTCTTAATGGGAAATTGTTAAGAGTTTTCTTTTTCCGTTTTAAAAGGCTATTGATTTTTCTACAAGTCCTTGCAATACTAATCTACAAGTTTTACAAAGTGGAACCAAGAATTTTTTTTAAAGTATTGATTGGTGGGTGTGCCTACCACCCCAGCATCCTGGAGATTGAAATAGAAGGATCATGAGTTAGCTTGGACTACACAGTGAGTTCTAGGCCAGTATGGGCTGCACAGGAGATACCCTATGTTAAGAAAAAACTGAGCCTGGCATGGTGGCGCACACCTTTAATCCCAGCACTCAGGAGGCAGAGGCAGGTAAATCTCTGAGTTTGAAGACAAGACAGCCAGGGCTACGCAGACAAACCTTGTCTCAAAAAAAAAAAAATTTTTTTTTTTTTCTCTCTCTCTCTGCCTCCTACTCTTGGATAAGGATGTAAAGTCTCAACCATTGCTCCAGTGCTGGGCCTGCCCATCTGCTGCATGTCTGCCCACCTGCTGCTGGACCCATGGGCCCCAACAAACTCTTTCTTTCAGGCGTTGCCTTGGTTATGGTATCTCTTCACAGCAGTAGAAACATAACTAAGACAACCAAAGTAATCTAGTAAATGTTTTGTAAATGAGAGAATTCGAGCCTCTGAGCCTATAGGTGTTGGTTCATGAGCTAACACATTTTCATCCTGAAGCCAGAGTTAAACATTCAGTTTGTCCAGAGAACAGCAGAATGGCCATTTAGAATGGAGAAGGTAATTTTAACAGTTGGGCTCAGGCACCTTGTGTGATACCTGAACATTAGTTGAGACTTACCAAATTGACAAAAACAAAGAGAAGAGCTTCAGAAGAACTTATACTCATCCTGATTCAAGTTCATTGCTTTTTGGGTGAAGTTGAGTGATGTCTCCCAAGCCATCAGGCTATCTTGCTAAACCAAGAGATTCCAGAACTCTCTGTGCTATGGAGGCCATGCTCAGCAGTACATTCAGGATGTACCAGCTGGTTAGTCAGATCCGGTTGCTTGATAGTAAATAAGGTCTTCTTAGCTGGCGTACCCTTACAACCCTCCCCACATCAACTCTTCAGGTCATGGAGCCACTGCCATGGTTACTTCATCTTTGGCTAGCCGTGTGACTGCCCATCAGTGAAATAAATCTGGCAGTTTAATAACGTGGATGTGTTTTTTAAAACCATCACTCTTTTTGTCAGAAATATACCTCTTTAAGAACAGGAATGATGCCAGGCAGTGGTGGCGCACACCTTTAGTCCTAGTACTTGGGAGGCAGAGGTAGGCAGATTTCTGAGTTCAAGGCCAACCTGGTCTACAGAATGTGTTTCAGGATAGCCAGAGATGCACAGAGAAACCCTGTCTCGAAAACAAAACAAAACAAAAAAGCAACAACAACAAAACAAGAACAGGAATGACAGTTGGGCCTGGCAGGGCATGCATGCCTGTGATCCCAGGACTTGGGAGGCTGAAGGAAGAGGACCCTAAGTTTGAGGCCAGTCTGGGCTACATAGCAAGGTCTTGTCTCAAGGCAGGCAGGCAGGCAGGCAGGCAGGCAGGCAGGCAGGCAGGCAGG